>CM059440.1:28625465-29225019 GCA_030390025.1 Squalus acanthias | reverse complement strand
TGCACTAGTGCTGGGGTAGGGGCATTGACTAGTGCTGGGGTATGGGGCATTGACTAGTGCTGGGGTATGGGGCATTGACTAGTGCTGGGGTATGGGGCATTGACTAGTGCTGGGTTGGGCATTGACTAGTGCTGGGGTATGGGGCATTGACTAGTGCTGGGGTATGGGGCATTGACTAGTGCTGGGTATGGGCATTGACTAGTGCTGGGGTATGGGGCATTGACTAGTGCTGGGTAAGGGGCATTGACTAGTGCTGGGTATGGGGCATTGACTAGTGCTGGGAAAGGGGCATTGACTAGTGCTGGGTATGGGGCATTGACTAGTGCTGGGTATGGGGCATTGACTAGTGCTGGGTAAGGGGCATTGACTAGTGCTGGGTAAGGGGCATTGACTAGTGCTGGGGTAAGGGGCATTGACTAGTGCTGGGGTATGGGGCATTGACTAGTGCTGGGTAAGGGGCATTGACTAGTGCTGGGTATGGGCATTGACTAGTGCTGGGTAAGGGGCATTGACTAGTGCTGGGTATGGGGCATTGACTAGTGCTGGGTAAGGGGCATTGACTAGTGCTGGGTAAGGGGCATTGACTCGCGCTGGGTATGGGGCATTGACTAGTGCTGGGAAAGGGGCATTGACTAGTGCTGGGTATGGGGCATTGACTAGTGCTGGGTATGGGGCATTGACTAGTGTTGGGTAAGGGGCATTGACTAGTGCTGGGTATGGGGCATTGACTAGTGCTGGGTAAGGGGCATTGACTAGTGCTGGGTAAGGGGCATTGACTAGTGCTGGGGTATGGGGCATTGACTAGTGCTGGGGTATGGGGCATTGACTAGTGCTGGGGTAAGGGGCATTGACTAGTGCTGGGGTATGGGGCATTGACTAGTGCTGGGTAAGGGGCATTGACTAGTGCTGGGTATGGGGCATTGACTAGTGCTGGGTATGGGGCATTGACTAGTGCTGGGTAAGGGGCATTGACTAGTGCTGGGTATGGGGCATTGACTAGTGCTGGGGTAAGGGGCATTGACTAGTGCTGGGGTATGGGGCATTGACTAGTGCTGGGTATGGGGCATTGACTAGTGCTGGGGTATGGGGCATTGACTAGTGCTGGTATGGGGCATTGACTAGTGCTGGGTAAGGGGCATTGACTAGTGCTGGGGTATGGGGCATTGACTAGTGCTGGGGTATGGGGCATTGACTAGTGCTGGGTAAGGGGCATTGACTAGTGCTGGGTAAGGGGCATTGACTAGTGCTGGGGTAAGGGGCATTGACTAGTGCTGGGTAAGGGGCATTGACTAGTGCTGGGTATGGGGCATTGACTAGTGCTGGGTATGGGGCATTGACTAGTGCTGGGTTGTGGGGCATTGACTAGTGCTGGGGTATGGGGCATTGACTAGTGCTGGGGTAAGGGGCATTGACTCGTGTTGCGGTAAGCGGCATTAACTAGTGCTGGGGTAAGAGGCATTAACTAGTGCTGGGTAAGGGGCATTGACTAGTGCTATGTAAGGGGCATTGACTAGTGCTGGGGTATGGGGCATTGACTAGTGCTGGGAAAGGGGCATTGACTAGTGCTGGGTATGGGGCATTGACTAGTGCTGGGGTAAGGGGCATTAACTAGTGCTGGGTAAGGGGCATTGACTAGTGCTGGGGTAAGTGGCATTGACTAGTGCTGGGGTATGGGGCATTGACTAGTGCTGGGGTATAGGGGCATTGACTAGTGCTGGGTAAGGGGCATGACTAGTGCTGGGGTATGGGCATTGACTAGTGCTGGGTAAGTGGCATTGACTAGTGCTGGGTATGGGGCATTGACTAGTGCTGGGGTATGGGGCATTGACTAGTGCTGGGTAAGGGGCATTGACTAGTGCTGGGTATGGGCATTGACTAGTGCTGGGTAAGGGGCATTGACTAGTGCTGGGTATGGGGCATTGACTAGTGCTGGGGTATGGGCATTGACTAGTGCTGGGGTAAGGGGCATTAGACTAGGCTGGGTATGGGGCATTGACTAGTGTTGGTAAGGGGCATTGACTAGTGCTGGGTAAGGGCATTGACTAGTGCTGGGGTATGGGGCATTGACTAGTGCTGGGTAAGGGGCATTGACTAGTGCTGGGGTATGGGCATTGACTAGTGTGGGTAAGGGGCATTGACTAGTGCTGGGTAAGGGGCATTGACTAGTGCTGGGGTAAGGGGCATTGACTAGTGCTGGGTATGGGGCATTGACTAGTGCTGGGTATGGGCATTGACTAGTGCTGGGGTAAGGGGCATTGACTAGTGCTGGGTAAGGGGCATTGACTAGTGCTGGGTAAGGGGCATTGACTAGTGCTGGGTAAGGGGCATTGACTAGTGCTGGGAAGGGGCATTGACTAGTGCTGGGTATGGGGCATTGACTAGTGCTGGGAAAGGGGCATTGACTAGTGCTGGGTATGGGGCATTGACTAGTGCTGGGTATGGGCATTGACTAGTGCTGGGGTATGGGGCATTGACTAGTGCTGGTAAGGGGCATTGACTAGTGCTGGGTATGGGGCATTGACTAGTGCTGGGTAAGGGGCATTGACTAGTGCTGGGGTATGGGGCATTGACTAGTGCTGGGTATGGGGCATTGACTAGTGCTGGGTATGGGGCATTGACTAGTGCTGGTTAAGGGCATTGACTAGTGCTGGGTATGGGGCATTGACTAGTGCTGGGTAAGGGGCATTGACTAGTGCTGGGTAAGGGCATTGACTAGTGCTGGGTATGGGGCATTGACTAGTGCTGGGTATGGGCATTGACTAGTGCTGGGGTATGGGGCATTGACTAGTGCTGGGTATGGGCATTGACTAGTGCTGGGTATGGGGCATTGACTAGTGCTGGGTAAGGGGCATTGACTAGTGCTGGGGTATGGGGCATTGACTAGTGCTGGGTATGGGCATTGACTAGTGCTGGGTATGGGGCATTGACTAGTGCTGGGGTAAGGGGCATTGACTAGTGCTGGGTATGGGGCATTGACTAGTGCTGGGTATGGGCATTGACTAGTGCTGGGTATGGGGCATTGACTAGTGCTGGGTATGGGGCATTGACTAGTGCTGTGTAAGGGGCATTGACTAGTGCTGGGTATGGGGCATTGACTAGTGCTGGGTTATGGGGCATTGACTAGTGCTGGGGTAAGGGGCATTGACTAGTGCTGGGGTATGGGGCATTGACTAGTGCTGGGGTAAGGGGCATTGACTAGTGCTGGGTATGGGGCATTGACTAGTGCTGGGTAAGGGGCATTGACTAGTGCTGGGTATGGGGCATTGACTAGTGCTGGGTAAGGGGCATTGACTAGTGCTGGGTATGGGCATTGACTGTGCTGGGTATGGGCATTGACTAGTGCTGGGTATGGGGCATTGACTAGTGCTGGGGGTAAGGGGCATTGACTAGTGCTGGGGTAAGGGGCATTGACTAGTGCTGGGTAAGGGCATTGACTAGTGCTGGGTAAGGGGCATTGACTAGTGCTGGGGTAAGGGGCATTGACTAGTGCTGGGTAAGGGGCATTGACTAGTGCTGGGTATGGGGCATTGACTAGTGCTGGGTATGGGGCATTGACTAGTGCTGGTAAGGGGCATTGACTAGTGCTGGGTATGGGGCATTGACTAGTGCTGGGTAAGGGGCATTGACTAGTGCTGGGGTATGGGGCATTGACTAGTGCTGGGGTAAGGGGCATTGACTAGTGCTGGGTATGGGGCATTGACTAGTGCTGGGTAAGGGGCATTGACTAGTGCTGGGGTAAGGGGCATTGACTAGTGCTGGGTATGGGGCATTGACTAGTGCTGGGTATGGGGCATTGACTAGTGCTGGGTATGGGGCATTGACTAGTGCTGGGGTAAGGGGCATTGACTAGTGCTGGGGTAAGGGGCATTGACTAGTGCTGGGTAAGGGGCATTGACTAGTGCTGGGTAAGGGGCATTGACTAGTGCTGGGTATGGGGCATTGACTAGTGCTGGGTAAGGGGCATTGACTAGTGCTGGGGTATGGGGCATTGACTAGTGCTGGGGTAAGGGGCATTGACTAGTGCTGGGTATGGGGCATTGACTAGTGCTGGGGTAAGGGGCATTGACTAGTGCTGGGTAAGGGGCATTGACTAGTGCTGGGTAAGGGGCATTGACTAGTGCTGGGGTAAGGGGCATTGACTAGTGCTGGGTAAGGGGCATTGACTAGTGCTGGGTATGGGGCATTGACTAGTGCTGGGTAAGGGGCATTGACTAGTGCTGGGTAAGGGGCATTGACTAGTGCTGGGGTAAGGGGCATTGACTAGTGCTGGGGTAAGGGGCATTGACTAGTGCTGGGTATGGGGCATTGACTAGTGCTGGGTAAGGGGCATTGACTAGTGCTGGTATGGGGCATTGACTAGTGCTGGGTAAGGGGCATTGACTAGTGCTGGGTATGGGGCATTGACTAGTGCTGGGGTATGGGCATTGACTGAGTGCTGGGTAAGGGGCACTGACTAGTGATGGGTAAGGGGCATTGACTAGTGCTGGGTATGGGGCATTGACTAGTGCTGGGGAATGGGGCATTGACTAGTGCTGGGTAGGGGGCATTGACTAGTGCTGGGGTATGGGCATTGACTAGTGCTGGGTAAGGGGCATTGACTAGTGCTGGGTAAGGGGCATTGACAAGTGCTGGGGTATGGGGCATTGACTAGTGCTGGGTATGGGGCATTGACTAGTGCTGGGGTATGCGGCATTGACTAGTGCTGGGGTAAGGGGCATTGACTAGTGCTGGGTATGGGCATTGACTAGTGCTGGGGTATGGGGCATTGACTAGTGCTGGGTATGGGGCATTGACTAGAGCTGGGGTATGGGGCATTGACTAGTGCTGGGTATGGGGCATTGACTAGTGCTGGGTAAGGGCATTGACTAGTGCTGGGGTATGGGGCATTGACTAGTGCTGGGGGTATGGGGGCATTGACTAGTGCTGGGGGTAAGGGGCATTGACTAGTGCTGGGTAAGGGGCATTGACTAGTGTTGGGGTAATGGGGCATTGACTAGTGCTGGGTAGGGGCATTGACTATGCTGGGGTAAGGGGCATTGACTAGTGCTGGGTAGGGGGGCATTGACTAGTGCTGGGTAAGGGGCATTGACTAGTGCTGGGGTAAGGGGCATTGACTAGTAGCTGGTATGGGGCATTGACTAGTGCTGGGGTATGGGGGCATTGACTAGTGCTGGGGTAAGGGTGCATTGACTATGCTGGTATGGGGGCATTGACTAGTGCTGGGGTAAGGGGCATTGACTAGTGCTGGGGTATGGGCATTGACTATGTGCTGGGTAAGGGGCATTGACTAGTGCTGGGGTATGGGGCATTGACTAGTGCTGGGGTATGGGGCATTGGACTAGTGCTGGGTATGGGGCATTGACTAGTGCTGGGGTAAGGGGCATTGACTAGTGCTGGGTATGGGGCATTGACTAGTGCTGGGTAAGGGCATTGACTAGTGCTGGGTAAGGGGCATTGACTAGTGCTGGGTAAGGGGCATTGACTAGTGCTGGGGTATGGGGCATTGACTAGTGCTGGGTAAGGGGCATTGACTAGTGCTGGGTATGGGGCATTGACTAGTGCTGGGTATGGGCATTGACTAGTGCTGGGGTATGGGGCATTGACTAGTGTTGGTAAGGGGCATTGACTAGTGCTGGGTATGGGGCATTGACTAGTGCTGGGGTATGGGCATTGACTAGTGCTGGGGTATGGGGCATTGACTAGTGCTGGGTAAGGGGCATTGACTAGTGCTGGGGTAAGGGGCATTGACTAGTGCTGGGTAAGGGGCATTGACTAGTGCTGGGTATGGGGCATTGACTAGTGCTGGGTAAGGGGCATTGACTAGTGCTGGGTATGGGGCATTGACTAGTGCTGGGGTAAGGGGCATTGACTAGTGCTGGGGTAAGGGGCATTGACTAGTGCTGGGTAAGGGGCATTGACTAGTGCTGGGGTAAGGGGCATTGACTAGTGCTGGGTAAGGGGCATTGACTAGTGCTGGGTAAGGGGCATTGACTAGTGCTGGGGTATGGGGCATTGACTAGTGCTGGGTAAGGGGCATTGACTAGTGCTGGGTAAGGGGCATTGACTAGTGCTGGGTAAGGGGCATTGACTAGTGCTGGGGTATGGGGCATTGACTAGTGCTGGGTAAGGGGCATTGACTAGTGCTGGGTATGGGGCATTGACTAGTGCTGGGGTATGGGGCATTGACTAGTGCTGGGTATGGGACATTAACTGGTGCTGGGGTATGGGCATTGACTAGTGCTGGGTAAGGGGCATTGACTAGTGCTGGGTAAGGGGCATTGACTAGTGCTGGGTAAGGGGCATTGACTAGTGCTGGGTAAGGGGCATTGACTAGTGCTGGGGTAAGGGGCATTGACTAGTGCTGGGGTATGGGGCATTGACTAGTGCTGGGTAAGGGGCATTGACTAGTGCTGGGGTATGGGGCATTGACTAGTGCTGGGTATGGGGCATTGACTAGTGCTGGGTATGGGGCATTGACTAGTGCTGGGGTATGGGGCATTGACTAGTGCTGGGTATGGGGCATTGACTAGTGCTGGGGTAAGGGGCATTGACTAGTGCTGGGTATGGGGCTTGACTAGTGCTGGTAAGGGGCATTGACTAGTGCTGGGTATGGGGCATTGACTAGTGCTGGGTAAGGGGCATTGACTAGTGCTGGGTAAGGGGCATTGACTAGTGCTGGGTATGGGCATTGACTAGTGCTGGGGTAAGGGGCATTGACTAGTGCTGGGGTAT
Source organism: Squalus acanthias (assembly GCA_030390025.1). Classification (NCBI taxonomy): domain Eukaryota; kingdom Metazoa; phylum Chordata; class Chondrichthyes; order Squaliformes; family Squalidae; genus Squalus; species Squalus acanthias. Next base: position 29,218,287 of record CM059440.1, on the reverse strand, counting down.
GGGGCATTGACTAGTGCTGGGTAAGGGGCATTGACTAGTGCTGGGTAAGGGGCATTGACTAGTGCTGGGGTATGGGGCATTGACTAGTGCTGGGTATGGGGCATTGACTAGTGCTGGGGTAAGGGGCATTGACTAGTGCTGGGGTAAGGGGCATTGACTAGTGCTGGGTATGGGGCATTGACTAGTGCTGGGTATGGGCATTGACTAGTGCTGGGGTAAGGGGCATTGACTAGTGCTGGTAGGGCATGACTAGGCTGGGTATGGGGCATTGACTAGTGCTGGGGTAAGGGGCATTGACTAGTGCTGGGGTATGGGGCATTGACTAGTGCTGGGTAAGGGGCATTGACTAGTGCTGGGTATGGGGCATTGACTAGTGCTGGGTAAGGGCATTGACTAGTGCTGGGTATGGGGCATTGACTAGTGCTGGGGTATGGGGCATTGACTAGTGCTGGGGTATGGGGCATTGACTAGTGCTGGGTAAGGGGCATTGACTAGTGCTGGGTAAGGGGCATTGACTAGTGCTGGGGTAAGGGGCATTGACTAGTGCTGGGTATGGGGGCATTGACTAGTGCTGGGGTAAGGGGCATTGACTAGTGCTGGGGTATGGGGCATTGACTAGTGCTGGGGTATGGGGCATTGACTAGTGCTGGGGTATGGGGCATTGACTAGTGCTGGGGTATGGGGCATTGACTAGTGCTGGGGTAAGGGGCATTGACTAGTGCTGGGTATGGGGCATTGACTAGTGCTGGGGTAAGGGGCATTGACTAGTGCTGGGGTATGGGCATTGACTAGTGCTGGGTAAGGGGCATTGACTAGTGCTGGGGTAAGGGGCATTGACTAGTGCTGGGTATGGGGCATTGACTAGTGCTGGGGTAAGGGGCATTGACTAGTGCTGGGTATGGGGCATTGACTAGTGCTGGGTATGGGGCATTGACTAGTGCTGGGTATGGGGCATTGACTAGTGCTGGGGTATGGGGCATTGACTAGTGCTGGGTATGGGGCATTGACTAGTGCTGGGTAAGGGGCATTGACTAGTGCTGGGGTATGGGGCATTGACTAGTGCTGGGTAAGGGCATTGACTAGTGCTGGGTAAGGGGCATTGACTAGTGCTGGGTAAGGGGCATTGACTAGTGCTGGGGTATGGGGCATTGACTAGTGTTGGTAAGGGGCATTGACTAGTGCTGGGGTATGGGGCATTGACTAGTGCTGGGTAAGGGGCATTGACTAGTGCTGGGTATGGGGCATTGACTAGTGCTGGGTATGGGGCATTGACTAGTGCTGGGTAAGGGGCATTGACTAGTGCTGGGTATGGGGCATTGACTAGTGCTGGGTATGGGGCATTGACTAGTGCTGGGGTAAGGGGCATTGACTAGTGCTGGGGTATGGGGCATTGACTAGTGCTGGGTAAGGGGCATTGACTAGTGCTGGGTATGGGGCATTGACTAGTGTTGGTAAGGGGCATTGACTAGTGCTGGGGTAAGGGGCATTGACTAGTGCTGGGTATTGGGCATTGACTAGTGCTGGGGTATGGGGCATTGACTAGTGTTGGTAAGGGGCATTGACTAGTGCTGGGTATGGGGCATTGACTAGTGCTGGGGTATGGGGCATTGACTAGTGCTGGGGTATGGGGCATTGACTAGTGCTGGGTATGGGGCATTGACTAGTGCTGGGTATGGGCATTGACTAGTGCTGGGTATGGGGCATTGACTAGTGCTGGGTATGGGGCATTGACTAGTGCTGGGTAAGGGGCATTGACTAGTGCTGGGGTAAGGGGCATTGACTAGTGCTGGGTATGGGGCATTGACTAGTGTTGGTAAGGGGCATTAACTAGTGCTGGGAAAGGGGCATTGACTAGTGCTGGGTATGGGGCATTGACTAGTGCTGGGTATGGGGCATTGACTAGTGCTGGGGTATGGGGCATTGACTAGTGCTGGGGTATGGGGCATTGACTAGTGCTGGGTATGGGGCATTGACTAGTGCTGGGGTATGGGGCATTGACTAGTGCTGGGTAAGGGGCTATTGACTAGTGCTTGGGTAAGGGCATTGACTAGTGCTGGGTAAGGGGCATTGACTAGTGCTGGGTAAGGGGCATTGACTAGTGCTGGGGTATGGGCATTGACTAGTGCTGGGTATGGGGCATTGACTAGTGCTGGGTAAGGGGCATTGACTAGTGCTGGGTATGGGCATTGACTAGTGCTGGGGTAAGGGGCATTGACTAGTGCTGGGGTAAGGGGCATTGACTAGTGCTGGGTATGGGGCATTGACTAGTGCTGGGGTAAGGGCATTGACTAGTGCTGGGGTATGGGGCATTGACTAGTGTGGTATGGGGCATTGACTGTGCTGGGGTAAGGGGCATTGACTAGTGCTGGGGTATGGGGCATTGACTAGTGCTGGGTATGGGCATTGACTAGTGCTGGGTAAGGGGCATTGACTAGTGCTGGGGTATGGGGCATTGACTAGTGCTGGGGTAAGGGGCATTGACTAGTGCTGGGGTATGGGGCATTGACTAGTGCTGGGTATGGGGCATTGACTAGTGCTGGGTATGGGGCATTGACTAGTGCTGGGGTATGGGGCATTGACTAGTGCTGGGTAAGGGGCATTGACTAGTGCTGGGGTATGGGGCATTGACTAGTGCTGGGGTATGGGGCATTGACTAGTGCTGGGGTAAGGGGCATTGACTAGTGCTGGGTAAGGGGCATTGACTAGTGCTGGGGTAAGGGGCATTGACTAGTGCTGGGGTATGGGGCATTGACTAGTGCTGGGTATGGGGCATGCATTGACTAGTGCTGGGTATGGGGCATTGACCAGTGCTGGGGTAAGGGGCATTGACTAGTTTTGGTAAGGGCATTGACTAGTGCTGGGTATGGGGCATTGACTAGTGCTGGGGTAAGGGGCATTGACTAGTGCTGGGGTATGGGGCATTGACTAGTGTTGGTAAGGGGCATTGACTAGTGCTGGGTATGGGCATTGACTAGTGCTGGGTAAGGGGCATTGTCTAGTGCTGGGGTATGGGGCATTGACTACTGCTGGGTATGGGGCATTGACTAGTGCTGGGTAAGGGGCATTGACTAGTGCTGGGTAAGGAGCATTGACAAGTGCTGGGGTATGGGGCATTGACTAGTGCTGGGTAAGGGGCATTGACTAGCGTTGGGTAAGGCGCATTGACTAGTGCTGGGGTAAGGGACATTGACTTGTGCTGGGGTATGGGGCAATGACTAGTGTTGGTAAGGGGCATTGACTAGCGCTGTGTATGGGGCATTGACTAGTGCTGGGTAATAGGGCATTGACCAGTGCTGGGTAAGGGGCATTGACTATTGCTGGGGTAAGGGGCATTGACTAGTGCTGGGGTATGGGGCATTGACTAGTGTTGGTAAGGGGCATTGACTAGTGCTGGGTATGGGGCATTGACTAGTGCTGGGGTAAGGGGCATTGACTAGTGCTGGGTAAGGGGCATTGACTAGTGCTGGGTAAGGGGCATTGACTGGTGTTGGGTATGGGGCATTGACTAGTGCTGGGGTAAGGGGCATTGACTAGTGCTGGGTAAGGGCATTGACTAGTGCTGGGGTATGGGGCATTGACTAGTGCTGGGTAAGGGGCATTGACTAGTGCTGGGTAAGGGGCATTGACTAGTGCTGGGTAAGGGCATTGACTAGTGCTGGGGTATAGAGCATTGACTAGTGCTGGGTATGGAGCATTGACTAGTGCTGGGGTATGGGGCATTGACTAGTGCTGGGGTATGGGGCATTGACTAGTGCTGGGGTATGGGGCATTGACTAGTGCTGGGGTATGGGGCATTGACTAGTGCTGGGTAAGGGGCATTGACTAGTGCTGGGTAAGGGGCATTGACTAGTGCTGGGTAAGGGGCATTGACTAGTGCTGGGGTAAGGGGCATTGACTAGTGCTGGGTATGGGGCATTGACTAGTGCTGGGTAAGGGGCATTGACTAGTGCTGGGTATGGGGCATTGACTAGTGCTGGGGTATGGGGCATTGACTAGTGCTGGGTATGGGGCATTGACTAGTGCTGGGTATGGGGCATTGACTAGTGCTGGGTAAGGGGCATTGACTAGTGCTGGGTAAGGGGCATTGACTAGTGCTGGGTATGGGGCATTGACTAGTGCTGGGTAAGGGGCATTGACTAGTGCTGGGGTATGGGGCATTGACTAGTGCTGGGGTAAGGGCATTGACTAGTGCTGGGTATGGGGCATTGACTAGTGTTGGTAAGGGGCATTGACTAGTGCTGGGTAAGGGGCATTGACTAGTGCTGGGTATGGGGCATTGACTAGTGCTGGGGTAAGGGCATTGACTAGTGCTGGGTAAGGGGCATTGACTAGTGCTGGGGTAAGGGGCATTGACTAGTGCTGGGTAAGGGGCATTGACTAGTGCTGGGTAAGGGGCATTGACTAGTGCTGGGTAAGGGGCATTGACTAGTGCTGGGTATGGGGCATTGACTAGTGCTGGGTAAGGGGCATTGACTAGTGCTGGGTATGGGGCATTGACTAGTGCTGGGGTATGGGGCATTGACTAGTGCTGGGGTAAGGGGCATTGACTAGTGCTGGGGTATGGGGCATTGACTAGTGCTGGGTAAGGGGCATTGACTAGTGCTGGGGTAAGGGGCATTGACTAGTGCTGGGTATGGGGCATTGACTAGTGCTGGGTAAGGGGCATTGACTAGTGCTGGGTAAGGGGCATTGACTAGTGCTGGGGTATGGGGCATTGACTAGTGCTGGGTAAGGGGCATTGACTAGTGCTGGGTAGGGGCATTGACTAGTGCTGGGTATGGGGCATTGACTAGTGCTGGGGTATGGGGCATTGACTAGTGCTGGGTAAGGGGCATTGACTAGTGCGGGTAAGGGGCATTGACTAGTGCTGGGTAAGGGGCATTGACTAGTGCTGGGTATGGGGCATTGACTAGTGCTGGGTATGGGGCATTGACTAGTGCTGGGGTAAGGGGCATTGACTAGTGCTGGGGTAAGGGGCATTGACTAGTGCTGGGTATGGGGCATTGACTAGTGTTGGTAAGGGGCATTGACTAGTGCTGGGTATGGGCATTGACTAGTGCTGGGTATGGGGCATTGACTAGTGCTGGGTATGGGGCATTGACTAGTGCTGGGGTATGGGGCATTGACTAGTGCTGGGGTAAGGGGCATTGACTAGTGCTGGGTATGGGGCATTGACTAGTGCTGGGAAAGGGGCATTGACTAGTGCTGGGTATGGGGCATTGACTAGTGCTGGGTATGGGGCATTGACTAGTGCTGGGTATGGGGCATTGACTAGTGCTGGGGTATGGGGCATTGACTAGTGCTGGGTATGGGGCATTGACTAGTGCTGGGTATGGGGCATTGACTAGTGCTGGGGTATGGGGCATTGACTAGTGCTGGGTAAGGGGCATTGACTAGTGCTGGGGTAAGGGGCATTGACTAGTGCTGGGGTATGGGGCATTGACTAGTGCTGGGTAAGGGGCATTGACTAGTGCTGGGGTATGGGGCATTGACTAGTGCTGGGGTAAGGGGCATTGACTAGTGCTGGGTATGGGGCATTGACTAGTGCTGGGTAAGGGGCATTGACTAGTGCTGGGTAAGGGGCATTGACTAGTGCTGGGTAAGGGGCATTGACTAGTGCTGGGTATGGGGCATTGACTAGTGCTGGGGTATGGGGCATTGACTAGTGCTGGGTATGGGGCATTGACTAGTGCTGGGGTATGGGGCATTGACTAGTGCTGGGTAAGGGCATTGACTAGTGCTGGGTATGGGGCATTGACTAGTGCTGGGAAAGGGGCATTGACTAGTGCTGGGTATGGGGCATTGACTAGTGCTGGGTATGGGGCATTGACTAGTGCTGGGTAAGGGGCATTGACTAGTGCTGGGTATGGGGCATTGACTAGTGCTGGGTATGGGCATTGACTAGTGCTGGGTAAGGGGCATTGACTAGTGCTGGGTATGGGGCATTGACTAGTGCTGGGGTAAGGGGCATTGACTAGTGCTGGGTATGGGGCATTGACTAGTGCTGGGTATGGGGGCATTGACTAGTGCTGGGGTATGGGGCATTGACTAGTGCTGGGTATGGGGCATTGACTAGTGCTGGGGTAAGGGGCATTGACTAGTGCTGGGTATGGGGCATTGACTAGTGCTGGGGTAAGGGGCATTGACTAGTGCTGGGTAAGGGGCATTGACTAGTGCTGGGTAAGGGGCATTGACTAGTGCTGGGGTAAGGGGCATTGACTAGTGCTGGGTAAGGGGCATTGACTAGTGCTGGGTATGGGGCATTGACTAGTGCTGGGTAAGGGGCATTGACTAGTGCTGGGGTAAGGGGCATTGACTAGTGCTGGGTAAGGGGCATTGACTAGTGCTGGGTAAGGGGCATTGACTAGTGCTGGGTATGGGGCATTGACTAGTGCTGGGGTAAGGGGCATTGACTAGTGCTGGGTAAGGGGCATTGACTAGTGCTGGGTAAGGGGCATTGACTAGTGCTGGGGTAAGGGGCATTGACTAGTGCTGTAAAGGGCATTGACTAGTGCTGGGTATGGGGCATTGACTAGTGCTGGGTAAGGGGCATTGACTAGTGCTGGGTATGGGGCATTGACTAGTGCTGGGTAAGGGGCATTGACTAGTGCTGGGTAAGGGGCATTGACTAGTGCTGGGTATGGGGCATTGACTAGTGCTGGGGTAAGGGGCATTGACTAGTGCTGGGTATGGGGCATTGACTAGTGCTGGGTAAGGGGCATTGACTAGTGCTGGGGTATGGGGCATTGACTAGTGCTGGGGTATGGGGCATTGACTAGTGCTGGGGTAAGGGGCATTGACTAGTGCTGGGTAAGGGGCATTGACTAGTGCTGGGTAAGGGCATTAACTAGTGCTGGGTAAGGGGCATTGACTAGTGCTGGGTAAGGGGCATTGACTAGTGCTGGGTATGGGGCATTGACTAGTGCTGGGGTAAGGGGCATTGACTAGTGCTGGGTATGGGGCATTGACTAGTGCTGGGGTAAGGGGCATTGACTAGTGCTGGGGTATGGGGCATTGACTAGTGCTGGGTAAGGGGCATTGACTAGTGCTGGGTAAGGGGCATTGACTAGTGCTGGGTATGGGGCATTGACTAGTGCTGGGGTATGGGGCATTGACTAGTGCTGGGGTATGGGCATTGACTAGTGCTGGGTATGGGGCATTGACTAGTGCTGGGGTATGGGGCATTGACTAGTGCTGGGGTAAGGGGCATTGACTAGTGCTGGGTAAGGGGCATTGACTAGTGCTGGGTATGGGGCATTGACTAGTGCTGGGGTATGGGGCATTGACTAGTGCTGGGTATGGGGCATTGACTAGTGCTGGGTAAGGGGCATTGACTAGTGCTGGGTATGGGGCATTGACTAGTGCTGGGTATGGGGCATTGACTAGTGCTGGGTAAGGGGCATTGACTAGTGCTGGGTAAGGGCATTGACTAGTGCTGGGGTAAGGGGCATTGACTAGTGCTGGGTATGGGGCATTGACTAGTGCTGGGGTATGGGGCATTGACTAGTGCTGGGTAAGGGCATTGACTAGTGCTGGGGTATGGGGCATTGACTAGTGCTGGGGTAAGGGGCATTGACTAGTGCTGGGTAAGGGGCATTGACTAGTGCTGGGTATGGGGCATTGACTAGTGCTGGGGTATGGGGCATTGACTAGTGCTGGGTAAGGGGCATTGACTAGTGCTGGGGTAAGGGGCATTGACTAGTGCTGGGGTATGGGGCATTGACTAGTGCTGGGTATGGGGCATTGACTAGTGCTGGGTAAGGGGCATTGACTAGTGCTGGGTAAGGGGCATTGACTAGTGCTGGGTAAGGGGCATTGACTAGTGCTGGGTATGGGGCATTGACTAGTGCTGGGGTAAGGGGCATTGACTAGTGCTGGGGTATGGGGCATTGACTAGTGCTGGGTATGGGGCATTGACTAGTGCTGGGGTATGGGGCATTGACTAGTGCTGGGGTAAGGGGCATTGACTAGTGCTGGGTAAGGGGCATTGACTAGTGCTGGGTAAGGGGCATTGACTAGTGCTGGGTAAGGGGCATTGACTAGTGCTGGGGTATGGGGCATTGACTAGTGCTGGGTAAGGGGCATTGACTAGTGCTGGGTATGGGGCATTGACTAGTGCTGGGTATGGGGCATTGACTAGTGCTGGGGTAAGGGGCATTGACTAGTGCTGGGGTATGGGGCATTGACTAGTGCTGGGGTAAGGGGCATTGACTAGTGCTGGGTATGGGCATTGACTAGTGCTGGGTATGGGGCATTGACTAGTGCTGGGGTATGGGGCATTGACTAGTGCTGGGTAAGGGGCATTGACTAGTGCTGGGTATGGGGCATTGACTAGTGCTGGGGTATGGGGCATTGACTAGTGCTGGGTATGGGGCATTGACTAGTGCTGGGTAAGGGGCATTGACTAGTGCTGGGTATGGGGCATTGACTAGTGCTGGGTATGGGGCATTGACTAGTGCTGGGTAAGGGGCATTGACTAGTGCTGGGTAAGGGGCATTGACTAGTGCTGGGTATGGGCATTGACTAGTGCTGGGTATGGGGCATTGACTAGTGCTGGGTATGGGGCATTGACTAGTGCTGGGGTAAGGGGCATTGACCAGTGCTGGGTATGGGGCATTGACTAGTGCTGGGGTAAGGGGCATTGACTAGTGCTGGGTATGGGGCATTGACTAGTGTTGGTAAGGGGCATTGACTAGTGCTGGGTATGGGGCATTGACTAGTGCTGGGGTAAGGGGCATTGTCTAGTGCTGGGGTATGGGGCATTGACTACTGCTGGGTATGGGGCATTGACTAGTGCTGGGTAAGGGGCATTGACTAGTGCTGGGTAAGGAGCATTGACAAGTGCTGGGGTATGGGGCATTGACTAGTGCTGGGTAAGGGGCATTGACTAGCGTTGGGTAAGGCGCATTGACTAGTGCTGGGGTAAGGGACATTGACTTGTGCTGGGGTATGGGGCAATGACTAGTGTTGGTAAGGGGCATTGACTAGCGCTGTGTATGGGGCATTGACTAGTGCTGGGTAATAGGGCATTGACCAGTGCTGGGTAAGGGGCATTGACTATTGCTGGGGTAAGGGGCATTGACTAGTGCTGGGGTATGGGGCATTGACTAGTGTTGGTAAGGGGCATTGACTAGTGCTGGGTATGGGGCATTGACTAGTGCTGGGGTAAGGGGCATTGACTAGTGCTGGGTAAGGGGCATTGACTAGTGCTGGGTAAGGGGCATTGACTGGTGTTGGGTATGGGGCATTGACTAGTGCTGGGGTAAGGGGCATTGACTAGTGTTGGTAAGGAGCATTGACTAGTGCTGGGGTATGGGGCATTGACTAGTGCTGGGTAAGAGGCATTGACTAGTGCTGGGTAAGGGGAATTGACTAGTGCTGGGTAAGGGCATTGACTAGTGCTGGGGTATAGAGCATTGACTAGTGCTGGGTATGGAGCATTTACTAGTGCTGGGGTATGGGGCATTGACCCGTGCTGGGGTATGGGGCATTGCCTCGTGCTGGGGTATGGGGCATTGACTAGTACTGGGGTATGGGGCATTGACGCGTGTTGGGGTAAGGGGCATTGACTAGTGCTGGGGTAAGGGGCATTGACTAGTGTTGCGGTAAGGGGCATTGACTAGTGCTGGTGTAAGGGGCATTGACTAGTGCTGGGGTATGGGGCATTGACTAGTGCTGGGTATGGGGCATTGACTGGTGCTGGGGTATGGGGCATTGACTAGTGCTGGGTATGGGGCATTGACTAGTGCTGGGGTATGGGGCATTGACTAGTGCTGGAGTATGGGGCATTGACTATTGCTGGGGTAAGGGGCATTGACTAGTGTTGGTAAGGGGCATTGACTAGTGTTGGTAAGGGGCATTGACTAGCGCTGTGTATGGGGCATTGACTAGTGCTGGGGTATAGGGCATTGACCAGTGATGGGTAAGGGGCATTGACTATTGCTGGGGTAAGGGGCATTGACTAGTGCTGGGGTATGGGGCATTGTCTAGTGCTGGGGTAAGGGGCATTGACTACTGCTGGGTATGGGGCATTGACTAGTGCTGGGTATGGGGCATTGATTAGTGCTGGGTAAGGGGCATTGACTAGTGCTGGGTATGGGGCATTGACTAGTGCTAGGTATGGGTCATTAACTAGTGCTGGGGTAAGGGGCATTGACTAGTGCTGGGGTATGGGGCATTGACTAGTGCTGGGTTAAGGGGCATTGACTCGTGCTGGGTATGGGGCATTGACTAGTGTTGGTAAGGTGCATTGACTAGTGCTGGTGTAAGTGGCATTGACTATTGCTGGCTATTGGGCATTGACTAGTGCTGGGGTATGGGGCATTGACCAGTGTTGGTAAGGGGCATTGACTAGTGCTGCGGTATGGGGCATTGACTAGTGCAGGGGTATGGGGCATTGACTAGTGCTGGGGTATGGGGCATTGACTAGTGCTGGGTATGGGGCATTGACTAGTGCTGGGGTATGGGGCATTGACTAGTGCTGGGGTATGGGGCATTGACTAGTGCTGGTGTATGGGGCATTGACTAGTGCTGGGTATGGGGCATTGACTAGTGCTGGGGTATGGGGCATTGACTAGTGCTGGGTAAGGGGCATTGACTAGTGCTGGGGTAAGGGGCATTGACTCGTGCTGGGGTATGGGGCATTGACTAGTGTTGGTAAGGGGCATTGACTAGTGCTGGGGTATGGGGCATTGACTAGTGCTGGGGTAAGGGGCATTGACTAGTGCTGGGGTATGGGGCATTGACTAGTGCTGGGTAAGGGGCATTGACTAGTGCTGGGTAAGGGGCATTGACTAGTGCTGGGTAAGGGGCATTGACTAGTGCTGGGGTAAGGGGCATTGACTAGTGCTGGGTATGGGGCATTGACTAGTGCTGGGGTATGGGGCATTGACTAGTGCTGGGGTATGGGGCATTGACTAGTGCTGGGGTAAGGGGCATTGACTAGTGCTGGGGTAAGGGGCATTGACTAGTGCTGGGTAAGGGGCATTGACTAGTGCTGGGTATGGGGCATTGACTAGTGCTGGGGTATGGGGCATTGACTAGTGCTGGGTATGGGGCATTGACTAGTGCTGGGTATGGGGCATTGACTAGTGCTGGGGTATGGGGCATTGACCAGTGCTGGGTAAGGGGCATTGACTATTGCTGGGGTAAGGGGCATTGACTAGTGCTGTGGTATGGGGCATTGACTAGTGTTGGTAAGGGGCATTGACTAGTGCTGGGGTAAGGGGCATTGACTAGTGCTGGGTTATGGGGCATTGACTAGTGTTGGTAAGGGGCATTGACTAGTGCTGGGTATGGGGCATTGACTAGTGCTGGGGTAAGGGACATTGACTAGTGCTGGGGTATGGGGCATTGACTAGTGCTGGGTAAGGGGCATTGACTAGTGCTGAGTAAGGGGCATTGACTAGTGTTGCGGTAAGTGGCATTAACTAGTGCTGGGGTAAGAGGCATTAACTAGTGCTGGGTAAGGGGCATTGACAAGTGCTGGGTAAGGGGCATTGACTAGTTCTGTGGTATGGGGCATTGATTAATGCTGGGTAAGGGGCATTGACTAGTGCTGGGTATGGGGCATTGACTAGTGCTAGGTATGGGGCATTGAGTAGTGCTGGGTTAAGGGGCATTGACTCGTGCTGGGTATGGGGCATTGACTAGTGTTGGTAAGGTGCATTGACTAGTGCTGGTGTAAGTGGCATTGACTATTGCTGGCTGTTGGGCATTGACTAGTGCTGGGGTATGGGGCATTGACTAGTGCTGGGGTATGGGGAATTGACTAGTGCTGGTGTATGGGGCATTGACTAGTGGTGGGTATGGGGAATTAACTAGTGCTGGCGTATGGGGCATTGACCAGTGCTGGGTAAGGGGCATTGACTAGTGCTGCGGTATGGGGAATTGGCTAGTGTTGGTAAGGGGCATTGACTAGTGCTGGGAAAGGGGCATTGACTAGTGCTGGGTATGGGGCATTGACTAGTGCTGGGGTATGGGGGATTGACTAGTGCTGGTGTATAGGGCATTGAATAGTGCTGGGTAAGGGGCATTGACTAGTGCTGGGGTGTGGGGCATTGACTAGTGCTGGCTATGGGGCATTGACTAGTGCTGGGGTATGGGGCATTGACTAGTGCTGGTGTATGGGGCATTGACTAGTGCTGGCTGTGGGGCATTGACTAGTGCTGGGGTAAGGGCATTGACTAGTGCTGGGGTAAGGGGCATTGACTAGTGCTGGGGTAAGGGGCATTGATTAGTGCTGGGTATGGGGCATTGACTAGTGCTGGGTATGGGGCATTGACTAATGCTGGGGTATGGGGCATTGACTAGTGCTGGGTATGGGGCATTGACCAGTGCTGGGTAAGGGGAATTGACTAGCGCTGGGTAAGGGGCATTGACTACTGCTGGGTATGGGGCATTGACTAGTGCTGGGGTAAGTGGTATTGACTAGTGCTGGGGTATGGGGCATTGACTAGTGTTGGTAAGGGGCATTGACTAGTGCTGGCTATGGGGCATTGACTAGTGCTGGGGTAAGGGGCATTGACTAGTGCTGGGCAAGGGGCATTGACTAGTGCTGGCTGTGGGGCATTGACTAGTGCTGGGGTAAGGGGCATTGACTAGTGCTGGTGTATGGGGCATTGACTAGTGCTGGGGTATGGGGCATTGACTAGTGCTGGGGTATGGGGCATTGACTAGTGCTGGGGTATGGGGCATTGACTAGTGCTGGGGAAGGGGCATTGACTAGTGTTGCGGTAAGCTGCATTAACTAGTGCTGGGGTAAGAGGCATTAACTAGTGCTGGGTAAGGGGCATTGACTACTGCTGGGTAAGGGGCATTGACTAGTGCTGGGGTATGGGGCATTGACTAGTGCTGGGGTAAGGGGCATTGACTTGTGCTGGGGTATGGGGCATTGACTAGTGCTGGGGTAAGGGGCATTGACTAGTGCTGGTTAAGGGGCTTTGACTCGTGCTGGGTATGGGGCATTGACTCGTGCTGGGGTATGGGGCATTGACTAGTGCTGGGGTATGGGGCATTGACTTGTGCTGGGTTCAGGGGCATTGACTAGTGCTGGGGTATGGGGCATTGACTAGTGCTGGGGTATGGGGCATTGACTAGTGCTGGGGTATGGGGCATTGACTAGTGTTGGTAAGGGGCATTGACTAGTGTTGGGGTAAGGGGCATTAACTAGTGCTGGGGTATGGGGCATTGACTAGTGCTGGGTATGGGGCATTGACTAGTGCTGGGTAAGGGGCATTGACTAGTGCTGGGTAAGGGGTATTGACTAGTGCTTGGTAAGGGGCATTCACTAGTGCTGGGGTATGGGGCATTGAGTAGTGCTGGGGTAAGGGGCAATGACTAGTGCTGGGGTATGGGGCATTGACTAGTGCTGGGGTATGGGGCATTGACTAGTGCTGGGGTATGGGGCATTGACTAGTGCTGGGGAAGGGGCATTGACTAATGTTGCGGTAATCGGCATTAACTAGTGGTGCTTAAGGGGCATTGACTACTGCTGGGTAAGGGGCATTGACTAGTGCTGGGGTATGGGGCATTGACTAGTGCTGGGTAAGGGGCATTGACTTGTGCTGGGTATGGGGCATTGACTAGTGCTGGGTATGGGGCATTGACTAGTGCTGGGGTAAGGGGCATTGACTAGTGCTGGGGTATGGGGCATTGACTAGTGCTGGGGTATGGGGCATTGACTAGTGCTGGGTAAGGGGCATTGACTAGTGCTGCGTATGGGGCATTGACTAGTGCTGGGTATGGGGCATTGACTAGTGCTGGGTAAGGGGCATTGACTAGTGCTGGGGTAAGGGGCGTTGACTAGTGCTGGGTATGGGGCATTGACTAGTGCTGGGTATGGGGCATTGACTCGTGTTGGGTAAGGGGCATTGACTAGTGCTGGGTAAGGGGCATTGACTAGTGCTGGGGTAAGGGGCGTTGACTAGTGCTGGGTATGGGGCATTGACTAGTGCTGGGGTAAGGGGCATTGACTAGTGCTAGGTACGGTGCATGGACTAGTGCTGGGGTATGGGGCATTGACTAGTGCTGGGGTAAGGGGCATTGACTAGTGCTGCGTATGGGGCATTGACTAGTGCTGGGGTATGGGGCATTGACTAGTGCTGGGGTAAGGGGCATTGACTAGTGCTGGGTATGGGGCATTGACTAGTGCTGGGTTAAGGGGCATTGACTAGTGCTGGGGTATGGTGCATTGACTAGTGCTGGGGTATGGGGCATTGACTAGTGCTGGGTAAGGGGCATTGACTAGTGCTGCGTATGGGGCATTGACTAGTGCTGGGGTAAGGGGCATTGACTAGTGTTGGTAAGGGGCATTGACTAGTGCTGCGTATGGGGCATTGACTAGTGCTGGGGTAAGGGGCATTGACTAGTGCTGGGTACGGTGCATGGACTAGTGCTGGGGTATGGGGCATTGACTAGTGCTGGGGTAAGGGGCATTGACTAGTGCTGGGTACGGAGCATGGACTAGTGCTGGGGTATGGGGCATTGACTAGTGCTGGGGTAAGAGGCATTGACTAGTGCTGGGTAAGGGGCATTGACTAGTGCTGGGTATGGGGCATTGACAAGTGCTGGGGTATGGGGCATTGACTAGTGTTGGTAAGGGGCATTGACTAGTGCTGGGTAAGGGGCATTGACTAGTGCTGGGGTAAGGGGCGTTGACTAGTGCTGGGTATGGGGCATTGAGTACGTGCTGGGTATGGGGCATTGACTCGTGTTGGGTAAGGGGCATTGACTAGTGCTGGGTAAGGGGCATTGACTAGTGCTGGGGTAAGGGGCGTTGACTAGTGCTGGGTATGGGGCATTGACTAGTGCTGGGGTAAGGGGCATTGACTAGTGCTGGGTACGGTGCATGGACTACTGCTGGGGTATGGGGCATTGAGTAGTGCTGGGGTAAGGGGCATTGACTAGTGCTGGGTAAGGGGCATTGACTAGTGCTGTGTATGGGGCATTGACTAGTGCTGGGGTATGGGGCATTGACTAGTGTTGGTAAGGGGCATTGACTAGTGCTGGGGTAAGGGTCATTGACTAGTGCTGGGGTATGGGGCATTGACTAGTGCTGGGTATGGGGCATTGACTAGTGCTGGGTAAGGGGCATTGACTAGTGCTGGGTAAGGGGTATTGACTAGTGCTTGGTAAGGGGCATTCACCAGTGCTGGGGTATGGGGCATTGAGTAGTGCTGGGGTAAGGGGCAATGACTAGTGCTGGGGTATGGGGCATTGACTAGTGCTGGGGTATGGGGCATTGACTGGTGCTGGGTATGGGGCATTGACTAGTGCTGGGGAAGGGGCATTGACTAATGTTGCGGTAAGCGGCATTAACTAGTGGTGGTTAAGGGGCATTGACTACTGCTGGGTAAGGGGCATTGACTAGTGCTGGGGTATGGGGCATTGACTAGTGCTGGGTAAGGGGCATTGACTTGTGCTGGGGTATGGGGCATTGACTAGTGCTGGGGTAAGGGGCATTGACTAGTGCTGGGTAATGGGCTTTGACTCATGCTGGGTATGGGGCATTGACTCGTGCTGGGGTATGGGGCATTGACTAGTGCTGGGGTAAGGGGCATTGATTAGTGCTGGGGTATGGGGCATTGACTAGTGCTGGGGTAAGGGGCATTGACTAGTGCTGGGTATGTGGCATTGACTAGTGCTGGGTTAAGGGGCATTGACTAGTGCTGGGGTATGGTGCATTGACTAGTGCTGGGGTATGGGGCATTGACTAGTGCTGGGTAAGGGGCATTGACTAGTGCTGCGTATGGGGCATTGACTAGTGCTGGGGTAAGGGGCATTGACTAGTGCTGGGTACGGTGCATGGACTAGTGCTGGGGTATGGGGCATTGACTAGTGCTGGGGTAAGGGGCATTGACTAGTGCTGGGTACGGAGCATGGACTAGTGCTGGGGTATGGGGCATTGACTAGTGCTGGGGTAAGAGGCATTGACTAGTGCTGGGTAAGGGGCATTGACTAGTGCTGGGTATGGGGCATTGACAAGTGCTGGGGTATGGGGCATTGACTAGTGTTGGTAAGGGGCATTGACTAGTGCTGGGTTTGGGGCATTGACTAGTGCTGGGGTAAGGGGCATTGACTAGTGCTGGGGTATGGGGCATTGACTAGTGCTGGGTATGGGGCATTGACTAGTGCTGGGTAAGGGGCATTGACTAGTGCTGGGTAAGGGGTATTGACTAGTGCTTGGTGAGGGGCATTCACTAGTGCTGGGGTATGGGGCATTGAGTAGTGCTGGGGTAAGGGGCATTGACTAGTGCTGGGGTATTGGGCATTGACTTGTGCTGGGTATGGGGCATTGACTAGTGCTGGGTAAGGGGCATTGACTAGTGCTGGGCAAGGGGCATTGACTAGTGGTGGGGTAAGGGGCATTGACTGGTGCTGGGTGTGGGTCATTGACTAATGCTGGGTATGGGGCATTGACTAGTGCTGGGTATGAGGCATTGACTAGTGCTGCGTATGGGGCATTGACTAGTGCTGGGTATGGGGCATTGACTAGTGCTGCGTATGGGACACTGGCTAGTGCTGTGGTACGGTTCCATCGGTGAGGCCAAGCTCGATCCTCTCATTACCCAAAGTCCACACACGTGCGCTTTTTAGAAGGAGTCACTGGATTTTGGAGTGGAAACTCTCGTTGTGTTTTTTTCCCACTCTCTAGCCCAGCTGCTGTGGTCAAATGTAGTAGCTGCCGCACTGCTAATCCAGCGCAGGTCCGTGCCCAACCTGGGACCTTCTGATTTGTGTGCTTTTACCCCCACTGACTGCTTCTGGTTCTGCATTGACATCTCCATGCTCTGGCTGCTTGATTTCAATCAGACGATGATGGAGAGTTGGGAAACGGATACTCCACCTTCAGATTTCTCCTCCTGATGAGAGTTTATCCGGCCTCTGCTTGTAGCAACCGAGATTGAGAATTCAACGTGTTTGGCATGGTGTTGCTCCTTGAGATGGCATATTGGTCGGCCGGGGCGGGGGGCGGGGGGGGTGGGGGAGGAACCTGAGTAACTAGCATGCATTTCAAGAAGGCTGGTTATAATTGAATCTCACAAACTGTGTTCACTGAATGCATTGCGTGAGGAACACAGTGCTGAAATTGTTGACTTTTGTACCTTTTTCAGGAGACATACCTCATCAAGCATATGGCAAAGCATACGGCAGTGGAGCACGCAATCGACACCCACTCCCCTCAGAGAACGGAATCCCCTAGTTGTCCTGTTCGGATTTCCCTCATTTAATCAGCCCCCCCCCCCCCCCGCCGTGTCGGAACTCCAGGAAGCGGACGTCCTGGCAAAGGTCAGACGCATTCTGCGAATGGATAAGGATCTTTCCTTCCTCGTTTGTCCCCTGTCGCTATTTATTCAGTCTCTGCGAAGAGACCCAACCACACCAGTAACATTAGCACCAAGTTCTTACGAGTGCAGAGACTCCCAAAGACTACAACAATGCACTTTGAGCCCAAGTTTAGTCCGTTGCCGAGGAGGTGAGTACCTATATCCCTCGGCTGAACGGCTTCCGTTGCTGGGCAACGGCACTGGAAGCAACGACGTAACCTACAGACTGGTAACTTCTCAGTAAGGACATGGATCTGTACTATCTGAGACTTAATAAGCTGTGTCTGAGAGCACCACTTTTATTAACATTTAATATGTCTTACTATTACACAGGAAGACTAAGGAGGAAAAAGGATAAGAGAATCAACTAGATATAGAATTATTAAACAGTATTTCATTTTGTTCTGTGATAGTGCGACAAATCTAGTTTTCAGTTATCAGTTATTAGCTAATATGAATTATTATACTAAATGTATGGTCAATTTTCATGTGTTTAATTGACGTCTTTGCCCTACTTTTTACAGGCTCTATATACAGGCCCAGTCACAAATCATTTTTAATATGCATCCTTACCAGTTCAATACAAAATACCCACGTCCACCCTCAGAACATATCTACGGTAATATAGACTGCTTTAATGACAACTAAACTGCCTCTGCACACTTGAGACAAGTTGCCGTGAATAGCAGGAAAAGAATTCGAGCGCGACTTTCGTTGCAGCATTACAAGTGTCCCTACGGCAAACAAAATCCGCAAAGATAAAGGACCCATACCAATTTTACTCCAGTCCATGGCGTTACTCGGCTCAAAGGGTGCAGGAAATCCCAGGAAAATGAATCTGAGGCGCGATGAAATCAAACTGACTCTGATTTCAGGCAGACGTGCCTGCAGTGTTCAAAAGTTGTCAGCGTCAAGCGGGCGGTGATCCAATCTGGCCTGGTGTGACTGCCCGCTGTTCACCACGGTTTGAGAACAGACACTTACACGTCCTGTCATGTTACGACCACGCCACTTGTGCGGCCGATTTGCGAGTCTTTCTCTGCTGGAGTTAAGTCAATTCATCATCTGCGCCCAACAGGGGTTGAATCTTAAAGGGGTCATTGCAAAAAATGTCTGGCAAACCTTTTTGCCTCCAAACGCATGATGTAAATTATGCTGAAATACATCTCCGTGATGTCTTTGTGACAAAGGTGCTTCACACTCCTGGGAACAAAGAGGTTTGTCAAGTACTTTGTCATGAAGTTAGCCCCCTTTAATTTGGCTCGGAGATATAAATTGAGATGAGTCACAGACTGGCATCAAATTCAGGGGTTCGGATGGTTTATGTACAAAATGGATATATAATAGATACCCAAGAGTGAGTTATAGGCTGGAATTTAATCAAGGGGCTAAGGCAGTTTATATATAGACTAATGGAAACCTGGGAGTGAGTTAATGATGGAATCTAATCGAGGTTATATCGTAGATCAGAAAACTGGAGCAGTCATCTGAACCCTGAGCGTAAACACTGTCCTTTCGCCGCTGGAGCTCAAAAGGAGCACAGACTGCTGGGGTGAAAGTGTCCAATGTCTCTGAGCTGTAAGGGCCTACATGAATTGAGCTTGGGCCGTCTCAATCCATTTTCTAGTTGGCAATTCAGCACTAAACTGGAGGTCTCACTCTCAAGAGAGGCCACAAAGGTGATTTGTGCGGGACTAGGGAAAATGCCAGAGTGGCGCAATAGGGGGCGCTCTTCTAGGGTTGGGACTGAGGCACGTTGTTGGGCCGGAGCAGGCGGCCCTTCACTCTGCATCTGGCTGCGCTGTCCTTGATCTGGGAGCACTTGACGATAACAATGGACGATAGATGAAGATGGAAAGAAGTACTGGTGGTTGTGGACTCCAGCAGACAGAGGCTCAGCAACATAACGTTGGGCGGATGTACAATAGTTGGTCTATAATGAATGGTATGGCGCTGCACAGGACACTGCGTTCTTAGGGTTTAACTGAACAACTCTTAAACATTCAGCGTCCAATTCTGCTGCTCCTGGTATTTCATGTCTCTTGTTTTTTGATTAAGATTCATATGCCACGTACACTTTTCATACTGTTATTTCAAAGAGATTTATATGATAAGAGTCGATGATAGTAATCTTTTCTTTAATTTTTTTATATATTATATATATTATATATATATAAATATGTATAATTCAGTTATGCCCGAGAGAGTGTTCCTCTCAGCCTGCAGATATAGAGTAGAGATGGCCTGCACTGTCACTAATCTGATGTTCTTGTGGAACAGTATATATGTTAAAATGTTTGAAAAAATGTTTGTGGGGGTGGGTTTGTAAAATAAATTGTTTACGGTTAGTTTCACTTAAGGGTCCCTACCTGGGTGGATTAGAACACTGGCCTTTCACCTCTGGGACCTGGGTTTGATGCAGCCCAGACTGTTGGGTGGAAGTTCTCCTCTGTTGGTTGGATCTGAGGGTGCTGTGTGACAATAACCTCTTACAGTCGCAGTGTGGTTCCATCAACCCACAACACCAGACTGCCCATAATTCAGCACTAAATTAGCAATCTCAGTCGGAGGGAAGTAGGAAAATATCATAGTGGCTTCTCATCTGAGGCCAAGGCAAATGCCTTTTGGGGAATTACTTCCTCAGGTCACGCACCATGTGTTGGCAACACAGTGAACTTAGCAGGAAGATTTCCGTTATTTGCTATCCCTAACAACATCACAACAACGTTCGAAAAGAAAGTGCTTACGATTGTTCTGGAAATAATGATCAGAGAATCTTTGTGTCATGTTTACGATGTCACTAATACTGTATACAACGACCAGAGGAAATCTTTTTAACGCCTTTACAGTGTCGTTAACACAAATCAACCAAAGATGTCCTCTGCCCGCTATGCGTTAGCAGGGTGGGAAATGCGACGGGAATGCATCTTCCAGTTGCATTTGTGATGTTGCTGACATATAGTGACCAGAGGGCATTGTTCCCCATTGCAGGGGACAGAGGTGAAGCTGGCTCTGCTGTGCCTGGCCTGAGAGCCCTTGATGCTGACAATGATTTGGAAAAAGTTTAAAAAAAAAAAATTTCAATATAAAAAATGTAGACGGGAAAAATGTCTTGAATGATTTTCACTTTTCAGGGACAAGGAGGCACATCGGTCAGCCTGCTGAACAGGGGCGTTTGCATCACGTTTAGAGACCAGGTACAATTCTGAGAAAGGAAGTGACTTTCCTCTTGGTTTAGGGAAGATTGGGGGAGGGAAGGGATGAAGCTTTATCATTGGTGCTTAAGCTGCTCCCCAATAGGACCAGTGTAAGAAATATTAAAATGACTCCTAGGGGCCCAGTTTTGCATTCACACTATCCCATAGACTGTATGTATCACCTAGTGACACCATTGCTGTGTTCGATGGTTACTGTAGATTCCAGTACTGTAGAGAAGGTGCTGGAGGAATATTTTATCTGCACGGGACCAGGGAAGGTTTCTCCTCCTCCACCTTTACACTTTTTGTAACTGCACCCCACCCCCCGAAGCTCCCCGTGTCTCCCTTCCTCTCCTGAAGTTGCTGACTCTTGCTAGGATGCATCTCCAGTACTTCACCCAAGTGGCCACTCTTTACATGTCAGCCCAGGCGGACAGTCTGTCAGTCTGCTATTTGAGCATTGGTGGGGGAGGTGCGGGGGCATCGGAGCCGAGCCCAGTCCGCTGACTTCCACACGCGTACTCTCCAGCAGGGGTCTTTGGGTAGTGATCAGCAGTGGGAACTCTGGATGGCTTTCTCCCCCCCTCCCCCACCCCACCCTCCCCAGCCCAGGGGCACTGAGGCCCATTGTAGCAAACACTTCTGTGATACTGAAAACTGCTCGGACGAAATAAAAACCAGGGACAATTGTCTAATGCTCAGTGCATAAGAAGCAGTGGGTTCAATTACCTGGATGCTGCCAGCCATGAAAATTAATCTATCTGTACACTGACTGAATTACTATACTTTCAAAAGCATTTGTTCCAGTTCAAATACAAGAAACTGCCTTAGGATTGTTATCAATCAGTTTCAAGTCAGATCCTATAGAGAAATATTGAAAGCTGAATTTGATAGATCTTTGTTAGGCAAGGGTATTAAGGGTTACAGAACCAAGGCAGGGAGATGGAGTTAAGATACAGATCAAGCATGATCTCATTGAATGGCGGAACGGGCTCGAGGGGCTGAATGGCCCTACTCCAGTTCCTATGTTCCTGAGGCAATAGAGCACTTTCGACAGACTGGGGAGCCATTGCTTCAGTCAATCTGTCTTTGCATCAGAGTCGAGGTGTTTGAAGCTGAGCTGAACTTGCTGCGACCTCCAGCTCATCAAACTACCGATCAGTTGCACTCATACTGACACAGCATCAGTTATCTCACGGCAGATGAGATTTCCGTGTGACGGGGCTTTGCTAACATTATTAGCCATAATGAAGCTTGAGAGGCTTCTGCTAAACCCAGAGATAGGATTCCTGTATCAGACTCAAAGGCAGGTAGCTGTCACTGCGTATAATATAACCATTTGCTTTACCATTCCTGTACATGCCATTCTAGAACTTGAAAATTACAGATAGTCTAGGACCTAACCATGTGCTGATTTTATGATATAGGATCTGCAAGATTATTAGATTTGTGGTGTATGACCAGCTAGAGAAGGGAATTATTAGAGGTATGGAGGTGTGTAAGCAGGGTGAAGTCTGTCCTCTTAGTTTAATAGTGGATTTTGAAGAAGCCGTATTGAGGAACCCAACTACTATATTCCTATCCTTGCCCAGCCTCCATACATTTGCATCTTCCAGCAGCAGTCGTCAGATAGTGATCAGGAGCCCAGGCTGATTCTAGTTCCTCTATCTCAGGGGCATCAGCAACGTTACAGGGTAGAAAGGCCCCAGATTCAGTCTGTGGTCTGTGCTGAGTTAACTGATCACAGTGCTTGAGGGGGGCGGCGGGGGGGGGGGGGCGGGCACCACATTTGACTTCGATATTCCGAGGCTAGAGAAGGACAAAATCAGCCAGAGTTCCTGTTCCTAACGTGAGGCCAGGATCAGGCTGGTCTCTGATGCCCAGCACGGTCATATACCCTGAACATTCATAGTCTAGGTTCACACGTGAAGAATGGTCACTTGGGCAGAGCTCTGTGCCCATCATTATTCAGTGCCCTCAGGAGAGGAGAGAAGAAATTCGGTGGGGGGGAGAAAGCTAATATTTTTGATTGGGTAATATGCAGATAACAAGGGAGAGGTCATAGTGTCTGTCATGTGACCTTTGACCCATGCAGGATATGTGCCTGAAAACAGCACACTGGATTATCATGGATTGTTTTTGGGATGTGGTTCATGTGAGTCAAATAAATAGTATTGCAGAAGTTAGATGACTGGAGCCTAAATAAGAGATAACAGGCACATTATGCAGGATGTGGAAATCCTCATTTAACAGTTTGCAAGCCACAACTAGCATTCTAGAATTACGATTATAATTTTATTCCTTTCTCATCTTAAAATTATTTCTTTCCCTCTTTTTATAAGCTAAGATAAGAAATAGGAGCAGGAGTAGACCATACGGCCCCTCGAGCCTGCTCCGCCATTCAATAAGATCATGGCTGATCTTCGACCTCAACTCCACTTTCCCGCCCGATCCCCATATTCCTTGATTACATTCGAGTCTAAAAATCTGTCGATCTCTGTCCTGAATATACTCCACAGCCCTCTGGGGTAGAGAATTCCAAAGATTCACCACCCTCTGAGTGAAGAAATTTCTCCTCATCTCAGTCCTAAATGGCCGACCCCTTATCCTGAGAAGGGCCTTCCACGACTTGTGCCAATACCTGGCTAAGGTGCAGGGCAGGCGAATCATTTTCATGCCTTGGCCAAACCTTTGCAAACTTAACCACTAAAACATTCCTGAGGATCGGCTGCATTAGAGCTTCCTCCTTACGGAGCAGGGCCTAGGCTTCAGCTGGCTGAATGAAGTTGGAAACTCAGCCAGTGAGGAATTGTAGGTATGAACCCAAGATCCAGTGACTTGTTTCAGACACTAGCTCATGGTGCAACCAGAACACACGGAGAATTATTAGAAAGTATGGTTAATTAGTTATTATGGTTACTGGCTAAACAGTAGGTGAATTTTTGTGGTTTCAAAAACTGGTAGCTGCCTATGCTGTAGTTAATCAAAAAAGCAGCATCACTGACAGATCTAAAACCTTAGGTCTCCTATATCCAATGTTATGGGGAATTCAATATTGGAATCAAAATGGAATCTGTATTGGCGCAGTAATCATGTTCCTCCTCTAGGTGTCTTTAGCAAATCTTGTAAATATGATAGGATACAGCAGTTACCATGTATTGCTAGCGACACCTTGTGGTAAGACAGCAGTATTGCACTATTGTTTATAATTGTTGATAAACTTTCAATTTGGACATCTTGCACCTGTTCCATAATGTCTTATTGAGAGTTCAGCCATCTGTTTGAGATACGGCTGGATTGAACACTCTGTACAGTACTTGTACATTTCTCTAGACTAACATAGCAACACTATTTAAAACCAGTCCACTCCTCATTGCCATGAAATACCTAGACCGTGCCAAATGAAATTGACCCTGAAAGAGTCTCATGTGATCACAATCTTAGGAATGCGCCATAGCAACAACACCTGTCTCATTGTAATACAGAATCATGCCGGGCAACATTTCAGACTCAACTGCACGTAGATTTGTGTCCTGTAATTGAAAGGTCAGATCAGCAGGCTGTACTCTCTCCTGCACTACAACCGACATTAACTGAGCAAACTGACAGCTGATCCCATCTTCTGATGTTCTATATGCGACCCTGTTGGTGTATTCTTGGCTAGCTCTGTATTCTAAATGTGTTCACTTTTCTGAGAAGTTCCAAAGAGGACATCACCGGCACAAGCCTGCGTCCTTCCCCTCTGTGACACAGCTGGCAGAAGCCTCACCGCCCTGTGGCTACCAAAGTGTGAGGCTCCACCCACTGCCAGTGAGTTTGCTGATTTGGTTTGCATTAGTGAGAGCAGTTTTGAGAATAAAACATAAAAGATTTGGGCACCTTGTTAGCTGCAACATTGAAGTGCCAGTCAGGAGGGAGTGGTCACAACATCCAGACCTTGTTAGACGCCACCTCTTCTAAGCTAGGGTGTTATAGGGGTGCTACAATACCCTCAGGCTAGAGAGAGGAAAAACCAGCTGGGGTTCCTGCTCCTTTCCGTATTCCATGTATCCCTGCTGGAAAATGTATGTTTGTGTGTGTGTGTGTGTGTGTTAAGCTGATCAGGCACAGTTGTGATGCCCTCATGGTCAAATGGCTTGCCAACACTCTGGTGTCTATGCTTACACATGAAGAGTGGGTACTTGGGAGACACACTAGATGGCTTTGGTACCCATACTCCAACATGCGTGAGGTCTTTAAAAAGAGAGGCAGGTCTTTTTCTCATAGAATACCGATGGGTTAATATTAACATATTGCTCCAGCACAGCTCTCATTTACGAAACCAGATACCGTACTGACTGGCATATTAGCTGCAATTTTTAAAGCAAAATAAAGATCAGTTTGAGTTTGGGTTGCAGCCTAAATATGAGTTGATAATGTTTTTTCTCCTGCGGAGATATCAAGTTCAGGTTGCGGCCTATATATGCGTCAGTGCAGTATTTCAGGGCCAGGGTTTGAATTGGATATTAAGGCCCACAAACAAACCGTGCATGTGGAAACATTAGTATAAACAGTGGGACTGGGCCAGTAAGGGTGTTTAAGGCAATTGGACACACCAGTCTGATAGCTATTACTGAATTCTTATTTTGTTACATAGACTAATACTATAATTTCAATCTCTAAGAAATGCTATTAGTTTTACAATGCTGTCTTGTGACGTTGGGAGCCCTTGTGTCATCAGGAATTCCTGGCTTGCAAGCAACCTATCCCCATTAAGCAACATTCACATTGGTAGATCCCAGTATGAGCCAACACCCTCATGAGAAAATTATAGATAGGGTGGGGATGGCAGGGGAGGATGTACAATCTTTCCGCCACAGTATTTACAACAGGCTTTTCCACAATCAACCTCACACTGCCAGCACAAATTTATTGTTTGCAAGCAATGAATTGCTAATGACGTACTGGGCAACTGAAGTCGTAGTGTTTTTTTTTAAAGGTACTGTCCTGACATTTGAGCGTTTTGGCAAAACAGCTGGAAATATCTTTTGTGTTATCTTTTTTATAATAGTTTTAAAACTGTACAATTATTGCAGGAGAGATTTTTAAGACAACCTCATGCCTTCTGCAGTGAATCCAGTCCAGTGTACTGTAAAGGGTAGATTTTTGGATTGCCTGCTCCTGGCGTGAAGCCTCTCCTACTGGGAGCCTATATTTGCAACTCGCGCGCCCAACCCACAGTGTACATCCTCGCAGTAAGAAAATCGTGGGCTGCGCGCCCGTGATTTCCCGAGATGTGCTCTCAGTGGATGAGCTGTGGGCCGGGAGCGGGCAATTGGAGAATTGACCCGTCAATGTCAGAAGACCGAAGGCAAGTCATGGGAAGGCGTGGCATTTACTGGCTGTTGAAGGTGGCCCATTAAAGCTTCTTGAGAGACGTAATAGAAGTAGGCTGCTACTCTTTGCCAAGGAGCAGAGGGCAGAACATGAGCATGACGGGAGGGGTGGGATCGTGTTTCGATGCTTTCCGCCGGTGAAAATTCGTTCAAAACGAACGCCCTTGCAACGCAACTCACAAGCTCCAATGAGGTTCTATTTTAAAAGCCAATCTTCAGAGGTTAGAAATTCTGATTGTCGAAGTTCACGCCTGAATGCTTAACACACTCGGACTCACATTCTCATGCGCACTTTTTTTTAATGCAGCTCTTGACACCTGCCTAAAAAACAACACACACAGGGATGTGGTATGTGCGTTCAGTGTTCAGCATGTGTGACCTATTTTCTACCCTTTGATATCTGCATTGCATTTGTAAAACTTTCCATTCCAAAATCAGTCAGGGTTTCTGCTCCTGATCACTCTGCAGTGTCCCCCTGCTGGAAAGTGTGTTTATGTAGTTACCTAACAGGAAGGTTTGCTCTATGCACCAGCTGCAGCAACATTGTAAACCTGTTGATAATGTTTTATAAACCATGATACAATAGCCTGTGGACACTGACCACCTCGGCTCCAAAACCAGCTGAGTGGCAATTGCATGCATAATTTCCACAGAAACCACACCCTTCGATCTGACACAATCCGACCCAAAAATTAGTCAACTATAGGTTAAAACTGTAACCAAAGCACTGATACACTGAAAGCGGTTGATATTTGCTGTTTAACCAAAGATTTAACTGTAGCAGTGAGTAATTCTGCATTCATTGTTCTGAATTGGCTGAGCGAAAAGCAAAATCTTAATAAACTTGATAAAATATGATAGCTGTCACGTACGGGTATCACTATGTTGTAGATACCTTATTGATAATGGTGGCTACGGAGAGTGACTAATGACTGGCAGATGTAAATTATACCATCAGCTCCACAACATTCAAAGGTCAGGGAAAACAGAAGTCTGCATGTGTCTTCATCCAACATCCAGTTAAATTTTATTTTAATGTTAGCCGTCAGCCAACTGGTCTATTGATTCTCGGCTAACGTTAAAAAGATTCAAAATGAAGTTTAAATAGTTGTCAGCTGGGCTGATGCAAGCCAATTTGATGTGAGACCGCAAGGTGACCTTGCTTAAATTGGAGGTGGGTGACTTTATGCCTGAATTACACTACAGTTTGTAAAAATGAAATCACTTGACATCAATTTGACTTGTGTCATACAACTGGCCTTTTAATGTCTAATTTATTTTTACATTTATTCTCTTGGTCAGTCATCAGTCGTGAAGGTGCTTCTGTATTGGGGATTGAGCTGCTTAGGAATTGGGTTGACTCTAGTCAAGGGACCTCAAAACAGCTGCCTGAGAGAGGCGACCCCCTTCACCTCTCTGGGCTGAATTCTACACCAGCTACTAGTCAAGTGGCCCCCTCTTGTAAAAACTGAGTGGGGAGGGGGTGGTGGGATCATGACTTGAGCTCTGATGTTGCTTTGCAGCTGACGAAAATGTACTGTAACCCTTATTAACAAGAACCCTTACATCCTAAGACAGAGAAATGCGAAGAAACATGGATTTCTAGTTTAACAAAAGATACAGACTGTTTAAATTTTAGAAACTGCTGAAAAAGCCCACTCAAAAACTGGACTGTGCGGTCCTAACTGACATTCATATTCTCAGTAGACCCATCCTTTCCTTTTCTGCTTAATGAGTTTTAAAAGGTATTGCCCGTACGCCAGTAAATTGAGCCGCCTTCCTTCAGACTAAAGGGTAAATGTTCCGACTGCACGCTTGCTTGCACCTTGCCCGTCAGGAGTGCATATTGTGGGATTGTAAGCTGCACATGCAGAATTTTCCTACACGTGCTCTGATGGACAGAGAATCGTGGGCCGGGGCCACGTGATTTCCCAGTATGTTCTTGGGTCGGGCAAGGCTCATCACTGGGAGCGTGCAATCGGAAAAAAAACCACCTTTAAACACGATCACATTGAACTACGGAGACGGAACTTAATTTTAGTGTTACTCCTTACCCCTGTGTACATATGAATAAATGTTTTAAAATTTTTCTATGTCGATGACTACATCTACCACGTACTAATTTCATTTGAAACTTTTGAGATAAAATGTCTGTTATTTTTATACACATTTAAAAGCCTTAAAATATATAAAATTCTCTTTTTTTTTCCTCCAGTTTATTTTTTAAATATGTATTGTACTCATTACTTTCTATGGGTTTTGAAACTACCGTTTTTTTTAAAGTGAGTGTTGTATTTAATACTTTCCCCTCTTTGTTAGCATGAGGTTAATGTGGATGAAATAATACGAAATGAAAAAAAAATTTTGTCTGGTGGAACGTTGAGTACGAATCAATCGTAACCCGGTATATTGTAGTTTAAGAAAAAAAAAATGTTTTGGTTTTTTTTTTCATCTGTCTTGGAGTGTGGTATCTAAACATTGCCTGGAATGGTTGTGTTCTTCATGGGCCAATACAGTTTAAAAGAAAAGTTTGCTTTGTATTATAATAATAAAAAATTTGTATCTTTCCGTTATTGAATAAAATATAAACATATGCAGCATCGTGTGCTGATTTGTGAATAACAAGAACTTGCATTTATATCATGCCTTTAATGTCCCAAGGCACTTCACAGGAGCGTAATCAGACAACAATTGACAAACGGGATGAGGTGCTAAAAGCTGAATAGAGGGAGTTAGGAGGTAAATTAAAAAATAGAACCTCAAAGGTAGTAATCTCAGGATTGCTACCAGAGCCACGTGCTAGTCAGAGTAGAAATAGAAGGATATTTCAGATGAATACGTGGCTAGAGGAATGGTGCAAGGGGGAGGGATTCAGATTCCTGGGACATTGGAACCGGTTCTGGGGGAGGTGGGACCAGTACAAACTGGATGGTTTGCACCTGGGCGGGACCGGAACCAATGTCCGAGGGGGAGTGTTTGCTAGTGCTGTTGGGGAGGGTTTAAACTAAAATGGCAGGGGGTTGGGTACCTGTGCAGGAAGACAGAGGAAAGGGAAGCAAGGATAGAAACAAAAGACAGGTGGAGAAAAGCAAAAGTGGAAGGCAGAGAAATCAAGGGTGTAAATCAAACAGGGCCACAGTAAATAATCATTCTAAAAGGACTAAGAGTGTTAAAAAATCAAGCCTGAAGGCTTTGTGTCTTAATGCGAGGAGCATTTGTAATAAGGTGGATGAATTAGCTGCGCAAATAGATGAAAACGGATATGATATCATTGGGATTACGGAGACATGGCTCCAGGATGACCAAGTCTGGGAATTCAACATCCAGGGGTATTCAATATTCAGGCAAAAAGGAAAAGGAGGTGTGGTAGCATTGCTGGTTAAAGAGGAGATTAACACAATAGTAAGGAAGGATATTAGCTCTGAT
This sequence comes from Squalus acanthias, assembly GCA_030390025.1. Lineage (NCBI taxonomy): Eukaryota > Metazoa > Chordata > Chondrichthyes > Squaliformes > Squalidae > Squalus > Squalus acanthias. The sequence continues at coordinate 29,188,962 of CM059440.1, read as the reverse complement.
GATGTGGAATCTGTATGGGCACAGCTGAGAAATACCAAGGGGCAGAAAACATTAGTGGGAGTTGTATACAGACCCCCAAACAGTAATGCTGAGGTTGGGGATGGCATTAAACGGGAAATTAGAGACACGTGCAATAAGGGCACAGCAGTTATCATGGGTGACTTTAATCTACATATAGATTGGGCTAACCAAATTAGTAACAATACTGTGGAGGACGAATTCTTGAGTGTACATGGGATGGTTTCCTGGACCAATATGTCGAGGAACCAACTAGAGATCAGGTCATCTTAGACTGGGTATTATGTAATGAGAAAGGATTAATTGGCAATCTTGTTGTGCGAGGCCCCTTGGGGAGGAGCGATCATAATATGATAGAATTTTTCATTAAAATGGAGAGTGAAGTAGTTGACTCAGAGACTAGGGTCCTGAATTTAAATAAAGGAAACTACGATGGTATGAGGCACGAGTTGGCTAGGATGGATTGGGGAACGTTACTTAAAGGGTTGACAGTGGATAGGCAATGGCAAACATTTAAAGATCGCATGGATGAACTATAGAATTTGTTCATCCCTGTTTGGCATAAAAATAAAACAAAAAAGATGACTCAACCGTGGCTAACAAGGGAAATTAGGGATAGCATAAGATCCAAGGAGAGGATATATAATTTGGCCAGGAAAAGCAGCAAACCTGAGGATTGGGAGCAGTTTAGGATTCAGCAAAGGTGGACAAAGGGATTAATTAAGAGAGGGAAAATAGATTATGAGAGTAAGCTTGCAGGGAACATAAAAACTGACTGTAAAAGCTTCTATAGATTGGTGAAGTCAAGCGTAGATCCCTTGCAGTCAGAATCAGGGGAATTTATAATGGGGAACAAAGAAATGGCTGACCAATTAAATACATACTTTGGTTCTGTCTTCACAAAGGAGGACACAAATAACCTCCCAGAGGTGTCGGGGAACATAGGGTCTAATGAGAAGGAGGAATTGAATGAAATTAGTATTTCTAGGGAAATGGTGTTAGGGAAATTGATGGGATTGAAGGCCGATAAATCCCCAGGGCCTGATAATCTACATTCTAGGGTACTTAAGGAAGTGGCCCAAGAAATAGTAAATGCATTGCTGGTCATCTTCCAAAATTCTATAGACTCTGGAACAGTTCCCATGGATTGGAAGATAGCTAATGTAACCCCACTATTTAAAAAAGGTGGTAGAGAGAAAACGGGGAATTATAGAGCCTGACATCGGTAGTGGGGAAAATGCTCGAGTCCATTATAAAAGATGTAATAGCAGAGCACTTGGAAAACAGTGACAGGATCGGACAAAGTCAACATGGATTTACAAAAGGTAAATCATGCTTGACTAATCTACTGGAATTTTTTGAGGATGTAACTAGTAGAATAGATAAGGGAAAACCAGTGGATGTGGTATATTTGGACTTTCAGAAGGCTTTCGATAAGGTCCCACATAAGAGATTAGCGTGCAAAGTTAAAGCACATGGGATTGGGGGTAAGGTACTGTCTTGGATAGAGAACTGGTTGGCAGACAGGAAGCAAAGAGTTGGAATAAACGGGTCTTTTTCCGAGTGGCAGGCAGTGACTAGTTGGGTATTGCAAGGATCAGTGCTAGGACCCCAGCTATTCACAATATATATAAATGATCTAGATGAGGGAACTAGATGTAATATCTCCAAGTTTGCAGATGAAACAAAGCTGGGTGGGCGTGTGTGCTGTGAGGAGGATGCAGAGAAACTCCAGTATGATTTGGACAGGTTGGGTGATTGGGCAGATGCATGGCAAATGCAGTATAATGTGGATAAATGCGAGGTTATTCACTTTGGTGGCAAAAACAGGAAGACAGATTATTATCTGAACGGCAATAGATTGGGAAAAGGGGAAGTGCAATGAGACCTGGGTGTCCTTGTGCACCAGTCGCTGAAGGTAAGCATGCAGGTGCAGCAGGCGGTTAAGAAGGCAAATGGTATGTTGGCCTTCATAGCGAGAGGATTCGAGTGCAGGAGCAAGGATATCTTACTGCAGTTGTACAGGGCCTTGGTGAGACCACACCTTGAGTATTGTATGCAGTTTTGGTCACCTTATCTGAAGAAGGATGTTCTTGCCATGGAGAGAGTGCAGCGAAGATTCACCAGACTGATACCTGGGATGACAGGAATGATGTATGAGGAGAGATTGGGTCGATTAGGCTTGTATTCGCTAGAGTTTAGAAGAATGAGAGGTGATCTCATTGAAACTTATAAAATTCTAACAGGACTAGACAGACTAGATGCAGGAAGGATGTTCTCGATGGCGGGGGAGTCCAGAACCAGGGGTCACAGTCTAAGGATAAGGGGTAAGCCATTTAGGACTGAGATGAGGAGGAATTTCTTCACCCAGAGAGTGGTGAACCTGTGGAATTCTCTACCACACAAGGCAGTTGAGGCCAATTCATTAAATATATTCAAGAAGGAGTTAGATATATTTCTTAAGGCTAAAGGGATCAAGGGATATGGGGAGAAAGCAGGGACAGGGTACTGAATTTGGATGATCAGCCATGATCTCATTAAATGGCGGAACAGGCTCGAGGGGCCGATTGGCCTACTCCTGCTCCTATCTTCTATGTTTCTATGACACCCAGCCGAAGAAGGCGACATTAGGGCAGGTGAGCAAAAGCCTGGCCAAAGCAGTAGGTTTTAACCAGCATCTTAAAGGAGGAGAGAGAGGTTTTGAAGAGGGAATTCCAGAGCTTCGGGCCCAGACGGCTGAAGGCACGATCGCCAATGGTAGAGCGAAGGAAGTCAAGGATGCACAAGAGGTGAGACTTGGAGGAATGCGGAATTGTTAAAGATGGTTGTAGGGCTGGAGGAGGTTACAGAGTTGGGGAAGGGCGAGGCCGTGGAGGGATTTGAATGCGAGGAAGGAAATGTTAAACTTGAGGCGTTGGTGGACTGGGAGCCATTGCTGTGTATGTTGTAACAGTTTGTATTCTGTAATAATTGTGATAAAGCTTCCCAGATAGTTGGTAAATGCACTGTACCATGTATAACAATTTGCACTTATATGGTTCCTTTAACAGAAATAGAAAGGGAATGAACATTGAGATATGAAGGGAGAGATTAGGAGGGGTGACCAGAAAGGTGGGTGTTAAGTAAGTTTTTTGAAAGTGGAAGAATTAAGAAAGGGAGTTCCAGAGGGATAGGACCAAAATAGCTGAAAGGTCTGCTACATTTTTTAAGATTCATTCATGAGATGTGGGCGTCACTGGCAAGGCCAGCATTTATTGCCCATCCCTAATTGCCCTTGAGAAGGTGGAGGTGAGCTGCCATTTCAGAGGGCAGTTACAAGTCAACCACATTACTGTGGGTCTGGAGTCACATAGGCCAGACTTCCTTCCTTAACAGACATTAGTGAACCAAATGGGTTTTTGCAACAATCTGGTAGTTTCATGGTTACCTTTACTGATACTAGTTTTGTATTCCAGATTTATTTAATTAACTGAATTTAAATTCCCCAGCTGCTGTGGTAGGATTTCGAACCAGATCATTAGTCCAGACCTCCGGATTACTAGCCCAGTGACATAACCACTATGCTACCGTACCCCTATGTGCACATAAGAACATAAGAATTACGAGTAGGATTAGGCCATATGGCCCCTCGAGCCTGCTCCGCCATTCAATAAGATCATGGCTGATCTTCAACCTCAACTCCACTTTCCTGCCCTATCCCCATATTCCTTGATACCTCTGGAGTTCAAAAATCTATCTATCTCAGCGACTGAGCATCCACAGCACTTTGGGGCAGAGAATTCCAAAGATTCACAACCCTCTGAGTGAAGAAATAGCTCCTCATCTCAGTCTTAAAAGGCTTATCCTGAGACTATGCTGCCTAGTTCTAGACACTCCAGCCAGGGGAAACAATCTCTCAGCATTTATCCTGTCAATGCCCCTCAGTATCTTAGATGTTTCAATGAGATCACCTCTCATTCTTCTAAACTCCAGAGAGTATAGGCCCAATCTACTCAATCTCTCCTCATAGGACAACCCTCTCATCCCAGGAATCAATCTAGTGAACCTTTGTTGCACCGCCTCTAAGGCAAGTATATCCTTCCTTAAATAAGGAGACCAAAACTATGCACAGTACTCCAAGTGTGGTCTCACCAGAGCCCTATACAATTGTAGCAAGACCTTACTCTTGTACTCTCATCTCTAGCAATAAAGGCCAACATGCAATTTGCCTTCCTAGTTGCTGTACCTGCATGCTAACTCTTGTACAAGGACACCTAGATCTCTCTGAACACTCTTGTACTAGGACACCTAGATCTCTCTGAACACCAACATTTAATAGTTTCTCACCATTAAAAAAAATATTCTGTTCTTCTATTCTTCTTACCAAAGTGAATAACCTCACATTTCCCCACGTTATACTCCATCTGCCACCTTATTGCCCACTCACTTAACCTGTTTATATCCCTTTGCCAGCTCTTTGCGTCCTCCTTACATCTTACTTTCTCACCTGGCTTTGTATCATCAGCAAACTTGGATACATTGCACTCGGTCCCTTCACCTAAGTCATTAATATAGATTGTAAATATCTGAGGCCCAAGCACTAATCCTTGCGGCACCCCACTGTCAATCAGTCTGTTATAGCCTGTCAATCTTATCCCGACTCTGTTTTCTGTCTGTTAACCAATCCTTTATCCATCTAATACATTACCCCCAACGCCATGTGCCCTTATCTTGCTTAACAACCTTTTATATGGCACCTTATTGAATGCTTTTTGGAAATCCAAATATAGTACAGCCACTGGTTCCCCTTTATCTACCCTGCCAGTTACATCCTCAAAAAATTCTAATAAATTTGTCAAACATGATTTACCTTTCATAAAACCATGTTGACTCTGCCTAATCATATTATGATTTTCTAAGTACCCTGTTACTACTTCCTTAATAATGGATTCCAGCATTTTCCCAATGACTGATGTCAGGCTAACTGGCCTGTAGTGAAAGGATTATTACTAGTCCTAGCCCCTTTCGGGCTACCCCGGATCAGGCGTATTCCCCAGACGTTCACCTTCAACTAAAGTTAGAGGTAGCCGAATCCTAAAGGCGCTTAATTGGGTCTAAAGGTCCAGACTATCTCTCCCTAAATGAAAGGAACGACCTGAAGATGTTACCGTCATCCAGATAGCACTTTTAATAAGTTTAGCTAGATTGTAACCTTCCGGATATTATGAGGGTCCGGAAAACTCCCCCAGAATTCTGCAACTCCTCACCAAAGAGTGTACAGAGATTGAGTTCGCGAGTTTGATACAGAAGTACTATGTGAGATAGTTCTAAAAATTATAGATTTACTAAAGAACCGACATGTAGTTTACAGCTGGTGATTCAATCGCAACTTTAACAATTCCAAATACAAAAACTTACAATTCTTATTATCAGAGATCCTTATTCTCAAATCTTAACTTCTCTATTTTTACAGTTCTTAGTTTATTCCAGGATATCCACCAAAATCAAATACCTGTGATACCCGAGACTCAAAGAGTTGTAGGCTTACAGAGCCTGCCTCTGAAGCCGAGAATCGCTTTGACTCTTCCAGCGAATTCTATCTTCACATTTGAAAGTTCTATATTTATACCCTTTCTCAGTGGTATATCCTTTGAAGTTTTCTGCTGATGTAAGCTAATTATCTCTAGTCATTTTTCTGTTGACCTCGGCTAGTCTTACAGTTAGTTCAGCTTGTAGCTTTGCAGAATTATGTCTGCTGTGTAGGTGTTCGAAGCTTATCATAAAAAACGGTGTGGAGCTGATGTATCTATTTGATGTCATTCTCATCAAGGTCTTCTGTTTGTATCTTTTGCATTTAGAACACCTCAGCTGGTTGCATCATTTTCTTCTTAGCTACCTCAACTGGTTGTACACAGACTCGTGTCTCCATGTTTCATTTGATGTCATATTTACGAAGGCATATGTTTATATGTTTCTTTAATTTTCTGTGATTCATTTCAAAGTGTTGGTTTAAGACACTGGGGATTCCATTGTGTTCTTTCCCAAGCTGCAGACTTTCGGGAACATAAGAACATAAGAAGTAGGAGCAGGAGTAGGCCATACGACCCTTCGGGCCTGCTCCGCCATTCAATAGGATCATGGCTGATCCGAACCTAGACTCACGTCCACTTCCCAGCCCGCTCCCCATAACCCTTAATTCCCTTATCAGCTAGGAAACTGTCTATCTCCGTTTTAAATTTATTTAATGTCGCAGCTTCCACAGCTCTCTGAGGTAGCAAATTCCATAGATTTACTACCCTCTGAGTGAAGAAGTTTCTCCTCATCTCAGTTTTGAAACGGCAGCCCCTTATTCTAAGATTATGCCCCCTAGTTCTAGTCTCACCCATCAGTGGAAACATCCTCCCTGCATCCACCCGATCAAGCCCTCTCACAATCTTATATGTTTCGATAAGATCGCCTCTCATTCTTCTGTATTCCAATGAGTAGAGGCCCAACCTACTCAACCTTTCCTCATAAGTCAACCCCCTCAGCTCCAGAATCAACCGAGTGAACCTTCTCTGAACTGCCTCTAGAGCAAGTATATCTTTTCTTAAATATGGAAACCAAAACTGTACGCAGTACTCCAGGTGTGGCCTCACCAGTACCCTGTATAGCTGAAGCAAAACTTCCCTGCTTTTATACTCCATCCCCCTTGCAATAAAAGCCAAGATTCCATTGGCCTTCCTGATCACCTGCTGTACCTGCATACTAACCTTCTGTGTTTCATGCACCAGGACCCCCCAGATCCCTTTGTACTGTAGCACTTTGCAGTTTCTTTCCATTTAGATAATAACTTGCTTTCATTTTTTCTGCCAAAGTGCATAACCACACACTTTCCAACATTATATTCCATCTGCCAAATTTCTGCCCACTCACTTAGGCTGTCTATGTCCTTTTGCAGGTTTTTTATGTCCTCCTCACTCACTGCTTTCCTTCCCATCTTTGTATCGTCTGCAAACTTGGATACGTTGCACTTGGTCCCCTCCTCCAAATCGTTAATATAGATTGTAAAGAGTTGGGGGGAGAAATTCAGTATTGCCCCATTTGGGGCGCAATTATCGGCCGGGCGCAAAGATTAGCGCCTGGCACTAATTATCGCCACCGACTGCAAACTTGACTTTTATCGCCCCTGGAGGTGATTGGAGTGCTAAATCAGGCGCTTCACACCTGTCTTAAGGTGCAAAGGACGAGGAGTGAGGCGCTACCTCAGAGCGCTGGCGAAGCTCATGTGATGTCAGTCAGCAATGGAACACACACACAATGGCGCGGGCCAGTTCTTAAAGGGGAGGGTTGATCTTGCTTTCCATCCACATCCTGCTCATTGCAGCCTTGAATCTCGGCCTGGAGAGACCTGCACATCAAATCTGCTGGAAAGAACAATGGAGAGTACCAGGGAAAGAGCTCAGAGTGCAGCCCCCACAGTCTTTTCTAAATCGATACAAGGAAGAGCAAATCAAAATGAACCTGCAAAGTGCTGCTCAGTACCCAAAACTCCTTCACACAGCGTTGAATCTCTCCAGAAGTCTCTCTCTCTCTCTCTCAGAAAGCGTGCTTCAAAAATGTCACCAACAATAAAAGGCAGGAAGCGGTCGCCTTTAAATAGCGCTCCCCCAGTCCCTTCCTGACTGCAAAACACTCCCCTCAACCTGTCGTTGCTAGCGGCAGGCGGTAAGGCAGGGGGCGCCACTCAATATCCGCTCCGGGGCGATACCAGGGCGTTGCGCACTCGACTGACGTCACGATCTGCCGGCGCAGGAGATCGTGGCGGTAGTGTTTAGCGCTGCCGCAAAATGTCTAGTTAATTTCGCGAGCGGCGCAAACATCGCCGCGCCCGGGCGCTAGATGCTTTGCGCCCCATTAGCGCCTCTTAAGGCGCTAACGGGAGGCGCAACCAACTGAATTTTTCCCCCTTGGGGTCCCAGCACTGACCCCTGCGGAACACCACTAGTTACTGATTGCCAACCCGAGAATGAACCATTTATCCCTTTAATGAATGAACCTTTAACCTTGTGTTCCAACAAGGCTATTGTTTCAGTGACAACAACTAATCTTATCTCAAAAGCCTGTATCCTATTTATAGCTTCTGATTGTTAAGGCTTTCAGATTTCCAAGCCCAGTTTGTCATGTTTCTAATAAAGTCAAAATTCTTTCATAGGATGGTGTATTTTTCTGAATATGGCATATTCCTTCACAGTAGTTCCCTGTTTTCTCCCTCCCTTCTTTCTTGAATAGCAGGGTTACATTTGCTACCTTCCAATCTGCTGGGACCGTTCCTGAATTTAGGGAATTTTACAAGATCACAACCAATGCATCCACTATCTCTGCAGCTACCTCTTTTAGAACCCTAGGATATAGGCCATCAGGTCCAGGGGATTTGTTGGCTTTTAGTCCCATTAGTTTCTCAAGTACTTTTTCTCTACTGATATTAATTACTTTAAGTTCCTTGCTCTCATTGGCCCCTTGGTTCCCCACTGTTTCTGGTATACTTTTTGTGTCTTCTACTGTGAAGGCAGATACATATTTGTTTAAAGTCTCTGCCATTTCCTTGTTCCAATATAATTTCTCCTGTCTCAGCCTCTAAGGGACTAATGCTTACTTTTGCTACTCTCTTCCTTTTTACATATTTGTGGAAGCTCTTACAATCTGTTTTTATATTTATTGCTAATTTACTCTCATAATCTATTTTCTCCCTTTTTAATCAATTTTTGGTCATCCTTTGCTAATTTCTAAAGCTCTCCCAATCCTCAGGCTTACTACTATTCTTTGCAGCATTATAAGGGTTAAAAATTGAGTCGCACTCACTTTGGGGCGCTAACTCCCCGGAAAAATTAGCGCCCCCGCGATGGAAATTGAGTGGTAACGCCCCAAGAGGGAAGCGGGGCGCTACTGGAAGCGCCCCGCCTTCCTTTAGGGGCGCTGTGAGGGAATATCATGGCACAACGTGCCGCAGCTCCACGCGCTGCGGTACATCGCGCCGCGGTATTGCAGGCCTTCCTCCCCTTCCTAAAGGGGAGGGGCCTTGCGCAGCACGACCCGGGGCTCAGCTGGGCCCCCGGGGATCGGGAGTGCTGGCAAAAGAGCCTAGCACTCAAGAGAAGTGCCGGCAGTCCGCGGGGGGGGGGGGGGGGCGGGACGGGAGTGGAGGCAGGTGCTGGCAGGCGGCCAGCAACAAAAATGGCCACCCGGCACCTCGCCTTTAAAGAGCGCCTCCCCGGCCACAGGTAGGCCCCCCTTACCCCATCGGACATAGCGTCCGGCGGTAAGTCAGGGGGCGCTACCAAAGATCGCGGCCAGGGCGTGAACTGGGCTCTGCGCACGGCGATGACATCATCGTCGGTGGTGCAGCGCCATGGGGCGCTACTGGTTACCGCTGCCGCTAGCCTTCCGTTGAATTTCGCAGGAGGCGTTGGCGGCGCCGCGCCCGGGCGCTAGTTGCTTTGCACCCCGTTAACGCCCTCTTATTTTTCCCCCTAAGTCTTTTCTTTTAATCTAATACTATCCTTAACTTCTTTAATTTGCCATGGATGGATCACTTTTCCCATGGAGTTTTTATTTCTCAATGGAATGTATATTCGTTGAGAATTTTGGAAGATTTCTTTAAATGATTGCCATTGCTTATCTACTGTCATACCTTTTAATCTAATTCCCCAATCTACCTTAGCCAACTCGCCCCTCGTACCTATGTAATTGGCTTTGTTTAAGTTTAAGATTCTAGTGTCGGACTTAAGAATGTCACTTTCAAACTCAATGTGAAATTCTACCATATTATGATCACTCTTCCCTAGAGGATCCTTTACTATAAGATTACTTATTAACCCTGTCTCATTACACAAAACAAGATCTAAAATAGCCTGCTCCCTGGTTGGTTCCATGACGTATTGTTCTAGGAAACTGTCTCGAATACATTCCATGAACTCGTCCTCCAGACTACCCTTGCCAATTTGATTTGTCCAGTCTATATGCAGATTAAAGTCCCCCACAATTATTGTATTACCTTTGTTACAAGCTCCTATTATTTCTTGATTACTACTCTGTCCAATGGTATAGCTACTGTTAGGAGGCTGATAAACTACTCGCACCACTGATTTCTGCCCCTTGTTATTTCTTAGCTCCACCCATACTGATTCTACTTCCTGATCTAATGAGCCGAGATCCTTTCTCACTACTCTTCTTTATCTCGCTAATGGTGAGATAAAGAGTAACCTTGGTGAGTTGCTCCAGTACATACTGCAGCCACAGTGCACACTGTGTAGATATTGAGTCTAGTGACAGGGCATTGATCAAGTATACTGCTTTGTCCTGGATAGTGTTGAGCTTCCTGAGTGTTGTTACATGTGCACTGTGGATAAAACGTGGCCCTCAACAGCTCCCTTCCCATCCCTCATTACTCCTGCTTCATCCGAACAACTTCCCATTCCCCATTCCTCTCGCTCCAAATGCCTCACTCCCATACTACCACTACCTCTTCTCCTTTGAACTGTTCACTCAACTCCTGTACCCTCTCACCTGACCTTTAACCCTGCATTCACACTCCTACAAGTGTTCCCGCCACCTTTCTGCTTCTCTCTCTATCCTCTTCTGCATTTTCTCCCTGTTTTTCTTCTTTTATTCTTTCCTTTTGGGCAGAGGTGGTGGGTGGTATGGTACGGTGGGCGGGGAAAGGAGCCACAACGGCTGCACGCTGCATGTGGGAACAATAATATATGACCAAGGTTTGTGACTTGGATGGGGATTTTGAGGTGATGGTGTTCCCATGACATTGCTGCTTTTATCCATCAACCTGTTTTATCAATTTCTCTCAAAAAGGCTTTATAAAGAAAGAAAGGCTTGCATTTATATAGCACCTTTCAGGACGTCTCAAAGGGCTTAAAAGCCAATGAAGTGCTTTTGAAATGTAGTCACTGTTGTAATGTAAGAAATTTGTTTTTAGAATTTAACGTGTCTATTTAAAAAAAAAAATTCTAATTAGAATGAGGAAAGAAACTGCCTATCTGCCTTTACCTCTATTTGCCTGTCTCTTTCTGTCTTGCTGGTGTTAGAAACTGGACTTTCTATCTCACAGGTGTAAGTGATTAGCATTGACCTTTTTAAACTGTCAACGAAACACGGGTCAGATAGCTGGCTTCAAAATGTAATTGCTTTTCTTTTGATAATTGAAGTAACATTAAATGAAGAAAGACAAACTGGCCTTGAATTTCCTTGGTTTGAAGAGGGCAGGAAGCCTGATTTCTGCCTGAACATATGCTCACTAATAACAGGATTGAGACTTCCTGAACTCATTGATTTCACATGGATCCCAACCAGCAGACAGAGCAGGCTTACGTCTCACTGTTTTAGGGTCTGTGTTTAATCCACTGCAGTACCTAGTTCCACAGGAAAGTGATTTTTTTTGCAGGACTTTTCAGAAATACATGCATTTATGTAGCACCTAATCATGTCAAAACATCTGAAACAATGACTTGCAGAGTACTGTGACTGTTATGTGTCAGTGAGTCTGGCTTGAGAGCAGACATGTTCTACAGCACGATGTCAATTAGAAGCAAGATACTGGGCTATTTTTAATGCTGTACAGTCCATTATTTCCTTCTATATGAAAATAAATGGATACCATAATGGAATGAAATCCATTTATATGTGCGTGAGATTTGGGTGATGAGTAATCCCTTTGAGCTGGGGAAACAGAGAAATCATTTATAATCCTTTCATCAGAAAAACATAACAGATCTGTCTCTTAGGCAAAGTGCCATGATGTATGATTTTTGATTTTATGAAAATGAAGACACCATATTCACAAAAGTTGTCTCAATTTTCTTTTGATGCGATGGTCCTGGAGCGTCATTGCAATCACGTACAATGAGGCCTTTGATCATGATTTAGAGCATTGCATTGTGTGTCTGTCAGTAAGAAAGAAAGACTTGCATTTCTATAGCGCCTTTCATGACCACCGGACGTTTCAAAGTGCTTTACAGCCAATGAAGTACTTTGGAAGTGTAGTCACTGTTGTAATGTAGGAAATGTGACAGCTAATTTGCACACAGCAAGCTCCCACAAACAGCAATGTGATAATGAGCAGATAATCTGTTTTTTGTTATGTTGATTGAGGGATAAATACTGGCCAGGACACTGGGGATAACTCCCCTGCTCTTCTTCGAAATAGTGCCATGGGATCAGTCCACTTCCGATCCCGCCGTCAACCCGCCTCCGTGCAACTTTCCCAAAGGCAGCCTCCCAGACTCCCGCTCGGTCCCGCCACCAAGTGGCGGGATAGGCCCTTAAGGCAGTTAACTGCTGGTTAACTGCTTGGATAATGCTATTTTGACAGTGGTTTTAGATTTTACCACTTTCCCTGCGTGTTCTACGCCGTTCCCAAACCACGCCAGCTGATTGTGACGGGTTCACAAGTGACTGCCTTCTTCACAGCTGCAGCTCCAGCATAAAAACGGAGCTCTCAACAAGGCTCAGTTGCAGATGGCAGAACTTTGTTTTTTCAGGTCTTGGAAAACTTTTTGCAGGTCTACTGATCTTGGAAGTGGTGAAGCTGAGACCCATCTCCACTGTGACCTCCTGGGAAAACCCTCTCCCCACATTGACTGAGCGCTTGGTCAACAGAGATATCTACCAGCAGCATGGGAACCATTTATTTCCATTCATCCTGGTCCTCAGATTCGGAGGAAGAGCAGCCGCGGCAGCAGCAGAACCAGGCACAGCAGCAGCACCAACAGCAGGAGCGCCAACCTCCTGCTCAGACACCTGATGCTGCACAGGGCAGAAGGTGTCAGCGCAGGGCTGCACGTCGCCGCAGGAGATACCCCCAACACAGGGTTTACAGGCTGAGGATGACCATCATTACAAATGCAAGTGCCCTGAGCCCTCAATGTGCAACTTCCATTTCCCAGATCACATAGGCCAGAACTTCAACTGTTTGCCATCACTTCTGTTTAATCAAAGCACAAAAGGATGACAATGGCAAAAATTAAAGACAACAGAACAGAACACCCAAGTGACTACCCTTGTGACTAATTGTGCTTTATCTTCCTCTTACGCGTGCTTCTACGTGGTGCTTCCCCTGTGGCTTCAGCAGATGTGGAGGCACCTTGCTCACTTTCATGCTGCTCCTGCTTCGACACCTTTGGCGGGCGTCCTCTGGGTTTGCGAGCCTGTGAGGGCTCGCAACAGTCTGCTCCTCCTGCGTCTGTGCAGGGGCTGAGACGCCCATCTCAGTTGGGTGAGGACTCTGGTGGGGCTCTGACCGAGGGCTACTCAGTGGCATGGGAGTGTGAGTGCTTGGAGAAGAGCCCCCACTCCCTTGTTGCCTGCCACCAACATCCCTCTCATGGGTCAGCCCCACTTCAGTGCTAGCAAGTGGCTTGACAGCACCTTGCTGCACATCAGGGGGGCCATGAGGACCCGTATCAGCACTGGCAGTCCTACTCAAAAGGACTTCCATGAAGCTCTGGTTTCTCTGTTCAATAGCTGCCCATCGCTCCTCCAGAGATGTCAGTCTATTCTGAACATTCACCATGTTTTCCAGACTCTGGCGACTTATTTCCTCCATGGCCGTAGCCATCCTCTCCTCTACTGTAGCCATCCTTTCCAGAGAGGTAGCCATCCTTACCACGGAGCTAGCCATCCTTTCCACGGAGGTTGCCATCCTTTCCGTGGTGGTGCGTTCATGCGCCATTGCCTCCACAAAGGCACTGCTCATGTTAGAGATGGACACCTCCATCCTCTCCACACTCGCAGTGACCCTGGAGACAAAACCTGTCAGAGACTCCTGCACCTGTTCCTGGAGTTCCAGCACCGCTCTCCTTCTGGATGGACCCGGAGGCACAGGGTCCACATGCAGCTGAGCCAAGCTGGCAGAGCCCTGCGGCCTCCGACGAGGACTCTCCACTGATGTCCCTGTCTCCACCATCTGCTGATGCTCACTTGTGAGCTGTGATACACCAGGTGACAACACTACTCTATGTCGCGAAGGTCCCACCGAGGTGTGAGTGTCTGCGCTGGCGCTGGGTGCACTTAATTCTGCTGACGCTGCGCCCTCAGAGGTTGCAGGTTCCTCTGAGGAGTCTGCCGGCGCAGGCTCTTCCTCCTGGACAGTGGGGAGGGGGGCTGTCGATGGTCCTGTGGGGAAGTAAAGGCATGTGTTAGACATGTGATATTAACGTAGCATGCACTTGGAATTGTGCAGATGATCATAAGTCAATCTGTATGAGCATCAAATGCCATATCAGTCACTCATGCAATGTAAATGAGAGAGATGCAAATCTATTCTGTCACCAGCTTGCTCTGCTGCGCCCGTCTGACCATCCCCCACTTCCAGATCCTCATCGCCTCCAATGATCTCAGGGCTGCCTCCTCAGCGTTGGTGAGATGGGCTATGGAAGGTGGCCCTCCTCCTGTCTTAGCCCTCTCCCTCTTATTGTGGGCTCTCTTTTCCTGCAATGAGGGACACAAGTGGAGTTTGAGTGAAAATGATGGAGTGAGTGTAGAGAATCCATAGCATAGATGCTTAGAAGGAGACAAAGATGGAGTGAGGTGCCAATACCAAGGGCCCTCCCTGTGCGTTGTTTTTTGTTGTCATAGCATCACAGTGATAGCGAGTGTGAGGGCAGCATAGTCGAATAGTGAAGTGATTGTGTACATAGAGAGAGAGGGATGGTTAAGGGTGCAAGGGATGTAAGGGTAAAGTGGGATGTGCAGGAGTAGGTTGACAATGCAGAGTGCTGGTGATGAGAGGAGATGGGGAGCAGATTGAGGCCAAGTGTGATGTTATACTCACTTTTCCTAAGCAGACCAGGTCATTGAACCTTTTTCTGCACTGCACCCAGGTTCGAGTGCACATGGATCTGGCACTCACCTCCTGAGCAATTTGCAGCCAGACTGCTTTTGTTTGCTGTGGTGGCTTCTTCCGCCCAGAGGAAGGGAAGAGTACCTCCCTGCGCCCTCTGACTCCCTCCACAAGAGCATGGAGGGAGTCATCATCAAATCGGGAAGAGGCCTTGGCACTTGAGGTAGTCATGGCAGCAGTTGTCAGAAGGAAATCCAGCAGCAAATAATGAGAGAATGAACCAAGGCTGCATGGGCCCCTTAAAAGCAGCTGGCTAACAGACATCAGCCGAGGCGAGTTACAGACCCAAAACACTAATGGGCCAGGGGAGCGCACACGCAGGGAATCAATAGCCTAATTAGGGCAAAATTGCAATTTTTACCAGCTGAAAGTGGCGGCGGGATTGGAACCAGCCGATCACCTGACCCGCACCCAACCCGCCACCAATGGGAAAATCACGGCCGAAGTCCCGTCTTCACACTGAGGATACCCTCCATCGTGTTGTGTGGCACTACCACCGTGCTAAAATGGGATAGATTCAGAACAGATCTAGCAGCTCAAAACTGGGCATCCATGAGGCGCTGTGGACCATCAGCAGCAGCAGAATTGTAATCCACCACAATCTGTAACCTCATGACCCGGCATATCCCTCACTCTACCATTACCATTAAGCCAGGGGACCAACCCTGGTTCAATAAGGAGTGTAGAAGAACATGCCAGGAGCAGCACCAGGCATACCTAAAAATGAGGTGCCAACCTGGGGAAGCTGCAACACAGGACTACATGCATGCTAAAAAGCAGAAGCAGCATGCTATAGACAGGGTTAAGCGATCCCACAATCAACGGATCAGATCAAAGCTCTGCATTCCTGCCACATCCAGTCATGAATGGTGGTGGACCGTTAACCAACTAACGGGAGGAGGAGGCTCCATGAATATCCCCATCCTCAATGATGGTGGAGCCCAGCACGTGAGTGCAAAAGACAAGGCTGAAGCGTTTCCAACCATCTTCAGCCAGAAGTGCCGAGTGGATGATCCATATCGTCCTACTCCTGAGGTCCCCACCATCACAGAAGCCAGTCTTCAGCCAATTCGATTCACTCCACATGATATCAAGAAATGGCTGAGCGCACTGGATACTGCAAAGGCTATGGGCCCCGACAACATCCCGGCTATCGTGCTGAAGAATTGTGCTCCAGAACTAGCCGCGCTTCTAGCCAAGCTGTTCCAGTACAGCTACAACACTGGCATCTATCCGACAATGTGGAAAACTGCCCAGGTATGTCCTGTCCACAAAAAGCAGGACAAATCCAACCCGGCCAATTACCGCCCCATCAGTCTACTCTCAATCATCAGCAAAGTGATGGAAGGTGTCATCGAAAGTGCTATCAAGCAGCACTTACTCACCAAAAACCTGCTCACGGATGCCCAGTTTAGGTTCTGTAATCCCGAATTCACTGTATCTATTGAGCTAGTAATAAGTAATCAGCTCAACAACAGTTCAACAATTATGGTTCTTAGTTCAGAGTGTCAAATGTCGGTCGGGCTCAATAAGTTACATACATTCAGTATTTATTGGTTAACAAGTTGTTTGAATAACTTACAAGGAAAATGACACAGGGCTCACTTCCCATGTGTGCTAGCTTAAAACAATATTACCCATTTGAAAGTTGATCAGCCTTCGCGCTGGTGTCCTACAACAAGTCCCGGACTTGTGGCTCCTCCCTTCTCGAGTGTGATTCCTAGGTTCTCGCTGCTAAACTAGTTCTTGGCTTCCTTCTTTTATATCGATATTTTTGCTACCTATGTGCCGTGTGCAGATTCGCCATTTTGTCTGAGATGTGTCCATCCTTAGCCAATCGGTATCCTTGGTCGTTTAGGGAATTCCAGAGGTCCCTTATTATGTGATTTGCGACTGCTCAACCGTTAGACTAGATTGTCACCCTTATCTTGAGTTAATTATTGTCGTAGACTCGATCATCCTGTAAGCTTGTCATCTCTTGCAGGCCTGTTAACTATGTTATTTTAGCAGGCCTAGGCCCCCAGCTTCAAGGTTTTGGTTATTTGAGATCTCACTGTGGCTGCAGTTTTCGCAGTCCTCGACCATTTCTAAAGGCAATCATTTTACACAATTCACCAGTTCATATTTCTACAGTTCCACCAAGACCACTCAGCTCCCGACCTCATTACAGCCTTGGTCCAAACATGGACAAAGGAGCTGAATTCCAGAGGTGAGGTGAGAGTGACTGCCCTTGACATCAAGGCAGCATTTGACCGAGTGTGCTATCAAGAAGCCCTAGTAAAACTGAAGTCAATGGGAATCGGGGGGAAAATGCTCCACTGGCTGGAGTCATAGCTAGCACAACGGAAGATGGTTGTGGTGGTTGAAGGTAAATCATCACAGCCCCAGGACATCGCTGCAGGAGTTCCTCAGGGCAGTGTCCTAGGCCCAACCATCTTCAGCTACTTCATCAATGATCTTCCCTCCAACATAAGGTCAGAAATGATGACTGCACAGTGTTCAGCGACATTCACAACTCCTCAGATAATGAAGCAGTCCATGACCGCATGCAACAAGACCTGGACGACATTCAGGCTTGGGCTGATAAGTGGCAGGTAACATTCGCGCCACAGAAGTGCCAGGCAATGAATATCTCCAACAAGCGAGAGTCTAACCACCTCCCCTTGATATTCAACGATATTACCATCGCCGAATCCCCACCATCAACATCCTGGGGTCACCATTGACCAGAAACTTAACTGGACCAGCCACATAAATACTGTGGCAACAAGAGCAGGTCAGAGGCTAGGTATTCTGTGGCGAGTGTCTCATCTCCTGACTCCCCAAAGCCTTTCCACCATCTACAAAGCACAAGTAAGGAGTGTGATGGAATACTCTCCACTTGCCTGGATGAGTGCAGCTCAACAACACTCAAGAAGCTCGACACCATCCAGGACAAAGCAACCCGCTTGATTGGCACCACATCCACCATCTTAAACATTCACTCCCTCCACCACCGGCATACCATGGCTGTAGTGTGTACCATCTACAAGATGCACTGCAGCAACTCGCCAAGGCTTCTTCGGCAGCACCTCCCAAACCCGTGACCTCTTCCACTTAGAAGGACAAGGGCAGCAGGTGCATGGGAACACCACCACCTCCAAGTTCCCCTCCAAGCCACACACCATCCTGACTTGGAAGTATATCGGCCGTTCCTTCATCGTCGCTGGGTCAAAATCCTGGAGCTCTTTCCCTAACAGCACTGTGGGAGTACCATCACCATACGGACTGCAGCGGTTCAAGAAGGCGGCTCACCACCACCTTTTCAAGGGCAATTAGGGATGGGCAATAAATGCCGGCCTTGTCAGTGACGCCCACATCCCATAAACGAATTTTAAAAAAACCACAACCTTCTGACTCAGAGGCGAGCGTGCTACCCACTGAGCCACAGCTGACACTAAGCCCAACAGGTCTTGCCTGACACCTTTTGATGAAGTTGGCTCCCTCTTCTGCTCCAGTTTACCTCTTTCCTCCTCAGAAGATGCTGATTCTGGCTAAAGTACATCCTCATCCAAAAACCCTTTCTTCAGCCCAGGCCATAAGTGTTGCTAAGGATATTTGACTCTGGGTAGCCATCACAGCTGAGCCCAATCTTATTCTCCCCCTCACCGGATAGCGATCAGGACCAGCAACCCTGCCTACTTTTTTCTCCTCCTTATCTCAGCGGGGGCTGAGTCCAATCGTAGCATCTTAATTGCTACCCAGCTGAGATTAGCTGACTCAGTAAAGACAAGGAATTGCATCTGGGCCCTTTCTGATCTGTTGGGTTTAGTTCCTCGAGCCCTACATTAACTTGATTTGTTAAACGCTAAGCAGAACAGGTTTGTGTAAAACTTTATAAAGGAATACTTCTGTTTCAGCAGAGCTACACCTGATTCTAGAAATGCTTTTTAAAAATGATTTCTTCTCGGAATGTGGCCGATGCTGGCAAGGCCACATTTATTGCCCATCCATAATGCCCTGAGAAGGTGGTGGTGGACCTTCTCCTTAAAGCACTTCAGTCCCTGTGGTAATGGTGCTCCCATAACGGTGATATGTCAAAATCTTGGAATTCCCTATCTAACGGTGGTGAAGGAATGGCAATATATATCCAAGGTGTGTAACGGATGGGAATTTGTAGGCGATGGTGTTCCCATGACATTGCTGCTTTTGTCCTTCTCTTGGTGAGTTACTGCGCCAAGTAGTGGCGGAGAGGGTGGATATTGAGTCTGATGGCAGGGGCATCAATAAAGCCCTTTGTCCTGGATGGTGTCGAGCTTCTTGAATATTGTTGCAGCTGCATCAATCCAGGAAATTGGTATTACATCACACTCCTGACCTGATCCTTGTAGATGGTGGATAGGCTTTAAGAGGTCAGGACTCAGGAGGTGGGCCTCTTGTTGCAGAGTACACGGCCTCTGCTCTGCTCCTGTAGCTACGATATTGATACGGCTGGTCCAGTTAAGCTTTTGCTCAAAGGTGATTCCCAAAATACTGATGCTGGGGGCTTTGGCAATGGTGGTGCCACTGAAGCTCAAGAGAGATGGCTGGGCTTTCTCTTGTTCGAGGTGATCATTATCGGGCACATATATGGCATAAATGTTACCTGCCACTTGTTATCCCAAGCCTGGATGCCGTGGGTTGCTTCATTATCAAAGGAGTTGTGAATGGCGATGAACACTTGTAAGGATTTCAGGGTACTCAGCCAATTAACCGTTCTATCCTAGATTTGCAATGGATTTGGACCTAACACCAATAGGTTACAATTAGTCTTTTATTTGTCACACAGCAGAGATCAACATGACAACAGTATCTCAAGCTTACAGTATCTCAAGTTTACAGAACTGAACAGATTTATATTACCGCCTGGTCACTGGACAGAGTTAGCGTGGGTCGCCTCCCTCTCCTCTCCTAGCCAGGAAGGTGTTAGGCCAGAGCCAGCGTGTGTCCACCTTGCACAGGCTGCGGTCGATTCAGGGTGTTCTCCTCCCTCTGCGTCGAATGCTTCAAAACCCCACTTTTTATAATCCTTCAAAGTTCTGATCATTTGACTGACAAAGTCCAATCGTGTCTGTCCACGTCAGGTTCACTTATTGAGCAAGTCGGCAGGTACACTTGTCTCCTCTTGTCAGACGCCTTCAGTCTCAATGTCTGTTTCTGTTCTTTCTCGACCCACGTATGACATAGACTTCGCAAGACATTGGTTTTAATCAACAACCAAAAACAGCTGTGGCCTGCTGTTTGCAAAACTTGTTAATTTTTGCACACAGCTTAGCTTTGCAAAAACAGGATGTAGAAATGTTAGACCAAATGCGTTTACCTCTGCACAAACCTGATTTGATCTCAGGCCCCACTTCTACAGAAACATAGTTGCACTTTGCACATCCTTAACCACCAACAGTCATGTCTACATATTAATAAGAACGATTTA
Organism: Squalus acanthias; assembly: GCA_030390025.1. NCBI lineage: Eukaryota > Metazoa > Chordata > Chondrichthyes > Squaliformes > Squalidae > Squalus > Squalus acanthias. The sequence continues at coordinate 29,168,626 of CM059440.1, read as the reverse complement.
ACAAGAAAAAGGAATACAGTAATCCCCCCCCAACCGCGGGGGATACGTCCCTGAAAACCCCCATGGTTAGTAAAACCGCGGTCGGCAAATACAGTATAAATGTTCAAACAACACAATAAAAAAGAATATAAAAGCAATAAAATCATGTCATTTACCTTACTCCTATACGCAAAATTCACTGCCGCGGTTGGCAAAAGTTGTCACAGAGAGGAAACCGTGTATACTTGAAATCCGCGTATGGCAAAACCACGGTTGGGGCGGGATTCCTGTACTTATACAGCATGATACATTTTATAATCTCACACACTGTGAAATCATCAGCAAACAGCTCCCCTTCTGATTTTATGACAGAGGGAATTTCATTGGTGAAGCAGTTGAAGATGATTGGTCCAAGGATACTTCCCTGAGGACCTCCTGCTGAGAGGTCCTGGGGCTGTGATGATTGGCCTCTGACAACCACAACAATCTTCCTTTGTGTCAGGTATGACTTCAGGAGGGTTTTCCATTTGACCCTTATTGACTTCAATTTTGCTAGGGCTCCATTGTACCATACTCGTTCGAATGCTGTCTTTGACGTTGAGGGCAGCTAGACTCATTTCTCTTCTGGCAGTCAGCTCTTGCATCCATGTAAGGCTCTGATGGGGTCTGGAGCTGAGTGAAAACTGAACTGAACGTCGGTGAACAGGTTGTTGGTGAGTCGGTGCCACTTAATGGCATTATTAATGACCCCTTTTTATCACTTTGCTGATGATTGAGAGGTTGATAAGGCAGTAATTAGCCAGATTAGATTTATCTTGTTTTTTTTGGATTGGGCATATCTGAGCAAACTTCTATATTGTTGGGTAGATGCCAGAGTCACAGCTGTACTGGAACAGTTTGGCTAGCTCTGGTGCACAGGTATTCAACACAATAACCGGAATATTTCAGGGCCTAGAACTTTTTCTGTGTTCACTGCACTCAGCCACTTCTTAATGGCAGTGAACCAAATTGTTTGGACATTGGTATTTGTATTGATGATAGTGGGGATCTTGGGAGGAGGCGAAATAGGACCATCCATTTGGCACTTTTTGTTCGGCAACGTGGGCGGGAAAAGAGTCAATATGTATTTTAATAGAACAGCAGAGAATCTCATACATTTGCTTTCTCTACTGGAATGTTAAAGCTGGGCCCCTAAGACAAGTTAAGTATCTGCTTGCTTATCTTGTCCAATATGAAATAGCCCATACATGGTACTGCATAGTGGGTCTGGTAACTTCAAATGAGGAGGATAAGATGTATGGGAAAGTGAAAGGAAATAGCATTATGATATGAGTCTTCTCGCCCATACCAATCAATAGTATAACTTTACCCATTGTTTAGATATACACATCTTGTAGTTTAGAGAGGTAGTTGCATGCCTTATAAGGACATTTAGATCAGTGATTTGTAGCTCAGAAAGGTATAAAAAGGTGGCGGGACTTTGGATTCGGCCCGGGAAGTTTGAGCTCAAAGTAATGTATGCCCCATTGACCTAATTTCTCAGAATCAGGTTCGCTTGATTTTGTAAGTACTTTACCTTATTTGGAGGATTAAAGTTTGAATTAGTGGAACTTTGTTTGTGAGTGTGTTGTCTTACTGTCATTGAATGAACTCACCTAACGCTAGCTAGCTAACACTGTAGGCTTCGCAAAATCCCCCAGAAACTCGAACAGAACCCTAAAGGGAGTGATTTTTGGACGTTTCATACAAACTAGGGATGATGGGACCTAAGTGAAGTGATTTGAGGTAAAAAAAAACCTCAGTTTTGGACATTTTAAAGATCAGGGAAGAAAAACCCTGAGGAAAATGACTTTTGAATCTTACTGTTGGGAAAGACACCTTTCACAGACACAAGACAGGCTGCGGAGGGGCGTGGCCAGGCAGTGGACAGCTTTGGGTATTGGGGCCCGGTCAAGCTGTCTGGGAATTGTTTACACTCGAAATATGAATAATCCAAGCCCAAACAAGATACCAGAAGCCTGAAATCAATAAAACATTTAGTACCCCGATTACTTCATCAAAAACCAATCAACCAGGTATCCACAGGGACAGATTTACAAGCCCGCCAAAAACCTAGGACAATAGGGACAAGATTTGGCGCGCAGATAAAGGCCCTGCCTAAATGGGAAACATCGGAAGCCATCAGGACATGTTTAACACCAAGTTAAACCATCGAAACTAACAAGCCCGCCAAAACTAAGACAATGGAATAAACAAGGCTCATTTGAAATCTAAAGGAAACCGATTTAGTAAGGGGTTTTGGGCGCGAAAAGGACAAAGGGCCTGAACAGTATAATTGGGGGCCTAATCCCCCAAGACAGTCGCTCTCTGGACTCTCTGACAACGCTCTCAACGCTCGCACTGCTCTCTCTCAGCTCTGTTCCAGCAAGACACCACAAGCCACGAGCAGGAGGAGGAAAGAAGGCCAACAACTTCACAAGCAGACCAACACGCAAGAAGAAACCAGAGCGACTGCCTCAGTGACCATCGGACACCTCGCAGCAACAAGGGCCTTACGAAACCTTTTACTCAAAAGACTCTAAACCCTAACTCTCAACTGTCAAGGATTCGTTTGGTGAGCATTATCCCTGATCTCCTGAAACCAAAACCTAGCTAGATAGTGGGATTTTTGGGAGGGATAAGGTTTTTTTTTGTATATTGTCATCTCCCTCGCCTGTACCGTGTGTTCCCCAACCTGTGTTTAAGTGTTAAGTGTGTTTTAAGTTTGTTACCTTTTTCTTTTAATAAAGTCAAAATTCTTTCATCAGAACCTGTTGTCTACTGCATCTTTGTTCACAACCCCTAAATAAGTCCAAAGTCTAGAACCAGGGGCGTGGGAGCGATTCGAACCGCTCACTGAGTCAGAGAGAAGGCTGACCCCACACACCACCCCCTACAACACTTTTGACTGAAGATACTTGAAAACATTTCAGCCTTATCTCTTGCACTTAACGTGCTTGGGCTTCATTATGGTTGAGGATGGGGATGGTCATGCAGTCTCTTCCTCCTATTAGTTGCTTGGTTGTCCATCACCATTCTTGACTGGCTGTGATAGGACTGTAGAGCTTTGCTCTGACCCATTTGTTGTGGGATGCTTAACTCTGTCTATAACCTGCTGCTGTTGGTCTTTAGCTTGCAGGTTGCCCTGTGTCGTAGCTTCACTAGGCTGGTACCTCATTCTAAGGCATATCTGGTGCTGCTCCTGGCATGTCCCTCTACAGTCTGCATTGCATTTATGTAGCACCTTATTATCTTATTGAAATGCCCCAAAATGCCTCACGCAATGAATTACCAGTGGAGTGCAGTGACTTGTTGTTGTGTAGGCAAATCTGACAGCAATTATGTGCCAGCAATGTCCCACAAACAGAAATGAGATAGGTGAATCTCCGACTAATCTCCATTTTTGGTGGTGTTGATTGAGGGAGGAATGCTGGCAAGTGCCCTGGGATCTTTAACACCACCTGAGCTGGTAGACAGGGCCTCTGTTTAACATCTCATCTGAAAGGACTTGACAAGCAGATCAATCTTAAGCTGGGCGGACTGCGCTAATAGAAAGAGTGCATTAGGAGAGTGCCCGAGTGTTGGTTTTCTGTTTCAAACCGTAATATAATAAACAGGTTCATTTTGTGAGATAAAGAAGCAAACCATCAATTAGGGAAGCTCAGCCACAGCCATGTGACTTCCAGCAAGCTATTTTTAATTATTGATGACAGACAATGGGCGGAAAGAAGTATATAGAACATCTGCACTACTTTACCTCCAAGGACCATAGGGTTTAATGATGAAATCGATACAGTAGGGCCAATAAAATGATGGCAGGTGCCCAATGCACTGAAGTGCAGCAGACACTTGCTCCCCGCAAAATGCAGGCGGCAGGCTCGGTGGGGTGGGCTGGCCAGGAGACAATGTATACAGTGTATAAGCTCATTAAGTCCCCGGCTTTCAGTTACATTAAGCACTCTCCTATAATGCCGCTGGAACGCCTGAGTATTTGTATCAGCTGCTGAAGGCAATGGCGCCTTTAAATTTTTATAAAAATCAGGCACTTCTGTCCTTTGACCTCTCTCTGCCCTGACACTTGTGCCTCACATGTGGGCTACTTCCTATTTCCTCCTAGGCCTGGTGTCTTTCCCCCTATGCCAGGGAAGTGTCCAGCCATCACACAAAGGGCAGCTGGCTGCTGGCATCTGATGCTCCCAGCTCGCGGTGATAGCTCGCTGACCTACATTGGCTCCCGGTCCGGCCATGCTTCAATTTTAAAATTCTCATCCTTGTTTTCAAATCCCTCCATGGCCTCGCCCCTCCCTATCGCTGTAACCTCTTCCAGTCCTACAACCCTCCGCGATCTCTGCGCTCCTCCAATTCTGGCCTTGTGCGCATCCCCAATTTGCTTCGCTCCACCATCGTCGGCCGTGCCTTCAGCTGCCTCGGCCCTAAGCTCTGGAGTTCCCTCCCTAAACCTCTCCGCCTCTCCGCCTCTCTCTCCTCCTTTAAGACGCTCCTTAAAACCTACCTCTTTGACCAAGCTTTTGATCACCTGTTCTAATATCTCCTTATGTGGCTCGGCGTCAAATTTTGTCTGATAACACGCCTGTGAAGCGCCTTGGGACGTTTTAGTATGTTAAAGGCGCTATATAAATGCAAGTAGTTGTTCTTGCTGAGGAATCCACGCAAAATGCCAGTAAATTATGCAAATGGCCTGACGTTGCTTTATTTGGTGAGGGCAGCTCATTGGTGCACAGAGTGCCCAGGCAATGTTGGCAACACAGCACCTGGGCTACATTATTGGCCCCAGTAAGTTCATCATTCCTAGAATTTGGTTTCTATGAAACCGTGTGCTATTCCCCACTGCCTGGTGACTGGAATCCCGTTCTCCTCTCCTCCGACACACACAATGTCACGAGGAATCAGATTTGCAATCGCCTCGGCGCGGCAGTGATTTTATAGACCCTCTACCTCCCCTAACCTGCTGCCCCATAAGCCATATATGTAGCCGGGCTCCTCGGGAATACATGGCCCCACTCCCACACCAGTAGGAGAAAGAGCTGCACACATGGTCCCTGGAGTCTGCCCTACCAAATTGATTCATTAACAAATATATTTAGAATCATGGGAAAGATTATAAACCTGCACTCAAAACAAACATAATGCCTGATACAAATGGGTGGCGTATGCATGACGCACACTCTGCCAATGTGTGCCTGAAAATTGCAAACGGGGTCCTACAACTGGCGTAGGAGCCTGATTTGCATATATAAGCTGCCTCCTTCCTGTCTGTTTCAGACGAGTGCTTTTTTTTTTATTCGTTCATGGGATGTGGGCGTCGCTGGCGAGACCAGCATTTATTGCCCATCCCTAGTTGCCCTTGAGAAGGTGGTGGTGAGCCACCTTCTTGAACCGCTGCCGTCCGTGTGGTGAAGGTACTCCCACAGTGCTGCTAGGGAGGGAGTTCCAGGATTTTGACCTAGCGACAATGAAGGAACGGCGATATACTTCAAAGTCAGGATGGTGTGTGACTTGGAGGGGAACTTGGAGGTGGTGGTGTTCCCATTTACAGGCCTACCTGAAAATTGCAGCAGGCAGACATTGTGCATTCACAGGGCTTCAAAGCTGGCCTGTAATGTAGCACAAGCTACTGCATGTGAAGCTGTTTTAAATTTTAGTAAACATAGTTGTGATTCTTTTCTCAGTCAATCTTAATAACCAACCTTGAACAAGTTAAGCATTAGAATCATACAGATCAATCAGGTTCAATTGCTGGTCTGTGCTGAGCTCTGAACGTTTTGTTCTCTGGTTCGAAAGATAAGACAGGAAAGGGTACATTGCATTCACATTCTAATACCTAGAGTGCGTTTCAGCTTCAACAACATATTAATGAAAGGATGTGTGCACAAACTCACCATGAACTGCAGCAAAGTGAGATTTTGAGCAGTAGATTTTCGACTTACTACCTGCGCCTAAAACTTTCTGTTGCAGATCGGCCGCCCGTTTCCATGACAGCGGCCAAACCGCAACGCCAGTTGACAATCTACCCCCCCCCGAGTCTCTAACTCACCACGCTGCCTGTTCCTGGGATGTGGTCACATAGGCAGCAGCAGCCCCTCCAGTACCTCACCCAAGTGGCCGTATGTGAGTCTGGACAGTGAGTGGCAGCCATGGAGGGCATTGTAATCTGGTCCACATCTTCACAATTTCCAGCGTAGGTCCCTAGATAGTGTTCAGAAGTGTCCAGCCTCTTTTTCTGTTTGTCTCCACGAAGCTGTTATTTTTGGATCAGTTTTGTATGTTTCTTGTGTGTCAGTTCTTGCCTCTGCCAGAAAATTAGAACCCAGTAGAAACTTTGTTGGTATTTTTCCAGTAATTACGAGTGTTTGCATTTTATTCCCATGCGAGAACAGCTAGTTCTTTTTTATAAAGAATGTTTCTTCCTCCATTTCCCTCCCTTCAATTTTAAATGAGCCAAGACGTCAGATTTGAGGTCACCTTGCACCCACACAATATTCCATGGGTCAACATGGTACCTGCCAACCTGGTCCTGGCCTTTGCCTTCATGAGTCAACACGGACTGAGAGAGTGCATCACTGGATTTGAAGCTACCCCCGGGAGTCGTGACCAAGACTTTAGACACAGCATGCTGAATTTTTGAGTTCCTAAAACATGATGGGGAAAGATTTTCTCTGTTCACTGACATGCTTAAACTCCATCTGAACCCGAAGGCGGTACTGATGAAGGGTCTCCAGAGATTCTCGACCAAAAACTTTTCTCCTTCAGGCAGTGATCAGCCTGTACGTTCAGATTTTTATTTTAGATTTCCGACATTCGTGGTTTTTCTCTGTGTGATGCTGATCAATGTGGATCAGAACAGTCTACGGTTTGACCCCTGGCAAGCGCCAAGAGCAACCGTAGGGGCACTGCAATTGGCTTTCTTGCTCCTCGGTCAAGGAAGGGAAACAAATCAGGCTTCCTTCACTTGATCACTATCCTAGTGTTGTTAGCAGGAAGTTCTTCTTCACACGAAGAGTGACTAACACATAGAATGGACTTCTAGGTAAGGTAGTGGAGGTCAAAATCCTGGACTACTCTAAGAGACACAGGACAACGCAAAATCATCGAGCAGAAACTGATAGCCAAGTTCCGCACCCATGAGGACGGCCTCAACCGGGATCTCGGTTTCATGTCACACTACAGGACGTGACTCGACGTCGTTGTCTGGTTTTCCAGTTTTTAAAAAAAAGTTAAAAGCTTAACTGCAGACTGCAGCATTTGACACGTTGGACCCCCTGTGACCCCACCTCATTGTCTTAGCTGTACTCTGATGTGTCTTTGATGTAATGCCTGCCTGACGGATTGTATCTCTGCAGACACATTGTTCTCTGTCTATATATACTGTGTAATCGATTTGTATTCCCTCACTGTACCTGAAGAAGGAGCAGAGCTCCGAAAGCTCGTAATTTCAAATAAAACTGTTGGACTATAACCTGGTGTTGTGCGACTTCTCATTATGAAGAAAGAAAGCCTTGCATTTATATAGCGCCTTTCACAACCACCAGTCGTGTGTGTATATATAGATAAATGCAAGTCTTTCTTTCTCTGTGAAAAGTGAACACTAGCAGCCTTACTTACAACCTTTGAATCTAACCAGATAATTAATTGTTTTGCTGGGAGCCTGTATGTCTCTGCGGAAAAAAAAATATCCTTCCGGTTACTTTTAGTTTTATTTGACCTTTAATTGGAATTGCCAGCCAGATCTGGATGCTGATTATTCGACAAACAAGTTAAAAGAAGAAAGAGCCCTGTTTACACGTGAAATCTGAAATATAAACAGAAATTGTTGGAAATACACAAACAGCACTGAAGAGAGAAGATCGTTTTACACATTAGGTACCGACCTTTCATCAGAACTGTTTTGCACAAATAGCAGATTTCCTGTGGGTTGCTCTTGGAACATTTTACTCCCTAAAAAACGCTATATAAATACAAGTTTTCATTGTTCTTGTTGCTCTTAGTGTGTCTCATGGTACACTAGTTTATAACAACAGGAGCATTATACAACAACGACAACTTGCATTTATATAACATCATTAATTCAGAAAAATGTTCCAAGGCTGATTTCCTCCGCCCCCTTAGCCCCTGGGCAATAATGCCTATTGTACCACACCTACTCTGAGGTATAAATCAATCAGTTCAGTACAGAGCAGGAATTATACATTGGTAGTCTCAAGCCTTAATGCAGTAACTGATAGTTCTAGAGGTCTTGCGATGTTGATGTTGTTCTTGGCTCTCCGTCCCCGGGCTTCAACTCTCCGCATTTAAAAACCTTCCCAAAAGGTTCGACCGAGCTTTAGTCACCTGTTTCCCATCTCTCCCTTCTTGGAAAAAAGAAAGACTTATATTTATATAGCACCTTTCACGACCTCAGGACATCCTAAACCACTTTACAGCCAGTGAAGTACTTTTGAAGTGTAGTCACTGTTGTAATGTAGGAAATGCAGCAGCCAATTTGTGCACAGCAAGCTCCCACAAACAGCAAAGTGATAATGGCCAGATAATGTTTTTTAGTGATGTGGGTTGAGGGATAAATATTGGCCAGGACACCGGGGATAACTCCCCTACTCTTCTTCGAAATAGTGCCATGGGATCTTTTACGTCCACCCGAGAAGGGCAGTCGGGTCCTCGGTTTAACGTCTCATCCAAAAGACGGCATCTCCGACAGTGCAGCACTCCCTCAGCACTGCACTGGAGTGTCAGCCTAGCTTTATGTGCTCAATCTCTCTGGAGTGGGACTATGAACCCACAAACTTCTGGGGTCTGTTACCTTTTGCCTATTTGTGAAGTGCCCTGAAATGTTTCTTCACATTAAAGACACTATATAGATGCAAGTTGTTGTTGTCTGCATCGATAGAAACTAAGCTTCACTTAATGGGCCGTCAGGGAAAATCTGAGCATAATGCACAACAGATGTGCAATGCATTTGACAAAAATTGAATCATTATTATCCAATGTACTCACTCAACTATTGAAGAATGAGCTTTCCCGGATGTGCCAAATACAAGCTTTGTAGAAAGCTGCTTAAAACCTTCTGTGAAATGACCTTTCAACCAACATGAATCTATTTGTGATCTAATAAATAATCTATGAAATGACAGACCCTTTAGCCATTTTTCAAACAGGCCAGTTATGCTACACATTTTGGAGTTGAATTTATGAATTAGGGCTCCTGGGGAAGAGCTTCGTGTAATGGAAGTGCACATCAGGATTTCAGGCATGGAGATCAGCGCACGTCACACAATTGTACATGGTCTCTGTGCCTGAAATCCTGGCATGGGCTCCTGTCAATCAAAGCTCTCAGAACATTAAGCATTGGCTTCCGTGCTCGATAAAGCACAAAGCTCTGTGTTAGTGGGTTAAATCAACCGGTTTAATTCAATGCCCATCGGTTTTATTTACACAAAATAAATAGAATCATTCTGGAACCAACAGTGCTTTGCATTTTAACAAGGAGGTGAGTTCACCTCCAGGAGTTCCTCATACACTGATACAATAGCAAAATACTGCGGATGCTGGAAATCTGAAACAAACAACAGAAAATGCTGGAAACACTCAGCAGGTCAGGCAGCATCGGTGGAGAGAGAAACAGAGTCAACGTTTCAGGTCGATGACCCTTCGTCAGGACTGGAAAAAGTTGGAGAAATAACAGATTTTTAACCAAGTGTGGGGGCAGGGAAAGGGAGGAGGGGAGGAAGAACAAAGCCCACTGACTCCCACAGCTACCTGGACTACACTTCCTCCCACCCGCTTCCTGTAAGGACTCTATTCCATTCTCCCAGTTTCTGCGTCTCCGCCGCATCTGTTCTGACGATGCCACCTTCCATACTAGTGCTTCCGATATGTCTGCCTTTTCCTCAACAAAGGATTCCCCTCTACCGTGGTTGACACGGCCCTCGACCGTGTCCGTTCCATTTCTCGCACTTCTGCTCTCCCCCTTTCCCCTCCCTCCCAGAACCACGATGGGGTTCCCCTTGTCCTCACCTTTCACCCCACCAGCCTCCACATTCAACGGATCATCCTCTGCCATTTCCACCACTTCCAACGTGATCCCACCACCAAACACATCTTCCCCTCCCTCCCCCCTTTCAGCATTCCGAAGGGACCGCTCCCTCTGCGACACATTGGTCCACTCCTCTATCACCCCCAACACCCCTTCCCCTTCCCACGGCATCTTCCCGTTCAAGCACAGGAAATGCAACACCTGCCCTTTTACCTCCTCCCTTCACACTGTTGAGGGCCCCAAACACTCCTTCCAGGTGAAACAGCGATTTTCTTGCAATTTAGTTTACTGTATTCGCTGCTCATGATGCGGTCTCCTCTACATTGGGGAGACCAAACGCAGATTGAGTGACCGCTTTGCGGAACACCTCCATTCAGTCCGTAAGCGTGACCCTGAGCTTCCGGTCGCCTTGTCACTTTAACTCTCCGCTCCACTCCCACTCTGATCTCTCTGTCCTCGGCCTCTTACACTGTTCCAACGAAGCTCAATGTAAGCTCGAGGAACAGCACCTCATCTTTCGATTAGGCACTTTACAGCCTTCTGGACTCAACATAGAGTTCAACAATTTCAGATCATAACCTCTGCCCTTTTCTTTCTCTCTCACATGGCAGCTGTTGATGATTCTGCCATTGCTATTTACACCTCATCTGGAGTCATCTTTTGTTTCTTAACTGGTCCCATTACCATCTCCTTTTGCCTTGCAACATCATCCCTTTTGTCTCTTAATCTCTCCTGCCTTCCATCCTATCACAGACCTTCCCTTTGTTCTTTCCTCCCCTCCCCCCTTTCCCTGCCCCTGCACTTGCTTAAAAATCTGTTACATCTCCACTTTTTCCAGTTCTGACGAAGGGTCATCGACCTGAAACGTTTACACAGTTTTTCTCTATCCACGATGCTGCCTGACCTGCTGAGTGTTTCCAGCGTTTGCTGTTGTTGTTTCTTCATACACTGACTTGGCTTCGCAATGACTGCAGTATCACCGCAACCAATGTATAGCAAAGTTTCAAACCATCCAATGCCTGATCTCTAATGTCAAGGTTTAACTGGCATCAGAATGCTGGTGAGTGCAGCTCTGTGAATTTGTGCTTGAATCCGTGCTCTGCTTTCTCTGACTAGACAGCAAGGAGGAGCAAGCAATATAATTCAATTCTGACAGCCCTGCACAGTTCTAAGCAAGGACCAGTCTCAAACCGGTAGTGTAATGACCGCATCATAGAATCATAGAATAGTACAGAAGAACATATGAACATAAGAAATAGGAGCAGGAGTAGGCCATTTGGCCCCTCGAGCCTGCTCCACCATTCAATAAGATCATGGCTGATCTGATCTTGGCTTCAACTCCACTTCCCTGCCCGCTCCCCATAACCCTTTGACTCCCTTATCATTCAAAAATCTGTCTATCTCCACCTTAAATATGTTCAATGATCCAGCCTCCACAGCTCTCTGGGGTAGAGAATTCCACAGATTCACGACCCTCTGAGAGAAGAAATTCCTCTTCATCTCCGTTTTAAATGGGCGACCCCTTATTCTGAAACTATGCCCCCTAGTTCTAGATTCCCCCACGAGGGGAAACGTCCTCTGTGCATCTACCTTGTCAAGCCCCCTCAGCATCTTATATGTTCAGCACAGAAGGAGGCCATTCGGCCCATCGAGTCTGCAACAGCTCTTTCGAAGAGCAATCTAGCTTGACCCATTCCCCTGCTCTTTCCCCATATCCCTGCAATTTTTTTCTCCTTCAAGTATTTATCCAATTTCCTTTTGAAGGCTACTATAATATATTATAATGTAACAAATTGGTAAGACTGGGCTCTGGGATAGTGCGGTTGTGGCTTGTCCCACCTCGGGGAAAGGGAGGGGGAAGTCGAGTGCATAAGACAAAATCCAGAATTTTTTGCGGTGAGAGAGATAAAAAGAGAGGGAAGGAAGGTGAAGTGCTGTTTTTGTTGTAGACATGCATTATTGTTGCTAGTTATTATTAGATACACTCTTTTCTGTATACATAACCATGTGTGGAACTGGTAGCACACTCGCCTCTGAGTCAGAAGGTTGTGGGTTCAAGTCCCACTCCAGAGACTTGAGCACAATAATCTAGGCTGATACTCCACTGTAGTGCTGAGGGAGTGCTGCACTGTTGGAGGTGCCATCTTTCGGATGAGGTGTTAAACCGAGGCTCCGTCTGCTCTCTCTTATGTGCATGTAAAAGATCCCATGGCACTATTTTGAAGAAAAGCAGGGGAGTTATCCCCGGTGTCCTGGGCCAATATTTATCCCTCAATCAATATCACAAAAACAGATATCTGGTCATTATCTCATTGCTGATTGTGGGAGCTTGCTGTGCGCAAATCAGCTGCCACATTTCCTACATTACAACAGTGACTCCACTTCACAAAGTACTTCTTTTGGGATGTCCTGAGGTCATGAAAGGCGCTTATATAAATGCAAGTATTTCTTTCTTTCCTTCTTTGTCTAGAAGAAGTTGAAAATTGTTATCGGTGCTTCCGTGTGACTTCACAATAAGAAGCAAAAAAAAAAAATCATGCGGTTTGTGTTCTTGGTGGTTCATTATACTGCACCAAGAAGACCAGGCAGATCCCAGGTTCCATCACAGATATGAGTTAGCTGATGTCAGATACTGAAGGAGTTGGCACACTACAATTGGACTCAACAGTCCTGTGCCAGTGAAGGGAAAAATCAGGCAGGGTTCCCACTCCTGATCACCATCCAATGCTCCTGACTGGAAAGTGTGTGTACGAGAGAGAGTGTGGATATCAGGTGAGCACAGGATGAGGCTCTGGTAGGATTCCCTCTACTGTTGAAGAGCTTCCTGGCACAAACTGTCTGGACTCACACATGTGGAATAGTTGCTTGAGTGAGGTGCTATAAGGATGCCATGCCCTAGCATAGGACTATTGAGTCAGCATTGTCAGCACCTTCAAGAAGAGGGATGGAAGCTGGGGGAAATAAAGAACTGCCTAGCGCAACAGAAAAAACTTCTAACGCAATTAATGCACAGATGGCAAATGATCTAAGGATTATCATTTATGTTGCAAGTGGCAATTCTCCAGCACCAGGCATGATTTACTGTTGCAAATTATGGTCTAGGATGATAAGAACTCACAGGTGGCTGGTTGCTAGACACGGAAGTACCCTGGAAATGTCCATATGATTGTGTCTTGTGTATAGTTAACCGCATTATCTACATTACAAGTTAACAGTGGGTGCAGTCTAAAACCATGGCTCAATATTTCACAGCAAAGTCATGCAACCCAAGCACAGGGTGGCTGTATTTGAGAACACCCATCTGGACAAATGAGTTTTTGTTACGTAAATCTTGCAGGGAGACCTCGGAAGGTTGGTGAACACTGTGTTACTTGTTCCGTTTTACATAACGTAGCAACACTACAGGGCATTGCTCCGACATGTCAAAACACATCCCTGGTGGAGGTCAAGTACATTTGCAGCCACACTACGATGGCATCAGCTGTGCCAATGCAACGAGGTCATCCTCTGAGATTCATTAAGGAATCATTTGGGTGAAAATGTGGCACTTTGGATATTCTTGGGAACAAATAGTGAAGGACTCTTTTCTGCTTGTGTTTCAGTAACTTGGAAACTTAGAGATGACATGAAATAGAAACATTAGAGTATAGATTTTGATTAAGAGAAAATCCTGGGTGGATTCAAAGGTACAAAATTGGCAACAGCAAATCCTGAATATGGTAGGTACCTGTTGGCATAACATTCTAGGTAGGTAGATTTCATTTGTTTCTGAGGTGGCCAAGAGGGCATTGACTTTAGATTTGAGATATGCTTAAAATGGTGTTTTTTTCCTCTTCCCCTTTCTTGACCTCCCCATGCCGCAGATGGTCCATGCCAGAGAGGGCAGGCAGTTGTTCCCTTGCCAGTCTACCACTGATCTTGCTAGTACTTGGTCTTTGGGAACTGTGTAAGACTGGGCTGATGGTCATTGACTCTCTAATTTCTCTGTGGGAAGAGTCCAGCCTCTGATCGGCATCAGTTAAGATTGGAAATTTGGGCACATTAAGAATGCAAATCTTTGACCTGCGACTCTGTGATGAACCCAATTGCTGACCTTATGACTGTGTGATCATGGCATTACCCAACTATTATCATAATTATCCCAGAGCACCCTCCCCAACCCACCCCATGACACTCCCACAACCATCCCACCATTCCTTCAATCTGCTACTCTAATCTCAAACCCCAGGGCAAGCCTCCTTAACCTGCTTCTTTAATCAACTTCTAAACCAGTCTTCCTGAAACTGCTGTTCAAACCTCATTCCTCTCAACCTGCCATTGTAACCACCGTGCCCCTCGATCCATTCCACAAATTACATTCTCACAAACATCCCCTCTGAGCTATTTTCAAACTTTCAACCACTGGGAGTGGAGGGCAGGGTAAGGGGACTTAGTTACCACACAAGTGATAAAAACTAACCAACAGAATTCAAACATTAGGCACTTGTCCAAAGCCATCATTAAAAAAAGACAAATTATGGCTGGAATTTTCCGGGGTGGTAGCGGGCGCGATCGGTGGCAGGTCGGGTGGGAACGTTATTATTTTTGACAGTGGGTCGGGAACCTGCACCTTTCCCCCAGGCACATCTGTCATCGCGGAGCCGACCCGACCAGCAGCGGTGGGCAATCCAACTGAGATGATTAACGGCTAGTTGTCAGGCTTTTTTAACTAACTTTTAAAATTTAACAGCATGACCACGGGATTCACGCTGCTCGGGAAGCACGTCTGTCAACCTGAGGCGGGAGTTCCATGGCCATTGCTCCAGCTGATTACTTGACAGCATCAAATGTACAGTAAAAACTCCCACCTAACAGATGATCACTTTCCTCAGGCACAAGCTGTTGCTCAGTCCATTTCCAGCACAGATTCTGCAGGCTGCAAGTGTTTCCAGCAAAGTCTCCATCCAGTCTCACCTCATTGGAAGAACCTCTCCCACCATTGACAGATTGCTTCTGACATCTCTACTTCATCTGCCATCTATTCCATCAACATGGGTGCCCTTTATACTGTCTCACCTTGGTCCTCAGAATTGGACCACGATGAACCCCAACACCAGCAGCACCAACAACACCAGCAGCAACAACAACACCAACCTTCTCTGCAATCACCTGATGCTGCACAGGACACAGGGCACCAGCACCTGACCACATTGCTGCCCGGGATGCCAGGGATGGCCTCATCATGGCCAGATTTAGTTAATTTTATGCTGTACACTCATATGGCTGCCACATGATGCGCCAGGTTGGCACCACCCCACACCAACACCATAAAGCATCCCTACAATGACCAAGCCATTCCTTTCACACTCATCACCATTGCAGGGGGGTACTGTTATGTCTCACCATTCACTGCAACTCACTAAGCCACTTCCAAAGGTGCACATAAATCTGTCCAAGACCAGAAAGTGTTGAAAATAAAGATTTTTATGTTTGACACCACATTAACAGAAACTTTACCTGAACATTGGATAAAACACTCAAGTGGCTACCCCTGTGTGTTGTTAGTTGGTATGATTGCACTAGGATGAGGGTGAGTGTGAGGGGTGACTACTGAGATGGGATGTGATAATGTAGGTAGACAGAGAGGGATGGGTGGACGTGCCAGGTATGTTGGTGTGAATAAGGATGTGCAGGAGTAGGTAGGGAAGGCAGAGTGATGGGGATGTGATGAGTGGCACAGCAGGATGCAGTTGAGTGTGGCTCTGTACTAACGTTTCCTGATCTAATGAGGTCATTGAAACGTTTGCAGCACTGCACCCAGGTCCTCCTGACCACATCCCTGCTGGTGACCTCCTCTGCAATCTGCAGCCAGGCTGTGTTGGTCTCCTGGGGAGGTGTCTTCCGCCCATTGGAAGGGAAGAGGACCTCCCTGCATGCTCTGACTCCCTCCATAAGCATATGGAGGGAGTCATGGGAGAGCCTGGGTGCAGCCCTCTGCCTCTGTGCAGTCATTGTCAGTGTTTGCAGCACTCCAATGCTGTAGCGCACTGACAGCACCATGTTAGATTAAACATCAAATGTAATGTGGCCACGGTCCCTTTAAGGATCCCGGCTGAAAACGCGTCATGAATGATGTCACCAGACCCGCTCCATTTAATTGGGCCGGGTAACGCGCTGGGCGGGCTTAACGGGCCGTATTAAGGGAAAGTAATTTTCAGCAGCGGGATGGAGCCAGCAGCGGGGTCGCGACCCACCACGGACACCGCCCGCACCGGACCCGCCGAGGTAGGCAAAATTCTGGCCTACATGTTAAGCTACCCAATCTGGTAACACTGGTGTGAGGGGAGTAGCAGCTGGTGAGCGTGTGATTGTAATGAGAAGAGCGGGTGGTGCAGTAATGTAGTTGTGATTGGATGAGGAGCATGTGGAGTGGGGGAGGGGAGTACTTGGCAGGCTGCGCCATGGCAACGTCTGATGCAGAGAACGAGACAGCGCAGGAACTGATTCCCACTTGGCTGACCAGGTAAGGTCGTTGACCCTCTTCCGACAATGCACCCACTGCAGCAGTCACCTTTTCTGCCACCTCCACCCGGGCCCGCTTTAGCGGCTGCCTCGGCACGATCCTGCCACGTGAAGTCAACAAGATGTGCCTCAGAGCCCTGACCTGCTCCAGCAGGACCTCCACTCATCCGTGCGGCAACCTGGGTACACTTGTTATGTGCATCATCGCTCACTGAATGCTCATCAGCAACCACCACAGAAACTCACCAAAGGAAAAAAGACAACTCGCTTCAAATAGGCACCAGGTCAGCCGGAATTACCCCCCCCTCCTAATGGACAACGTGTGGGCAGCTCGCCGATAAGATTCAAAATGGTTCAGGCCTCTCACTGAATCCATCGATTCAGTGACCTGCTCACCCTCACCCACTGGATGCCCACACTGCGCCAGAAATGAAATTCCATCAATATAATTCTAATTCCATTTTCCTTTTCGGAATGTGGCACATACACAAAGCCATTTGTAATGTCGCTGTGGGGTTTGAACAAACCCAGTAGCACCATCAGCCACTCCCTCCCGTACGGAGCCTTTCCGTGTAAAGAGAATCCTAAATTCCCTTCAGATGTACCAATGCTCTCAAGTCTTTATTTCCTCAAATATTTTTATTTTGTTATTGACAGCCCACTTCCACCTCTGTAATATCACCCGACTCCGCCTCGCCTCAGCTCATCTGCTGCTGGAACCCTCATCCATGCCTTTTAAACTCGACTATTCCAATGCTCTCCTGGCTGGCCTCTTAGCTTGCACCCTCCGTAAACTTGAGCTCATCCAAAACTCTGCCGCCCTTATCCTAAATCGCACTAAGTCCCGTTCACCCATCAAACCTGAGCTCTCTGACCTACATTGGCTCCCGGTCCGGCAACTCTCGATTTAAAAATTCTCATCCTTGTTTTCATATCCCTCCCTGGCCTCGCCCTGGCCTACCTCTGTAACTTTAATATGCATATAGATTGGGCTACTCAAACTGGAAGCAATACGGTGGAGGAGGATTTCCTGGAGTGTTTAAGGGATGGTTTCCTAAACCAATATGTTGAGGAACCAACTCGAGGGGAGGCCATCCTGGACTGGGTGTTGTGTAATGAGGAAGGACTAATCAGCAATCTTGTGGTACGAGGCCCCCTGGGGAAGAGTGACCATAGTATGGTGGAGTTCTACATTAGGATGGAGAAGGAAACAGTTAAGTCAGAGACCATGGTCCAGAACTTAAATAAGGGCAACTTTGATGGTATGAGGCGTGAATTGGCGAGGTTAAATTGGCAAGCGATATTTAAGGGGCTATCAGTGGAAGAGCAATGGCAGACATTTAGAGATCGCATGGATGAACTCCAACAATTGTACATCCCGGTCTGGCGTAAAAATAAAAAAGGGAAGGTGGCTCAACCATGGCTAACAAGGGAAATCAGGGATAGTATTAAAACCAAGGAAGTTGCATACAAATTGGCCAGAAGTAGCAGCAAACCCGGGGACTGGGAGAACTTCAAAACTCAGCAAAGGAGGACGAAGGGTTTGATTAGGGCAGGGAAAATAAAATATGAAAGGAAGCTTGCAGAGAACATTAAAATGGACTGCAAAAGCTTCTATAAATATGTAAAAAGAAAGAGGTTAGTAAAAACAAACGTAGGTCCCCTGCAGTCGGAAACAGGGCAAGTCGTAATGGTGAACAAGGAAATGGCAGATCAATTGAACAAGTACTTTGGTCTCTTCATCTCCACCTTTGTTCCTTTATCCCCTCCCCCTTTTCCCAGCTTTACCCTGGCCTTAAATCTATTTGATTTCCGGCTCTTCCCAGTTCTGATGAAAGGTCATCGACCTGAAACGTTAACTCTCTTTCTCTCTCCACGGATGCTGCCTGGCCTGCTGAGTTTTTCCAGCGTTTTCTGTTGTTACTTCGGATTTCCAGCATCCGCAGTATTTTGCTAAAGTACTTTGGTTCGGTGTTTACTGTGGAGGACACACACAACCTGCCGGAAATAAAAGGGGTCAGAGGATCTGGTAAGAAGGAGGAGCTGAGGGAAATCCTTATTAGTCGGGAAAAGGTGTTGGGGAAATTGATGGGACTGAAGGCTGAAAAATCCCCGGGGCCTGATGGTCTGCATCCCAGAGTACTTAAGGAGGTGGCCTTGGAAATAGTGGATGCATTGACGATCATTTTCCAACATTCCTTAGACTCTGGATCAGTTCCGATGGAGTGGAGGGTGGCCAATGTAACCCCTCTTTTTAAAAAAGGAGGGAGGGAGAAAGCAGGGAATTATAGACCGGTCAGCCTGACATCGGTCGTGGGTAAAATGATGGAAGCAATTATTAAAGATGTCATAACAGACCATTTGGAAAGTGGCGACATGATAGGTCCAAGTCAGCATGGATTTGTGAAAGGGAAATCATGCTTGACAAATCTTCTGGAATTTTTTGAGGATGTTTCCAATAGGGTGGACAGGGGGGAACCAGTAGATGTGGTGTATTTGGACTTTCAGAAGGCCTTCGACAAGGTCCCACACAAGAGATTGGTGAGCAAAGTTAAAGCACATGGGATTGGGGGTAATGTGTTGACGTGGATTGAGAACTGGTTGGCACACAGGAAACAAAGAGTAGGAGTAAATGGGTACTTTTCAGAATGGCAGGCAGTGACCAGCGGGGTACCGCAGGGTTCGGTGCTGGGACCCCAGCTGTTTACATTATATATTAATGATTTGGACGAAGGGATTAAATGTAATATCTCCAAATTTGCGGATGACACTAAATTGGGAGGCAGTGTGAACAATGAGGAGGATGCTAGGAGGCTACAGAGTGACTTGGACAGGTTGGGTGAATGGGCAAATGTATGGCAGATGAAGTACAATGTGGATAAATGTGAGGTTATCCACTTTGGTGGTAAAAATAGAGAGGCGGACTATTACCTGAATGGTGGCAGATTAGGGAAAGGGGAGGTGCAACGAGACCTGGGCGTCATGGTACATCAGTCACTGAAGGTGGGAATGCAAGTGCAGCAGGCAGTCAAGAAAGCAAACGGAATGATGGCCTTCATAGTAAGGGGATTTGAGTACAGGAGTAGGGAGGTGATGCTGCAGTTGTACAGGGCCTTGGTAAGGCCACACCTGGAGTATTGTGCGCAGTTTTGGTCTCCTAACTTAAGGAAGGACATTCTTGCTATTGAGGGAGTGCAGCGAAGGTTCACTAGATTGATTCCTGGGATGGCCGGACTGACATATCAAGAAAGATTGGGTCAACTGAACTTGTATCCTCTGGAGTTCAGAAGAATGAGGGGGGATCTTATAGAGACATTTAAAATCCTGACTGGTTTAGACAAATTAGATGCGGGCAGAATGTTCCCAATGTTAGGGAAAACTAGAACCAGGGGTCACAGTCTAAGGATTAAGGGGAAGCCATTTAAGACTGAGCTGAGGAGGAACTTCTTCACCCAGAGAGTGGTGAATCTATGGAATTCTCTTCCACAGAAGGTTGTTGAGGCCAGTTCGCTAAATATATTGAAAAGGGAGTTAGATATAATACTCACAACTAGGGGGGATCAAGGGGTATGGCGAGAAAGCAGGAATGGGGTACTGAGGTAGCATGTTCAGCCATGAACGCATTGAATGGCGGTGCAGGCTCGAAGGACCGAATGGTCTACTCCTGTACCTATTTTCTATGTTTCTATGTTTCTATGTAACCTCCTCCAGCCCCACAACTCCCTGAGATCTCTGCACTCCTCCAATTATGGCCTCTTGAGCATCCCCGATTTCCATCGCTCCACCATTGGCGGCCGTGCCTTCAGATTCCTAGGCCCTAAGCTCTGGAGTTCCCTCCCTAAGCCACTGTGCCTCTGTAACACTCTCTCCTCCTTAAAACCTATCTCTTTGACCAAGCTTTTGGCCACCTGTCCTAATATCTGCTTATGTGGCTCGGTGTCAAAATGTGTTTGATAATGCTCCTGTGAAGGACCTTGAGACAGTTTATTAAGTTAAATACGCTATATAAAGGCAAGTTGTTGTTGTACAAAAATGTACTCACATTCTCTGGTAATGGCAGAGCACTGAGTAGCAGACTTGTGCTGCTTTGTATGTTACAAGGTACTTGCAGATGCATACAATAGGGGGTCCAGGCCAAGTCTTTTCATTTAACTTTAACTCAACACAATGAAACCTTGCCGTTTGCATTCACTTCACACTCCTCTCAAGCACAAAGGGCACCACGCAGACAAAAACTGAGGAATTATTAAGCAACGAGCACAAAATCATGTGCTACTCAACTCTCTTGCCAGACTGAACTAATAAATCGTCACTTTGATTCAGCAAACAAAAACTATCTTGAACAGGGATGACAGAGCTTGAAGATCCGTAAATGAATCAAATTGAAAATTTGGAAGAGTCCACCCCGAGCATTCAACTTGGATTATTTTTGGATATATTTCGAAATGAATTATCGCTTTGTTGAATATTTGGCTGTATTCGCTGTTAGTTGTCTCTGCATTTGCAACTGCTGGAATCAAGTTTTGTTAGATATTCCAATATACATTCAGTTTGTTTAAAAACAAGACCGAAGAATTGCTCTGGTCGGTTTTTTGTAGCACAGTTGTAAATGTGTTCACGAGGAGCTCCTCAGGTTGGTATTTCTGCAAGAGTGGCCATCAAGGGGACTATCGCAATCTTGAAGGGGCACTTTCATTGCCTAGGAGGTTAGGAGAGGTTATGTAGTATGTTTCAACTATCACATATAGTTGTAATGCGCTGTGGCTTGCAGACCTTTACCAGACAAAAAGGCCTGCAGATGGATTACATCGAATCACATAGAATTTTACAGCACAGAAACAGGCCATTTGGCCCAACAGGTCTATGCTCCTCCCATCTTAATTCACCTCACCCTATCAACATATCTTTCTATTTCCTTTCTCCCTCATGTACTTGTCTAGCTTCCCCTTAAATGCAGCAATCCTATTTGCCTCAACCACTCCATGTGGTAGCAAGTTCTACAGTCTAACCACTCACTGAATAAAAAAGTTTCTCCTGAATTCCTTATTGGATTTATGGCCCCTAGTTTTGGACTCCCCCTACAAGTGGAAGCATTCTCTCTACGTTTATCCTATCATACCCCTTCATATTTTTAATGACCTCTATCAACATAGAAACATAGAAACACAGAAGATAGGAGCAGGAGTAGGCCATTCGGCCCTTCAAGCCTGCTCCACCATTCAATGAGAGCATGGCTGATCATCCAAATTCAGTACCCTGTCCCTGCTTTCTCCCCATATCCCTTGATCCCTTTAGCCTTAAGAACTATATCTAACTCCTTCTTGAATATATTTAATGATTTGGCCTCAACTGCCTTCTGTGGTAGAGAATTCCACAGGTTCACCACTCTCTGGGTGAAGAAATTCCTTCTCATCTCAGTCCTAAATGGCTTACCCCTTATCCTTAGACTGTGACCCCTGGTTCTGGACTCCCCCGCCATCGGGAACATCCTTCCTGCATCTAGTCTGTCTAGTCCTGTTAGAATTTTATAAGTTTCAATGAGATCCCTGACGTAATAAAGACTCACTACGCACTTGAACATAAAGCAAGACGTTAATCAACTTGTAACAAAACATGGAGGTCTAGTTAGCAGTCACTAGCTTCCTGTTTCCAGATTGTCTCTCCCCAAGGTGGGCCCATGCCTGAGTATTTATACTCCCTGGACGGCGCCCCAGCTGGCCACCCAGTAGTACTTCCTGAGTTGTTACTTGCGATTTATGACAATCCCCTCTCATTCTTCTAAACTCTAGCGAATACAAGCCTAATCGACCCAATCTCTCTTCATACGTCATCCCTGCCATCCCAGGTATCAGTCTGGTGAATCTTCGCTGCACTCCCTCCATGGCAAGAACATCCTTCCTCAGATAAGGCGACCAAAACTGCACACAATACTCAAGGTGTGGTCCCACCAAGGCCCTGTACAACTGCAGCAAGACATCCTTGCTCCTGTACTCGAATCCTTTCGCTATGAAGGCCAACATACCATTTGCCCTCTTAACCGCCTGCTGCACCTGCATGCTTACCTTCAAGTTACCTCTTTTCTAGAGAAAAGAGCCCCAACCTGTTCAGTCTTTCATGATAGTTATATATTCCTAGATCTGGTATCAACCTTGTAAATCTTTTTTGCACTTTCTCCACTGCTTCTATATCCTTTTTGGAATATGGAGACCAGAACTGTGCACGGTACTCTAAGTATGGTCTAACCAAGGATCGACACAAGTTTGCATTCTATCCCTCTAGAAATCAACCCCAGTGCTTTGTTTGCACTTTTTATGGCTTTGTCAACCTGCATTGCTACTTTTAATGATTTGTGAATCTGCACCCCTGAACAATCTTGGAGGGTACGTGACCCTACCAATTAAACATCTTGAGCTACATTTAGGGTGTGCCAGGGAAACTGGTTTCTTTATCAAAATGATCAGAAGTAAGATGAGTGAAACAGGCTAGTCAGCACTGCCGAGTTCAGCTAGGCCTCCAGGGTGTGGGGGGAGGAGAGGTCACAGACTGTCTCATATTTCAGAGTGAGACTGTGCGTTTATACAAAACTTCAGTTGTTTACAGTGATTGCAGAGCGATATATCTTTCTGATGTGGTCCATGATAATCATTTATAACTGGAGACAGGTAACTCTGCGGAGGAGAAGGTTTACTTCATGCTATTACGAAACTAAGACAATGTGGGTTTCTTTCTCCTTGCAATTCTGATCACCCAGAACTGCTGGTAGCAGCGTGATGTTACTAAGCCCAGGTGTACACACAAAACACCTGCCACCACTTACCTAAAATTTGTTGCTGCACAGCATTACCATTGTAACTAATTAGCAATGTCTTTTTAAGGTTTCAAAGGGAGGCCCTTGTGATTCGTATCATTGTAATAACTGTAACCATTTGTCTCTCTGTATGCGCGAACAGCTGGAGCATATCATTAACAACCATGTAATCTGGCCAACATCAATGCAAGGAATTGCATTCAGATTTGAGAGTTAGATTGCACATTTGTTTCCCCTTTACCATTCCCTGGCTGAGAGGGAGGACATATAAGCTGGTGCCAGAGGTCTACCCGTGTTGG
Organism: Squalus acanthias; assembly: GCA_030390025.1. Taxonomy (NCBI): domain Eukaryota; kingdom Metazoa; phylum Chordata; class Chondrichthyes; order Squaliformes; family Squalidae; genus Squalus; species Squalus acanthias. The sequence goes on along the minus strand of CM059440.1, from coordinate 29,144,952 downwards.
AGAACTGGCCGGCGTGTTGGGATCCTTTCAGCTCCGGCTACAAACCTAGCACAGGCGATGCGAGTTAAAGCTGTTTTTATATCGCGTACGACCCATACCAGAGCCTACAACACCATGCCAGACAAAAATGCTTCTTTTTTGTAACAGCCATCTGCACAGCCAGTTGGGAACAGAGGGTGGCACTTTCTCTCTCCCACCGCAGAACCTCTAGAGTTATTCCTTATCCACCATTTTTGAAAGGATAGCATGAACAACTAAAGCACCCTGAAAATTGGAAGATTCACAGCTCAGTAGGTCTCAGTAGAGACCGAGGCCTAGAAAGCAAGGTACGTGGGGTCTGGAATTGAGGGAGAGGAGGCCGCTACCAGGCCTCTTCCCTCCACTGGGGGACCTCAGGGCCATTCACGCCGCTTCTTTGGGTCTACCGCCATCTTCCCCCGTGGCGTCCCCAGGAAATGGTGTTCACGACGGAGACAGGGAGAGGGAAATGCAGGTCAGGTGTTGAAGCGGCGGTAGACCCTGAGTGGATGGTGTCAGCTGTGACTCAGTGGTAGCCCTCTCGCCTCTGAATCAGAAGGTTGTGGGTTCGAGTCCCACTCCAGAGACTTGAGCACAAAGTCTATGCTGACACTTCAGTGCAGTACTGAGGGAGTGCTGCACTGTTGGAGGTGCTGTCTTTTGGATGAGATGTTAAACCGAGGCCCCATCTGTCCTCGGTTTAGAAGAGCAAAAGAATTCTCCTCGGTGTCTTGGAACATAGTTATCCCTCAACCAACATCATTAAAAACAGATTATCCTGCCCGATTTCAGCCTAGATCTTTACTATAACCTGTCCAAGCTAGGTTGCGAGACAACAACAAGTGGCATTTATATAGCACCTTTAATGTAGAGAAACATCCCAGTACACTTCATAGAGGAGTAAATAATTGGACACTGAGCTAAAGATGAAGAGGATAGCAGGAGTGACCAAAATTTGGTCAGAGATGGGTTTTGATGGGGGTCTCAGAAGAGGAGAGAAAGGTGGAGAGGAAGAGGACCTAAGGGAGGGAGTGCCAGACAATGAGACCTAGACAACTGAAGGCAGGACTGGCAGTCATGGGGTAAATAGAGGGGATGATGCACAAGAGGCTGTATTTAGAGGAATTGAGAGTACAGGGGTGGGGCAGGGGTTGTAGCACTGAATGAGGTAACAGAGACAGGGAGGGGCGAGGCCATGGATGAGAATTTTACATTTTTGACACGGGGAGATCGGGAACCGACATCGGTCAGCAACAGAACTTGGTGCAGGATAGGACATGACTAGCAGAGTTTTGGATGAGCTAAAGTTTATGGAGAGTGGAGGATAGGAGAGGCCGGCTTGGAGAGTATTAGAGTAATCATGTCGAGAGGTGACAAAGGCATGGATGAGGGTTAAAGAGGTGCATGGGTAGAGGTAACAGCAGAGGCAGCCAATGTAAGCGATTATTATGATGGAAAGGATATGAGGTTGGAAGCTCAGCTCAGGGTTGAACAGGATTTCGAGGTTGAAAACTGTCTGATTCAGCCTGAGACAGTGGTCAGGGAGTGAATGAAGTCAGTGACGAGGACATCAAGTTTGTGGTGGGAACTGAAGGCAATAGAGGCTCATTTAAGACTGGATTTCAAATGAGCAGTTTGCCAGCAAAGAGGCAGTGGAGACGTCAAGAGAGGTGGTGGAAATATAGAGCTGGGTGTCATCAGCCTAACGTTAGTAGTGGGGAAACTTTTAGAGACAATAATCCGGACAAAATTAATTGTCACTTGGAAAAATATGGGTTGATAAATGACAGCCAGCACGAAATTTGTTAAAGGCAAATCGTGTTTGTCTAACTTGATTGACTTCTTTAATGACATAATGGAGAGGGTTGATAAAGGTAGTGTGGTTGATGTTGTGTATATGGACTTTCAAAAGGCATTTGATAAAATACCACATAATAGACTTACTAGCAAAATTGAAGCCCATAGGATTAAAGGGGCAGTGGCAGCGTGGATATGAAATTGGTTAAAGAACAGAAAGCAGAGAGTAGTGGTGAACAGTTGTTTTTCAGACTGGAGGGAAGTCTACAGTGGTGTCCCCCAGGGGTCAGTATTAGAATCACTACTCTTTTTGATATATATTAATGAACTGGACTTGGATACACAGGGCATAATTTCAAAGTTTGCAGATGAAACAAAACTTGGAAATGTAGTAAACAGTGAGGAGGATAGTAGCAAACTTCAGGAGGACATAGACAGACTGGTGAAAAGGGCAGACACATGGCAGATGAAATTTAACGCAGAGAAGTGTGAAGTGACGCATAGGAAGAATGAGGAGAGGCAATATAAACTAAATGGTACAATTTTAAAAGGGGTGCAGGAACAGAGAGACCTGGGGGTGTGTGTACACAAATATTTGAAGGTGGCAGGACAAGTTGAGAAGGTTGTTAAAAAAGCGTATGGGATCCGTGGCTTTATAAACAGAGGAATAGAGTACAAAAGCAAGAAAGTTATGCTAACCCTTTATAAATCACTGGTTAGGCCCCAGCTGGAATATTGTGTCCAATTCTGGGCACCACATTTTAGGATGGATGCCAAGGCTTTAGAGAGGGTGCAGAGGAGACTTACTCGAATGGTCCCAGGGATGTTGGACTTCAGTTACATGGGGAATTTAATACAGATCTTCAAAATAATGAAGCGTTTTTATAGAGTAAATAAGCAGAAACTGTTTCCAGTGGCAGAAAGGTTGGTAACCAGAGGACACAGATTTAAGGTAACTGGCAAAAGAACCAGAGGCGAGATGAGATGATTTTTTTTTACACAGCGAGTTACTATGATCTGGAATGCATTGCCTGAAAGGTTGGTGGAATCAATTCAATAACAACTTTCAAAAGGGAATTGGATAAGTACTTGAAGGGGAAAACGTTGCAGGGCTATGGGGAAAGAGCAGGGGAGTGGGACGAATTGGGAGAGCTCTTTCAAAGAGCCGGCACAGGCACGATGGGCCGAATGGCCTCCTTCTGTGCTGTACCATTCTGTGTGGAAGCTGACCCAATGTCTGCTGGTGATGTTGCCAAGGGGCAACAAGAGGAGGGTTGACTCAGTTCTAATTTTTCGTGGCCAGGCACGTCACCTTGGAGTGAACTCTACTCCGGCGAGACCCTGCTTATACAATACCCACAGTGAATATAACTCATGATATCATGCACATGCAAAATAAGGAATTGCTGCAGTTTAACAATGATTTTCAAGAAGAATTGATTGATCACATATCATGTTTATACAATGAAAAAGTCAAACTGGCTCCTGGCTTTTAATGAGCAACGATGCCACTTTAACACGAGAACAAGGTCCAGCAGGTAATTTGTTTTTCCACATACGATTTTACTCTCCAGGCAATTGCCTTTTACACTGTGCTACACAGACCTTAACAGAATACTGATCCAATTCTCAGGCTTTTGGCTCACCATGCTACCCCAGAGGATGGGGTTTTCTATATTTAGTTAGTCCTAAAATACAGGGAGAAAGCTACAAGGCCAAGGCCGCACCTTGCCCAAGAACTGTAAGCCAACTTTGCAACTGGGAAATCAAGTAATTTCATCCCTGCCTCCATTTCCACAGCAACCTCAACCCTGGTTAATTGTGGTAATGAAATAAATCAATCCCAGAACAATGGGGGTAAGTTTTCCCCCCTACAGAAGGCTCCTACCACTGCTGCTCTACGTAACAGTGAACAAAGCCCACTCACTGGATTTATATCGTGGACCCAATTCCTTTACAATCTGTTAAGAGATCTCAGTGCTCTGGAATTCACACCACTTATAGTGCAGGCCAGCTAAGAGCAACGGCAACAGCAGAGGAGCAACAGTATAGATGTAAGATTGAAATAACTCAGAAGTTGCAATTGTGACTTCCAGGAGAATCTGTATCTGTGATTTTGCATGTGTCATTTTCATTAAACTGCCAACCACCACACTTCCCTTCCTGGCCCCCACGCTCACTGACATTGCAGGTTATGCTTTTGGCTCAGGCACTGTCTCCCTCCCTTTCAAAATTGCCAGCACCACCCTTTTCCTCAAAATAAAACCACATCCTCGACTTCCCTGTTCTTGCAAACTACTGCCCCATCTCCAACCTGCCTTTCCACCCCTGCCACAGCATTGAATCATTTTTGTCTGATTACTCCTCTGTGAAGTATGTTGGGACATTTTTCTACATTAACGGTGCTATATTATGCTGCAAAAACCTCCCTCAACAATTACATGGAATTACATAGACTTTACAGCACAGAAACAGGCCATTTGTCCCTACTGGTCTATGCCGGTGTTTATCTCCATGTGAGCCTCCTCCCATCCTACTTCATCTAACCTTATCAGCATAACCTTGAGTATTGTGTGCAGTTTTGGTCGCCTTATCTGAGGAAGGATGTTCTTGCCATGGAAGGAGTTCAGCGAAGATTCACGAGGCTGATACCTGGGATGGCAGGAATGACATATGAGGAGAGATTGGGTCGATTGGGCTTGTACTCGCTGGAGTATAGAAGAATGAGAGGGGATCTCATCGAAACATATAAAATTCTGACAGGTCTGGACAGACTAGATGCAGGAAGAATGTTCCCGATGGTCGGAGAGTCCAGAACCAGGGGTCATAAGCTAAGGATAAGGGGTAAGCCCTTATTTAGGACAGAAATGAGGAAGAATTTCTTCACCCAGAGAGTGGTGAACCTGTGGAATTCTCTACCACAGAAGGTAGTTGAGGCCAAGTCATCAAATATATTCAAGAATGAGTTAGATATATTTCTTAAAGCTAAAGGTATCAAGGGATATGGGGAGAAGGCAGGTACAGGGTACTGAGTTTGGATGATCAGCCATGATCTCATCGAATGGCGGAGCAGGCTCGAGGGGCCGAATGGCCTACTCCTGCTCCTATCTTCTATGAATTCTATGAATCTATGTATTTATCTAGCTTCCCCTTAAATGCATAGCCTCTAATTGGCCTGTGAATGTGTCAACTTAGACCATTTCTCCACAGGGAGCACTTGAGCAGGTACAGCTGGATATTAACAGCTAAGTATCATAACCATACTCCCGACCCCAGACTATCCATGACCAACACCAGGGCGATCAGCTGGTTTATATGTATGTGTTACAAATGTGGGTCTGCCACAGGTAAATACACAGGTTCGTGGTGTCAATCGCTCCATTAAGTGGTCTGGTTGTCTGCTTTTATATGAAGTTGACTCCCACTGCCCTCCATCTGCCTCCACGGCAGTGGGACCTAGGAGGGTAAAGAAAGAACCTGCATTTATATAACATTTTTCACAACCTAAGGTAGTCCCAAATTGCTTCACAGCCAATGAAGTATTTTGAAGTGTAGTCACTGTTGCAATATAGGTTTGCGCTGCAGCCAATTTGCGCACAGCAAGGTCCCACAATTAGCAATGAGGCAAATGACCAGATAATCTGTTTTTGGTGGTGTTGATCGAGGGATAAATGCTGGCGAGGACAGCAGGTGAACGCCCCTTCTCTTCTTCGAAGAGAGCCGTGGGATCTTTTACATCCGCCTGAGAGGGCAGATGGGACCTCAGTTTAACGTCTCATCCGAAAGACAGTACCTTCGACAGTGCAGTACTGCTGCGTTTCCTACATTACAACAGTGACTAAGCTTCAAAAAGTACTTCATTGGCTGGAAAGCGCGTTGGGATGTCCGGTGGTTGAGAAAGGTGCGATAGAAATGCAAGTCTTTCTTTTGTAGCTAAAACACACAGGACACTGAATATGATGAGCGTCACTTGGCACAATCGGTTCACCTTCTGTTCACGTACCATTACAAAAATAAAGAACATGTGTGTTGGCCAACTTTGGTCAGGCCTTTACTTAGCGTAAAAACACAAAACTCGTCCTGAACAGGGCGGAGGTTCTAGACTGTCTTGCTGTTATCCAGATATTGCTAACAGATTGGTCATTGTTTGTTATCTGTACAAAAACAGATGGCCATCCTGCATTTAAATCACCTCTTGTCTGTCTGTGGATGGCCAACCCAGCATGGAACATTGGCAGTATGACAGGATGTATGCATGGATTTCCCATTGTCAAGTCGATTTTGGCACCGGTAGCTGCAACTGGTGCAAAGAGTGGTTTAGCATGGTCACTTTTAAACTTTTTAACATGAACAAAGAGACAACCATTCTCTCCACTTTTTGAAAGCTTAACCGGCATTTTAATGCCTTTCCCTGATCAGAGATTGATGCAGAGTTGGCAGTGTAACTTGTATCTGCTGGTTCTGTATCGCCCCGAGCAGATAACTAGTCTCAAATATCAGGTTTGCAAGCTGCATGCGGCTCTTTGTTGCTCAAGTGTGCCTCTATGATTAGTTGTAGTGCAGCTCTGTGATCGGGTAACCTCAGCATTCGGGCGTGCTGCACCCAACGGGTGGGATGCACCATCTTCTGTGGAGCAGCACTTTCAGGAAAGCGGGTCAAGTAGTATGGGGGGAGCGGCGGCAGCACTTTCTAAGCAGGACTGGAGTGAGCCTAGGGTTTTAAAAGCTGGAGCAGCATTTTCTGAGGAGCAGTCAACTGGAATCATGGTCAACAACGGGCACTGGTGCAAGAGGTTGGAGCAGCGACGGGAGTGCAGAAGCAAGCAGAATGGTAAGTGAAATCCTGTAACTGTGCTGAGTGTTGGACAGCTTTTCTTTTTCGTTTCGTTACTTTAAACGTCAGATTGTACACACACACACACACACTCAGTTGTGGTAATGCAGGATCAGGTCTTTATTGGAACCTCATACTATCTACAACCAGTATGAGTGCACAAGTTTTTACACACTACACAAAACCAGTGTGAGCACTAGCTGCTTTTGAGACGCACACTGTCCGATTCCAGTGAGAGCTGCTAAACAGTGTTCCCTTACATTTCTTATACTAAATTTTACCTTTGAACACTACATTCCATGCATACTACCAATAAACCATGGTACCGCAAAGATACATACAAATGCCACAGAATAACAACATAAACTAAACAACCAGGCTCTCAATAACACTTTCCATTCCCTAAACAGAGTTATCAAGTTGACACATTCAGATATGGCAAAATGACTCTTACACATTCTACTATTTTCTTTCCCGTGAAGATACCCTTTCTTTAAAATCCTCTTAGCCAATTCACAACTCATGCTCACCAGAAAGCTGTTTTAACTTTTAACTCATCCTATGCCGGTCTCACAGACTGCGCAGAAAGAATAGCGAGGTACCCAAGTAGTGTGAACCCTTGTTCCCACACTGGGGACCAAGGTCAAGATGATCTTAGGCTTCCAAAGTACAACTTGTTCCTGGTAATGGATTGTGGGGCTTCAGACTTAATAAACGAAACCCTGAAACATTGAAGTTTCGGGTGGTGTTTAATTAGATTCTTATTGGGGGTGGGGGAGTGAAGTGAAATCTTCTGTAGTTTAATGTAGGCTCATAATGACATGACATAGCACACTGTGTCCTAGCAACCAGTGCGTGGGACATGGAATAATGAGGTCCTGAAGCACCTGTGGCAGTCAGAGACTATACGCATTACACGAAGAAAGGAAGGACTTGTATTGCAGGAAACTCTTTGGTATCCGGCACCGACGGGACCGGGATGGTGCCGGTTGAATAAAAATTCCGGATGATGGAGAGGTATATCTACCGAGGCTATTTTTAACAAACAAAAATAAAAAAATCAAGAAATGTGCAGTATACAGTATTTGGGTACTCACCTACAGAATGTTGTGTTAAATGGATGGTGGAAGATGCTTGATTAAGTACAGTACTGCCAGTTGAGGGTAATCCATAACTCTTTAATTACTTAACAGTAAAACAAAACTTATAAACGACTGTATACAGTACTGTAGTTGACTGTACACTTATTCCAAGACAACTGGTTCATCAGGAATATCCATGCCAACTGGGTCATCAGGACCATGCACTTCCACAGATTCCACAGATTCTTCAGGCACTTCCGCTGCTTCGACTCTTTTGGAAGCTTTCTTAAACATGTTGCGGATGTTGGCTTGCTTAGTGGACTCTTGCCTTTTCTGTAGAAACGTGGAATGCAGAATATGGAGTTGCATAACTTCTTGGGCAGAGTAGCAAGGCTGTCTTTCAGCAAATTGGAGGATTGAAGAAAATCCTTCTGCAGCTTTAGCCCAAGAAATCTTGTTCTCTTCAGAAATCTCATCCTCTTCACTTTCCATCTCACTTTCCTTTTCTTTCTTTGGATTCAAAACACTCTCAATTATTTCATCATCACTTAGCATATGCACAACAGCAACTTCTCTATCTGCATCAACCCACTGCTCGATATCACTTTCACTGAGGTGACGTAGAGGGTTTGCTGGCCTACATTTTTCACCATGCCAGCTATTTCCATTATTGTACTCTTCTTGGGACGAACATTGAACCCATGAAATTCCTCCTCTGAAGAAGAACCTTCAGCAAACATTACAGAAGGCCATAATTTGCGCCAGGCTTGCCTCAGAGTGTGACCTTTCACCAAGTTCCAGGAACATGCAACATTATAGATGGCATCTTTAATACTGTATTCCTTCTGAAATGCGTGAATATTGTCATCTTGGTTTATCAGTTTACGTAGGAAGTCTTTCTTGTAATGACACTTCAGATTTTGGATAATGCCCTGGTCCATGGGTTGTATGAGAGAAGTTACATTTGGTGGCAAATAAATGGTGAAAATATTTCCCAAAACCAACTCGGATTCATGCGGATGGGCTCTACAATTATCAAGCAATAAAATGCATTTGCTATCTTCAGGTTTCCCTATTTTACGGAAATGTTCCCTCACAGATGGAACAAAAATATGATGGAACCAATAGGAGAAGATTTCCTTATCCATCCAAGCATTTTTTTGAGCTTTGTACTCAACAGGTAAGTGTCTCACATTTTTAAATGCACGGGGATTTTTATACTTCCCAATAACAAGAAGTTTAACCCGGTGTGATCCAGCAGCGTTCGCACATGTTAGCACGGTTACACGATCTTTATTTTTCTTGTAACCTGAAGCATTAGCCTCACTAGCCCCAGCAAGCGTTGATTCTGGCAAAACCCTCCAAAACAAGCCAGTTTCATCGGCATTATACGGTAGCATTAAAGGTCATCGACCTGAAACGTTAACTCTCTTTCTCTCTCCACGGATGCTGCCTGGCCTGCTGAGTTTTTCCAGCGTTTTCTGTTGTCATCGGCATTATATATCTGTGCTGGCGACAAATCATGTTGCTGCACAATCCGATTGAAATAATTGCAGTATTCTTCTGCGGCGTCGTGATCAGCTGATTTCTTCTCCCTGGAAATATCGAGTCATCGTATCCCGTGCCGTAACTTGAAGCACGTTAGCCATCCCTCGGAGAAAGCACGCTTGTCAGTGAGCTCCATCCTTTCGTAGAAATCCTTCGCTTTCTCGATTAGCATGGGTCCGGAAAGTGGAACACCTTCTGAACGCTTAAGAGAAAACCACTCATAAAGCACGGTATCCAGCTCTTCAAGCTTAGGCTTACGAAGCGTACGCCGTTTCTCTACACTCTTAGATGTCTCCGAGCTTGAATAAAACTTGAGCAGCTTATCCTTCTGCGATTTGATGTCGTAGATTGTTGACGAACCGATTTTGAATTCATTCATAATGTTGATACGCTTCTCTCCCCTTTCTAGTCGTTGGCATATCTCGATTTTCTGTTTTAAAGTTAACACCACTCTCTTCCTTTTGCTTGGACCAGCTTTTGGGAATTCCATAATGCAAGATGGGGGAGATAATTCCCGATAAAGATGGAGAGACACACAGAAAAATGGTGGCTAGGAAGAGACTACCAGCAGCGCGGGAGACACACAGTAAAATGGCGGATCAGAAGAGACTACCGGCAGCGCGGGAGAATCAGACTCCTGTTATTGAGGTGTTCGGACTTCCCACAGCGCCAGGAGGCCGAGTAGTGGCACTTTGGAGAACTACCCCCACTGACTAACTCGGCGTTCGCGGGAGACTCGGACTCGGAAACATTGCCGGTTATTGGAGAGGAGTTTTCGGAGTATGAATTTTACTGGTTAATAGAGAATTCCGGATATTTAGGTGCCATTTAGACGAGAGTTTCCTGTATGTGGCACCTTTCCCATCCTCAAGATGTCCCAAAGCATTTCACGGCCAGTAAATTACTTTTGAAATATAGTCACTGTTATGTAGACAAATATGGCAGCCAGTTTGTGTACAACAAGGCCCCACAAACAGCAAGTTAATTAAATGACCAGTGAATTTGTTTTTGGTGGTGTTGGTTGAAGGAGGAATGTTTGCCAAGATACCAGGAGATCTCCCTGCTCTTCTTTAAATAGTGTCATGGGATCTTTTACATCCACCTAAACAGGCAGGCGGTCATATCTGTCCCAACTGAGTCTCCACAGGGTGAATCCAGACAAGATAGGTTGCTGTAGATTGGATTTCAAGGTATCTACAGTCTTCAATGATAGCATTCATTAAGGAAGCTGGTGGAACAGGCTCAAGGGGCTGAATGGCCTACACCTGTTCCTATGCTCCTATAGCTTCGCTTAGCACATCAGCAGAAGGCAAGGGGCACTGCTGCAGAAGGCCTGCCATGGTGATCTGCAGCTCGGTCACGTAATCATGAAGCATTGCACAGATACAAATTCTGGACTCTTCCATAGACAACCCCACACTGAAGAGGCTTCTTGGCACATTCTCCAATGATTGAATGAACTGCTGATGCTGAGCTGCCAAACAGTGTTTGCAGGCAGGCCCTGTGAGATGTGAATACGTGAGCTCAGTAGTCCTCAAGCTGACCCTCCAGCCAACAGGTTGTGGCTCCTCCATATTCACCTACACTTGTTTCTTAAGAACATAAGAATTAGGAGCAGGAGTAGGCCATACGGCCCCTTGAGCCTGCTCCGCCATTCAATAAGATCATGGCTGATCTTCTACCTCAACTCCACTTCTCCGCCCTATCCCCATATCTCTTGATTCCATTAGTGTCCAAACAAAAATCACCAATTTCACAACTTGCCCTAGGCAGGATTGAACCCGCAATCTCTAGGTTTCTACCACAGTCCCATAATCACTACACTACCACAACTGATTTCTTCTAAATCATGCTCTGTGCTTCATCAAGTGCTCTCTCCTGCAACTCACTAACTGATCTCCTGATATATCTGTGCTGGTGATTTTGCTACTGTAGAACTGGGTGACACAAATACTGTGAGGTGCTCAATCAAGGCTGGACATTAGGCTCAACTACCTCCTCCTCTTGGGCACCTAGAGAAGCAAAAGAAGAGCATATTTAAGAATTATCTCAATAATATAGGCTTTGAAACAGCTTTACACAGCAAGACATGGCAATGGGTTGCTGTACGCTTATGTGTGATGGAGTGGATGAGTGAGCAAGTGAATTAGGAGAGAAAGAATGAAATGCAAAGCATATACTAGCCACGAGCTTGGGAGAGGCCTGTGACCTCTCTCCTCACCTCCCGCTTACTCTATTGCCTCCACACCTACAGTCTCCAAGGCCCTTATAAGGAGTCAAGGGCTGGTTTTGAACGACCTCCGTCCTGTCTGCAAGTGCTGGCACTGGTTATGTGTGGCCTCTTCCTGAAAGCAAGTAGAAAGGAGGCAAATGTTGGAATAAGGAGGATGAGAGATGCTATCGTTCAAATGCCCAGGCCGGCAGCCACCTTAAGTGAATCTGTTAACATGTGGCATTCAGGTATCTTGTGTTGGCAGCAGGCTTGGTGTTTGCATGTTTGCCAAGACATGGGCTTACCTGTGCATTTGAAAAGTATATCAACTGCTGGCAGAGTGCAGATCATTCTGCCTCTGTGATAAAGCACCAAGCTTGCCGTGCTGCTAAGATGCACCGTAAGGCAACATCGTAAAGTGAAGCAAGATGTGAGCAGTGCTTACTTTGGCAACCTTCCTGAGACCAGCAGATTTCTTCGTCACCTGCTGCCCAGTGCAGTACACAAGAGACAGTGGTGACTCTTTCCACCATTCTCCATCCTGGTGGTTTTGGCATTACTCCTGACAGCAGAGTGACCCTCAGCTTACCCTACCCTACCCTTCTTTCCAGGACCTCTTGCAGCAGTGTCGTTGAAAGGAGCAGCTTGACTTTAGTGACTTGCTCAGCCATTTCTCCCCTGGAACAGCTTTAATGGCGAGAAGCAGCCCTTTAAAGCCTGCTCTGTCAACCCAGTGCATGCCCAGCACATCCTGCACACTATACCTGGCTGCATTATGACTCTGCCCCAGTACAATGTAAAACTCCTTGGAAAAGAGATAAGAGAAGAGAAGACAAATGGGGTGAAATCCCCAAAAATCGTGTCATGTGAGCGTGCTAATCATTGGTGCTGAGCTGAAGTGCCGATAACTGGTTCAGGCACGCCTGAACATAAATGGCCTGATCTCTGTAGCGCTGTTGGCAGCAGAGACCCATTTCTGGCATCATTCTCCCGGGACCTGAGCTGTGACGTAAAGCTGAACACTTGCATCTCTTGGTCAGGTACAATCTTTGTTTTTTCCCAGCTCTTGTAAGGTTGGCCAGCTCTGGTGTAGTATGACAGTACTCACAATGGTGTTCCCCAGGGTTCAGTACTAGGCCCACTACTGTTTCTGATATACATTAATGACTTGGACTTGGGCGTACAGGGCACAATTTCAAAATTTGCAGATGACACGAAACTTGGAAGTGTAGTAAACGTGAGGAAGATAGTAATAGACTTCAAGAGGACATAGACAGGCTGGTGGAATGGGTGGACACATGGCAGATGAAATTTAACGCAGAAAAGTGTGAGGTGATACATTTTGTTAGGAAGAATGAGGAGAAACAATACAATTGAAATGGTATAATTTTAAATGGGGTGCAAGAACAGAGACACCTTGAAGGGATTTTTACTAGTCCTAGCCCCTTTAGTACTACCCCAGATCAGGCGTATTTCTCAGACGTTCACTTTCAACTAAGGTTTGAGGTAGCCGAATCCTAAAGACGCTTAATTGGGTCTAAAGGTCTGGGCTATCTCTCCCTAAAGGAAACAAACAACCCGAGAATGTTACCGTCCTCCAGATAGTGCTTTTAATAAGTTTAGCTAGACTGTAACGTCCCGGATATTATGAGGGTCTGAAAAACGTCCTCAAAATTCTGCAACTCTTCACCAAAGAGTGTACAGAGATTGAGTTTGCGAGTTTTTGATACAGAAGACTTATGCGAGACAATTCTAAAAATATATAAAGATTTATTAAAGAACCGACATGCAATTTACTGTTGGTGAATCAGTCAATCGCAACTTTAACAGTTCTAAAAAGAGAAAACATACGATCTTATTATTAACAGAGAATCTTACTTTTAAATCTTAACTTTGCTACAGTATTACAGTTCTTAAAGTTTTCTTATACAGGATATCCATCAATATCAAATACCTTTGATCCCCGAGGTACAAAGAGTGGTAGACTACAGAGCTGCCTCTGAAGCCGAGAATCGCTTTGCCCGATTAAAGCGAGTCTGATATCCCATTTGAGAGTTCAATATTTATACCCTTTTCCAGTGATATTTCCTTTAAGGTTTTCTGCTGATGCAAGTTAATTATCTCTATTCATCTTTCTGCCGACCTCTGCAACTCTTACTGCCACATCAGCCAGAATCTTGTCTCATCTCCAGGTGTTTTGGGTTGACCATATAAAAACGGTGTGAACAGCAGGTGTTCCTTATTTTATGTCATCTTTACAAGGGCAGGTGTTCCTTATCTTATGTACCATCTTTACGAAGTTTAAATTAGAACACCTTATCCAGGGTGATCCATTGTTTTTGTTCCCAAAGGTCAGCCTGTTGGAGCTCTTCACCTTCTGTTTCAATAAGGTTATTTATTCAGGGTCAACAACTGTCTTACCTCAATAGCCAGGATGCTTTCATAGCTATTTCATAGTTAGGTTTCTAAATTTCCAAACCTAGTTTGTCATGTTTTAATAAGGCCAGAACTTCTTCATAAGATAGTGTATTTTTCTGAACAGGTTATATGGCTTATTCCTTCACAACCTGGGGGTGCTTGTGCACAAATCTTTGAAGGCGGCAGGACAGGTTAACAAAGTAGTTAATAAAGCATATGGGATCCTGGGATTTATAAATAGAGGCATAATAGAGTACAAAAGCCAGGAAGTTATGTTAAACCTATATAGAACACTGGTTCGGCCCCCAGCTGAAGTAGTGCGCCCAATTCTGGGTACCACACTTTAGGAAGGACGTGAAGGGTTTGGAGAGGGTACAGAAGAGATTTACTAGAATGGTTCCAGGGATGAGAGATTACAGTTACATGGATAGACTGGAGAAGCTGGGCTTGTTCTCCTTGGAGCAGAGAAGGTTGAGAGAAGATTTGATAGAGGTGTTCAAAATCATGAGGGGTTTAGATAGAGTAAATAAAGAGAAACTGTTTCCAATGGCTAAAGGGTCGATAATCAGAGGGCACAGATTTAAGGTGATTGGCAAAAGAATCAGAGACGTCACCGGGGTGCTAATTTTAGCGCCCTGAAAATGTTAGTGACCCCCCCCCCCGTCGTAAATTCAGTAGTAGCGCCCCAAGCAGGAGAATTTCATGGCACTACGTGCCGCCATGCGTGTGTCATTGCAGGCCGCCTCGGCTGATTAAAGGGGAGGGGCCTAGCGCTGCGCGCACCGGGGCCCTACCTGACCAAGGGGGAGCGGGGTGCCGTGAAAACAGCCTGGCACTCAAGAGGAGTGCCGGGCTGAGTGATCGCGGCCGGCACCCTACATACAAAAGCGAAAGGGGGCAGGTGCTGGCAGTCGGCCAAAATAAAAATGGCCGCCCGACACCTGCCCTTTAAGTAGTGCCACCGCCGCTGCCAAACCGCCCCCTGATCCTGTTGCACATATCGTCCGGCAATAGGTCAAGGGGCGCAAGGGAAGTTTGCGGCCGGGGTGCAAGCAGGGCGCGGCGCACAGAGATTGTAAAGGAATGAGCCGCACCTATTCAGAAAAATACACCATCCTATGAACAGAATTCTGACTTTATTAAAATATGACAAACTGGGTTTAAAAATCTAAAAGCCTCAATGACACAAAGCTGTAAATACAGGCTTCTGAGACAATATGAGTCGTTAACACAAATCTGTAAACACCATACAAGCTTTTGAAATGGGAATTGGTTGTTGACACTGAGACAATGGCCCTATAGAAGCAAAGGGTTGGAGTTTCCAAGAAGTCTGCAGTTTGGAACCAACACAATAGCTATACCCAGTTTAAAGTGTTATAAACTAACACTTCGAACAGAAACACAGAACATTAAAGAAACATGTGCCTTTGTAAAAGTAACATCAAATGAAAGACAGGAGACATAAGTTTGTAATATAACCAACTAAGATGGCTGGGGAAACAATCAAGTACTTAGTTGAAGTGTTTTTGATTTACATATTGTAAAAGGTACAAACAGAAGACTTTGCAAATATTACATCAATAGATGCACCAAGTAATCACATGGTTTTTGTATTGAACTTGGAACAGTTAGGAGACGCGAAGTCTGGCTTGCAAGCAGCTAAGGTGATTTAAGAATTGAATGGAAGACCTTCGTAAAAATGGCATCAAATAAAAAACTACTGTCAAATTGTTTTTTATGATAAGATTTGAACACCTAAAGGTAGAAACAGAAGTCTGCAAGTTAAAAACTGAACTGACTGTAAGATTAGAAAGAAGTCAACAGAAAGAATGACTAGAGATAATTAGCTTACATCAGCAGAAAACTTCAAAGGATATGCCACTGCAAAAAGAGTATAAGATGTGGAACTTTCAGATAGGAAGTCAGAAGTCGCTGGAAGGGGCAAGCGATTCTCAACTTCAGAGGCAGGCTCTGTAAGTTTTTAACTCTTTGAGTCTCGGGGATCAAAAGGTACTTTTATTTGATTTTGGTGGATATCCTGGATTCTTCTTCTTCTTAGGCAGTCCCTCGGAACCGAGGATGACTTGCTTCCACATTAAAAATGAGTTTGTAGGTGACTGATGAGTCCAATGCGGGACCTACAGTCTCTGTCACAGGTGGGGCAGACGGTGGTTGAAGGAGCAGGTGGGTGGGGTGCTTGGGTTGACGTGCGCTCCTTGCGCTGCCTGCGCTTGGCTTCCGCTTGCTCCCGGCGAAGAGACTCGAGGTGTTCGGCGCCTTCCCGGATGCTTCTCCTCCACTTTGTGCGGTCTTGGGCCAGGGATTCCCAGGTGTTGGTGGGGATGTTACATTTTTTCAAGGAGGCTTTGAGGGTGTCCTTGAAGCGCTTCCTCTGCCCACCTGGGGCTCTCTTGCCGTGCTGGATCTCCGAGTAGAGCGCTTGTTTTGGGAGTCTCATATCAGGCATGCAGACAATGTGACCCGTCCATCGGAGCTGATCGAGCGTGGTCAAAGCTTCGATGCTGGGGATGTTGGCCTGACAACAATCCTGGATTATAAATAAGTACGAAATGTAAAAATGTATCGAAGTTAAGATTTGAGAATAAGGATCTCTGAGAAGAATTGTAAGCTATTTGTATTTTGAACTGTTAAAGTTGCGATTGAATCACCAACTGTTAGCTGCATGTCAGTTCTTTAATAAATCTATATATTTTTAGAATTGTCTCAAATAGTATTTCCGTATCAAACTCGCAAACTCAATCTCTGTACACTCTTTTGTGAGGAGTTCCAGAATTCTGGGGGGGTTTTCCAGACCCTCATGATATCCGGAAGGTTACAGTCTAGTTAAACTTATTAGAAGTGCTATCTGGAGGACGGTAACATCTTCAAGTCGTTTCTTTCCTTTAGGGAGAGATAGTCTGGACCTTTAGACCCAATTAAGCGTCTTATAGGATTCAGCTATCTCTAACTTTAGTTGAAGGGGAACGACTGGGGAATACGCCTGATCTGGGGTAACCCGAAAAGGGCTAGGACTAGTAATTATCCCTTCAAGATGATGTCACTGCCGGCGACGCAGTGACACGGGGTGCTACCGGCTACCGCCGCCACTAACCTCCCGCTGAATTTCGCAGGAGGCGTTAGTAGTGGCGCGCCTGGGTGCTAGGGGATTTGTGCCCCTTTAGCGCCCTCCGGGGGCACTAACGAGAGGCGCAAACCAACCCAATTTTTCCCCCATGGTGTATTTCCCCTATTGCATAAAATACTTAACTTACTTTTCACGTTTGGGA
Source organism: Squalus acanthias (assembly GCA_030390025.1). Classification (NCBI taxonomy): domain Eukaryota; kingdom Metazoa; phylum Chordata; class Chondrichthyes; order Squaliformes; family Squalidae; genus Squalus; species Squalus acanthias. The sequence continues at coordinate 29,127,756 of CM059440.1, read as the reverse complement.
AAATGATTATGATCATGAACCACTTTACCATGGAAACTTTATTCAGATTGTGTAAGTAACTACTGAGCAAAATGATTTTTTTCAGGATGGGCCTAAAAAGGCGCTATATAAATGCAAGCCTTTCTTTTTTTCTTTCTAATCCTTGATCTTGCCTGCCAATCTCTCCACACCCACGCACCTTCCTACCTCTACAACCTTCTCCATTGCCTCCCGTACCCTTTGATCCTCCAGCTCTGGCCTCCCGTGCTTGTTGGAATGAAAGTGTCTCTGGCTGCTACATATTATAGAAACATAGAAAATAGAAGATAGGAGCAGGAGTAGGCCATTCGGCCCCTCTAGCCTGCTCCGCCATTCAATGCGTTCATGGCTGATCATCCAAATTCAGAACCCTGTCCCTGCTTTCTCCCCATATCCCTTGATCCCTTTAGCCTTAAGAAATATATCTAACTCCTTCTTGAATATATTTAATGAATTGGCCTCTACTGCCTTCTGTGGTAGAGAATTACACAGGTTCACCACTCTCTGGGTGAAGAAATTCCTCCTCATTTCTGTCCTAAATGGCTTACCCCTTATCCTTAGACTGTGACCCCTGTTTCTGGACTCCCCGACCATCAGGAACATCCTTCCTGCATCTAGTCTGTCCAGTCCTTTCAGAATTTTATAAGTTTCAATGAGATCCCCTCTCATTCTTCTAAACTCCAGCGAGTATAAGCCCAATCGACCCAATCTCTCCTCATACGTCATTCCTGCCATCCCAGGTATCAGCCTGATGAATCTTCGCTGAACTCCTTCCATGGCAAGAACCTCCTTCCTCAGATAAGGCGACCAAAACTGCACACAATACTCAAGATGTGGTCTCACCAAGGCCCTGTACAACTGCAGCAAGACATCCTTGTTCCTGTACTCAAACCCTCTCGCTACGAAGGCCAACATACCATTTGCCTTCTTAACCGCCTGCTGCACCTGCATGCTTACCTTCAGCGACTGGTGCACAAGGACACCCAGGCCTCGTTGCACTTCCCCTTCTCCCAATCTATTGCCATTCAGATAATAATCTGCCTTCCTGTTTTTAACACCAAAGTGGATAACCTCGCATTTATCCACGTTATATTGCATCTGCCATGCTTCTGCCCAATCACCCAACCTGTCCAAATCATCCTGGAGTTTCTCGGCATCCTCCTCACAGCACACATGCCCACCCAGCTTTGTGTCGTCTGCAAACTTGGAGATATTACATCTAGTTCCCTTGTCTAGATCATTAATATATATTGTGAATAGCTGGGGTCCAAGGACCGATCCCTGCGGTACCCCACTAGTCATTGCCTGCCACTCAGAAAAAGACCCGTTTATTCCAACTCTTTGCTTTCTGTCTGCCAACCAGTTCTCTATCCAAGTCAATACCTTGCCCCCAATCCCATGTGCCTTAACTTTACACGCTAATCTCTTATGCGGGACCTTATCGAAAGCCTTTTGAAAGTCCAAATACACCACATGCACTAGTTCTCCCTTATCTATTTTACCATTTACATGGGCAGGAATTCCTGTTCTCACGAGAATTCTTGCCTACAGTATTCAGCGGCCGGGTCACTTCTATTTGTAGCTCGTCTCCAGTCGAAACAGTAATCTACAGCTACTTTTGTAAGCAAATAATGACACACAGGCTGGGCCTCCAAAACACTGCTGTCAGCAGCAAATGCTGCTGGTTGACATACAAAGCAACTCACATTTCTGAAGTGCACATCTCGAGAATGAATAAATGAATTAAAACACCCAAACTCTTCTGACTCAGAGACAAGACTGCTACTTGTGTGCCGAGGCTGACGCCCGAGGAAGTGACATAGCCCAGCTCCAGTGAAACCCAAGGTACTTCCACAGGCTAGGAAATAGCTTTGTGAAATTATAGCTATGCTGTGTGCATATTTCTGGGGGGTTTTATGTAACGGGTTATGAAAAAGAACTAAAACTGGGGATTCATAGACAGGAGTTTCTGTGGCCGCAACCGAGATTCCAGGATGGTATGTTGCCTCCCTGGTGCAAGGGTCAAGGATGTCTCGGAGCGGCTGCAGAACATTCTGGAAAGGGAGGGTGAAGAGCCAGCTGTCGTGGTGCATGTAGGTACCAACGATATAGGTAAAAAGCGGGAAGAGGTCCTACAAGCAGAATTTAGGGAGCTAGGAGCTAAATTGAAAAGTAGGACCTCAAAGGTAGTAATCTCTGGGTTGCTACCAGTGCCATGTGCTAATCAGAGTAGCATGAACAGGATAGCGAGATTAAATACATGGCTTGAGCAGTGGTGCAGGAGGGAGGGATTCAAATACCTGAGGCATTGGAACCAGTTCTGGGGGAAGTGGGACCTGTACAAAAGGGACGGTCTGCACATGGACAGGACTGGAACCGATGTCCTCGGGGTAATATTTGCTAAGGCAGTTCGGGAGGATTTAAACTAATATGGCAGGGGAATGGGAACCTATGTAGTGAAACAGGGGGAAGTAATATGCAGTCAGAAACAAATGTTAGAAGGGTGAGAAACAATAAGGGAAATCGGAGTAAACAAAGGCAAGAAACACAAAGGGCCATACTAAATCATAAGTCTAAAAGGACAAAGGGTGTTAATAAAACAAGCCTAAAGGCTCTGTGTCTTAATGCAAGGAGTATCCGTAATAAGGTGGATGAATTGACTGCAAATTGATGTTAACGGATATGATGTGATTGGGATTACAGAGACGTGGCTCCAGAACAATCAAGGCTGGGAACTGAATATCCAGGGGTATTCAACATTCAGGAAGGATAGAATAAAAGGAAAAGGGGGTGGGGTAGCATTGCTGGTTAAAAAGGAGATTAATGCAATAGCTAGGAAGGACATTAGCTTGGAGAATGTGGAATCAATATGGGTTGAGTTGCAGAACACCAAAGGGCAGAAAACGTTAGTGGGGGTTGTGTACAGACCTCCAAACAGTAGTAGTGAGGTGGGGGAGGGTATGAAACAGGAAATCAGAGGTGCATGCAAAAAAGGCACAGCAGTTATCATGGGTGACTTTAATATGCATATAGATTGGGCTACTCAAACTGGAAGCAATACGGTGGAGGAGGATTTCCTGGAGTGTTTAAGGGATGGTTTCCGAAACCAATATGTTGAAGAACCAACTAGAGGGGAGGCCATCCTGGACTGGGTGTTGTGTAATGAGGAAGGACTAATCAGCAATCTTGTGGTGCGAGGCCCCTTGGGGAAGAGTGACCATAGTATGGTGGAGTTCTACATTAGGATGGAGAAGGAAACAGTTAATTCAGAGACCATGGTCCAGAACTTAAATAAGGGTAACTTTGAGGATATGAGGCGTGAATTGGCGAGGTTAGATTGGCAAGCGATATTTAAGGGGTTATCAGTGGAAGGGCAATGGCAGACATTTGGAGATCGCATGGATGAACTACAGCAATTGTACATCCCTGTCTGGCGTAAAAATAAAAAAGGGAAGGTGGCTCAACCATGGCTAACAAGGGAAATCAGGGATAGTATTAAAAGCAAGGAAGTGGCATACAAATTGGCCAGAAGTAGCAGCTAACCCGGGGACTGGGAGAACTTTAAAACTCAGCAGAGGAGGACGAAGGGTTTGATTAGGGCAGGGAAAATAAAATATGAAAGGAAGCTTGCGGAGAACATTAAAACGGACTGCAAAAGCTTCTATAAATATGTAAAAAGAAAGAGGTTAGTAAAAACAAACGTAGGTCCCCTGCAGTCAGAAACAGGGGAAGTCATAATGGGGAACAAAGAAACGGCAGATCAATTGAACAAGTACTTTGGTTCGGTGTTTACTGTGGAGGACACAAACAACCTTCCGGAAATAAAAGAGATCAAAGGATCTGGTAAGAGGGAGGAGCTGAGGGAAATCCTTATCAGTCGGGAAAAGGTGTTGGGGAAATTGATGGGACTGAAGGCTGATAAATCCCCAGGGCCTGATGGTCTGCATCCCAGAGTACTTAAGGAGGTGGCCTTGGAAATAGTGGATGCATTGACGATCATTTTCCAACATTCCTTAGACTCTAGATCAGTTCCGAAGGAGTGGAGGGTGGCTAATGTAACCCCTCTTTTTAAAAAAGGAGGGAGGGAGAAAGCAGGGAATTATAGACCGGTCAGCCTGACATCGGTGGTGGGTAAAATGATGGAATCAATTATTAAAGATGTCATAACAGACCATTTGGAAAGTGGCGACATGATAGGTCCAAGTCAGCATGGATTTGTGAAAGGGAAATCATGCTTGACAAATCTTCTGGAATTTTTTGAGGATGTTTCCAATAGGGTGGACGGGGGGGAACCAGTAGATGTGGTGTATTTGGACTTTCAGAAGGCCTTCGACAAGGTCCCACACAAGAGATTGGTGTGCAAAGTTAAAGCACATGGGATTGGGGGTAATGTGTTGACGTGGATTGAGAACTGGTTGGCACACAGGAAACAAAGAGTAGGAGTAAATGGGTACTTTTCAGAATGGCAGGCAGTGACCAGTGGGGTACCGCAGGGTTCGGTGCTGGGGCCCCAGCTGTTTACATTATATATTAATGATTTGGACGAAGGGATTAATTGTAATATCTCCAAATTTGCGGATGACACTAAATTGGGAGGCAGTGTGAACAATGAGGAGGATGCTAGGAGGCTACAGAGTGACTTGGACAGGTTGGGTGAATGGGCAAATGTATGGCAGATGAAGTACAATGTGGATAAATGTGAGGTTATCCACTTTGGTGGTAAAAATAGGGAGGCAGACTATTACCTGAATGGTGGCAGATTAGGGAAAGGGGAGGTGCAACGAGACCTGGGCGTCATGGTACATCAGTCACTGAAGGTGGGAAGGCAAGTGCAGCAGGCAGTCAAGAAAGCAAATGGCATGATGGCCTTCATAGCAAGGGGATTTGAGTACAGGAGTAGGTAGGTGATGCTACAGTTGTACAGGGCCTTGGTGAGGCCACAGCTGGAGTATTGTGTGCAGTTTTGGTCTCCTAAATTGAGGAAGGACATTCTTGCTATTGAGGGAGTGCAACGAAGGTTCACTAGATTGATTCCTGGGATGGCCAGACTGACATATCAAGAAAGACTGGATCAACTGAACTTGTATCCTCTGGAGTTCAGAAGAATGAGGGGGGATCTTATAGAGACGTTTAAAATCCTGACTGGTTTAGACAAATTAGATGCGGGCAGAATGTTTCCAATGTTAGGGAAAACTAAAACCAGGGGTCACAGTCTAAGGATAAAGGGGAAGCCATTTAAGACTGAGATGAGGAGGAACTTCTTCACCCAGAGAGTGGTGAATCTGTGGAATTCTCTACCACAGAAGGTTGTTGAGGCCAGTTCGCTAAATATATTCAAAAGGGAGTTAGATATAATACTCACAACTAGGGGGATCAAGGGGTATGGCGAGAAAGCAGGAATGGGGTACTGAGGTAGCATGTTCAGCCATGAACGCATTGAATGGCGGTGCAGGCTCGAAGGACCGAATGGTCTACTCCTGCACCTATTTTCTATGTTTTCTATGTTTCATCATCATGAATGAATTCATCATGTTACAGCTCAGCTACAACCCTGCTGACCTGACTCAAGAATGCAGCAAAAATGTGAAATGTTACATTTGGGAGGAAATGAGAGTGAGAGGAAGTAAACTCCAAATTGTAAGGCTCTTAACAGAGTGTGAGAACTGAGTGAGATCTAGGGATGCAGATACATAGAGCTTCAAAGATGGGAGTGCAGGTAGATAAAGTTTCTGGGTTTTACACAAAGGGGCACTGAATATAAAAGTTACCAACTGATGTTGAATTTGTACGATCTAGTGGTAATCTAGATTATGTGCTTAAGTCTCTGGGGTGGGGCTTTTCAGTTCCATTCACAATTCCTCAGATAATGAAGCATTCCGTGCTCGCATGCAGCAAGACCTGGACGACATTCAGGCTTGGGCTGATAAGTGGCAAGTAACAGTTGTGCCACACAAGTGCCAGGCAATAACCATCTCCAACAAGAGAGCACCTAACCACCTCCCCTTGACATTCAATGGCATTACTATCGTCAAATCCCCCACCATCAATATCCTGGGAGTCACCATTGACCAGAAACCTAACTGGACCAGCCACATAAATACTGCGGCCACAAGAGCAGGACAGAGGCTGGGTATTCTGCGGCGAGTGACTCACCACCTGACTCACCAAAGTCTTCCACCAGCTAAAAAGTGTAAGTCAGGAGTGTGATGGAATACTCTCCACTTGCCTGGATGGGTGCAGCTCCAACAACACTCAGGAAGCTCGACATCATCCAGGTCAAAGCAGTCTGCTTGATTGGCACCCCATCCACCACCTTAAACATTCACTCCCTCCACCACCGCATATCGTAGCTGCAGTGTGTACCATCTACAAGATGCACTGCAGCAACTCGCCAAGGCTTCTTCAGCAGCACCTCCCAAACCCGCGACCTCTGCCACCTAGAAGGACAAGGCCAGCAGGCGCATGGGAACACCACCACCTCCAAGTTCCCCTCGAAGTCACACACCATCCTGACTTGGAAATATATCGTCGTTCCTTCATCGTTGCTGGGTCAAAATCCTGGAACTCCCTCCCTCACAGCACTGTGGGAGCACCTTCACCACACAGACTGCAGCGGTTCAAGAAGGCGGCTCACCATCACCTTTTCAAGGGCAGCTAGGGATGAGCAATCAATGCTGGCCTTGCCAGCGATGCCCACATCCCGAGAATGAATAAATACATTTAAAAACCACAACCTTCTGACTCAGAGGAATGCTACTCTAGTGCCAAGGCCGACACCAAAGAGAGTGATGTAGCCCAGATCGAGTGAAACCAAAGTTACTTCCATGGGAATAGGAAACAGCTGTGTGAAATTATAGCTATGCTGTGTGCATAATTCTGTTAATTTTTTTTAATGTAATGGGTTATGAAAAAGAACTAATACTGGGGATTCATCATCATGAATGAATTCATCATGTTACAGCTCAGCTACATCCCTGCTGACCTGACTCAAGAATGCAGCAAAAATGTGAAATGGTACATTTTGGGGAAAATGGGAGTGAGAGGAAGTAAACTCCAAACTGGAAGGCTCTTAACAGAGTGTGAGAACCAAGCGAGATCTATGCATGCAGAACTTCAAAGATGGGAGTGCAGGTAGATAAAGCTCTGGGTTTTACACAAAAGGACACTGAATATAAAAGTTACCAAGTGATGTTGAATTTGTACAAAATATTGGTTAGGCCACAGTTGGAGTATTGCAGTTCTAGGCATCCCATTATAGGAAGGATATTAAAGAGCCATGGAAAGGATACAGTAACGATATACTAGGGTGATACTAGAAATGAGAGCTTACATTGATAAAGAAAGGCTCAAATGTTTTGGGTAAGAGAGGACCACATAGATGTTTTTAAAATTATGAAAGGTTTGGAGAGGGCAAAAGGGTAATAATGAAAGACTGTTTCTGCTCGTTGGTACGCCTGGTGAGAGGGAATAGGATGATTGCCTAGGAGTGAAAGAGACTAAAAAGACATGGTCAGAGATGGAACATTCTAGTTGCTCTGTGCATAAATTATTCCTAGAACATAAGAACATAAGAAATAGGATCAGGAATAGGCCACTTGGCTCCTCGAGCCTGCTCCGCCATTCAATAAGATCATGGCTGATCTTGGGCTCAAAGCCACTTCCCTGCCCGCTCCCCATAACCCTTCACTCCCTTATCTTGCAAAAATCTGTCTATCTCCACCTTAAATGTATTTAATGACCCAGCCTCCACGGCTCTCTGGGGCAGAGAATTCCACAGATTTACGACCCTCTGAGAGAAGAAATTCCTCCTCATCTCAGTTCTAAAAGGGTGACCCTTTATTCTGAAACTGTGCTCCCGAGTTCTAGATTTCCCCACGAGGGGAAACATCCTCTCTGCATCTACCTCGTCGAGCCCCCTCAGTATCTTATATGTTTCAATAAGATCACCTGAGTGAAATATACTCTAAATCTGGCCCCTTAAGTGGTAAATCCCTCCTGTTAGAATGTATAAAACTTGTGTTTTACCTGAGCTTTGCTGGCATTTCTTGGTGGCCACTCCCCTGCTTTTCCTGTGCCACTGAGCCCTGGAAACCATGTGACGAGACAATGGATGCCCATGAGAATCTGACTCAGGACATGGGGAAGCTCAAGCAGAGACAGGACTCGTCGAGTTAGAACGGGGGAACCTCGGTGCTGATGTTCGACGGCAATTATAGGCAAAGCAAACATTAGGCCCAAATACTGACAGTTCGCAGAACATAAGAACATAAGAAATAGGAGCAGGAGTCGGCCATTTGGCCTCTGCGAGCCTGCTCCGCCATTCAATAAGACCATGGCTGATCTTCTACCTCATCTTCACTTTCCTGCACTATCCCCATATCCCTTAATTCCCTTAATATTCAAAAATCTATCGATCTCTGTCTTGAATATACTCAATGACTGAGCCTCCACAGCCCTTGAATAGAGAATTCCAAAGATTCACCACCCTCTGAGTGAAGAAATTTCTCATCTCAGTCCTAAATGGCCAACCCCTTATTCTGAGACTGTGACCCCTGGTTCTAGACTCCCAGCCAGGGGAAACATCCTCCCTCCATCTACCCTGTCAAGCCCTGTAAGAATTTTGCATGTTCGTTTATGGTGGACAATGGCCCGTATGAAAGAGCGCTTCATTATAGAAACATAGAAACATAGAATCTAGGAGCAGGAGTAGGCCATTCGGCCCGTCGAGCCTGCTCCGCCATTCAATACGATCATGGCTGATCATCCAAATCCAGTACCCTGTCCCTGCTTTAATCCCCACAGTACACAAATCCCACCCTACCCCCGTAACCCCACATACTTAATTCCCCCTAACATATCCCATCCTATCCCCATAACCCCACATATTTAATCCCCCCTAACACTAAGGGTCAATTTATCATAGCCAAATCAACCTAACCCACACATTTTTGGACTGTGGGAGGAAACCGGAGCACCCGGAGGAAACCCACGCAGACACGGGGAGAATGTGCAAACTCCACACAGACAGTCACCCGAGGTCAGATTCGAACCCGGGTCTCTGGCGCTGTGAGGCACCAGTGCTAACCACTATGCCACCCTGTTGCCCATTATCACCATTATCTGGCGACCCTGAGCTGGAAAGTGTTTAAATGTGGATGCTGGGCGAGGTCAGAATTGGGCTTAGCTGTGCAGCCCCGCCCCTCGTGGTTGAATAGTCTGTAAGCACCCACTGTCTAAGGTTACAAATGAAGAAGGAGCATTTGGCGGAGGTACCAGAGGGGATGGTACCTTCGGAAATCCACAGCAGCATGAGTCAGTGGCCCGTATTTTCCGATCCCTACGGGTGTGTACGGGTTGTGTACACACCCGTAGGGACATCGGAAATGCCGGTTTCAGGCATGCCAAGTGCATGCGCTGAAAACCGGCAATTCCAATCTGTCAAGAATGCTCTTGACAGATCGGACGCCTGCCCTGGAGAAGGGCGTCTGCGGGGGGAGAGTTCCGCTTTCTGCAGAACCACCGCTCGCTGAAAACCCTTAGAAATCTTACGCCTGGTAAAAGCAGGCGTAAGGCCTGCTTTTACCAGCATAAGAGTTGAAAAAAGTAAAAAAAATAATTGTTTTTCACTCATTTATAATTTTAAAAATACATTTAAAAAAGGTAAGTTTATTTTTAGCCCCGTAAAAAGCTATAATTTTTTTTAAAGAAATTAAATTTTTGTTTAAAATATTTAATTTAATGTAATTTTAACTCATTTTATAAACGTGATTTAAAAAAAATTATTTAATGTTTTTTGGGGTGATCTCCATTCATATATTTGACAGCTCTATCTGTCAAAAGTATGAAGGGAGATTCCCTTTTCGTATTGGCTGGCCTGGCCCATGTGATCCCAGGGACGCTTGCGAACTGCCTGCGGGATACGTGGGCCCTGCGCATTTCGACTGTGGAGAAGCCCAGGGTTGGAAGTGTCTGGACCTTGGGAGCCCTCAGGTAAGAGCGTAGACTTTTTTCCGATAGGAGGCATCCGGACACAGGAAGCGTCCTATTGGAAATTACGGGCCAGTGTGTTAAGGAGCAGGCGAAAAAATTGGACGGAGGCAGGGTAGGGCGGGGGTGGAAATGAAACAGAAAGAAATATGTGTCTACCTCGTCATGACATCCGAGTGACATGATGGTGCATTTTCATACAATTTACGTCAAACGCTTTTTCATGACGATCATTGACCTTTTAATAAAAGGCATTAAATGGCTGCAGTCCTTGCCAGCTTTCCCGCAGGAATTTTACTGTGGGTGTAATTTCCTGTAATGCTGTAAAGTTGTATATTATTGTGGAAACAGTGACTAAAGATGAAGGAGTCGCAGCTGAGTTTCATTTTCTTAATCTCTTCCATTTATTCCACTCGCTTTAAACTCTTTTGAAGGAGGGTGGTGGAGGCAGATTCAATCGTGGCTTTCAAAAGGGAATTGGATAAGTACCTGAAGGAAAAACATTGCCGGGCTACGGGGAAAGGGCGGGGGGAGTGGGACTAGCTGAAGTGCTCTTGCAGAGAGCCGGCACAGGCTCGACGGGCCGAATGGCCTCCTTCTGTGCTGTAACCATTCTAGGATTCTATGATCCTAGGTGACCCTTGGGCATTGGGCAACTCCCTGGTACCTCATTCAAAATGGCTGTTCTACATGTGTGAATTTTGGGCAGCAATCACACTGGCAGTGCTCCAAAACCCTGCTGAAGTGGCCATTCTTCTTGTGTGAGCCTAACCCCCAATCACATGACAGCTACAGTATAGTTCAGTGTCACTCAATTAGTTTGGGTGCAGGGCCACTTGTTAAAAATAATAGCGAGCCTGCGATCTAGATTCCAAGCCTTAATTATTCATCCTTGACCAGTGAACAAAGACACAAAATTAGCATCTAATGATCTGTTTTAAGTGAGGTTGGAAGGTCATGTTTGCTAGATTTTGAATGGGATATCATTGTAAAAATGGTAACCATTCGAAGTAATACCATGGTAGCGATTTCATAAACCTTTCAAAAAAGATTTTACAAATTTATCATGTACTGTATTCTTTATAGTGAGAAGTCGCACAACACCAGGTTATAGTCCAACAGTTTTATTTGAAATCACAAGCTTTCGGAGCTTACGTGGCCCCTTCCTCAGGTGAAGTAAAGAAATACAGATTCGACAAAGCATATATAGATAGAGAACAATGCATGTGTAACTTACAATGGCAGACGACTAAATTTAATCATCCTGACTGTTTATCTGCCGAGGTGTGACAAAAGGCAATCAGGTCAGCCAGGAAGGTACCACATCAAAGACATAGCAAGATACAACTGAGACAATGAGGTGGAGTTACAGGGGGTCTAATTCTTTATAGTGAGGAGACAAAATGCAGTTGTTCTCATTAGAAGAGAGACAGGTCTCCTTTCTGGTCTTTTAAACTTGCATCTGTGTACCCGGCATGAAGGCTGGGAAAAGGTGTGGGAGGTGCCAAAACAGCACCTGTGCACAATTAGCATATCTTAAGCCCACTGTAAATGCCATCATATGAAACATAGAAACATAGAAGATAGGAGCAGGAGTAGGCCATTCGGCCTCTCGAGCCTGCTCCGCCATTCAATGCGATCATGGCTGATCATCCAAATTCAGTACCCTGTCCCTGCTTTCTCCCCATATCCCTTGATCCCTTTAGCCTTAAGAAATATATCTAACTCCTTCTTGAATATATTTAATGAATTGGCCTCAATTGCCTTCTGTGGTAGAGAATTCCACAGGTTCCCCACTCTCTGGGTGAAGAAATTCCTGCTCATCTCAGTCCTAAATGGCTTACCCCTTATCTTTAGACTGTGACCCCTGGTTCTGGACTCCCCCGCCATTGGGAACAGCCTTCCTGCATCTAGTCTGTCTAGTCCTGTTAGAATTTTATAAGTTTCAATGAGATCCCCTCTCATTCTTCTAAACTCTAGCGAATATAAGCCGATCGACCCAATCTCTCTTCATACGTCATTCCTGCCATCCCAGGTATCAGTCTGGTGAATCTTCGCTGCACTCCCTCCATGGCAAGAACATCCTTCCTCAGATAAGGCAACCAAAACTGCACACAATACTCAAGGTGTGGTCTCACCAAGGCCCTGTACAACTGCAGCAAGACATCTTTGCTCCTGTACTCGAATCCTCTCGCTATGAAGGCCATTTGCCTTCTTAACCGCCTGCTGCACCTGCATGCTTACCTTCAGCGACTGGTGCACAAGGACACCCAGGTCTCGTTGCACGTCCCCTTTTCCCAATCTATTGTCATTCAGATAATAATCTGCCTTCCTGTTTTTGCCACCAAAGTGGATAACCTCGCATTTATCCACATTATATGCATCTGCCATGCATCTGCCCAATCACCCAACCTGTCCAAATCATCCTGGAGTTTCTCGGCATCCTCCTCACAGCACACACGCCCACCCAGCTTTGTGTCGTCTGCAAACTTGGAGATATTACATCTAGTTCCCTCGTCTAGATCATTAATATTGTCTGTATAGAACCAAGCCCCCGTCATGCAACACTACTCTACACTAACTTTCCCGATATTCTTTACTTTTCCCCTTTCAATGGGGAGAAAGCTGGGATGTGGAACTAAATTGGAGAGCTCTTTCAAAGAGCCGACACAGGCATGATGGGCCGAATGGCCTCCTTCTATGCTGTAAGCTTCTGTGATTCTATCAGATGTGAGGCCTTCAGGGCCTGATTGCCCCAGTGTCACACTGGGTGGAGCATTTACTTACTGAGTGGGCAATCCCTTTTTTTTTTAACATTCTAAAGCCAGCTCAGAGTTGCATTGACAGATGCCCGAAAGTAGGTTCCCTGCTCACCATCTCAGACCAAAAATGTTCCTAAGTGCATGATTACTGAAGACGTTGTTCTGAGCCCATTAATACTGAGTTCTTTCCTAAGGGCATTATTATTAATGTAAATTCTGCTAAGTGCATAAAGACCTGATGTGAATTCCATTGAGCGCATCATTACTGATGTTGGCTGTGGTGCAATTTGCTGATATTAAATTAAAAGTGGCCACATGTCCAATTCAATTGCTGCAGTCACAACTTCGACTAAAATCTTGCTGTCCAGACAAACCTGGTTAGAACCATTTCAAAATTTCCTTCCTATTCCGTGTGCCCTAATATTTTGCTCTGTCAGCAGGTTACAGTTGCATTATGAAATGTTAAAGATATACCTCCAACACATAATAGGCTATTTAAACTTTAAATAGCTGTGTCATGTCTTCCAAACCTGCTGGTCCGAACAACCAACATCAGTCTGCATGGAAACACGGTGATTACATTGTAATAGTCCAGAGACTGCAGCGTTAAACAATCAATATTTCAGGTCTTAGGCAAAGAACTAGTTGCTCTGTACTTGATGGACTGATTCCTATAAGGTATTTGAGTTTTAGTCTCCTGCTGGATCAGTTATAAAGTAAATTGCCCTGTGTGGAACTGAGCCTTTTAGACCAGAAAGGGTCCCAGATTCGATCCCCAGTTAGTGCTGATTAGTTGAGCTCAGCTGGGATAACAGTGAAGAAAAAAAAAATTAGCAAGTGTTCCGATTTCAGATCGTAAATCACTTAACATGTGAGGATTAGTATGAGGTCAGGATCAAAATTGGCTGCAATGCCTTCCATTGCCAAATAACCTGCTGGCAATTAATGTCCCTTGACACATGCGGAATAGCGACTTCAGCGATATACCAGACAGCACTCGCACCATAGAATGGAAGTACCACAAACAGAATTTCAGGAGGTAGGAAAAGATTATAGAAAAGGACTTACAGGGTAGTAATCTCAGAAATAGTCCTCATGCGCTGAATTTATTAGAAAGACAGATTAGACAAGTCAATGAGTGGTTCAACACATGGTGTTGAGGGACTGATTCAAAATTCTTGTCTCTCTGGGACCACATCAGGAGAAGATGGTATCATTCAGGCATTCTTCAGTTAAAGCGAGGAGGCACAATCAATGTGGCTGACAGTTGGGAAGGGTTGGGGGAGGGGATAACCCTGTACATCAGCTATTGAGAAGGAGTCAGGTTGATATAGCAAGGAAAACAGAGAAAGATCTAAGATACATATATGAATGCCAGCAGCGTAAGAAATAGTATGACTAGGTTGGAAGTGATGGTAAATGGGGAGCAAATAGATATAAGGGTCACGGAAACCTAGATAAAGGAAGAAGATGAATGGGGAACACTTCTGCAGAGCTATGTGTGTTTCAGGAAGGTAAGATACAGAAGAAAAAGGTGGGGAGCCTACTTCCACCTCCATAACATCGCCCACCTTGACCCCTGTCTCAGCCCATCTTCTGCTGAAACCCTCATCAATACTTTTGTTACCTCCAGATTTGACTATTCCAATGCTCTCCTGGCTGGCCTCCCATCTTCCCCCATCCATAGACTTGAGCTCATACTGCCCTTCTCCTGACCCGTACCGTTCACCCATCACCCCTGTGCTCAATGACCTACATTGGCTCGCTGTTTGGAGACGCAAAACCCAGAAGTCAAAATTAATTGGTACAAGCTTTTTCACCATCTACAAGGCACAAGTAAGGAATGTGATGGAATACTCTCCACTTGCCTGGATGAGTGCAGCTCCAACAACACTCAAGAAGCTCGACACCATCCAGGACAAAGCAGCCCGTTTGATTGGCACCCCATCCACCACCTTAAACATTCACTCCCTCCACCAACGGCGTACCATGGCTGCAGTGTGTACCATCTACAAGATGCACTGCAGCAACTCGCCAAGGCTTCTTCGGCAGCACCTCCCAAACCCGCGAACTCTTCCACCTAGAAGGACAAGGGCAGCAGGCGCATGGGAACACCGCCACCTCCAAGTTCCCCTCCAAGTCACACACCATCCTGACTTAGAAGTATATCGCCGATCCTTCATCGTCGCTGGGTCAAAATCCTGAACTCCCTCCCTAACAGCACTGTGGGAGTACCTTCACCACACGGACTGCAGCGGTTCAAGAAGGCAGCTCACCACCACCTTCTCAAGGGCAACTAGGGATGGGCAATAAATGCTGGCCTTGCCAGCGACCCCCAGATCCCATAAGCGAATTTAAAAAAAATTCAGTTGAGATCGCAGATTCCAACCCACTCAGTTTACTTCTGGGTTTTGCCCACGCAATTCCACCCCAGCTTGGAAGCCGACTTCATATTAATATCGGGGTCTCTGAATCTATAATTACATAATTCCTGGGAGCAGCACAGATGTGGGACACAGTTCCCTGCTCGTGCTGTGAGCTCTGGATTGCTGCCCAGATTCACTTTCCTCTCAGAACCTCTCGCATTCGTCATTTTATTTTGGTGTCACGCAGCGGCCTGGTCAAAGGCCCAGAGCCTGCTTGTTGCCATGGTAGGGTTGCCAACCCTCCAGGAATTAAAGATTAATCTCCAGGACACTGCTGCGAGCAACACCAGGGAGAAAAATCACAGGGGGCGTTAAAAATTGTGTTATTTAAAAATGTTGTTTGAACACTTTTGTTTATTAGTTATAAAATTATTGGACATGGGACAAAAGGCTGTTTGACTGATGGTCAACAATCATCCAATCAGGTAACGAAGAATCTGTTCACTTTCCAATTGGCGCAGGAGGGCGGGGCGCCGTGAGGAAGGATACATCGGGCGACCAATGGTGGGAATGTGGGGGCGGGGCGGTTGGAGGCAGGCGCTCACATGATGAAACCTCCAGGAATATGTCCAACCAGAATTGGCAACCCTTAACACCAAATCAAAGAGTACTTGGAATAAAAAATTATTCACCTAGACTTGCCATCCCCTTTGCCGATATATGTGTTCAGAAAAATATGTATTTTCAAAACGTGACCCATTTTGCCAAATGTAAAGTTCTGTAGATAGTGATGGGGACAAACTTTACTTGTAAATATTGCAGCGGTTTCCTTTCTTCATCCATTTTATTAGGTCGCCCATACGGAATGCATTTTTCGTGTGATTCATTTTTCTAAGTTAACAAGTTTTGAGAATGGCGTGGCCATTAACAGGTCCAGACAGCGCGCAGTCAATGGAGTGGTTCGCTCCAGCTCCCTGCCTCTCTTGCATGGATACGTCTCGGATGTCCCTGAAGAGGGAGCACGCGGTGTCCAGCAGTACGGTTGAGGCTTTCTGTGACCGGAGGGACTGGAGTGCTTAGTAGATAAAGGGAATAAAATTATTTGAAAAGTTTTATTAAAATTTGGAATTCATTGTTTGTGCTCCCTTTAAAAAGGGGGCTATTATGGATTAAGGGCTTAAGTGCTTCCAATTAAGGATTAATCATCCTGATTAATTAACTAAAAGAGTTGTACTCAACTCCCAAAGCAATTGACCTCTCACTGTTGGAAGTCTCGCTCCGTCAAAGGGACATCAGCAACATCAGTCTGCGATTGAATGAACAAATGATGCTAGTAGGACTGACGTAAAACGGGTAGTAGTATATTTGTAGCATTTAATTGAATTATGATGGTGCTATGTGATTTGTACACTGTGGTGTTAAACTGTTTTTCTTATGTGGAGTTTACTTTGAGATTTATTGTTTTAATTCTACAAAGTTTGTGTGGGATTATTTAAGGGTATTTGTACTGTAAACTATATTGATTTATCTGTTAAAATTTTATCATTGCATTTATATTGTTAATCATAAAGCTGTTCTTAAGGCTTTATTGTTTATTGTGATCAATAAATGTAATGGTTTACTATGTAATTGATGAGTTGTATAAGTACTATTGTACTTGAATAAAATATTAGCAACATCAGTCCGTTTGCTGTGCACACAACCATCTGGCAAGCAGGTCACAAGATGTCAACAATTCTGAGGTCAACTTTCGGCAGGCTGGACAAGCAGGCCTTGCAGGCAATGGCAGTAAGCAGACAGGTTCCCACTGCCTCTTCGTGAAGTACCTCCTTTATCTATTTTTATCCTATCCAATTTCTCTACCCTGCCCTCCCCCACCTCCATTATTGTGACATTCCCTGTTCTGTTTTGAAGACATGCAAAGTACTCATCTAGTACCTTGCGGCCCTCTGTCTCCACTGTAAGATTTCCTTCTCCAGGACACTTTAATTTGTTTTTGATATTGCCTGAATGTTGGTCAATGACACCAGATCTTTTTCAAAGAGTGTCATGGGATCACAAGGTGCCAATGGATGAGGAAGACCATTTGGCCCATCTAAATTCATCCATCCAGAATAACCCCAAGACTCTCTATAGCTGCATCTAATTGTTTCTTAAATGATTCGAGTGTTTTCACCTGCATCACTTTGTCCATTACAATTGGTGATGACTGTGTGAAGAAGGACTTCCTGGCATCAGTCCCAAAGTTCATAGTTTGACCCTTTATCTTACTCCCACTGGTTAATTTATAGATTTTGTTTCATTTGTCTATGAGATGTGGGCGTCGCTGGCAAGGCCAGCATTTATTGCCCATCCCTAATTGCCCTTGAAAAGGTGGTGGTGAGCCACCTTCTTGAACAGCTGCAGTCCATGTGGTGAAGGTACTCCCACAGTGCTGTTAGGGAGGGAGTTCCAGGATTTTGACCCAGCGACGATGAAGGATCGGCGATATACTTCTAAGTCAGGATGATGTGTGACTTGGAGGGGAACTTGGAGGTGGTGGTGTTCCCATGCACCTGCTGCCCTTGTCCTTCTAGGTGGAAGAGGTCGGGGGTTTAGGAGGTGTTGGCGAAGAAGCCTTGATGAGTTGCTGCAGTGCATCTTGTAGATGGTACACACTGCAGCCGCGGTACGCCGGTGATAGAGGGAGTGAATGTTTAAGGTGGTGGATGGGGTGCCAATCAAGCGGGTGCTTTGTCCTGGATGGTGTCGAGCTTCTTGAGTGTTGTTGGAGCTGCACTCATCCAGGCAAGTGGAGAATATTCCATCACACTCCTTACATGTGCCTTGTAGATGGTAGAAAATCTTTGGGGCGTTAGGAGGTGAGACACTCGTCACAGAATATCTATCTTCTGACCTGCTCTTGTTGCCACAGTATTTATGTGGCTGGTCCAGTTAAGTTTCTGGTCAATGGTGACCCCCAGGATGTTGATGGTGGGGGATTCGGCGATGGTAATGCCATTGAATGTCAAGGGACGGTGGTTAGACTCTCGCTTGTTGGAGATAGTCATTGCCTGGCACTTCTGTGACGCAAATGTTACCTGCCACTTATCAGCCCAAGCCTGAATGTCGTTCAGGTCTTGTTGCATGCGGACATGGACTGCTTCATTATCTGAGGAGTTGTGAATGACACTGAACACTGTGCAGTCATCAGCGAACATCCCCATTTCTGACTTTATGTTGGAGGGAAGGTTATTGATGAAGCAGCTGCAGATGGTTTATATACCTATATAATCACTTTTTCATAGAATGGTTACAGCACAGAAGGAGGCCATTTGGCCCGTTGAGCCCGTGCCAGCTCTCTGCAAAAGCAGTTCAGCTAGTCCCGTCCCACCCCACCCGCCCTCTCCCCCGTAGCCCTGCAAAAAATTTTCCTTCAGGTACTTATCCAATTCCATTTTGAAAGCTGTGATTGAGTCTGCCTCCACCACCCTTTCAGGCAGTGCATTCCAGATCCTAACCACTCGCTGCGTAAAAAAGTTTTTCCTCTCGTCACCTCTGGTTCTTTTGCCAATCACCTTTAAATCTGTGTCCTCTGGTTCTTGACCCTTCTGCCAATGGGAACAGTTTCTCTCTATCTAGTTTGTTCAGACCCATCGTGATTTTGAACACCCATCTCAAATCTCCTCACAACCTTCTCTGCTCTAAGGAGAACAACCCCAGCTTCTCCAGTCCATCCACGTAACTGAAATCCCTCATCTCTGAAATCATTCCCGTAAATCTTTTCTGTGCCCTCTCAAAGGCCTTCACATCCTTCTGAAAGTACGGTGCCCACCTCGCTAAGGCCATCTCCACTACTCGCCTTCAAACAGCCGCCTAACCTCAAACAGACCATCGTTCGCAGCAAATTACCCAGCTTTCAGGAGAACAGCGACCACGACACCACACAACCCTGCCATGGCAACCTCTGCAAGACATGCCAGATCATCAACACAGATACCATCATCACACGTGAGGACACCACCCACCAGGTACATGGTACATACACATGTGACTCGGCCAACGTTGTCTACCTCATACGTTGCAGGAAAGGATGCCCTGGAGCATGGTACATCGGCGAGACCATGCAGACACTGAGACAACGTATGAACAGACACCGCGCAACAATCTCCAGGCAGGAGTGTTTCCTCCCAGTCGGGGAACACTTCAGCAGTCAAGGACATTCAGCCTCCGATCTTCGGGTAAGCGTTCTCCAAGGCGGCCTTCGAGACACACGACAACGCAAAATCATCGAGCAGAAACTGATAGCCAAGTTCCGCACCCATGAGGACGGCCTCAACCGGGATCTTGGGTTCATGTCACGCTACATGTAACCCCACCTGACGTAGAGTCATCCAGACTCGAGTCGTCGTTGGCTTGTTCTCTCTACACAGATGCAGCCGGACCTGCTGTGATTTCCTGCAAAAAAAGTTTTGTTTTCCATACAGACCCCAGCATCTGCCACATTTGACCCCTTGTGACCCCACCTCATTGTCTTTGATGTAATGTTTTCCTGACTGACCTGTTTGGACACCATCCACACCTTTGATTGCCGTGATTGTCTCTCTGCCGAGGTGTGATAAAGGGCAGTTAGAAAGATTAACTGTAATCATCTGGCAGTGTTCTCTGACTATATATGCTGTGCCTATATGCATCTCTTCACTTCACCTGACGAAGGAGCAGCGCTCCGAAAGCTTGTGATTTCAAATAAAGCTGTTGGACTATAACCTGGTGTTGATCTTTTTGGTTGGACAAACACAAATTTACTGTAAATCAATTAAAACTTTAAATGAAACTTAATAAATCAAATCAAAATTTGGAAGTCCGGGGTGACGATGCACTCCAGCCCCCGCGGCGCCCACCGGTCGCGGAAAAACTCAAGCGTGCCGGCGGACACCGCGTGCTCCATCTCCAGGGCCACCCGGGCGCGAACATGGCCGCGGAAGAGAGGCAGGCAATCGGGCCGAACGACCCCCTCGACCGCCCGCTGCCTGGACCAATTAATGGCTTTCTTGGCCAGGCCCAGGAGCAGTCCTACGAGGAGGTCCTCCGACCTACCCGCTCCCCTCCGCACCGGGTGACCGTAGATCAGGAGCGTGGGGCTGAAGTGCAACCAGAAATTGAGGAGCAGCCCCTTCAAATAATGAAAGAGGGGCTGCAACCTCTCACACTCAATATAAATGTGATAGACGGACTCCTCCAGGCCGCAGAAATGACAAGCAGCCTGGGAGTCCGTAAACCTACTTAAAATCCTATTGCACGGGACTGCTCCGTGCAACACCCTCCAGGCCAAGTCCCCAATAGAACAAGGGAAGACTCCCGCGTAGAGAGCCTTCCAATGGGGACCTTCGCCTCCGCCGGACGGCAGGATGGTACGCCAAGGCGTGTCCGGACGGCAGACGAAGATGGCAAAGTGGAGAGTGTGCAGGAGCAGCCCGTACAGGAAACGCCTCCGTGCGGATTGAAAGGGCACGGAGGGCATTTCTCCGAGAAGGCTCAAGTGGTGAGGCGGCGGCTCCCGAGGGAGGATTCGGGGCCGGGCGCCGATAAGGAATTCCGTCCGAACGGGGGTCAGTTCGGACGGGATCGCCCCACGTGCTTGAGCCTCCTCGACACACCTAGTGGAGACGGGGCCCAGTGCCACTTTTAGCGACTCGATGGCTTTGACCGCGAGCCGGACGTTGACCCAAGACATGCGCCTCGCCAACTCCTCCGGCGCCATCCAGCCCGCTCCTCCGCCATCGAGCAGGTCCCCGACTCTGGTCACCTTACCGGGCACAGCCCTGCCCTCCGCCAGCCAGCCGAACCCGCGGTCGTGGAGGTGCGGATTCCTGAACAGCGGCTCCCGAAGGACGGCCGCCGCTCCTGACGGGGGAGAACTGCGCTCGGAGGCGACGCTGTTCCAAACCCATAGCAGTTCCTGGTAGAAGACAGGCAGCTCCCGCAGGCTGGCACGCGTGCCACCCACTCTCACAAACAGGAGCTGCGTGTCGTAATTGAGGCCGTGCAGCTGGCGGAAGAAATACGTCGCCAGCGCACGCCACCTAGGAGGATTCTCCACGTACAGGTATCTCTGCAGCGTCTGAAGACGGAAAGTCGCCGCCTGGGTGCGAAGGCACACCAGCGCCTGACCGCCCTCCCTAAGCGGGAGACTCAAAACCGCGGCAGAGACCCAGTGCTTCCTTTTGTCCCAGAAGAAGTCGACGAGCTTCTTCTGCATCTTGGCGACAAACGCAGGGGGAGGGATCAAAGTGACCAACCGGTACCACAACATGGCGGCCACCAGCTGGTTTATGACCAGCGCTCGACCCCTGTAGGACAACACTCGGAGCAGTCCTGTCCAGCGCCCTAGGCGAGCGGTGACTTTGGCCTCCAGCTCTTGCCAGTTCGCCGGCCAGGCGTCCTCGGCCGGGCTGAGGTAGACTCCCAGGTAGAGGAGGTGCGTGGTGCTCCAGGCGAAAGGCCCGAACTCCTCCGGCAGGGAGTCCACCTGCCATGGGCCCACCAGGAGTCCAGAACATTTCTCCCAGTTGATCTTGGCGGAGGATGCGTCCGAGTAAATCTGCTGGCATTCTCGCATCCTCCGCAAGTCGACGGGATCCGTGACCGCGAGGAGCACGTCATCGGCGTAAGCCGAGAGGACCACCTCCACGCCCGGCCCTTGCAGAGCCAGTCCCGTCAACCTCTTCCGCAAGAGGCGCAGGAAAGGCTCCACGCAAACGGCGTATAACTGACCGGACATGGGGCATCCCTGACGCACCCCCCTCCCGAAGCGAAGGGGCGCCGTCAAAGACCCGTTAACTTTAATCAGACACTCCGCGGCGGCGTACAGAAGTCGGATCCGGGCGACGAAATGCGTCCCGAACCCGAATGCGCGCAGAGTCCCGAAAAGATACTCGTGATCCACCCTGTCGAACGCCTTCTCCTGATCCAGGGAAAGGAAGGCGACCGACAGACCAGCCCTCTGGGAATGGTGGACCAGGTCCCGGACCAGATGGATGTTATCGTGGATACTCCGGCCCGGGACCGTGTAGGACTGGTCGGGGTGGATCATGCGGGCCAGCACGGTGCCAAGGCGAGCAGACATAGCCCTGGCGAAAATTTTGTAGTCCGTGCTGAGGAGGGAGACCGGGCGCCAGTTCTTAAGTAGGCGGAGATCGCCCTTCTTGGGCAGCAGGACGATGACCGCCCTGCGCCAAGAGAGGGGCATCTCCCCGGTCGCCAGACTTTCCCCCAGGACCCGCGCGTAGTCGTCCCCCAAGACGTCCCAGAACGCCCTGTGGAACTCCACGGTCAGCCCGTCCAGCCCCGGGGACTTGCCCCTCGAGAGCTGGCGCAGGGCGCCGGTCAGCTCCGCCAGGCTTAGCGGAGCTTCTAAATTCTCGGCGCCCTCCGGGCCGACCTTCGGCAGGTCCTCCCACAAAACTCTGCGCGCATCCTCGCTGGACGGATCCGAAGAGAACAGAGCCCCGTAATAGGCCCGGGCCTCCGCGCTGATGCCCTCCGGATCCGAGACCAGAGATCCGTCGTCGGCCAGCAGCCCCAAGAGCTGCTTACGGACCCCCCGTCTTTTTTCCAGCGAGTAGAAGAAGGGGGAGCCGCGGTCCAGGTCCCGCAGGAACTGGATCCGCGACCTCACGTACGCGCCTCGGGACCCGACCAGCTGCAGGTCCTTCAGCGCGCCCTTCTTCTCTTCGTACACCTTCCGCAGGGCCGGGTCCTCGACGACTTGACCGAGACGGGACTCCAGGTCGAGCACTTCTTTCTCCAATCGCCCGACCCGGGCCTCCCGCCTCTTGGTCGACCCCTTCGCGTACTCCTGACAGAAGACGCGGACGTGAGCCTTGCCCACGTCCCACCATAGCCTCAAGGAGGGGAAGCCTCCCCGCTTCCTTCTCCAGTCGGCCCAGAACCGGCGAAACGAATCCCGGAACCGCGCGTCCTCCAGCAGCAGGTTGTTAAAATGCCAGTACGCGGACCCCCCCCGCGCGCGCAGCGGAGCGAGCTCCGCCCACACCAGGTGGTGGTCCGTGCACGGCACCGGCCGCATGGAAGCCGCCGGAACGCAGGAGACGTACGCCCGGGAAATGTAAAGGCGGTCGATTCTGGACCTTCCTCCTCCAGACCTCACGCTCGTGAAGGCGCTGGAGTCGGGATGGAGATTTCGCCAGACGTCCACCAAGTCGAAGGACCCGACCAGGTCCCGCAACTTCTCCATCGCCGCCGGGCTTCGCGGGGGACCCGACCGGTCCCGCGCCTCGAGGGTACAATTGAAATCCCCCCCGAGGATGACGCACTCGCCCACGTCGATGGAGCCCAGAAGAGCGGACACTTCTCCGAAGAAGCGCACTTGCTGCGCACCGGTCCGGGGGGCGTACACGTTCACTAAATGGAGCGGCACGCCTCCCAGGCGAACAGTGACCTGGAGCAAGCGGCCCGGCACGTGCTCCTTGACCCTCAAGATCTCCGGCTGAAAATGCGGGGCCAGCAAGACAGCCACCCCGCAGGAATTGTTGGAGAGGTGACTCATGCTGACCCCTCCTTGCCACTCCAGGAGCCACGTGGCCTCGTCTCCCGGAACGGTGTGGGTTTCTTGCAGGAAGCACACCGCATATTTCCCGTCCCGAAGGACCGAGAAGTTATTGAATCTACGGCGCGCCTCCCTGCTGCCGTTGATGTTGAGGCTGGCTATGGTTATCTTCATCTCAGAAGCATAGTGCAACCTCTACCTAACGGAGGGGAGGGAGCGCGGTCACTGACGACCGCCACTCCCTCAGCAGCCCAGTGTGGAAACTCTTGAGCCGACGCAGCTCGAGCCGGCCAACGTCCTTGTCCGCGCCCATGATTTTAACGGCGGCGCGGACGGACACGACGAGCAGCGCCAGCTCCGACCACTTGTCGAGGGCCAGCCGGATCTTCTTGTGACGACCCTGGCTCACGGCCATAAAATCCCGGAGTTCCCCTACGGGGATGAGGGGAGAGTCGGTGAAGGGCACGAGGGCGTCCATCGCCTCGCTGCCGATGGACTCCAAATCGTCCTCGATGCCCAACACCGAGTCCCCGTCCTCCTCCGGGAGGTCGTCACCGGCGGCCGACCCGTCCGTCGCACAGGGTGCAGCGAACGGCTCGGCCGCACCGGCCGGCCCCGCCTCCGTCACGATCCCACCCCCAGGATCGGTGGCAGAGGAGTCCACCCTGGGCTCCTTCAGGGGCGCCGGGCCGGGAGGCGGCGGCGGCGGTTCGGGGCCCCCCCCCGCCTCAGGCGCCGGGGCGACCGGAGAAACCGGGGAGAAAATAATCCCAAATTCCTCCAGCACGTCCGGCGCCAACAACAGAGACGGAGTCAGGGGGCTTTCCGTCTCCCCGCCACCAACCTCCGACCCAGCGGGCTGGGGATTGCTACACTCCTCCACCAGGTCGAGCAGTCCCTGGGAGATGTCTGGGTTATAAAAGGCGGGCTCGGCTTCAGCCTCTTTGGCCTCGCCCGCCCCAGTCCCCAGGACGCCCGACCCGGCGAGGAGCAACGGTTCAGGTTCTACATTTCCCTCCGCGGGTTGTTCCGCGCCCCCCCCCCACGGGCAGGGTCTCTTCCCCATCCCCGGGAGGCACAGGTCGGACAGACTCGGCTGTCTCACCCTCCCGAGGGACAGACGACCCCTGCCGATCGCGCGCGACGATGACGGTGGTGGGGTGGGGCGCAGCACCCGCGGCGGGCGACTGCCCCCCTTTTGCGGAGGGACCTTCCTCCTCGCAGTCCTCCTGCTGGGGGCGGAGCTTTCTTTTTAACAAGTTGGGGCCCGGAGAGGGGGAGGCCTCCATGTCTGCTGGGGCCTCCCTCTCTGCCCCCTTCCGACGACTGGGTTTCTTGGGCCCCTCGGGCCCGAGCCCGGCCGCAGGTCTTGATTTAGCTGCCTCAGCAGTTGCGGTCACGGTCACGGGCCCGGGCACGAGGACCCCCCCAGTCTCATGCGTCCCGACCAACTCCGCGATGTACTCGGGCGTGAGTTCGGTCAACTCCGATGTTTCCTCCGCGAGGGGATCCGCCCTTAGGTGTTTATTTTTCCTACGCGCCTTCCTTCCCCCCGGACGCTCTCCCTCCTCCCCGCCGGAGGCCGTGGTGGTGTTGGCCTCCGATTTCGACCGCGCATCCGTCGCCGTCGACGCGCGGACAGTATCAGGGGGAGGGGGGGCGGCGGCGCCAACCCTGGCCGCGCCAGGTGTCGTGGCGGCCTTGGAGGCGGGGCAGTTTTTGCGGACGTGCCCCACCTCCTTACAGGCGTAGCACCGCACGCCGTCCGAGGTCCAGAAGACGCGGTGGGCGGTCCCCCCGTGGAGCACCGTGAACGCGCCATCCGCGTCCTCCTCCCGCGCCAGCCGGACGAAAAGCTGGCGCCGGAAGGAGAAGACGTGCCGAAGGCTGGCTTCCCGGAAGCCGAGCGGGATGGGTGTGATCCCCGACCTCACCTCCCCCAGTTGACGTAGGTGGGGGAGGAGGAGCTCACCCGGAACAAAGGGCGGGACGTTGGAAACCACAATCCTTTGCGCGGTGGCCTCAAGGGGGTCCACCGGCAGGAAGGTCCCGCCCACGGTGAGCCCCTTCTCGATGGCCAGGGACACCGCCCGCTCCGACCCCAGGAAGAACACAGCCTTGCCGTACATTTTAGAGGCGGCGACGATGGCTGAAGGGCCGACAACCCCAGCCATGGCTTTAACGCACGCCTCTATAGTCATGTTGGGGTGAGTGTAGCTCTTGACCCCATTCTTCCTCGTAAGGAGGGTAAAAGGTGACGGGGTAACAGGAGGACTCGTGGCTGCGGCCGTGGCCGCGGCTGCCACGCTCGCATACGTCCTCGCTGCCCCCGCCACCGACGAAGATGTACTCGCCATAATGGAGGGTTCTTTAAGGGCTACACTCACCCCAAGTCACAGGCCTGAAGGTGTTAATGGCCTCGGTTTTTTGTTTTTGTCTTCCCCTGAGCAGAGGGAGCTCTTAAATTGAAGGCACACCTCTCCCTTTAGTTGATTGAATTGGGAGAGGGGCCTTCTCCCCTCTGCTCAATGGGTACTTAATTAAAAGTAGATTGAGGTGCCTCTTAGAGAGAGAGGCAGAGAGAGACAAGAGACAAAGAGAGAGAGAGAGGGGGTGGGAAGGAGGGAAGCCGCAAGGGCAGGGTCGCCACTCAGGATGGTGGGTGGGTGGGTGTTGGCAGGGGGGTGCACTCTCCGATGTAATAAAAGTCTTTGGTGGTGGTCTTCTGGTGGGGGGAGAAGATGTCTTCACCTGGGATAGCTGGAGATGCCCAGGCTCAGTCCTGCACCAGGTCTTAACGATGCCCAATAAGATTAAATTAATTGGGGACTTCACCTAGGCAGCTCCAGCTGTCCCAGGTCAGGCAATGGGAAAGGGGTGTTTAATATGGTGTGTGCGGCCTAGCTTTTACAGAAGCCCCACACACACACACACACACCCCGAGTGCGGTCCCAGGCGAGGACAGACGGAGGCAGAGGCTGAGGCTGCGAGGGACTCAGCTCAACACGGTGCTGCGTGAACGGGTGAGCGCCGTTTGCTGAGAAGAGGAGGGGAAAGGAGAGGTCTCTTTTCTCTGTGCCTAGAAGGAGAAGGAGCCACGAAGGACAGAGTGGAGACCTTTTCCACCTCCACCACGCCTGCAGCTACAGCTACAACCACGACTGCTGCTGAGGTGAGAGAGGAGAGGAGAGGAGAGGAGAGAGAGGAGACCAGCAACAGCAACAGAGGGAAGCCTTTCCATCACTGCCTCCCCAACTGGTCTCCATTACGAGAGAGGGAGAGAGGGGAGAACAAGACCAACATCTGCTTGGAAGGAGGGAGAGCGAGCCATCGAGAAGGAAAACAACATCGAGAGGTGGGTGTTAAAAAGGGCACTCTCCAAAAGACTTTGTATTTGAGGTGGGGGGAGGAAAGAAGAAGGAGAAGACCGGGATAGCAAGGGGTGTGTGTGAGTGTGTGTGGCTCTTGCTAACAACTTGGCCACACACACCATCAACAAGCACCCCTTGCCTATTGCTTCACATTTTAGAACATTGTTAAGACCTGGTTGTAGACTGAGCCTGGGCATCTCCAGCTTTATTTTTTCCCAGGTGAAGACATCTTCTCCCCCCACCAGAAGAACATCAACAAAGACTTTATTTATCATCGAAGAGTGCCCCCCCCCCCAGGAGGCACCCACCCACTATCCTGAGTGGCGAATAGGCCCGTGCGGCCTTCCCCCTTCCTCCTTCCCACCCCCTCTCTCTCTCTCTCTCTGCCTCTCTCTAACGAGGCACCTCAAACCTTATTTATTACCCAATTGAGCAGAGGGGAGAAGGCCACTCCCAATTCCAATCATAAAAGGGAGAGGTGTGCCTTCTTTTTCTCAAAACAACCCCCTCTGCTCGGGGGAAAAGACAAAAAAACCCAAGGCCACTTAAACATCACCCGGCCTGTGACTTGGGGTGGGTGTAGCCCTTTATACCACCTCAGTATGGCGAGCACATCTTCGCCGGCGGCGGGGCAAGCAAGGTCGTACGCGGGTGTGGCAGCCACGGCCACAGCTGGTCCCGCTGCTTCTGCTGCCCCGTCGCCTTTCAGGCTATTGACAAAAAAGCTGGGGGTGAAGAGCTACACTCACCCCAACATGACCATAGAGGCTTGCGTCAAAGCCATGGCTGGGGTAGTCGGCCCCTCAGCCATCGTTGCGGCCTCTAAAATGTACGGTAAGGCTGTGTTCTTCCTGCGGTCGGAGCGGGCGGTGTCCCTGGCCGTCACCGAGGGGCTCACCGTGGGCGGGACCTTCCTGCCGGTGGATCCGCTCGAGGCCACCGAGCAGCGACTCATACTATCGAATGTCCCGCCCTTTGTTCCGGTTGAGCTCCTCCTCCCCCACCTACGTCAACTGGGGGAGGTGAGGTCGGGGATTAATCCGATCCCGCTCGGCTGCAGGGAGGCCAGCCTCCGGCACGTCTTCTCCTTCCGGCGCCAGCTGTTTATCCAGCTGGCGCGGGAGGAAGACACGGAAGGCGCATTTAGCATAACACACGAGGGGACCGCCTACCGCGTCTTCTGGACGTCGGACGGTGTGCGGTGCCACGCCTGTAAGGAGGTGGGGCACATAAGAAAGAACTGCCCCGCCTCCAAGGCCGCCAAAGCATCTGAGGCGGCCAAGGCTGGCGCCGCCGCCGCTCCTCCCCCTGTTTCTGTCCGCGCGTCTGCGACACCCGATGCGCGGTCGACGCCGGAGGTCAACGCCGTCGCGGCCTCCGGCGAAGGGGAGGGGGAGCGTCCGACTGGAAGGAAGGCGCGGAGGAAAAGCAAACACCTTCAGGCGGGTCCCCTTCACATATATGATGACTTACCCGAGCTTACGCCCCTACACCTTGCGCGGGTGGCGGCGGAGTTCGAGAATGCGAGGGACCTTGTGCCCGGGCCTGCGGCCGCATCCGCCAAGGCGGCAAAATCGAGACCTGCGGCCGTGACCGGGCCCGGGACCCCCGAGCAGACCGATCGACAGGGGGGAGCGGAGGTGGAGGCCTCGGTATGCATGGAGGTCTCCCAACCTTCGTGTCCCTCCTCTTCGAAAAGGAGGCGCGACATCCTGGATGAGGGGGAGGACCGCGAGGAACGGGGTCCCCCCTCGCAAGGGGAGTCGTTGCCCGCCGCGGGTGCTGCGCCCCCCCCCACCGACACCATCACCGACATCCGGCAGGGGCCGCCTGTCCCCCGGGAGGGCATGACAGATGAGTCTGTCCAGCCTGTGCCTCCCGGGGATGGGGGAGAGGCCCTGCTCATGGGGGGGGCCGCGGAACTACCCGCGGTGGGGAGTTACGCTGATCCGTTGTTTCTCGCCAGGTCGGGCATCCTGGGGACCGGGGCGGGCGAGGCCGATGAGGCAGAGCCCGCCGTGTACGGTCAGGACCACTCCCAGGCACTGCTCGACCTGGTTGAGCAATATAACCAGGGTACCTGGTCCGCTGGGTCGGAGGATGGTGGCGGTGAAGGGGAAGGCCCCCTGACTCCGTCTGCGACGCTGGCGCCGGGGTTGTTGAGGGAACTGGCACTAATGTGCTCCCCGGTTTCCCTGTGCACCCCGGTGCCGGGGGCGGAGGGGGGCCCCGAGCCGCCGCCGCTTCCTGACCCGGCGCCTCTGGAGGAGCCCAGGGAGGACTCCTCTGCTGCCGATCCTGGGGGTGGGATCGGGGCAGAGGTAGGGCTGGCCGATGGCGACCCCCCGGAGGAGGACGGGGACCCGGCGGAGGACACTGAGGATGATATGGAATCCGTCGCCAGTGAGGCGGCGGATGCCCTCGTGCCCTCCTCCGGGTCCCCCCTCATCCCCGTTGTGGAACTCCGGGACTTTGTGGCCATGGGCCAGGGTCGCCAGGATATAATCCGGCTGGCCATCGATAAATGGTCGGATCTGGCGCTGCTCGTTTGCTCCGTCCGCGCCGCAGTCAAAACCATGGGCGCGGACGGGGGCGTGGGCCTGGCCGAGCGGCGTCGGATCCAGAATTTCCTCGCTGGGCTTGGAAGGGAGTGGCGGTCGACTAGCGGCCGCGCTCCCTCCTCCCGTTAGAGTAAGGTAGAGGTTGCACTATGCTCTTGTCATGAAGATAACCATAGCCAGCCTCAACATCAACGGCAGCAGAGAGGCACGCCGTAGATTTAATAACTTCTCGTCCCTTCCTGCAGGAAACTCACACCGTTCCGGGAGACGAGGCCACGTGGCTCCTGGAGTGGCGAGGAGGGGTCAGCATGAGTCACCTCTCCAACGTTTCCGGTGGGGTGGCTATCTTGCTGGCCCCGCATTTTCAGCCGGAGATCTTGGGGGTCAAGGAGCATGTGCCGGGCCGCTTGCTCCAGGTCACTGTTCGTCTGGGGGGCGTGCCGCTCCATTTAGTGAACGTGTACGCCCCCCAGCCCGGTGCGCAGCAAGTGCGCTTCTTCGATGAAGTGTCCGCTCTTCTGGGCACCGTCGACGTCGGCGAGTGCATCATCCTCGGGGGGGATTTTAATTGTACCCTCGAGGCGAGGGACCGTTCGGGCCCTCCGCGAAGCCTGACGGCGACGGTGAAGTTGAGGGACCTGGTCGGGTCCTTCGACTTGGTGGACGTCTGGCGAAATCTCCATCCCGACTCCAGCGCCTTCACTTGGGTGGGGTCTGGAGGAGGAAGGTCCAGAATCGACCGCCTTTATATTTCCCGGGCGTACGTCTCCTGCGTTCCGGCGGCTTCCATGCGGCCGGTGCCGTGCACGGACCACCACCTGGTGTGGGCGGAGCTCGCTCCGTTGCAGGCGCCGGGGGGGTCCGCGTACTGGCATTTTAACAACCTGCTGCTGGAGGACGTGCGGTTCCGGGATTCGTTTCGCCGGTTCTGGGCCGACTGGAGAAGGAAGCAGGGGGGCTTCCCCTCCTTGAGGCTATGGTGGGACGTGGGCAAGGCTCACGTCCGTCTCTTCTGTCAGGAGTACGCGAAGGGGTCGACCAAGAGGCGGGAGGCCCGGGTCGGGCGATTGGAGAAAGAAGTGCTCGACCTGGAGTCCCGTCTCGGTCAAGTCGTCGAAGACCCGGCCCTGCGGAAGGTGTACGAAGAGAAGAAGGGCGCGCTGAAGGACCTGCAGCTGGTCGGGTCCCGAGGCGCGTACGTGAGGTCGCGGATCCAGTTCCTGCGGGACCTGGACCGCGGCTCCCCCTTCTTCTACTCGCTGGAAAAAAGACGAGGGGTCCGTAAGCAGCTCTTGGGGCTGCTGGCCGACGACGGATCTCTGGTCTCGGATCCGGAGGGGATCAGCGCGGGGACCCGGGCCTATTACGGGGCTCTGTTCTCTCCGGATCCGTCCAGCGAGGATGCGCGCAGAGTTTTGTGGGAGGACCTGCCGAAGGTCGGCCCGGAGGGCGCCGAAGAATTGGACGCTCCGCTAAGTTTGGCGGAGCTGACCGGCGCCCTGCGCCAGCTCTCGAGGGGAAAGTCCCCGGGGCTGGACGGGCTGACCGTGGAGTTCCACAGGGCGTTCTGGGACGTCTTGGGGGGCGACTACGCGCGGGTCCTGGGGGAAAGTCTGGCGACCGGGGAGATGCCCCTCTCTTGGCGCAGGGCGGTTATCGTCCTGCTGCCCAAGAGGGGTGATCTCCGCCTTTTAAAAAACTGGCGCCCGGTCTCCCTCCTCAGCACGGACTATAAAATTTTTGCCAGGGCCATGTCTGCCCGCCTCGGCACCGTGCTGGCCCACATGATCCACCCCGACCAGTCCTACACGGTCCCGGGCCGGACAATCCACGACAACATCCATCTGGTCCGGGACCTGGTCCACCTTTCCCAGAGGACTGGTCTGTCGGTCGCCTTCCTTTCCCTGGATCAGGAGAAGGCGTTCGACAGGGTGGATCACGAGTATCTCTTCGGGACTCTGCGCGCATTCGGGTTCGGGACGCATTTCGTCGCCCGGATCCGACTTCTGTACGCCGCCGCGGAGTGTCTGATTAAAGTTAACGGGTCTTTGACGGCGCCCCTTCGCTTCGGGAGGGGGGTGCGTCAGGGATGCCCCATGTCCGGTCAGTTATATGCCGTTTGCGTGGAGCCTTTCCTGCGCCTCTTGCGGAAGAGGTTGACGGGACTGGCTCTGCAAGGGCCGGGCGTGGAGGTCGTCCTCTCGGCTTACGCCGATGACGTGCTCCTCATGGTCACGGATCCCGTCGACCTGCGGAGGATGCGAGAATGCCAGCAGATTTACTCGGACGCATCCTCCGCCAGGATCAACTGGGAGAAATGTTCTGGACTCCTGGTGGGCCAGTGGCGGGTGGACTCCCTGCCGGAGGAGTTCAGGCCCTTCGCCTGGAGCACAACACACCTCCTCTACTTGGGAGTCTACCTCAGCCCTGCCGAGGACACCTGGCCGGCGAACTGGCAAGAGCTGGAGGCCAAGGTCACCGCTCGCCTAGGACGCTGGACGGGGTTGCTCCGAGTGTTGTCCTACAGGGGTCGAGCGCTGGTCATAAACCAGCTGGTGGCCGCCATGTTGTGGTACCGGTTGGTCACTTTGATCCCTCCCCCTGCGTTTGTCGCCAAGATACAGAAGATGCTCATCGACTTCTTCTGGGACAAAAGGAAGCACTGGGTCTCTGCCGCGGTTCTGTGTCTCCCGCTTAGGGAGGGCGGTCAGGCGCTGGTGTGCCTTCGCACCCAGGCGGCGACTTTCCGTCTTCAGACGCTGCAGAGGTACCTTTACGTCGAGAATCCTCCCAGATGGTGTGCGCTGGCGACGTATTTCTTCCGCCAGATGCACGGCCTCAACTACGACACGCAGCTCCTGTTTGTGGAATTGGGCCGCACGCGAGCCTACCTGTGGGAGCTGCCTGTCTTTTACCAGGAACTGCTATGGGTCTGGAACCAGGTCGCCTCCAGGCGGAGTTCTCCCCCGTCAGGAGTGGCGGCTCTCCTTCGGGAGCCGCTGTTCAGGAATCCGCACCTCCACGTCCGACGGATCGGCTGGCTGGCGGAGGGCAGGGCTGTGCCAGGCAAGGTGACCAGAGTCAGGGACCTGCTCGATGGCGGAGGAGCGGGCTGGATGGCGCCAGAGGAGTTGGCGCGGCGCCTCTCCTGGGCAGACGTCTGGCGCGCGGCCAAAGCCATCGAGTTGCTGAAAGTGGCACTGGGCCCGGACTCCACTAGGTGTATCGAGGAGGCTCAAGCACGTGGGGCGATCCCGTCCGAACTGACCTCCGTTCGGACGGAATTCCTCATCGGCGCACGGCCCCGAAACCCCTCTCGGGAACCGGCGCCTCACAACTTGAGCCGTCTCGGGGAAATGCCCTCCGTGCCCTTCAGTTCTGCACGGAGGGGTTTCCTGTACGGGCTGCTCCTGCACACTTTCCACTTTGTCATCTTCGCCTGCCGTCCGGACACGCCTTGGCGTGCCATCTTGCCGTCCGGCGGAGGCGAAGGTCCCCAATGGAGGGCTCTCTATGCGGGAGTACTCCCCTTTTCTATTGGGGACATGGCCTGGAGGGTGTTGCACGGAGCAGTCCCGTGCAATCGGTTTTTAAGTAGGTTCACGGACTCCCAGGCCGCCTGTCTTTTTTGCGGCCTCGAGGAGTCCGTGTTCCACGTTTATGTGGAATGTGAGAGGTTGCAGCCCCTCTTTGAATATTTGAAGGGGCTGCTCCTCGCTTTTTGGTTGCACTTCAGTCCCACGCTCCTGATCTACGGTCACCCGGTGCGGAGGGGAGAGAGCAAGTCGGAGGACCTCCTCGTAGGACTGCTCCTGGGCCTGGCCAAAGTGGCCATTAACAGGTCCAGGCAGCGGGCGGTCGAGGGGGTCGTTCGGCCCAATTGCCTGCCTCTCTTCCGCGGCTATGTTCGCGCCCGGGTGGCCCTGGAGATGGAGCATGCGGTGTCCGCCGGCACACTTGAAGCCTTCCGAGACCGGTGGGCGCCGCAGGGACTGGAGTGCATCGTTTCCCCGGGAAATGTTATTTTAATTTAATGCACTCCAAGTTGTCCGCTTCGCAGAAGGCCCAAGGTGGAAGACCCGGAGGAGAGTGGCCTGGGCGGGAGGCCCAGCACGGAGAACCCCAGGCGGGGGGCCCAGGGCGGGGCGGCTGGTCGGCAGAGGTGGAGTCAGGAGATGCGGTTGCTTCACCCCGGGTGCTCGTGGGGAATGCCGGTGCGGAGGGTCCGGTGCAGAAGGCCCAAGGTGGAAGACCCAGAGGAGAGTGGCCTGGGCGGGAGGCCCAGCACGGAGAACCCCAGGCGGGGGGCCCAGGGCGGGGCGGCTGGTCGGCAGAGGTGGAGTCGGGAGATGCGGTTGATTCACCCCGGCTGCTCGCGGGGAATGCCGGTGCGGAGGGTCCGGTGCAGAAGGCCCAAGGTGGAAGACCCGGAGGAGAGTGGCCTGGGCGGGAGGCCCAGCACGGAGAACAATTGAGTGGATGGTCGGGTGGGCGGTGCCAGTGGGACTGGCGCGGAACAGGTTTCTTGGGTTATTGGAGTGGATGTTATATGTGGCATTTAGTTGGATTGTGATGGTGCTATGTGTTTGTACACTGTGGTGTTGAAATGGGTTGTTTTATGTGGAGTTAAGTGAGATGTATTATTTTAATATAAAAAAAAAGTGTGGTATTGTTTGGGGGTATTTGTACTGTATTTTGATGGATGAATGTAATGGTTTTACTATGTAATTTGTATTATTGGTTTGAATAAAAGATTCACACACACCCCTTGGATGTTCCGGCCTTCTTCTTTTCTTCTTTCCTCCCCCCACCTACAAAACAAAGTCTCTGGGAGAGTGCACCAGAATCACACCCACCTGTAGATGTTCTTTCCTTCCTTCCTCCTTCCAAACAGATGATGGTTGTTGTGTTGTTTTCTCCCCTCTCTCCCTCTCCTAAAATGGAGGCCAATTGAGGAGGCAGTGTGGAAAGGCCTCTCCTCTGTTGTTAATGGCCTTGGCCTTCCTTTCTTTCTCCTCTCCTGTCCTCTCTCTCCAGGCACCTCAGTTGTTGTGGTTGTGGTTGTTGGTGGTGGCCTGCTGTCTGGTCTCCTTCTCCTTCTCCTCTTCCTGGTCACAGAGACCACCACTCTGCTGCTGCTGCTCCTCGTCAGCAGCTCCGAAAGCTTGTGATTTCAAATAAAGCTGTTGGACTATAACCTGGTGTTGATCTTTTTGGTTTGACAAACGCAAATTTACTGTAAATCAATTAAAACTTGAAATGAAACTTAATAAATCAAATTAAAATTTGAAAGTCCGGGGTGACGATGCACTCCAGTCCCCGCGGCGCCCACCGGTCGCGGAAAAACTCAAGCGTGCCGGCGGACACCGCGTGCTCCATCTCCAGGGCCACCCGGGCGCGAACATGGCCGCGGAAGAGAGGCAGGCAATCGGGCCGAACGACCCCCTCGACCGCCCGCTGCCTGGACCAATTAATGGCTTTCTTGGCCAGGCCCAGGAGCAGTCCTACGAGGAGGTCCTCCGACCTACCCGCTCCCCTCCGCACCGGGTGACCGTAGATCAGGAGCGTGGGGCTGAAGTGCAACCAGAAATTGAGGAGCAGCCCCTTCAAATAATGAAAGAGGGGCTGCAACCTCTCACATTCAACATAAATGTGATAGACGGACTCCTCCAGGCCGCAGAAATGACAAGCAGCCTGGGAGTCCGTAAACCTACTTAAAATCCTATTGCACGGGACTGCTCCGTGCAACACCCTCCAGGCCAAGTCCCCAATAGAACAAGGGAAGACTCCCGCGTAGAGAGCCTTCCAATGGGGACCTTCGCCTCCGCCGGACGGCAGGATGGTACGCCAAGGCGTGTCCGGACGGCAGACGAAGATGGCAAAGTGGAGAGTGTGCAGGAGCAGCCCGTACAGGAAACGCCTCCGTGCGGATTGAAAGGGCACGGAGGGCATTTCTCCGAGAAGGCTCAAGTGGTGAGGCGGCGGCTCCCGAGGGAGGATTCGGGGCCGGGCGCCGATAAGGAATTCCGTCCGAACGGGGGTCAGTTCGGACGGGATCGCCCCACGTGCTTGAGCCTCCTCGACACACCTAGTGGAGACGGGGCCCAGTGCCACTTTTAGCGACTCGATGGCTTTGACCGCGAGCCGGACGTTGACCCAAGACATGCGCCTCGCCAACTCCTCCGGCGCCATCCAGCCCGCTCCTCCGCCATCGAGCAGGTCCCCGACTCTGGTCACCTTACCGGGCACAGCCCTGCCCTCCGCCAGCCAGCCGAACCCGCGGTCGTGGAGGTGCGGATTCCTGAACAGCGGCTCCCGAAGGACGGCCGCCGCTCCTGACGGGGGAGAACTGCGCTCGGAGGCGACGCTGTTCCAAACCCATAGCAGTTCCTGGTAGAAGACAGGCAGCTCCCGCAGGCTGGCACGCGTGCCACCCACTCTCACAAACAGGAGCTGCGTGTCGTAATTGAGGCCGTGCAGCTGGCGGAAGAAATACGTCGCCAGCGCACGCCACCTAGGAGGATTCTCCACGTACAGGTATCTCTGCAGCGTCTGAAGACGGAAAGTCGCCGCCTGGGTGCGAAGGCACACCAGCGCCTGACCGCCCTCCCTAAGCGGGAGACTCAAAACCGCGGCAGAGACCCAGTGCTTCCTTTTGTCCCAGAAGAAGTCGACGAGCTTCTTCTGCATCTTGGCGACAAACGCAGGGGGAGGGATCAAAGTGACCAACCGGTACCACAACATGGCGGCCACCAGCTGGTTTATGACCAGCGCTCGACCCCTGTAGGACAACACTCGGAGCAGTCCTGTCCAGCGCCCTAGGCGAGCGGTGACTTTGGCCTCCAGCTCTTGCCAGTTCGCCGGCCAGGCGTCCTCGGCCGGGCTGAGGTAGACTCCCAGGTAGAGGAGGTGCGTGGTGCTCCAGGCGAAAGGCCCGAACTCCTCCGGCAGGGAGTCCACCTGCCATGGGCCCACCAGGAGTCCAGAACATTTCTCCCAGTTGATCTTGGCGGAGGATGCGTCCGAGTAAATCTGCTGGCATTCTCGCATCCTCCGCAAGTCGACGGGATCCGTGACCGCGAGGAGCACGTCATCGGCGTAAGCCGAGAGGACCACCTCCACGCCCGGCCCTTGCAGAGCCAGTCCCGTCAACCTCTTCCGCAAGAGGCGCAGGAAAGGCTCCACGCAAACGGCGTATAACTGACCGGACATGGGGCATCCCTGACGCACCCCCCTCCCGAAGCGAAGGGGCGCCGTCAAAGACCCGTTAACTTTAATGAGACACTCCGCGGCGGCGTACAGAAGTCGGATCCGGGCGACGAAATGCGTCCCGAACCCGAATGCGCGCAGAGTCCCGAAAAGATACTCGTGATCCACCCTGTCGAACGCCTTCTCCTGATCCAGGGAAAGGAAGGCGACCGACAGACCAGCCCTCTGGGAATGGTGGACCAGGTCCCGGACCAGATGGATGTTATCGTGGATACTCCGGCCCGGGACCGTGTAGGACTGGTCGGGGTGGATCATGCGGGCCAGCACGGTGCCAAGGCGAGCAGACATAGCCCTGGCGAAAATTTTGTAGTCCGTGCTGAGGAGGGAGACCGGGCGCCAGTTCTTAAGTAGGCGGAGATCGCCCTTCTTGGGCAGCAGGACGATGACCGCCCTGCGCCAAGAGAGGGGCATCTCCCCGGTCGCCAGACTTTCCCCCAGGACCCGCGCGTAGTCGTCCCCCAAGACGTCCCAGAACGCCCTGTGGAACTCCACGGTCAGCCCGTCCAGCCCCGGGGACTTGCCCCTCGAGAGCTGGCGCAGGGCGCCGGTCAGCTCCGCCAGGCTTAGCGGAGCTTCTAAATTCTCGGCGCCCTCCGGGCCGACCTTCGGCAGGTCCTCCCACAAAACTCTGCGCGCATCCTCGCTGGACGGATCCGAAGAGAACAGAGCCCCGTAATAGGCCCGGGCCTCCGCGCTGATGCCCTCCGGATCCGAGACCAGAGATCCGTCGTCGGCCAGCAGCCCCAAGAGCTGCTTACGGACCCCCCGTCTTTTTTCCAGCGAGTAGAAGAAGGGGGAGCCGCGGTCCAGGTCCCGCAGGAACTGGATCCGCGACCTCACGTACGCGCCTCGGGACCCGACCAGCTGCAGGTCCTTCAGCGCGCCCTTCTTCTCTTCGTACACCTTCCGCAGGGCCGGGTCCTCGACGACTTGACCGAGACGGGACTCCAGGTCGAGCACTTCTTTCTCCAATCGCCCGACCCGGGCCTCCCGCCTCTTGGTCGACCCCTTCGCGTACTCCTGACAGAAGACGCGGACGTGAGCCTTGCCCACGTCCCACCATAGCCTCAAGGAGGGGAAGCCTCCCCGCTTCCTTCTCCAGTCGGCCCAGAACCGGCGAAACGAATCCCGGAACCGCGCGTCCTCCAGCAGCAGGTTGTTAAAATGCCAGTACGCGGACCCCCCCCGCGCGCGCAGCGGAGCGAGCTCCGCCCACACCAGGTGGTGGTCCGTGCACGGCACCGGCCGCATGGAAGCCGCCGGAACGCAGGAGACGTACGCCCGGGAAATGTAAAGGCGGTCGATTCTGGACCTTCCTCCTCCAGACCTCACGCTCGTGAAGGCGCTGGAGTCGGGATGGAGATTTCGCCAGACGTCCACCAAGTCGAAGGACCCGACCAGGTCCCGCAACTTCTCCATCGCCGCCGGGCTTCGCGGGGGACCCGACCGGTCCCGCGCCTCGAGGGTACAATTGAAATCCCCCCCGAGGATGACGCACTCGCCCACGTCGATGGAGCCCAGAAGAGCGGACACTTCTCCGAAGAAGCGCACTTGCTGCGCACCGGTCCGGGGGGCGTACACGTTCACTAAATGGAGCGGCACGCCTCCCAGGCGAACAGTGACCTGGAGCAAGCGGCCCGGCACGTGCTCCTTGACCCTCAAGATCTCCGGCTGAAAATGCGGGGCCAGCAAGACAGCCACCCCGCAGGAATTGTTGGAGAGGTGACTCATGCTGACCCCTCCTTGCCACTCCAGGAGCCACGTGGCCTCGTCTCCCGGAACGGTGTGGGTTTCTTGCAGGAAGCACACCGCATATTTCCCGTCCCGAAGGACCGAGAAGTTATTGAATCTACGGCGCGCCTCCCTGCTGCCGTTGATGTTGAGGCTGGCTATGGTTATCTTCATCTCAGAAGCATAGTGCAACCTCTACCTAACGGAGGGGAGGGAGGGCGGTCACTGACGACCGCCACTCCCTCAGCAGCCCAGTGTGGAACGTCTTGAGCCGACGCAGCTCGAGCCGGCCAACGTCCTTGTCCGCGCCCATGATTTTAACGGCGGCGCGGACGGACACGACGAGCAGCGTCAGCTCCGACCACTTGTCGAGGGCCAGCCGGATCTTCTTGTGACGACCCTGGCTCACGGCCATAAAATCCCGGAGTTCCCCTACGGGGATGAGGGGAGAGTCGGTGAAGGGCACGAGGGCGTCCATCGCCTCGCTGCCGATGGACTCCAAATCGTCCTCGATGCCCCACACCGAGTCCCCGTCCTCCTCCGGGAGGTCGTCACCGGCGGCCAACCCGTCCGTCACACAGGGTGCAGCGAACGGCTCGGCCGCACCGGCCGGCCCCGCCTCCGTCACGATCCCACCCCCAGGATCGGTGGCAGAGGAGTCCACCCTGGGCTCCTTCAGGGGCGCCGGGCCGGGAGGCGGCGGCGGCGGTTCGGGGCCCCCCCCCGCCTCAGGCGCCGGGGCGACCGGAGAAACCGGGGAGAAAATAATCCCAAATTCCTCCAGCACGTCCGGCGCCAACAACAGAGACGGAGTCAGGGGGCTTTCCGTCTCCCCGCCACCAACCTCCGACCCAGCGGGCTGGGGATTGCTACACTCCTCCACCAGGTCGAGCAGTCCCTGGGAGATGTCTGGGTTATAAAAGGCGGGCTCGGCTTCAGCCTCTTTGGCCTCGCCCGCCCCAGTCCCCAGGACGCCCGACCCGGCGAGGAGCAACGGTTCCGGTACTACATTTCCCTCCGCGGGTTGTTCCGCGCCCCCCCCCACGGGCAGGGTCTCTTCCCCATCCCCGGGAGGCACAGGTCGGACAGACTCGGCTGTCTCACCCTCCCGAGGGACAGACGACCCCTGCCGATCGCGCGCGACGATGACGGTGGTGGGGTGGGGCGCAGCACCCGCGGCGGGCGACTGCCCCCCTTTTGCGGAGGGACCTTCCTCCTCGCAGTCCTCCTGCTGGGGGCGGAGCTTTCTTTTTAACAAGTTGGGGCCCGGAGAGGGGGAGGCCTCCATGTCTGCTGGGGCCTCCCTCTCTGCCCCCTTCCGACGACTGGGTTTCTTGGGCCCCTCGGGCCCGAGCCCGGCCGCAGGTCTTGATTTAGCTGCCTCAGCAGTTGCGGTCACGGTCACGGGCCCGGGCACGAGGACCCCCCCAGTCTCATGCGTCCCGACCAACTCCGCGATATACTCGGGCGTGAGTTCGGCCAATTCAGATGTTTCCTCCGCGAGGGGATCCGCCCTTATGTGTTTATTTTTCCTACGCGCCTTCCTTCCCCCCGGACGCTCTCCCTCCTCCCCGCCGGAGGCCGTGGTGGAGTTGGCCTCCGATTTCGACCGCGCATCCGTCGCCGTCGACGCGCGGACAGTATCAGGGGGAGGGGGGGCGGCGGCGCCAACCCTGGCCGCGCCAGGTGTCGTGGCGGCCTTGGAGGCGGGGCAGTTTTTGCGGACGTGCCCCACCTCCTTACAGGCGTAGCACCGCACGCCGTCCGAGGTCCAGAAGACGCGGTGGGCGGTCCCCCCGTGGAGCACCGTGAACGCGCCATCCGCGTCCTCCTCCCGCGCCAGCCGGACGAAAAGCTGGCGCCGGAAGGAGAAGACGTGCCGAAGGCTGGCTTCCCGGAAGCCGAGCGGGATGGGTGTGATCCCCGACCTCACCTCCCCCAGTTGACGTAGGTGGGGGAGGAGGAGCTCACCCGGAACAAAGGGCGGGACGTTGGAAACCACAATCCTTTGCGCGGTGGCCTCAAGGGGGTCCACCGGCAGGAAGGTCCCGCCCACGGTGAGCCCCTTCTCGATGGCCAGGGACACCGCCCGCTCCGACCCCAGGAAGAACACAGCCTTGCCGTACATTTTAGAGGCGGCGACGATGGCTGAAGGGCCGACAACCCCAGCCATGGCTTTTACACACGCCTCTATAGTCATGTTGGGGTGAGTGTAGCTCTTGACCCCATTCTTCCTCGTAAGGAGGGTAAAAGGTGACGGGGTAACAGGAGGACTCGTGGCTGCGGCCGTGGCCGCGGCTGCCACGCTCGCGTACGTCCTCGCTGCCCCCGCCACCGACGAAGATGTACTCGCCATAATGGAGGGTTCTTTAAGGGCTACACTCACCCCAAGTCACAGGCCTGAAGGTGTTAATGGCCTCGGTTTTTTTTTTTGTTTTCCCCTGAGCAGAGGGAGCTCTTAAATTGAAGGCACACCTCTCCCTTTAGTTGATTGAATTGGGAGAGGGGCCTTCTCCCCTCTGCTCAATGGGTACTTAATTAAAAATAGATGAGGTGCCTCTTAGAGAGAGAGGCAGAGAGAGACAAGAGACAAAGAGAGAGAGAGAGGGGGGTGGGAAGGAGGGAAGCCGCAAGGGCAGGGTCGCCACTCAGGATGGTGGGTGGGTGGGTGTTGGCAGGGGGGTGCACTCTCCGATGTAATAAAAGTCTTTGGTTGTGGTCTTCTGGTGGGGGGAGAAGATGTCTTCACCTGGGATAGCTGGAGATGCCCAGGCTCAGTCCTGCACCAGGTCTTAACGATGCCCAATTGGATTAAATTAATTGGGGAACTTCACCTAGGCAGCTCCAGCTGTCCCAGGTCAGGCAATGGGAAAGGGGTGTTTAATATGGTGTGTGCGGCCTAGCTTTTACAGAAGCCACACACACACACCCCTTGGATGTTCCGGCCTTCTTCTTTTCTTCTTTCCTCCCCCCACCTACAAAACAAAGTCTCTGGGAGAGTGCCCCAGAATCACACCCACCTGTAGCTGATGTTCTTTCCTTCCTCTCTCCTTCCAAACAGATGATGGATGTTGTGTTGTTTTCTCCCCTCTCTCCCTCTCCTAAAATGGAGGCCAATTGAGGAGGCAGTGTGGAAAGGCCTCTCCTCTGATGTTAATGGCCTTGGCCTTCTTTCTTTTCTTTCTCCTCTCCTGTCCTCTCTCTCCAGGCACCTCAGTAGTTGTGGTTGTTGTTGGTGGTGGTCTGCTGTCTGGTCTCCTTCTCCTTTTCCTGCTCACAGAGACCACCACTCTGCTGCTGCTGCTCCTCGTCAGCAGCTCCGAAAGCTTGTGATTTCAAATAAAGCTGTTGGACTATAACCTGGTGTTGATCTTTTTGGTTTGACAGAACGCAAATTTACTGTAAATCAATTAAAACTTGAAATGAAACTTAATAAATCAAATTAAAATTTGAAAGTCCGGGGTGACGATGCACTCCAGTCCCCGCGGCGCCCACCGGTCGCGGAAAAACTCAAGCGTGCCGGCGGACACCGCGTGCTCCATCTCCAGGGCCACCCGGGCGCGAACATGGCCGCGGAAGAGAGGCAGGCAATCGGGCCGAACGACCCCCTCGACCGCCCGCTGCCTGGACCAATTAATGGCTTTCTTGGCCAGGCCCAGGAGCAGTCCTACGAGGAGGTCCTCCGACCTACCCGCTCCCCTCCGCACCGGGTGACCGTAGATCAGGAGCGTGGGGCTGAAGTGCAACCAGAAATTGAGGAGCAGCCCCTTCAAATAATGAAAGAGGGGCTGCAACCTCTCACATTCAACATAAATGTGATAAACGGACTCCTCCAGGCCGCAAAAATGACAAGCAGCCTGGGAGTCCGTAAACCTACTTAAAATCCTATTGCACGGGACTGCTCCGTGCAACACCCTCCAGGCCAAGTCCCCAATAGAACAAGGGAAGACTCCCGCGTAGAGAGCCTTCCAATGGGGACCTTCGCCTCCGCCGGACGGCAGGATGGTACGCCAAGGCGTGTCCGGACGGCAGACGAAGATGGCAAAGTGGAGAGTGTGCAGGAGCAGCCCGTACAGGAAACGCCTCCGTGCGGATTGAAAGGGCACGGAGGGCATTTCTCCGAGAAGGCTCAAGTGGTGAGGCGGCGGCTCCCGAGGGAGGATTCGGGGCCGGGCGCCGATAAGGAATTCCGTCCGAACGGGGGTCAGTTCGGACGGGATCGCCCCACGTGCTTGAGCCTCCTCGACACACCTAGTGGAGACGGGGCCCAGTGCCACTTTTAGCGACTCGATGGCTTTGACCGCGAGCCGGACGTTGACCCAAGACATGCGCCTCGCCAACTCCTCCGGCGCCATCCAGCCCGCTCCTCCGCCATCGAGCAGGTCCCCGACTCTGGTCACCTTACCGGGCACAGCCCTGCCCTCCGCCAGCCAGCCGAACCCGCGGTCGTGGAGGTGCGGATTCCTGAACAGCGGCTCCCGAAGGACGGCCGCCGCTCCTGACGGGGGAGAACTGCGCTCGGAGGCGACGCTGTTCCAAACCCATAGCAGTTCCTGGTAGAAGACAGGCAGCTCCCGCAGGCTGGCACGCGTGCCACCCACTCTCACAAACAGGAGCTGCGTGTCGTAATTGAGGCCGTGCAGCTGGCGGAAGAAATACGTC
This sequence comes from Squalus acanthias, assembly GCA_030390025.1. Lineage (NCBI taxonomy): Eukaryota > Metazoa > Chordata > Chondrichthyes > Squaliformes > Squalidae > Squalus > Squalus acanthias. The sequence goes on along the minus strand of CM059440.1, from coordinate 29,084,481 downwards.
GCCAGCGCACGCCACCTAGGAGGATTCTCCACGTACAGGTATCTCTGCAGCGTCTGAAGACGGAAAGTCGCCGCCTGGGTGCGAAGGCACACCAGCGCCTGACCGCCCTCCCTAAGCGGGAGACTCAAAACCGCGGCAGAGACCCAGTGCTTCCTTTTGTCCCAGAAGAAGTCGACGAGCTTCTTCTGCATCTTGGCGACAAACGCAGGGGGAGGGATCAAAGTGATCAACCGGTACCACAACATGGCGGCCACCAGCTGGTTTATGACCAGCGCTCGACCCCTGTAGGACAACACTCGGAGCAGTCCTGTCCAGCGTCCTAGGCGAGCGGTGACTTTGGCCTCCAGCTCTTGCCAGTTCGCCGGCCAGGCGTCCTCGGCCGGGCTGAGGTAGACTCCCAGGTAGAGGAGGTGCGTGGTGCTCCAGGCGAAAGGCCCGAACTCCTCCGGCAGGGAGTCCACCTGCCATGGGCCCACCAGGAGTCCAGAACATTTCTCCCAGTTGATCTTGGCGGAGGATGCGTCCGAGTAAATCTGCTGGCATTCTCGCATCCTCCGCAAGTCGACGGGATCCGTGACCGCGAGGAGCACGTCATCGGCGTAAGCCGAGAGGACCACCTCCACGCCCGGCCCTTGCAGAGCCAGTCCCGTCAACCTCTTCCGCAAGAGGCGCAGGAAAGGCTCCACGCAAACGGCGTATAACTGACCGGACATGGGGCATCCCTGACGCACCCCCCTCCCGAAGCGAAGGGGCGCCGTCAAAGACCCGTTAACTTTAATGAGACACTCCGCGGCGGCGTACAGAAGTCGGATCCGGGCGACGAAATGCGTCCCGAACCCGAATGCGCGCAGAGTCCCGAAAAGATACTCGTGATCCACCCTGTCGAACGCCTTCTCCTGATCCAGGGAAAGGAAGGCGACCGACAGACCAGCCCTCTGGGAATGGTGGACCAGGTCCCGGACCAGATGGATGTTATCGTGGATACTCCGGCCCGGGACCGTGTAGGACTGGTCGGGGTGGATCATGCGGGCCAGCACGGTGCCAAGGCGAGCAGACATAGCCCTGGCGAAAATTTTGTAGTCCGTGCTGAGGAGGGAGACCGGGCGCCAGTTCTTAAGTAGGCGGAGATCGCCCTTCTTGGGCAGCAGGACGATGACCGCCCTGCGCCAAGAGAGGGGCATCTCCCCGGTCGCCAGACTTTCCCCCAGGACCCGCGCGTAGTCGTCCCCCAAGACGTCCCAGAACGCCCTGTGGAACTCCACGGTCAGCCCGTCCAGCCCCGGGGACTTGCCCCTCGAGAGCTGGCGCAGGGCGCCGGTCAGCTCCGCCAGGCTTAGCGGAGCTTCTAAATTCTCGGCGCCCTCCGGGCCGACCTTCGGCAGGTCCTCCCACAAAACTCTGCGCGCATCCTCGCTGGACGGATCCGAAGAGAACAGAGCCCCGTAATAGGCCCGGGCCTCCGCGCTGATGCCCTCCGGATCCGAGACCAGAGATCCGTCGTCGGCCAGCAGCCCCAAGAGCTGCTTACGGACCCCCCGTCTTTTTTCCAGCGAGTAGAAGAAGGGGGAGCCGCGGTCCAGGTCCCGCAGGAACTGGATCCGCGACCTCACGTACGCGCCTCGGGACCCGACCAGCTGCAGGTCCTTCAGCGCGCCCTTCTTCTCTTCGTACACCTTCCGCAGGGCCGGGTCCTCGACGACTTGACCGAGACGGGACTCCAGGTCGAGCACTTCTTTCTCCAATCGCCCGACCCGGGCCTCCCGCCTCTTGGTCGACCCCTTCGCGTACTCCTGACAGAAGACGCGGACGTGAGCCTTGCCCACGTCCCACCATAGCCTCAAGGAGGGGAAGCCTCCCCGCTTCCTTCTCCAGTCGGCCCAGAACCGGCGAAACGAATCCCGGAACCGCGCGTCCTCCAGCAGCAGGTTGTTAAAATGCCAGTACGCGGACCCCCCCCGCGCGCGCAGCGGAGCGAGCTCCGCCCACACCAGGTGGTGGTCCGTGCACGGCACCGGCCGCATGGAAGCCGCCGGAACGCAGGAGACGTACGCCCGGGAAATGTAAAGGCGGTCGATTCTGGACCTTCCTCCTCCAGACCTCACGCTCGTGAAGGCGCTGGAGTCGGGATGGAGATTTCGCCAGACGTCCACCAAGTCGAAGGACCCGACCAGGTCCCGCAACTTCTCCATCGCCGCCGGGCTTCGCGGGGGACCCGACCGGTCCCGCGCCTCGAGGGTACAATTGAAATCCCCCCCGAGGATGACGCACTCGCCCACGTCGATGGAGCCCAGAAGAGCGGACACTTCTCCGAAGAAGCGCACTTGCTGCGCACCGGTCCGGGGGGCGTACACGTTCACTAAATGGAGCGGCACGCCTCCCAGGCGAACAGTGACCTGGAGCAAGCGGCCCGGCACGTGCTCCTTGACCCTCAAGATCTCCGGCTGAAAATGCGGGGCCAGCAAGACAGCCACCCCGCAGGAATTGTTGGAGAGGTGACTCATGCTGACCCCTCCTTGCCACTCCAGGAGCCACGTGGCCTCGTCTCCCGGAACGGTGTGGGTTTCTTGCAGGAAGCACACCGCATATTTCCCGTCCCGAAGGACCGAGAAGTTATTGAATCTACGGCGCGCCTCCCTGCTGCCGTTGATGTTGAGGCTGGCTATGGTTATCTTCATCTCAGAAGCATAGTGCAACCTCTACCTAACGGAGGGGAGGGAGGGCGGTCACTGACGACCGCCACTCCCTCAGCAGCCCAGTGTGGAACGTCTTGAGCCGACGCAGCTCGAGCCGGTCAACGTCCTTGTCCGCGCCCATGATTTTAACGGCGGCGCGGACGGACACGACGAGCAGCGTCAGCTCCGACCACTTGTCGAGGGCCAGCCGGATCTTCTTGTGACGACCCTGGCTCATGGCCATAAAATCCCGGAGTTCCCCTACGGGGATGAGGGGAGAGTCGGTGAAGGGCACGAGGGCGTCCATCGCCTCGCTGCCGATGGACTCCAAATCGTCCTCGATGCCCCCCACCGAGTCCCCGTCCTCCTCCGGGAGGTCGTCACCGGCGGCCGACCCGTCCGTCACACAGGGTGCAGCGAACGGCTCGGCCGCACCGGCCGGCCCCGCCTCCGTCACGATCCCACCCCCAGGATCGGTGGCAGAGGAGTCCACCCTGGGCTCCTTCAGGGGCGCCGGGCCGGGAGGCGGCGGCGGCGGTTCGGGGCCCCCCCCCGCCTCAGGCGCCGGGGCGACCGGAGAAACCGGGGAGAAAATAATCCCAAATTCCTCCAGCACGTCCGGCGCCAACAACAGAGACGGAGTCAGGGGGCTTTCCGTCTCCCCGCCACCAACCTCCGACCCAGCGGGCTGGGGATTGCTACACTCCTCCACCAGGTCGAGCAGTCCCTGGGAGATGTCTGGGTTATAAAAGGCGGGCTCGGCTTCAGCCTCTTTGGCCTCGCCCGCCCCAGTCCCCAGGACGCCCGACCCGGCGAGGAGCAACGGTTCAGGTTCTACATTTTCTTCCGCGGGTTGTTCCGCGCCCCCCCCCACGGGCAGGGTCTCTTCCCCATCCCCGGGAGGCACAGGTCGGACAGACTCGGCTGTCTCACCCTCCCGAGGGACAGACGACCCCTGCCGATCGCGCGCGACGATGACGGTGGTGGGGTGGGGCGCAGCACCCGCGGCGGGCGACTGCCCCCCTTTTGCGGAGGGACCTTCCTCCTCGCAGTCCTCCTGCTGGGGGCGGAGCTTTCTTTTTAACAAGTTGGGGCCCGGAGAGGGGGAGGCCTCCATGTCTGCTGGGGCCTCCCTCTCTGCCCCCTTCCGACGACTGGGTTTCTTGGGCCCCTCGGGCCCGAGCCCGGCCGCAGGTCTTGATTTAGCCGCCTCGGCGGTTGCGGTCACGGGCCCGGGCACGAGGACCCCCCCAGTCTCATGCGTCCCGACCAACTCCGCGATATACTCGGGCGTGAGTTCGGCCAATTCAGATGTTTCCTCCGCGAGGGGATCCGCCCTTATGTGTTTATTTTTCCTACGCGCCTTCCTTCCCCCCGGACGCTCTCCCTCCTCCCCGCCGGAGGCCGTGGTGGCGTTGGCCTCCGATTTCGACCGCGCATCCGTCGCCGTCGACGCGCGGACAGTATCAGGGGGAGGGGGGGCGGCGGCGCCAACCCCGGCCGCGCCAGGTGTCGTGGCGGCCTTGGAGGCGGGGCAGTTTTTGCGGACGTGCCCCACCTCCTTACAGGCGTAGCACCGCGCGCCGTCCGAGGTCCAGAAGACGCGGTGGGCGGTCCCCCCGTGGAGCACCGTGAACGCGCCATCCGCGTCCTCCTCCCGCGCCAGCCGGACGAAAAGCTGGCGCCGGAAGGAGAAGACGTGCCGAAGGCTGGCTTCCCGGAAGCCGAGCGGGATGGGTGTGATCCCTGACCTCACCTCCCCCAGTTGACGTAGGTGGGGGAGGAGGAGCTCACCCGGAACAAAGGGCGGGACGTTGGAAACCACAATCCTTTGCGCGGTGGCCTCAAGGGGGTCCACCGGCAGGAAGGTCCCGCCCACGGTGAGCCCCTTCTCGATGGCCAGGGACACCGCCCGCTCCGACCCCAGGAAGAACACAGCCTTGCCGTACATTTTAGAGGCGGCGACGATGGCTGAAGGGCCGACAACCCCAGCCATGGCTTTTACACACGCCTCTATAGTCATGTTGGGGTGAGTGTAGCTCTTGACCCCATTCTTCCTCGTAAGGAGGGTAAAAGGTGACGGGGTAACAGGAGGACTCGTGGCTGCGGCCGTGGCCGCGGCTGCCACGCTTGCGTACGTCCTCGCTGCCCCCGCCACCGACGAAGATGTACTCGCCATAATGGAGGGTTCTTTAAGGGCTACACTCACCCCAAGTCACAGGCCTGAAGGTGTTAATGGCCTCGGTTTTTTTTTGTTTTCCCCTGAGCAGAGGGAGCTCTTAAATTGAAGGCACACCTCTCCCTTTAGTTGATTGAATTGGGAGAGGGGCCTTCTCCCCTCTGCTCAATGGGTACTTAATTAAAAATAGATGAGGTGCCTCTTAGAGAGAGAGGCAGAGAGAGACAGAGACAAAGAGAGAGAGAGAGGGGGTAGGAAGGAGGGAAGCCGCAAGGGCAGGGTCGCCACTCAGGATGGTGGGTGGGTGGGTGTTGGCAGGGGGGTGCACTCTCCGATGTAATAAAAGTCTTTGGTTGTGGTCTTCTGGTGGGGGGAGAAGATGTCTTCACCTGGGATAGCTGGAGATGCCCAGGCTCAGTCCTGCACCAGGTCTTAACGATGCCCAATTGGATTAAATTAATTGGGGAACTTCACCTAGGCAGCTCCAGCTGTCCCAGGTCAGGCAATGGGAAAGGGGTGTTTAATATGGTGTGTGCGGCCTAGCTTTTACAGAAGCCACACACACACACCCCTTGGATGTTCCGGCCTTCTTCTTGTCTTCTTTCCTCCCCCCACCTACAAAACAAAGTCTCTGGGAGAGTGCCCCAGAATCACACCCACCTGTAGCTGATATTCTTTCCTTCCTCTCTCCTTCCAAACAGATGATGGATGTTGTTGGTGTTTTCTCCCCTCTCTCCCTCTCCTAAAATTGGAGGCCAATTGAGGAGGCAGTGTGGAAAGGCCTCTCCTCTGATGTTTGATGGCCTTGGCCTTCTTTCTTTTCTTTCTCCTCTCCTGTCCTCTCTCTCCAGGCACCTCAGTAGTTGTGGTTGTTGTTGGTGGTGGTCTGCTGTCTGGTCTCCTTCTCCTTTTCCTGCTCACAGAGACCACCACTCTGCTGCTTCTGCTCCTTCGTCAGCAGCTCCGAAAGCTTGTGATTTCAAATAAAACTATTGGACTATAACCTGGTGTTGTGCGACTTCTCACATTTGTCCATCCCAGTCCAACACCGGCATCTCCGCATCATGTCTATTTATGAAGCCCAGGGTCCTGGAAGCCTTTTTCAACCTGCCCTGCCATCTTCAATGATTTGAGCACATATACCCCCAGGTCTCTCTGTTCATGCACCCCCTTTAGGATTTTTTTAGTTTATATTGCCTCTCCTCGTTTTTCCTACCAAAATGTATCACTTTCCAGATACCTCCTTCCAGGCTGAGAAGGCCAAGTCTTTTCTCAAACTCAAATAATTCCCGAAGGATCTTTAAACATCCACCCGAAATAGGCAAACAGGTCCTTGATGCAACATCTCATCCCTGAGGTCAACTACTTAAGCACCTCTTCGAGTCTGGGCTTTTGGGTGGGGGGGGGTCGGTGTGTAAACGATGTGCACAAGCCCTGGAGTGAAGCTTAAACCCTCGGCTTCGAGTCTGAAATAAATGTGCTACAAACTGAGCCAGTTGGTAGCCGTAAAATTTGAAACAAGCGAGGATGTATCTGAATGCAGCTTAGTGCTTTACATGTTGTAAAGAAAAGGAGGGGAGGTTTGTCAAACTTTTATTCTAAGACGAGGACGGCGCTCTTTTTAAACAGAAAACATCTCCCTGCGCAGCAATACCTTAAAAGGCCAGACCTGGAACAATAAACACTTGCTTGTTCTGTCAACCCCTGACATCAGTCTCGGGTGTGTCTATTCGCTATTGCAGTTCCTTCAATACTCTTGCATGCCTCTCTCTGACCGGGAAATTCTTCGTCATCCTCTGCTTAGAATCTATGAGAGCAGTAGTGCCACCCAGACTTGAACAGTGCGTCCAACAAGTCTGTTCAGTTGCATCCAGCCTTCGGAAGGACGTGAGGTCGCTGTGGAATTGCCAGACCCGCCTCGCTGGAAGCAACAGGTCAGAAAGCGGAGCAGCAAGCAAAGCTTTTCCTATTTCAAAAAGAATCTCAATCAATATATATATTTTTTTAAATCTCCCTTAAAATGGCACCAAGATGGATCTCCTCCGTGAAGTGAGTAGCTATTACTTTTAATTCCACCTTTTGAGTTGTGCAGCTATGTAGACATTCGAATTAAGTTTCTCGCTGCTCTCCGTTCCCTGGTTTCTGTCACTGTTTTAAATATTACTCTTTTAAAATGTGGCTTTAAGACGGGGATGGGGACCTCTGAACCTATTTTTAATTGCTCCAGTATTGTAGGAGAAATTATTTTAAGTGTGTTTTCTGCAGGATTTAAATTAAATTTCCTTTTTATTAAATGTGTTGCGTAGTTTGTTTTTTTTTGGCTTTGAGAGATCGTCAGTAACACAAAAAAAAACCCCACTGTGGCTAAATCTACTGAACCCCAAAGGCAAATGTTACGAGGCTCAAAGGGTCGGCTCAGTGCCATCGGCTCGGGCTCGGATTCGGCGAGAGCTTGACTCCCCGACCAGCGTTGGGTTGGGAGAACCTCATCCGTTGGTTTTGGAGGGGAACAAACTTCAGCAACGAGATGACTGTGTGAACGAGAGTCGTGTTTATAAACTCGGGCACCGCCTTCACTCTTGGCAATGTTCGTGTTTGTTTGTTGTTTGAAGAACACTTCTCTCAATCGCACCACTTTGAGTCATGGATTATCGATCACATTTATCAATTTTTTTTTTGCCGAGGAAACACAGTTCTGGTTAATTTGGATCACTAATGTACAATTACTTTTAACTTTTTTTTAAATAAGCTGCAAACAGGAGTTATTTTAAGTTACGGTCCAATGGCCCCAGCAGCCTTCCAGTACCACACCCAAGTATTTATTCCATTTCTTTTGTCCGTCTGAGCAGTGTACCGTGGGGCAACAACGTCTGAGCACCTAATCTCGTGCTCACCTGCATCGGTCACTGTAATAAAGAGGAGTTAGGAACTTGTTCTCGCCTCCCTTCCCCAGGACCCTGCGGCTCAGTCGAAGTGTCCCTCCTCCAGCTAAGTCCAACCAAATGTCAAACCTGGGCCCCTGTCTGATCTTGATGGCTTTGCAAGTGGACTTGAGTATTGCATTTACCCACCTGTGCTTTTAGGGTGCTGCATTTTTGAGTCTTTGATACACTTATGATAGATTCAATTTAGCATTCGTAATTTGGATCACTCATAGGTGAGTCCCAATTTGTCTTTATACCCAGGTTACTTTTATGCAAAAACATTTCCATTTGAAGATTTTTTTGTGTCAGGTGACATCGGGGCAACTCCGTGCCACCCCTATTGGTCGAATTAAAATAGCCCCGCCTGGCAATAAATCCATGAGTTCTGTTTTTTATTTGAACATTTTATTTACAGTAAATGACATTACAGAGCTCAAGTCTCAGCTCTTTGTACAAAGTCACAAGCCATCATTGCCTACAAGGCAGGGAACTCAGTCTCTACAAGTTCATTTGAAGATTTTTAGCCACTGGGGCAATCCTACACCTTTCATAGGAGCCCTCGTTTTCGATGAGCAATTCGAGCATCAGACCTCATTTTAAGTTTAAAAGCTATTAAGCAAACTTGTTTAGAAAATAAGTTACGGTCAGATAATTATTTACAGTAGAAATCTTTTCCACCTAACTCGGCAAGAAAATAAAAGGATTGTACTTAATAAGCTAAGTAGCTTAAATTATGCAGTGTTTCTTTTCATATCACTGCAGAAGCCTGTGCGAAGAGAGAATATCTCTTGGGAGCTTTAAATTCCGCTCGCTCGCTCGCTCTCTCCTTTTTGAGTTTCAATCTACAGGAAACTTTCGTTTATCCGGCACCCAAATATCCGGAATTCTCGCTTAACCGGCAAAAATCATCCTCCGAAAACTCCTCTCAAATAACCGGCAATGTTGCCGAGTCGCAGTTGAGTCTCCGCGAACGCCGAGTGCTCCGAAAACTCCTCTCAAATAACCGGCAATGTTGCCGATCCCGAGTCCGAGTCCGCGAACGCCGATTTAGTCAGTAGGGGTACTTTTCAAAAGTGCCACTACTCGGCCTCCTGGCGCTGTCGGAAGTCCGAAACACTGCAGTAGCAGGAGTTGATTCTCCCGTGCTGCCTGGAGTCTCTTTGTTAAAAATAGCCTCGGTAGATATAACTCTCCGTTATCCGGTACTTTCGATAAACCGGCACCACGCCGGTCCCGTCGATGCCGGATAAACGAAAGTTTCCTGTAATTGGTTCCTTCTCTCAGAATCAAATTGAATAGATGTTTTAAATATCCCAGAAAGGATTTACCAGTAAACACTGGATTTTGAATATCTGACTCTTCAAATTTAAAATCAGGGAACTTAGAAAATCATAAAACCATGCTGACTGTGCCTAATCATGTTATGAAAGGGAAATCGTGTTTGACAAATTTATTAGAGTTTTTTGAGGATGTAACTAGCAGGGTAGATAAAAGAGAACCATCAGTCACCTGAGAACTCATATTTTTAATGTGGAAGCAAGTCATCCTCGGTTCTGAGGGACTGCCTAAGAAGAAGGAGATAAAAGAGAACCAGTGGATGTCGTATATTTGGATTTCCAAAAGGCATTCGATAAGGTGCCACATAAAAAGTTATTACACAGGATAAGGGCTCATGAGGTTGGGGGTAATATAGTAGTATGGATAGAGGATTGGTTAACTGACAAAAAACAGAGAGTAGGGATAAATGGGTCTTTTTCAGGTTGGAAGGCTGTAACTAGTGGGTGCCACAAGAATCAGTGCTGGGGCCTCAGCTATTTACAATCTATATTAATGACCTAGATTAAGGGACTGAGTGTAATGTATCCAAGTTTGCTGATGATGCAAAGCTAGGTGGGACAGTAAGCTGTGAGGAGAACAGAGTCTGCAACGGGATACAGATAGACTAAGTGAGTGGGCAGTAAGGTGGCAGATGGAGTATAAAGTAGGGAAATGTGAGGTTATTCACTTTGGTAGGAAGAATAGAAAACCAGAATATTTTTTAAGTGGTAAGAAACTTTTTTAAATGTTGGTGTTCAGAGAGATTTGGGTGTCCTCGTGCAAGAAACACAAAGCTAGCATGCAGGTACAGCAAGCAATAAGGAAGGCAAATGGCATGTTGACCTTTGTTGCAAGGGGGTTGGAGTATAAGAGTAAGGAAGTCTTGCTACAATTGTACAGGGCTTTGGTGAGACCACACCTGGAGTACTGTGCAGTTTTGGTCTCCTTATCTAAGGAAGGATATACTTGCCTTGGAGGCGGTGCAACGAAGGTTCACTAGATTGATTCTTGGGATGAGAAGGCTGACCTATGATGAGAGATAGTGTAGAATGGGCCTATACCCTCGAGTTTAGAAGAATGAGAGGTGATCTCATTGAAACATACAAGATTCTAAAGGGGATTGACAGGGTAGATGCTGAGAGGTTGTTTCCCCTAGCTGGAGTGTCTATAACTGGGGGGGCATAGTCTCAGGATAAGGGGTAAGACCGAGGATAAGGGGTAAGACCGAGATGAGGAATTTCTTCACTCAGAGGGTTGTGAATCTTTGGAATTCTCTGCCCCAGAGGGCTGTGAATGCTGAGTCTTTGAGTATATTCAAGGCTGCGATAGATAGATTTTTGGACTCTAGAGGAATCAAGGGATATGGAGATCGGGCGGGAAAGTGGAGTTGAGGTTGATGATCAGCCATGATCTTATTGAAACATAGAAACATAGAAGATAGGAGCAGGAGTAGGCCATTCGGCCCCTCGAGCCTGCTCCGCCATTCGATGAGATCACGGCTGATCATCCAAACTCAGTACCCTGTACCTGCCTTCTCCCCATATCCCTTGATACCTTTAGCTTTAAGAAATATATCTAACTCATTCTTGAATATATTTAATGACTTGGCCTCAACTACCTTCTGTGGTAGAGAATTCCACAGGTTCACCACTCTCTGGGTGAAGAAATTCTTCCTCATTTCTGTCCTAAATGGCTTACCCCTTATCCTTTAGATTATGACCCCTGGTTCTGGACTCTCCGACCATCGGGAACATTCTTCCTGCATCTAGTTTGTCCAGACCTGTCAGAATTTTATATGTTTCAATGAGATCCTCTCTCATTCTTCTATACTCCAGCGAGTATAAGCCCAATCGACCCAGTCTCTCCTCATATGTCATTCCTGCCATCCCAGGTATCAGCCTTGTGAATCTTCGCTGAACTCCCTCCATGGCAAGAACATCCTTTCTCAGATAAGGCGACCAAAACTGCACACAGTACTCAAGGTGTGGTCTCACCAAGGCCCTGTACAACTGCAGCAGGACATCCCTGTTCCTATACTCAAACCCTTTTGCTTTGAAGGCCAACATACCATTTGCCTTCTTCACCGCCTGCTGCACCTGCATGCTTACCTTCAGCGACTGGTGCACAAGGACACCCAAGTCTCGTTGCACTTCCCCTTCTCCCAATCTATTGCCATTCAGATAATAGTCTGCCTTTCTGTTTTTGACACCAAAGTGGATAACCTCGCATTTATCCACATTATACTGCATTTGCCATGCATCTGCCCAATCACCCAACCTGTCCAAATCATACTGGAGTTTCTCTGTATCCTCCTCGCAGCACACACTCCCACCCAGCTTTGTGTCATCTGCAAACTTGGAGATATTACATTTAGTTCCCTTATCTAGATCATTAATGTATATTGTGAATAGCTTGGGTCCAAGGACCGATCCCTGCGGTACCCCACTAGTCACTGCTTGCCACTCGGAAAAAGACCCATTAATTCCTACTCTTTGCTTTCTGTCCGCCAACCAGTTCTCTATCCAAGTCAATACCTTGCCCCCAATCCCATGTGCCTTAACTTTACACGCTAATCTCTTATGCGGGACCTTATCGAAAGCCTTTTGAAAGTCCAAATACACCACATCTACTGGTTCTCCCTTATCTATTTTCCCAGTTACATCCTCAAAAAATTCCAGTAGATTAGTCAAGCACGATTTACCTTTTGTAAATCCATGTTGACTTTGTCCGATCCTGTCACTGTTTTTCAAGTACTCAGCTATTACATCCTTTATAATGGACTCTAGCATTTTCCCCACTACCGATGTCAGGCTTACCGGTCTGTAATTCCCCGCTTTCTCTCTACCACCCTTTTTGAATAGTGGGGTAACATTAGCTACCCTCCAATCCATTATTGAATGGCGGAGCAGGCTCGAGGGGCCGTATGGCTGACTCCTATTTCTTATGTTTTTAATAAATACTGAGGCATGTACAAACTGAACCAATTGCACAACTTTGCTTCAGTTAGGATTATTTCCCCTCAATTCTTTAACTGATCAAGTTTGCAATGTTGTGCTGTTGTGAAGAATTGAAACAACGATTGATTTTTTAAACTACTTTATATACATGAATACATTTAAAGGAGCAGTCACCAAACAAAGACCCTGGTCCAAACATGGATAAAGGAGCTGAATTCCAGAGGTGAGATGAGAGTGACTGCCCTTGACGGCAAGGCAGCATTTGAACGAGTGTGAAATCAAGGAGCCCCAGTAAAATTGAAGTCAATGGGAATCGGGGAAAACCCTTCACTGGCTAGAGTCATACCTAGCACAAAGGAAGATGGATGTGGTTGTTGGAGGCCAATAATCTCAGCCCCAGGTCATTTGCTGCAGGACTTCCTCAAGGCAGTGTCCTTAGCCCAATCATCTTCAACTGCTTCATCAATGACCTTCCCTCCGTCAGAAGTGGGGATGTTCGCTGATGATTGCCGTGTTCACTTCTTTCACAACTCCTCAGATAATGAAGCAGTTCGTGCCTGCATGCAGCAAGACCTGGACAACATTCAGGCTTGGGCTGATAAGTGGCAAGTAACATTTGTGCCAGGCAATGACCATCTCCAACAAGAAAAAGTTTAACCACCTCCCCTTGACATTCAATGGCACTACCATCATCAAATTCCCCACCATCAACATCCTGGAGGTCACCAGTGACCAGAAACTTAACTGCCAGCCATATAAATACTGTGGCTAAAAGAGCCGGTTAGAGACTGGGTATCCTGTGGCAGTTGACTCACCTCTTGACTCCCCAAAGCCAATCCACCATCTACAACATACAAGTCAGGAGTGTGATTGAATGCTCTCAACTTGCCTGGATGAGTGCAGCTCCAACAACACTCAAGAAGCTCGACACCATCCAGGACAAAGCAGCCCACTTGATTGGCACCCCATCCATCACCTTATACATCCACTCCCTCCACCACAGGCGCACACTGTCTGCAATGTGTACCATCTACAAGATGCACTGCAGCAACTTGCCAAGGCTGCTTCCTTCGACAGCACCTCCCAAATCCACGACCTCTACCACCTAGAAGGACAAGGGCAGCAGACACATGGGAACACCACCCCCTCCAAGTTACACACCATCCTGACTTGAAAATATATCGCTGTTCCTTCATTGTCACTGGATCAAAATCCTGGAATTCCCTACCTAACAATACTGTGAGTACCTTCACATGGACTGCAGCGATTCAGGAAGGCGGCTCACCACCACCTTCTCGAGGACAATTGGGGGATGGGCAATAAATGCTGGCCTTGACTGCTACGCCCACATCCTGTGAATGAATAAAAAAATCACCACCTTTTTGTTGCTATCCCAAATCTAAAACAACTTAATTATCTCTCTTCCTATTGCAACAGTTGTGACCTCATAGGAGAAACTTGATTTACCAGAAAATCCAAGTAAATCTCACATTTGATTATTGCAATATTTTGAGTTTTACCAGCACCGCCAGAGCAGAAATTTTTCTTTCTCCTTTGCGCTCCCACTCTCTGCCCCTTGCGCGCTCTCTTTTTCCCCTCTTCCCCGCCATATGCAGACTCCAGGCTGGCATGCAAAATGCCTGTAACAGAAGAACCTACAAGCAGCTAGCTTGAAAGCTAGTTTTTTGCATAGAATACTGGCAGAGTTGTGTATTTTATATTTGATGGCAGAAAATAGATGGCTCAAACCAGTTTTTATAGAAGAAAGACAGACTTGCATTTACATAGCACCTGAAGGACAGTTTACAGGCAAAGGCCTAAATAAACTTGGGCCAACCTCTTTTTTGCTCTTCAAGGTCAAACCTAAATATGTGTATATTCAATCACCCCCAGGCCCTTGCATCAAGACAAAGGATATCTTGTCAGAAAGCGTGACCACGGCTTCCATTTTAAATATACCAATGCCTCGGCCTGTAATTCAAATTAACAGCAATAATATGAAAGAAAGACTTGCACTTATATAGCCCTTTGCAACCAATGAAGTACTTTTTGAAGGGTAGTCACTGTTGTAATGTAGGAAACGTGGCAGCCAATTTAAATAGTCTCTGTTGTCGTAGCCTGCTTGACATGCTCTTCATCTCTCAGGATGCTCGGAATCTGATTCGTGGCTCATCGTAACCACCAATGTTCCCTCTTTTTTGAGAAGTCGCACAACACCAGGTTATAGTCCAACAGTTTTATTTGAAATTACGAGCTTTCGGAGCTCTGCTCCTTCGTCCGGTTCCTTGTTTTACTGAAATGGCTGCAAGCCACATTCCACAACATTTGTGTAACTCAGCATAACCGTTCCTGTCCGGGGTGCAAGTTCTTGTGGAAAATGTTAGCATCACTTAAAATTCAGAGGGATACTGGAATGCATTGTCAACTACCATTTAAAAAAAATAATGTAAAATCACTCGAGAATGTAAGAATCTTTTAGGAATTCGTAAATGAAAATTTTATGCAAAGGTTAATCAACATTAGACTCCCGCAATCACTAAATCATAGGATATACAGCACAGCCATTCGGCCCAACCAGTCTATGCCAGCGTTTATGCTCCACTTGAGCTTCCTCCCATCCTTGCTCATCTAACTCTATCAGCATAACTCTCTCTTCCCTTCTCCCTCATGTGCTCCCCTTAAATACATCTATACTATTCGCTTCAACCACTTCCTGTGTTAGCGAGTTCCACATTCTCAGCACTCTCTGGGTAAAGAACTTTCTTCTGAATTCCCTATTGGATTTCTTGGTGACTATCTTATATTGATGGCCTCTAGTTTTGCTCTTCCCCACAAGTGGAAACACTCTCTCTGTATTTACTCTATCAAGACCTTTCATAATTTTAAAAACCTTTTTATTAGGTCACCCCTCAGCTTTCTCTTTTCAAGAGAAAAGAGACCCAGCCTGTTCATCCTTTCCTGATATGTATACCCTCGCACGCATTTCTGGTATCATCCTTGTAAATCTTTTTTGCACCCTCTGCAGTGCCTCTATATCCTTTTTATGATAAGGCGACCAGACCTACGCAATACTCCAAGTGTGGTCTAACCAAGGTTCGATACAAGTTTAGCATAACTTCTCTACTTTTCAATTCTATCCCTCGAGAAATAAACACTCATGCTGGTTTGCTTTTTTATGGCCTTGTTAACCTGTGTCGCTACTTTGAGTGATTTGTGTATTTGTACTCCGAGATCCCTTTGCTCTTCTAACCCATTTAGATTCTTATTTTCCAAGTAATAAGTGACCTCCCTATTTTTCTTACCAAAATGTAATACCTCACATTTATCTGTGTTGAATTTCATTTGCCACTTATTTGCTTATTCTGCACGTTTTATTAATGTCTTCTTGTAATTTGTTGCAGTCCTCCTCAGTATTGACTCTCTTTCTCTCCCCCCACCACCCCCACCAAATTTGGCATCCTCTGCAAATTTAGAAAATGTATTTTTGATCCCAAAGTCTAAATTGTGAACCGTGGTCCCAGCACTGATCCTTGTGGAACACCACTACCCACCTTCTGCCACTGTGAATAGCTACCCTTTACCCCGACGCTCTGCTTTCTGTCTTGAAGCCAGCCAGCAATCCATTCTGCTACTTGTCCCCTGACTCTGCATGCTCTGACCTTATTCATTAGTCTATTATGTGGTACCTTATCGAAGGCCTTTTGAAAATTTAGATAAATTACATCTACTGCATTACTCATCTCTATGCTCTCTGTTATGGAAGGATAAAGAAATATAGGCCTCGATTTTAACTCCGCCTACCCCCTAGCCTGGCGGAAACCAGGTAAGGGGGACACAGTTAAAATGGAGTGAGGGCAATGTTCCCGCTAAGCTGCACAGCCATCTGCAAGGTCCCGCACAGGCCGCTCACTGGCTTTTATATTGTAGATACCGCGCATGCGCAAAAATTTGAGTGCGCCACGCAGTGGGGGAGGCAGGCCGCACAGGAGGGAGTACAGCTTACGGGGGAACGTTGAGCGAGGCTCTTGTCCACTCCTTTTCCACCCCGAACTGACTGACTGCAAGTTTAAATTACAGGGGGTTAGGACACCCGCCCCAAGCCGGCGGGGTAATATGCAGATTGTGTTCTGATGATGTCTTCGGGCCCTATTTTTGCCATTTTAACCTGAGGCCTGAGTGGGGAGCAGTAGTGGCTCCCCGCCAGGCCAAACCTCTGCTGGAGCTGGACCCAGGACCAGAAGAGGCCCAGTAAAGTAAGTTTTTTAAACTTCGGGCCCCACAGGGAAACCATGGGCCTCCCTTGCCCAGGCTTGACCCCCCCACCCGCCACATATTCACCAAATACCTGACTGCTGCGGGACCATTTCCGAAGGTCCTCGATGGCTGTCTCCTGCCCGCTGGCGGGGCAGTGATTTCTGCCGGGTTCGGGTGGGAGTCGGAGCCTGAATATGGAAATGAAGACTGGAGTTAAAATCTCTCCTGGTCTCGCCACTGTTTTGTCGTTCGCTGCGGCCCACCGCGTGCACTGATCCCACCCCAAGTTAAGATTAAGACCATAGGTTAACATTATGTAGTCCTTTAGGAATGTCTCAAAGCACTTCATGCACAACGAATTACTTTAAAATGCAGTCACTGTTGTTCCATGAGCAAATGAGGCAGCCGTTTTGATTGAAGGAGGAATATTGGCCAGGACACCGGGAGAATTCTTTACTCGTCTTCAGGCAATTCCATGGGCTCATGAATGGCCAGAACAGGCAGATGGGGTTCAGTTTAACATCTGATCTAAAGAACAGCATCTCTAACACTTCAACACTCTTTTCAGCACTGCTCAAAGCGTTAGGCTGGCTTATGAACTCATGTCGTGGCTTGCAACCTTTTGATTTGGAGGTGAGAGTGGCACCAACTAAGCCATGTTGACACAATGGATACAGTTGAGTAGAAATTGTGAGGGTCCACTATTGGTGTGGAGCTCCACGATGCAAATGCGAGTCAGATAGGGTCACCACGTTGCAGTCCCAATTCTGTGTTCCCAGGTTTGTGTCTAGGGAGGTCTTTGTTCCAGCTTGCAATTTCTGTCCTTGTGTTTTCTTAAACTGTCGTGAATCTTCCTGCAATTCATCTTGACTGTACTGGAGCCAGCAAGTCCCTGAGGATCATCATCTGTGGTCACTGTGTGCAGTGCCTCCATAAACAAATGGGAGAAGTTTTCCTCTGGTTGGAATTTCTAGTGCAATCATAAAGAGGTTGAAAAGGAACACATTTAATATTTCGCTAGAACCACTGACCAAACTACTATGCACTGTGACCAGTGGAGATCATTCCCCGGTGCTTAACTATGATTGACTGACCATATTCTGCAGCCTTGCTTTCTTTCTATTCGATCCACAGATGTGCTGTTGGGTTATCAACCAGTCTTGGCATGTATATCTGCTGGTGCACACACTGTTGTAGTTAGTGGCAATGGCAGCAGTGGAGGAGGAGTTCTGCTTGCCAAGTCACCATGTATTTATTAATCAACAATTGGCTTGTGTCAACTTTGGTGATGGAATGGTCATTTTTGAAATAAACCCTTCAACTAGTTTCTATATGGTGGTGCGGGGGGGCGGGGAGAGAAAAGCTACTTTACTGGTGAAAAGCAAAAGCCCTCGTGACACGTGGTTCAATCTTACTTGGGAGGGTAGATATTGGAGTTGGTTGAATATTGAAAACAGATTTTGACTCTCTTTCCACTTGTCCTTTGAACCTGTCTGAAAGCCCTCCAATTTAGCAGATCTTGGAATTTTACCCTTTTAATTCAATGACTGAGTTTGCCATACAAATATATTCAATACAGAGGGAGGGAGTGAAACTGCTCTGCCAGAGTATTCTGAAATACAACAGGCAAAAATATTTATCTGGATTAAAAAGGGCAGAAGACCCAAAAACATAGGCCGAGAAATTCAGGGATTTTGCGCTGGCCGTTGTTGTCCCGAATTCACTGTATCTATTGAGCTAGTAATAAGTAGTCAGCTCAACAACAGTTCAACAATTATGGTTCTTAGTTCAGAGTGTCAAATGTCGGTCGGACTCAATAAGTTGCATACATTCAGTACTTTATTGGTTAACAAGTTGTTTGAATAACTTACAAGGAAAATGACACAGGGCTCACTCCCCATGTGTGCTAGCTTAAAACAATATTACCCGTTTGAAAGTTGATCAGCCTTCGCGCTGGTGTCCTACAAGTCCCGGACTTGTGGCTCCTCCCTTCTCGAGTGTGATTCCTAGGTTCTCGCTGCTAAACTAGCTCTTGGCTCCCTTCTTTTATATCAATATTTTTACTACCTATGTGCCGTGTGCAGATTCCGCCATTTTGTCTGAGATGTGTCCATCCTTAGCCAATCGGTATCCTTGGTCGTTTAGGGAATTCCAGAGGTCCCTTATTATGTGATTTGCGACTGCTCAACCGTTAGACTAGATTGTCACCCTTATCTTGAGTTAATTATTGTCGTAGACTCGATCATCCTGCAAGCTTGTCATCTCTTGCAGGCCTGTTAACTATGTTCTTTGAGCAGCCCTAGGCCCCCAGCTTCAAGGTTTTGGTTATTTGAGATCTCCCTGTGGCTGCAGTTTTCGCAGTCCTCGACCATTTCCTAAAGGCAATCATTTTGCACAATTCACCAGTTCATATTTCTACACCGTAAAGGTCTGTTTTGAAGAAGAAATGGCGGCTGACTCGCTTCCTGCGGCGGCCGCCATTTTGGGAAGGTTAGCAGCGCTGACGCTGCCTGCGCTCGCTGCAGAAATGGAAATGAGGTGGATCGTGACGCTCACATGACGTACGAACTGCCATTTTCGCCATCGCCACTCCACTTAGCGCCCTCTCTTAATCAGGACCAGCTGACCAAGTGCTCGGCATCAGGAAGGAACCTCCAGCAGTGATATTTAAAGGGATCATCGTCAACAACTTGCAGTTGACATGGTTTCTCAGTTTGACTGGCTCTGTAACTTTCTGCAACTCTTGCAGCTTTCTAAACTTGTTTAAAGTTCCTAAGGTGACCGGGAGTGTTGGTGCAAGTGGAGAAAGCTTTCATTTTCATTTAAAGGCTTCTGCTCACCACTTACTCAGTCATGGGGGCTCTACTTGCAGTCCCACTCGCGCTTGGGTATCATCGGGAGTGGGAGCGGAGGTGGGGCAGGAGGGCTCTCGACAGAAGGCCTTGCCCACCTAGGGTCTTCCGAGAGCACTTCTCTTACACTGTTCCCCGCTTAAGTGGAGGTATTAGGAGGCTCCGCTTCACCAAGGAGGTGGTCACAGAACTCTGCCGCCTCCTGCAACGCGACCTGCAGCCTCAGAGCAGGGTGACGATGGCTCTCCCAGTGGCCCTCAAGGTCACCATGGCCCTCAATTTCTTCGCCTTTGGATCCTTCCAGTCTGCAGCAGGAGACATAGCTAACATCTCTCAGTTCGCCATCCATCGCTGCATCCAGGAGATCACAGAGGGTCTCTACTCCAAGAGAAGGGACTACATTGTCTTTTCACTGAACAGAGACGAGCAAGTCAAGCGTGCATGTGGCTTTGCCAGGATAGCGGGCTTCCTCATGATGCAGGGCACCATTGACTGCACACTCGTGGCTTTACAGACATCATATACCAATCCTGAGATGTTCCATAACTGCCGAGGCTACCACTCACTTAATGTATAGTTGTTGTGTGACCACTCCTAGCACATCAGCAGTCATGATGCCTTCATCCTGCGCCAGTCCAGTGTGCCAGCAATCTTCCAGCCAACATGTCAAACCCGAGAGTGGCTGCTCGGAGACGAGGGCTATCCGCTCTGCACCTGGCTGATGACTCCCCTCTGCAACCCCACCACTCATATAATGACAGCAATGCTGCCACCAGGAACATCATTGAGCAGACCATTGAGGTGCTCAAGCAGCAGTTCCGTTGCCTTGACGGCCCGGGAGGAGCCCTCCAGTACTCGCCAGAGCGGGTGTCCCATTTCGTGGTGGTGTGCTGCATGCTCCACAACTTGGCCACCATGAGGGCGCAGCCCTTGCCACCAGGGATTGTGGGACCACCTGAGGACAAGGACGACGACGACGACGGAGGAGGCAGGTAGCAAATCCCCATTCTGGATGGGCTGTCGGCGAATGACTCATCAGACTCCGATTCCAGTGAATTAAACCCCAGATCCCCGTTGCTCATCACTTCCCCATCATACCATCGCTCTGTCACGGAACATCACAGGATCCTCCTGGGCACAAAGCTGAAATGAGAGCCGCCACAAAACACACATTGCAAGCAAAAATAATAAATTTATCCGATCCGCATCCATATAAACATTACAATATCAACTAATCACCCTTGTGCATTCCCTTAGTGCCTGTCGTTCGTGTGCCTTTACCTACTCTAGTGCTCCTACGCAGTGCTCCCCCAGTGGTTGCAGCATGGCTGGTGGAAGGCTGCTCACTTTCAGTGGGGGAGACTACAGATGGCCTTACACGATGACCTTGACCAGCTGTGGACCTAGGAGGCCCGACTATAGACTGCACCACCTCTGCATGGACGGCGGCAGTGTGGGCTGGCTGGCTGATGGGTATTGGTGGGAGTAGGAATGCTGTCATCCTGAGAGAGGACGGCAGGTTCTTGCTCCACAGACCCACTGCCACTCCCCCGGGGCAGCACCTCCGCACCAGTCTGTTGGATGATAGATTGCTGGCCTTCTGCGACACCCTGCAAGCCCCTTTTGAGACTCGTAAATCCAGCGACGCTGGCAGCAGTCTGAGCTTCCACTGCAGCAGTGAGACGTTGGGTCGCTTCCGCTTGTGCTGCAATGGAAGCCGCGACATCGCCCAGCACACACAGCATCATCTGTGGGTCCACAAGTTCTCTCCTGGATTTGTCCATCATTTCCATCCTGTAAATCATGGGCTCCAAGCTCTGCCCAAAGCCCCGTCCAATGTTGGAGCCGGGCTCCTCGATGCTCCTTGACACTGACCGGCACTCTGCCAGGCTTGCCATTGAACCTAGAATTTCCGTGTGCATGCCCATCACTCTTCTTCTGAAGGCCACCCCACTGAGGTCATCATTGGAGTCCTGTGCAGCAGAACTCGTGCGTGAACTCTCTCTCCGGGGAGTGGGCACCTGAGCTACCCTTTTCCCCTGGTCTTGGTGAGGCACCAGGCATGTGTGGGCTGCAGCATGTGCAGATCCCGCCTCTATACTACCCTCTAAATGTCACGCAGCACCATTTTCTGAGCTGGTGTCTGCGAGTGTCAGATGCAGTGACTGTGTCGTCGTCTTCTCCTCCATCATTCTCCTCCACAAGTTCAGGGACAGGCCGACTTGCTGACAGTTCTTGGGTATCTGAAAGCAGAAAGGCGCAGTGGTCGGGTTGTTGTGGGGGGGGGGGGAAGCAAGATATCCATGCATACACCATCAGCAGCTTTAAGTGAGAAGAGATTGTGGGATGAGGGAGAAGTGGGATGTGAGAAGGATTCGGTATGACCATACCATCATTATCAGCAACGGCTTCAACTTCTTCCGCGGCCATGGACTCCATCGCTGCCCCTCCAATTATGTCAAGGACGGATTCCTCCAGGTTGGTCAGGTTCTGTATAGCAGCTTGGCTGCCTCCCGTCTGCCACTGCTCCCTCCTGTTCTGTGCCACCTTTGCTTGCAAGAGAAAGGGAAGTGTGTCAGTGAGTGTAGTGCATTGTGTTTGGGTGATGTGTCTGCCGTAGTTAAATAGCTGTCGGTGTGTGCAAAGTGTGAGATGTGGATATGAATGTTGCAGCTGTAATAAGGTGGTGAGGGTGAAGTGAAGCCATGATTGTGAGGTATGAGTGGTGATAGCTAGATGAGTGATGGGGGTCTGGTGCATTGAGCAGTGCGTGAGGCTTGTGGTGCAGATGGTGGGATATGGCATTTGCTGAAGCCTTCACTCACCTTGACCTGCCATGTGAGGTCATTAAACTTTTGTCGGCACTAGTTTACCCGGGCCAGATCCGTTCTCATCCCACTGCTCTGTCTTGCAGGCCTCCTTTCAGGATGTCGTGACTGTAGCTTCGTAACCCCTCATTGCCTACTTCCTTATCTGTAAATAGCTTGTTTGCAAAAGTTCGATTGTTGATTCCACAATTTGCCCAGCAACACGGTGTTCGGTCAAGCGTAAGAAGGTGGCCCACCATCACCTCAAGGGCAACTAGGGATGGTCAATTAATTACATTTTTTTAAGTCTTGCAGCAGAAAACGCCACATTAAATTGGTAGTCTAATTCAGAGAGGCTACAAGATGCCTGGAAATGGTTTTTTAAAAATCACACTGGTGCAGTGTGGCTGCTTTGAGGTTGGGACTGAACACATTGCTACCTCAAAATAAACTTTAAGCTGCTTCGACATTGTGAAAGCTCATAGAATCATAGTATGGTTACAGCACAGAAGGAGGCCATTCGGCCCGTTGAGCCCGTGCTGGCTCTCTGCAAGAGCACTTCAGCTAGTCCCACTCCCCCGCCCTTTCCCTGTAGCCTTGCAAATATTTTTCCTTCAGGTACTTATCCAATTCCCTATTGAAAGCCACAACTGAATCTGCCTCCACCACCCTCTCCGGCAGTGCATTCCAGATCCTAACCACTCGCTGCGTAAAAAAGTTTTTCCTCATGTCGCCTTTGGTTCTTCTGCCAATCACCTTAAATCTGTGTCCTCTGGTTCTCGACCCTTCCGCCAATGGGAACAGTTTCTCTCTACTTACTCTGTCTAGACCCCTCATGATTTTGAACACCTCTATCAAATTTCCTCTCGACCTTCTCTGCTCTAAGGAGAACAACCCCAGCTTCTCCAGTCTATCCATGTAACTGAAGTCCCTCATCCCTGGAAGATACACTAGCGATGCCTGTTCCCAAAACTCTCATTTAAGAACAAGTCTGCCTAGCAGCCTGTTTTAGAAAGTCCTGGCTTGTAGCTGGGTTGCATGAGATTAGTATTTTCGGGAATGCAAATGGCAATTTAAAAGCAGCTTTAACTCTTCAATCTAACCTGTTCTATACCTAACCTGGGTGTGCTTGATGCTGACAGAGTGCCGGAAGTGGACCATGTTCCGTTCCCCACCATTAACTATCCCTCACCTTGAGCACAAAATTAGAAACTCGGAGGAAACCAGTTTCCACACACAGACAGGGTTTCCGTCGCACATCTGGCAAAGTTATGTCGGAGGAGCAGGAGCAGCTCTGAAGAAATTCCTGCCCGTTAACCTATTGGGAGGGGTTCTGTTTCTTCTTCTCCAGTAGAGGAAAGATTTAAAACAAATGGAAAAGGTGCAGTGATGGATGTTACCAGGCTTTGAATTATGAAAGTGAGAAGTCGCACAACACCAGGTTATAGTCCAACAGCTTTATTTGAAATCACAAGCTTTCGGAGCGCTCTTCACTTCACCTGACGAAGGAGCAGCCACTCCGAAAGCTTGTGATTTCAAATAAAGCTGTTGGACTATAACCTGGTGTTGTGCGACTTCTCACTTTTGTCCACCCCAGTCCAACACCGGCATCTCCGCATCTTGAATTATGAAGAGAGACTTTAGAACTTTCTGATAAGAGGCCTTCAATATTATGAGGGGTTCAGCAATGGATTGTTTCCAATGTCGGATGGTAATGAAAGGAGAAAAATATTAAGATAATCACAAAAATGTATTTACATGGAGATTGGTTAGAAATTGGAATTCTTTACCACAAAAGAGTTGTTGAAGCCGAATTTGTAAATTCTTTTAAGACTGCAATGAGTAGTTGCTTACAAAGGAGAAATATTGAACGATATGTGGATTTAAACTGGATGGCTCATGGGGAAAAAAACAGCAGTGAAGATTGGATGGGCTGAAGGACCCGTTTCTGTGCTGTAACATTCTATAATTCATCTAGATGTCTGACTCTGGTTGGTTTTTTTTTTTATTCAGGTACCTGGTGATGAAACGGAAATGCATCTTGTTGCTTCTCATGTTGATCCTCTATTCAGTGGTGGACCCCACTTTCTTCAGGTAGGGTATTCCTCTTTCTGTGCCCTTGGGGTGGCTGTGACAATGAATTGTGTCTCTGTTGTTGAAGGTAACTTTGGTTTTCAGCCTGGCTGGTAGTAGGTAGAGCTGCTGCACTTAAGTCTCCGCATTCCTGGGGTTAGGGTGAAAATCAGTGGGAGTTCCCTTTCCTAATCACTATTCAGTGATGTCTCCTGTAAAGCGCTCATGTGTGGATATCAGATTGGTGTCAGCTGTGATGCTCTCCACAGCCAAGTAGGCCGTTGATGCTCCCTGTGTATGAATAATGGTCAGTCAGGTAAGGGGGCAAATGGTTGTTGGGGCTTGTGGAAATGTACCCCAGCAGTTGAATCTGCTCTGATTATAGTGTTGGGTGAATTCTAGAGTTCTAGCAGCCACAGATGGATGACTCCATTCCTTTCCCAAATTCATGGGCTGGGGCAAAACACTCAGACCACCTGTAAGGAGGAAAATAGCAGGCACTTAGCACTGCTAAAATAGCACTGCGGGCATTTAATAGTCACCGAGACCTAACCTCAGCGTGCTGATATCACAACTGGAGCTGTTGGTGGCAGGAGAGCTGTGAAGAAGTGGCATTGATTCAGGATGTTTTTCAGAAAGACTTCAGAGTGCAGTTGAGTACCATATATGCACCACAGAGCATTTACAATGGAAGCAATTATGTAATATTATTAGGTTCCTTTGCTGCTGATCCTGCCTGTTTATACTGCAGGGTTGATTCCACAGTAATGGATGAGAGAATCCTGCATGTACATTAGTGTATTTAGGGTAAATATACGTCTACTGTCTGAAATATACATTAACAGCAGCTTTGAGCTCTCACACTTGCCTTCCCTAACCTTGTGAGGTCATTAAACCTCATCCTGCATTTGAGAGGGATCCTACGGATTAGGGAGTTGCCACTCACTGGTTGCATCCCTTCATTCCATATGGCCCTGGCTGGATGTGTCACCTAATGGATTCTGAGATCTTCCTGTACTGTTTGAGTTAAACTTTATATCAAATGAGCCTTTCAGTGATCTCCAAGCTAAACTCTCTGTATTTCTTTTGTTTTATATGAGCATGTGAGTGGTTCTGAGAACCTAATGATTAGGCATATTGACCTCGTTATGATGTATCTAAACTGTGTTCCCTCGCGGCTGACCAAAGCTGCCATGACAGCTTTAGAAACTGCTACTTCCTACTGAAACTGTGAAACCGTTGAACCACAATTGACTCACTGCGATGGAAAGAACAAAAACATATGAATATGGAACAAACATGTCCTCTGACTCTGATCAGATTTTACACCTGATAACAGATTGACCATGTTGGAGGTGTGCTTTCTGAATAACGGACGAATGGGAGTGCAGGCTACATTGGAGCTTGTGGGGTATAGGAGTTATGGAAACAACCCTAAGCTAAGATTTACCATTGGGTAATTGAGCAAATTTAATAAGGAAATGGCATTGTGGGATCTGATGGGACATAGCTGTGAAGGCAATTGGGAGTTAACCACACATCTGAGGCAGTCTGGGCTGATGAAGCCTCGTGACTGTGTCACATGACCCTGAGTCGAGTCGATTGTATCATTGCGGGTAAGCTGGAATGCATGTGGCCATATTACTGTTCTATTGTATGCCTGTCGATGCTGAATTATATGCCTGTCGATGCTGAATTAAGACACCTGAAGCGAAATTTGTGTATATGAGGAAACTTGATGCTAAATAAATCAATTTTTTGAAACAAATCTATTTATTGGTGTGTTAACTGTATTCGAGCCTAAGGCACACGTCCTCCCTCCCTGGCTAGTGAGCAGCAGTCTGGTTTGCCAGAGATGGCCATCAGAAGGGAAGAACTTGAGATGGAGGTTCTCGAGATCCCGACCCTATTTGTCACATTTTGCACCCAATGTGAGACTCGAGTAAAATTAAAACCATGAGATGATATAATACTTGAGGATTAGAAGGAATTACTTATCCCTTAGTAAAGTGCTTGTCTCACCTAGGAGATAAGAGAGTGCTCTAAATTCAGGCAGAGTAACCAGGGTAGCCCCCCCCCCCCCGGCAGAAAGGACTGAGCCGTCACCCCAAGAAAAAGCGTACAGTTTTGGTCTCCTTATTTAAGCAAGGATATACTTGCATTGGAGGCAGTTCAGAGAAGGTTCACGAGGTTGATTCCGGAGATGAAGGGGTTATCTTATGAAGAAAGGTTGAGCAGGTTGGGCCTATACTCATTGGAGTTTAGAAGAATGAGAGGGGATCTTACTGAAACATATAAGATTCTGAAGGGGCTTGACAGGGTAGATGCAGAGAGGATGTTTCCCCTTGTGGGGGAATCTAGAACTAGGGGGCATAATTTCAGAATAAGGGGGGCACCCATTTAAAACGGAAATGAGGAGGAATTTCTTCTCTGAGGGTCGTGAATCTTTGGAATTCTCTTCCCCAGAGAGCTGTGGAGGCTGGGTCATTGAATATATTTAAGGTGGAGATAGACAGATTTTTGAATGGTAAGGGAGTCAATGGTTATGGGGAGTGGGCAGCGAAGTGGAGTTGAGGCCAAGATCAGATCAGCCATGATCTTATTGAATGGCGGAGCAGGCTTGAGGGACCAAATGAGCTACTCCTGCTCCTACGTCTTGTGTTCTAACACTCCAGGAATACTTGGAGCAACCCAAGAATGGAGTGAAGAAACGAAAAAAGCTAGTGAAAGCCTCTCGGAAGAAGGTGTTCCAAATGATATAACTATACTAGGAAAGGGTGTAAAAACCTTGGGTGAGATTCCTGTGGGAACTAAAGTAAATAAAGCCAATAGTAAATGGAGCCAATAGGAGAAGACTCCAAAGTACGATTCTAATCATCCCAAAATTTCTGGGGAAAGATTGGGAAGAAAGAAAACAGTAAGATAAGATGGTCACTTGGTGATGAGGTGGTCACCGTAACAGACCATTACACTGACATGGAAACAGAGGCAGAAGATGAGAAGGAATAAGGATGGAAGGAAGTCTGACAAAGAGGTGGGACCATCAAGTATTGCCCTGGCACCTTTTATGCCAGAATCTAATTATGAAGAATGATCAGCAGAGCTGGAGCAGCTAAGAAAAACTAGCTCTGACTAGCCACGGCACAGCACCTAACTTTGATACAGAAAATATAGAAGTATTGTTCTCCTGTCATGAAGGGCTGATGGGCTTTATTATAATGGTTGAGGACTTAACTAAATGGCCGGTGTATGCCATGGTCAATGTGGCCAATTCCAACTTCCAGAATGAAGGAAGACTGGCCCTTGCTGGAATGAATGTGGTTATATTGCTGTTCTGTTCTGTTGTATGCCTGTCTATACCGAATTAAGACGCATTGGGGGTGAAATTCGGGTACGCCCCGTTTGGGGACGGTAACTGAATTAGCACCAGACAATTGGTGCCCGGGGCGGGAGTACCGCCCTGGCCGCTAAGTTGGGCTTACTGCCCCGGCGAGGAAGGGGAGCGCTATCTCGAGCACTCCACTTCCTCTCTGGGTGGTGTCTGGGGCGCAAAGCGCGGTCGCGACGGTTAGATTCGAATTTGGAGAAACTCTAGACGGAGACGGAATTGAGGACAAGAACAAAATTTATTAAAACAACCAAGAGAGACTTGTGCACAAGGGGAGCCACCCAGCTTCCTCAAGCTTGAGGTGCACTCACAAAGGGAAAAACAGCGGTTCATTCAAGATATACAGTTCTATAATCAACGCCCACTTACTACAGAATGGGGGCATACACGTACAAACAACGTCACCACAGTTACTCTTTATTGGTTTCGGTGTTTAGTCACTCAACTGTTGGGCCCATCCCCTGAACTCAGGTGGCCCTGCCCATGCTGGACACAGATGTTGGGAGTAACCCTACCTCCACATTCCTGTTGTTATCTCTTCCTCGCTATAAGCATAGTTTATTGTTCGAGAGGACCGGTTTTACCCTTAACTGCCGAACAAGCACAAAGCCACAGTGATTCATGTGTCCAGCGAACTCGTACCATGTTTGATAATTGGTCCCCTTATCTCCTGGGAGGACAGGCCGTGCTTGGACAGTGACTCCACTAAGGTGCTGTGAATACACATCCCGAAGTTTAATTAGTGAAGAGACGCCTTGCAGCCTGCAAAAGTGCCTGTTCCTTGCATTTTACGATCCCCTTATCACTTTTACTGGTCTCTGATGTTCGATATTCGACCTCGCTTACATCCCTGCTATCTGTTCCCAGCTGCATGTTGTCAGTCTCCGTTTTAATTAAGCCCCATCTTTGAATCTACAGCTATTCCTTACAAGTGCCTTTTTTATGAGAGGGTTAAACCTAGCCAAGTATCCCAGAATTCTTTGGGAACTAGCTGGATCCTTCAGTCCCCCCTTCCAACCCCCGAAAAGGACCCTTGAAGCGGGGTTGGAAAATGTGCTCTCTATGCTATGATAGTGTGATAAGCTGGTGGGTTTATAGTATTGCAGAAACGCATATAGGTTTTCCCAGATCAAATAGCATGAATGATGAAGGTTTTCCTGTAAACCCCCCCAATTTGTTCTATACTCCCCCTTAGGCCTTTGGCTCTTCCAGGTAGGCCGCTCATTTGTTGCATATGGTCTGGTGTGAATCCTGTCGGGGTGGCCTCCCGTCGAGGCACCAGGTATGTATCAGATGAGTAAAGTTAATATTTAGGCATTCCCCAATTCATCATACGATTGCTTCATTATTCATACACTTGATTTTTCCAACATGTTGCTAAAGTCATCGTCTGAAACACTAGGAGTAGGAGCAGCACAAGCATTAACAGTTTTAACCACTTGTTTTGCAATTTGTTTCGCCTGAGTCCGTTTATATTTCCTGCATGTCATACATAACAAGGTCAGGAGCAATTACTAACTGCACCACGACTAATACATGTGAAATCAATCGGATCCATGGATGGATCTGTATATTTAGTCCCCAGTCCCAAATGTCATCCACCCATGTGGTCACCTTGATCGCGTCGATGTCTGTCTTTAAATCCGTGTTCCGTTGTTGCAGAGTATAGTACACCTTCTGGGAGAGCTGTATCTCCTTCCGCAACTGCCTCAGGTGTTCGGGCAGTGGGGGTATAGGGTACCCAAAGGTGTTGATGTAGTTCCATAATCCATACTTGATGACTTCAGACACTTGAAGAGAAGTAATATTAAACTGGTGTATGTCCACCAACTCCTCGTGTCCAATCCGTACCGGAACTGCTGGTGTGAAGCAGAACTCTGGACTGGGGATGTCGCAAGTTAGACTGGCATACTCAAAAGTCTCCAAGTTGGTCGTTACACAGTATTCGCCCTTGCCGGCGTATGCCACCTGGGTGGGCTTTGAGGCTGCGCTCAATGCCTCCATGGTGCAGTTAATCTCCATGCCTGTGTTATTAAAACCACATTGGGCCTGCGGGCTTTGGCTGATTGCATGCGGGTACATAATGATGGCGTGTCTGGTGACACATCCTTCCAGCTTGGTACCCAT
Source organism: Squalus acanthias (assembly GCA_030390025.1). Taxonomy (NCBI): domain Eukaryota; kingdom Metazoa; phylum Chordata; class Chondrichthyes; order Squaliformes; family Squalidae; genus Squalus; species Squalus acanthias. The sequence continues at coordinate 29,054,931 of CM059440.1, read as the reverse complement.
CCAGTTTCCTTTCACCATCATTAAATTCAATTCACTGATTCTGGTGTTCCCATTCTGCCCCGCCTGGGGTATCCTGTTTCTTCTATCTTTCCTGATCTTACCCCGCCTGGGGTCTCCTCAACATTGTTTCGGATCTTCTCTTTCGGTGTACTCAATTAATTTGTTAGTGCTGGTTAGTCGTAGGCATGAGTACCCAATTGGCTTATGTATCAAAGTCTTACTACATAACTGTTGGAGAACTACCAGAGCGTGTGAAATAATACGAACCTAAGGGCGTGCTGATATATCAAGCCCAATATCCCACCAGTGTGAGTTGTCCTCTATGCTGTCAATTTCAATATCTATTCTCGAGTTGTCTTGCTCCAAAACATAAAAATGCTTTAGGGAGGAGTTCAGTCGCATCACGAGCTCACTGAAACCCTCAGACAACAGGGGAATGTAGTATCCGAATTGTGCCACATAATTGTGCAGCTCATACTTAAGTATCTCATTTACTGTCAGTTTCACTTGAGCATAGGTTTCGATATTATGTAAAATGTATTGATTGATGGGACAGGTCCTGTTTAGACCCGTAAAGCATGGTAGTTTCGGTAGTAGTGACACAGGAGGCACCATCAAAATCACCTCATACTGGATTCGCACTGGCTTTTCCCACGCTCTGTTACCTGAAGGAAGCCGTTTGAAATTGAGTTGCTCAATATCCTTGCTGGTACATCCCATGCCTAGAGCCATTGCTTTGCATGTCTCCTAATTTACCCGGACCAGAAAAAATAAGCCTTAATAGTGTGTAATATTTGAGCAATCAATTCCTTTGGGTTTTTGTAGCAACAGTAAGACATTGTGAGGATCTAAACATATCTGTATTCTCAGTTATTTACTCAAAGACTGTGAATAATGGGGTCTGTTTATATGGCCACAGCCAGTGGGTCCACACATCACAAATATCAAATGAGACCTTGTCTTGTCCCTTTCCCTAAAGAAAAGGGAGAAAGAATGATGCAGCTTCGTGTAACAAAACTTAGAATCATAGAAATTTACAGCACAGAAGGAGGCCATTCGGCCCATCTTGTCTGTGCCGGCCAAAAAAGAGCCATCCAGCCTAATCCCACTTTCCAACTCTTAGTCTGTAGCCTTGCAGGTTACAGCACTTCAAGTGCATACCCAAGTACCTTTTAAATGCAATGAGGGTTTCTGTCTCTACCACCCTTTCAGGCAGTGAGCTCCAGACACCCCCCACCACCCTCTGGGTGAAAACATTTCTCAACTCCCCTCTAATCCTTCTACCAATTACTTTAAATCTATGCCCCTGGTTATTGACCTATCTGCTAAGGGAAATAGGTCCTTCCTATCCACTCTATCGAGGCCCCTCATAATTTTATACACCATGTTTTTATCCACTGATCCAAGGCAAGCCTGAACCCAAAGTTCTCCAGAGCATATAAATGCTTCACTCTCAACAATCGGATGGCTTCTTACATAGAATTACACAGAGTACAAAATAGAAATAGACCGTTCAGCCCAACCAGTTCATGTTGGTGTTTATCCTCCACACGAGAACTAGTCTTAATCCCATGTGCCCACCCTGTTCCCATATCCTTTATCACCACCAGGCATAAAGAGTCCAGTTCGTTTAGCAGTCTCGGCACTAGCTTGTGGTAACTAGCAGGCTCTCTCTCTCTCTCTCTCTCTCTCTCTCTCTCTCTCTCTCTCTCTCTCTCTCCCTCTGTCTGTCTCCTGCCCCATTTCGGTCTGTTCTGCTATTAGCCGCGTGCGCAAGGCTCGGAGCGGGGTTAGGGCTACTTCGTACGTGGCGTTGAGGCGGTGGCCTTGTGACAGTGGCTCAATGTAACTTACCTGATTTAACTTAATTTGGTGAGGGTTAGGGGCTGTCGGACGGGAATGTGTGAAGACAGGTAGCACTGTCCTCCTTTGGAGGTAGGAGGGCCTATAAAAGGGGGTGGATATCCCCTGGGGAAGGTCCTCCAGTCCCGACACCAGCGGTTCCCAAAGAGCAGCTGTGTCTTGGAACCGATCTATCTCTTCTGTGCGGGGTAGGGTAAATAAAAGATTCTGAGTTCTGTTGGGATGTAGAACGAGGGGTCGGTAGCCCTACCACAAAAGGGAGATAATCGGAACTCGAGTCAAGGGGTGAGTCCCGAGGAAGGTTAGAGTCGTATAGTAGTGTGAGCTCGCAGGGTCTCTGGTTAAGTCGAGAAACTGGACAGCCGAAAGGTCGACATCCCCGGAAGTGGTGGCAGTACTGAGGTCGGGCCCGCTCATCTGTAAGAAAGAGACAGGTAAAATAGAGCCCCGAAGAATCGACTCAGTCCTTCGAAATCCGCTCCTGATCAAATATAGGGACCGAAGTGCTGCAATTCGTTTATAAGATAACTTCCATATAATGAAAGAAAGAAGATGATACATTGTGGCTTTGCTTAGAGCCCAAGGGGTTAATTTATCAAATCATCATTTTCCTTCTGTCACTGTGGGGAAATATTAACTTAAAATTAAGAAACTTAAATTTAATAATGTCCAATATCTTTAAATTTCATACTAAAGTTGTTGCTCAGTGAACTTAAACACCTGTCAGTGGAAAGGGTTAACTCCTTTGCAGGTTTTAAGAAGGTGGAGTGAAACTGTCAGGCGCACGTAATTGCGTCACTTCACGTAAATCTAAAAAAAAACTTTCCTGAAAGAAAAAGACTTCCATACGTTAACTCAACACGAACAGAACAGATAAAATAAAAACAAAATAGCACATGCTTGTGAAAACAGTAACTGACGTCATATTTCTTCTTGTCCTTTCTTCAGATATCTTTCCAAGACATAGGGGAGAAAAACAGGTTAATACTCGTTATTACTTTCTGCTAATCATAGGGTCCCCGAGGGATGGGGAAACCTCTTCCCCGGGCTCCATTACCGGCTTGGTCTGACTCCAGTGTCTCCATCTTACATCCAATTTTTTTTTCCTGTAAGCAAACGGAGGTTCCTGTACTTAGGGGGAACTGGAAGGACCCATCCCACCGTGGCTCAAAGGTACCTCGAACCGGTCGCTGAACCATCACCCACTGTCCCACCCGAGGGGGCGCTTCCCAGATTCCCCTTTGTCTTTTGGCATCATGTGCCTCCTGTAAGTGTTGTACCTGAAAGTGGTTGGCCTGATTAGCCTCACTGATCAGGCGTAGATATGTCAGGAGAGTTGTCTGAAATTGGGAAGTGTCCCCTGTACCCTGAGGGGGTGCGTCTTGGGGTAACACCATAGCTCGTCCAGTCATTAGTTCGAACGGGGTTAAGCCGGTGCCTTTGGCTGGCGTGGCTCGTATGCCCCAAAGAATGGTGGGGAGGACTGCGTGCCACCCCTTTCCGGTCTGTAAAATGGCTTTAGTCACAGACTGTTTTAAAGTATGGTTCATCCGTTCCACCATTCCTGAGGATTGCGGATGGTAAGGGATGTGGAATCGTTGTCGAACCCCCAGGAGGGCTAAAGCCTGTTTCATGGCCTTGCCGGTGAAGTGGGTTCCCTGTTCGGAATCTATCTGGTAAGGCACCCCCCCTAGAACTAAAGACTCCAGGACACACGTCAGGGCATCCAGATGAGCTGAGGGCGAGGGACGACCAATGAGGATGTCATCTACATATTGAAGACAGGCAGAATCTTGCATTCAGGTATCTGCTAATGCCGGCTGGAGAGCCTTTTCCAGGCTCTCGTGAAAAATAGTAGGGACATTGTGAAATCCCTGAGGCTACTGGGTGGACTGGACAGTGAAAGCGAAACGCTCTTGGGACCCGGGATCCAAAGGACATGTCCAGAATCCGTTGTGGATGTCCAGTGCCATGAATATGGACAGGGCTGGGTGGAGGCCGTTTAAAATAGTGGCAGGATTCGCCACTAAAGCATGGAGCTTGGGAGTGACCCGGTTCAGAACCGTATAATCAATGGTCATTGCTCCAGGATCCATCTGCTTTCTGCACTGGCCACACTGGGGAGTTGGTACGGGAACGGGTCTTTGTCACTATACCGGTTTCTAATAAGTCCTCTACTATAGACTCAACGGCCCGTTGAGCTTCTGATCGGAAGGGGTATTGTCAGTGGGCCTCGTGGTAGGGACCGTGGACCCTAACTGGGTCCATCTCTGCTCTGCCACAGTCTAATTTGTGGGTGGCCCATGCAAGAGGGTAAGCCTCGCAAACTCTCCCCCATGGTCCTTCCTCCGCCCATGCGCGCTTAACCGGGCGGAGGGCTTGTGCTCTGCATTGTCGGGCTTTATATTTCTGGAAGGGAAACCTCCCCCCTTGGGGCCCCCCCTATTTCCAAAAGATGCTCCCTTCGGAGCAAATTTGCCTCTATCTGATGAAGAATATCCATACCTAAGAGCAGGCCCTCACTGTTGGGACCTACCCACAGGGTGACCCACCAGGTATGACCTCCTGGCGACAGTTGTAGGGGAAGTGGGACACTCTGATGGAGGATCACCCTTTCTCCACTAACCCCGAAGAGACTGGAGAAAAATTAGTTTTTCACATTTAAACAAATCAAATCACACTGCTTTGGAAAATTTCACCATAGCAACCGCGACTCCAAGGTTAAATGTTAGACTGAAACTTAATCTTTTGTTAAACAAACTTTTTGTTGCTCTTCTCAGTTTTTACACACCAGCTTAACTTAAATTGTAGTTCAAAGTTTTATTTTTCAATCCTGGGGGCACAATCTTATTCGCACATTCCTAAAACTTCCAAAATCCAAGACAAGAGAAAAGTTTTAAGAGCCAAATGGGTCAATTCGTCAATCCTCTCCAATTTAAAACTTAAAATTTTAACACTGCCCAAAATGTTTACAAAACCCACATCTGCTCATGGAGTTAAAAACAGAGTTCACAGCTGCTTGTGGAAAGAGTTAACTTCTTTCTTTTGCATTTCAAAAGAAGACAAACACAGACGTCAGTCACTGTCCGGTTTGGTCTCACAACTTCACAGCTTGCAAAGTCTTGTAGCTTAAAAATGAGATATCCGAAACATTCGGTGAAACCGCTCCACACAATCCTCTTTTTATTTCCAAAAAAAAAATTGTTGATATGTTTTTGCCACATGTCCGGAACTAGTAGCTTCCACACAAATTTACAGCAACCAGAATTTCACCGTGGCCACAATAAAAGTCTGGTTTTAATAGGTTAATTAACCTCAATAACTCCAATTCAATTCAAACCAACATTTAAAACTAAGCAGTATATCACTTGAAAAACAAAGGAAGGAACCACACTAACAAAGAAACATTCACACATGCTTTGTAAACGTTCTATTCATTTTATTCCAGGCACATTAACTTCAAGGATGAAGCTTATCTTTTGTAAAACAGTTAACAGTTCCTTGCATTTTACGATCCCCTTATCACTTTTACTGGTCTCTGATGTTCGATATTCGACCTCGCTTACATCCCTGCTATCTGTTCCCAGCTGCATGTTGTCAGTCTCCGTTTTAATTAAGCCCCATCTTTGAATCTACAGCTATTCCTTACAAGTGCCTTTTTTATGAGAGGGTTAAACCTAGCCAAGTATCCCAGAATTCTTTGGGAACAAGCTGAACCTTTCAGTGAGCTATTTCTTACAGTTACCTTCTTTGGGAGGGTTAAACCTAGCCAAGTATCCCAGAATTCTTTGGGAACTAGCTGGATCCTTCATGACGGAGCGCTATGTGGCAGCAACGCGTAGCGCTGACACATTTCAGTGTCCCCTCCCCTTCCGTTAAAGGGGAGGGACGCTGCGCTCTCTGCAGGCCATTTGATGGCCTCCACTAGCCCACCAGGGTGGTATGGTGCCGTGGCCGCGGTGCCGGATGGCGCGCTGGCGGCCACGGACCATGCCAAGGGCCGCCAAGAGGGGCCGACCTGGAGGTTGGCCAAAATAATAAAATGGTGGAGCGGGGCGCAGCTGGACTGCCCCTTTAATTAACACCCCGCCAGCGACGTGCGGCCCGGTTCGCAACCCGCGAGGCTGTCGCTGACATCGCCCGTGGCAGCCTCACGGGCTGCAGCCGAATTTCTGCCGCGGGGCACTAAGGGGTCGTGTTGCTCGGTGAGGACGTAATCGGCGGCGCAGTGGCCCGGGGCACTACCGGCGGGGGCGTGGCGCTATCGGCTAGCGCCTCAGTAGCGTCCCGCCAAATTTCTAGGCAGGCGCTGCCCCGTGCGGGCAATAAGCCCTTTGTGCCCCGTTCGCGCCCCCCAGAGGCGGTAATGGCGGACACAAAGGAGGTGAATTTCGCCCCCCCCCCCCCTTAAGGGAGATTCATGTATATGAGCCAACTTGATACTAAATAAAAATGTTTAAACAAATCTGTTTATTGGTGTGGTTAATCGTACTTGAGCCGACTCCCACTGTACATCGCACCCTGTGCCTAATCTCAGTAAGAGACATATTTATATCGTTCTCGAAGAAGTTTGCTGCTGGTGCATGTTGGAGCCATGTCTTATTGCCTCATTTTCCAGACCTGCCAGTGCAGTACATCAGTTGGTGCTGACACTTGCACCTTTGTCCCACCCAACCATATTCCAAAGTGCTGAGCCCACAATTTTGGGACCATAGGATGGGCAAAAGCCCTCTCCCATCCTGCCACACTTCCAGCATCAGATCGGGAGAGCATCTCCAGGCCTCAGTCTGCCATTTCCCCTGTATTTAGGGGATTTTTCTCAGCCATTTATTTTTATTTGGCGTTACCTGCCAAAACGATGCAAGAAGCTTCTGTAACAGTGTATGATGCCCACAGCTTCAGTCACAGTGATTGAGAGGATGCCTTGACTAATTTGATAGCAACCAAAAAGCCTACTTCAATGGGATGTCATTGCAAATGCAGGTTGGTTAGTGGAGCAGGATGGCATTCATGTTATTCTATGAGGTTACAAGTACCATAAGCGTCTGTATTCTGTTCATATCATTGTCCAAATGGGACCTCCCTAAATTATTAAAACGTTCTCAATTGAATTGAAACCGGAGGATACTGGGGGTTTTGAGCAAGTGAGAACTTTGGATTTTATTAACCGTAAAATGCCAGAATGACAATTACAATTAGATAGGGGATGTACAATAAAGGCTCCCTTGTTAGCATTGCCCAAAAGGCAAGAACAAATATTTATTTAAAAAAAACAGATAAACATCAAACCTTTGAGTCAGGTAGTAAATGAATGATTTCATTTCGTTTCTACCTGCTCACTGCTCAACTCTCAACGCCCCAACTGCTAATTATTTGGATTTCATTTGTAAAGGGGGGGGGAAAAAACTGACGTGGGGGAATTGGTTTTCGGTCAGTGTTGTCTCTTTCTTTCCTGAGGGTGCTGGCTCTTACTGGGGTACAGTTCCGTGGGAATTGGTAGCTCGGTCGAGTTATATTGCGTCAACAGAACAGAACAGAAACGGGTCTATGCCGGCGTTTATGCTCCATGTGAGCCTCGTCTAACCCTATCTGCATACCCTTCTATTCCTTTCTCCCTCATGTGCTTATCTAGCTTACCCATAAATGCATCTCTGCTATTTGCCTCAACTACTCCCTGTGGTAGCGAGTTCCACATTCTCACCACTCTCTGGGTGAAGAACTTTCTCCTGAATTCTCTATTGGATTTAGTGGTGACTATCTTTATATTTTTGCCCTCCAGTTTTGGTCTCCCCCACAAATGGGATTTTTTTCTCCACTTCAGACCCTTTCATTATCTTAAAGATCTCTATCCGTTCACCCCTCAGCATTCTCTTTTCTAGAGAAAAGATCCCCAGCCTGTGCAGTCTTTCATGATAGTTATAACCTCTCAGTTCCGGTATCATCCTTGTGAATCTTTCTTGCTCCTTTGCCTCTATATCCTTTTTATCAGAGGGAGATCAGAACGCTGCAGAGTACTGCATGTGTGGTCTAACCAAAGTTCTATACAAGTTTAACATAACTTCTCTGCTTTTCAATTCTATCCCTCTAAAAATGAACCCCAATGCTGGGTTTGCTTTTTTTTTAATGGCATTATTCTCCTGCGTTGCTACTTTTAGTGATTTGTGTATCTGTATCCCTTTGATCCTTTTGCTCCTCTACCCTATTTGGACTCTTATTATCCAAGCAGTATGTGGCCTCCTTATCCTTCCTAGCAAAATGCACCACATCACACTTATTGAAATGAATTTGCCAGTTACACACCCATTCTGCAAGTTTATTAATATCCTCCTGTATTTTGTCGCATTCTTCCTTTGCAGTAACTGCACCCGCCAATTTGGTGTCGTCTGCAAATTTTGAAAGTGTATTCCCGATTCTCGCATCCAAATCGTTAATGTAAATTGTGAACAGTGGTCCCAGCACTGATCCCTGTGAAACACCACTTTCTACCTTTTGCCAGCCTGAGGCCACCCTTAACGCCTACTTTGTAGCCAGCTTGCTATCCCTTCCACTATCTGTCCCCTGAATCCACATTCTCTGACCTTAGTCATGAGTCTACTATGCGATACCTTATTGAAGGCCTTTTGAAAATCCATATCTACTGCATTACCCTTGTCTACACTTTCTGTTACTTCTTCAAAGAATTCAGTAAGGTTGGTCAAGCAAGACGTTCCCTTTTGAAATCTGTGCTGACTATTCTTTATTACGATGTGGAGATGCCGGTGTTGGACTGGGGTGGACAAATGTGAGAAGTCGCACAACACCAGGTTATAGTCCAACCGTTTACAATTTACATATATATGTGATTTCAAATAAAACTGTTGGACTATAACCTGGTGTTGTGCGACTTCTCACATTCTTTATTATATTTTTGGTTTCTAGATGTTTTTCTATTACATCTTTAAGTAAAGATTCCATGATCTTTCCTACCACCAACATTACGTTAACTGGTCTATAGTTCCCTGGACTTATTCTATCTTTTTTTAAATATAGGATTAACATTAAGCTGCCTTCCAGTCCTCTGGCAAAACTACCTTATATTAGTGTCTGCTATCTCTTCCCTAACTTTTAATATGTGCAGATGCAATCCCTCCAGACCAGTGGTTTTATCCTCTCGCTTATCAATTATCTCCCCACTTTCTATCTTCAACAACAACAACAACAACTTGTAATTATATAGCGCCTTTAACCTAGTAAAACATCCCAAGGCGCTTCACAGGAGTATATTAAGACAAAAAATTGACACCGAGCCACATAAATTAGGGCAGATGGCCAAAAGCTTGTTCAGAGGCAGGTTTTAAGGAGCGTCTTAAAGGAGGAAAGAGAGGTAGCGAGGCGGAGAGGTTTAGGCAGGGAATTCCAGAGCTTAGGGCCCAGGCAGCTGAAGGCACGGCCACCGATGGTTGAGCGATTATAATCAGGGATGCTTGAGGGCAGAATTTGAGGAACGCAGATATATCAGGGGTGGTGGGGGTGGGGGGTTTGTGGGGCTGGAGGAGGTTATAGAGATAGGCAGGGGTGAGGCCATGGAGGGATTTGAAAACAAGGCTGAGAATTTTGAAATCAAGGCGTTGCTTAACCGGGAGCCAATGTAGGTCAGCGAGCACAGGGGTGATGGGTGAATGGGACTTGGTGCGAGTTAGGACACGGGCAGCCGAGTTTTGGGTGACTTCAAATTTACGTAGGGTAGAATGTGGGCGGCCAGCCAGGAGTGCGTTGGAATAGTCATGTCTAGAGGCAACAAAGCCATGGATGAGGGTTTCAGCAGCAGATGAGCTGTGGCAGGGGCGGAGACGGGCAATGTTACGGAGGTCTTAGTTATGCCACAGATATGTGGTCTGAAGCTCATTTCAGGGTCAAATATGACACCAAGGTTGCGAACAGTGGTTCAGCCTCAGACAGATGCTAGAGAGAGGGATGGAGTCGGTGACTAGGGAACAGAGTTTGTGGTGGGGACTGAAGACAATGTCTTCGGTCTTGCCAATATGTCATTGTATCTTTTTTGATCTCTTCTAATGTCATATCCACCATATCAGTCTCCCTGGAAAATTCTGAGGCAAAGTAATTATTAGTATTTCTGACATTTCGCTGTCATTACCTGTGAATTTAGCTTGTGCATCCCTTAATTGTCCTATTCCCTAGCCTAATTTTTTTACTTGTTACTTCTGTGTCTGTAGAATACTTTAATATTGTTATATTCCTTGACAATTTAATTTTGTAGTTCCTCCTTGCTTTCCTTTTTTTAAACTTCTTTCCTAACCTCTTCATATTCCCTTTTGTCATCATCTCCTTTATTTTCTATGTAATTAGTTTGTGCCCTTTTTCTTAGTTTCAATTTTTGCCCTTATCTCTCTATTTATCCATGGTGTTTCGTTGATGCCTAGTTCTTGTTTTTAGAGGAATATATTTCTCCTGAACTCTCTCGATCACCATTTTAAATATTATCCACTGCTGTACCATCTCTGTCAATTTTTTTTCCAGCTTACCGTCCCTAGTTCCATTCTAATCCCCTCAAATCTAGATTTATTTTCTAATCTATTACTTTAGTCTTTGTCTTACTTGTATCTTTCACAATCATCATTTTAAAACTTACGTTATGATTGCTATTGCCTAGATGTTCCCCGACACTTACTTCTCTTAGTTGCTCTGGTTCATTTCCCATTAATAGATCAGGCAGCAAGAAAGTTGTCCTGAACAAACTGTAAAAACTCCATTCCCTTTTCTCCTTTCCCTACCTCCTCTTACCAGTTTATTTTGGGTAGTTGAAATCTCCCACGATGATTATTCAATGTTTTTTTACTCATATCATAGATTGCTTACATAGTACACTTCCCTTCCACTATTAGGTGGTCTGTAGACTACCACTATTAACTTGATCTATCCCTTCTTATCTTTTATTTCAGTCCATATGGATTCTGTTTCTATCTTAATGTTAGTTATGTCCTTTTTTATCTATTGTGTTTATGTTGTCTCTGATTAGTACAGCTGCCCCACCACCCCTTCTTCCTTCTCTGTCCTTTCTAAATACATTCTAACCTGCAATATTTAACTGCCGGCTCTCTTCTTTTATGTAGTCATGCTTCAGTTATCCCTACTACATCTGGCTCCTCGCTACGAATTATTGCCTCCAGTTCCCTCGTTTTGTTTCGGATGCTGTGCACATCGCTGTACGGGCAATGTAATTTGTTTTTATTAATTGTTTCCCTCACTTTATTTTAAGCCATTTTATACTTGTGTTCTTTAACTGTATTTGTTACCCTTATTCCTTACCTTGGTCTGACCTTTACTCTCCTTCCCACACCAGCCCTTAAACCACATATTTACCTTTCTGATCTGTCTGTCCCTATGCCAGTTAGCACGTGGCTCGGGTAGTAATCCTGAGATTACTGCTCGTGAGGTCCTGTTGTATAATTTAGTTCCTAACTTCTGATATTCCCTTAGCAGGACCTCATCCCTCTTCCCTATGCCATTGGTCCCAACATGGACCACGACAACTGGATTTTCCACTTCCCTTTCCAAGTTACTCTCTAGTTGCTCAGAGACATCCTTTACCCTTGCACCAGGTAGGCAACACGCCCTCCTGGACTCTCGGTACCGACTGCAGAGATACGCTATCTTTCACTCTAATTATCGAATCCGCTATGACTACAAACTTTCTAATCTGCTCCTCCCCCGCTCCGCCCCCACCCCTTGGACTGTCTCATGCTCCACGGTGCCGTGGTTTGCATTCTGGCCATCCTCCCTGCAGCCTTGATCCTTATCCTCACAGGTAGCCTGGTATCTCGTACCTGTTGGATAGGGACAGTGTCTGCGGGACCTCCTTCTGTATCTCCCTTTGGTTCCCCCTCCCCCTGCTGACTGACAGTCACACGCTCCCCTTCCTGCACCTGTGCTTTCCTCTGAGGTGTGACTGTACTCTGGCGAAAACTATCCAGATATTCCTCCCCCCTCCCTTGCGTGCCAGAGTGTCTCCAACTCGCACTCCAGCTCAAGGGCTCTGAGCTGGAGTGACTTGAGGCAGAGACATTCCCTGCAGATGTGGTCATCCGGGACAATCCCGCACTCCACAGACTCCCACATATCACAGTCCCGACACATTGCCATTTCTAGCTCTAATTTATTTGTTAGAATTAATAGAAACACTCGAGGGCGAGATTATATTCAGTAGATGGATTTTAGCTTGATTTTAAAAATCAATTAGTTATTAATCTGAATATTTATTTTCATTTATTTAACTATTTAAAATGATAGTTAAAAATAATGTGTGTATAGTCAATTAAATACTTGGCTTAATTTCCCCGGGATCTGCTGCTCCTGACTTGTGCTGACTAAGATGCCACTTTGAGATATTTCTCTGGGATTGTTTAACGGCTGGGTTGGGCTCCCTTCATGGCATTTAACCACCGAGCTATTGGGTAGCTCTTGGCAACGACACGTGACATCAGTAGCCTACATGAGCTCCACTCTCATAAGTTTGTCATCGTAACCCCCCCTCACTATGTTCCTGCCATGCACAGGTATTTATTAATCATTTATTCTGAAACATGACCTGTAGTACCACTCGTGTGTTTGTTTTGATGGGTGGGCGCCTGCGTTCTAAGTGATGACAATATTTCAAATATTTTATAACGAAGCCCAGCTTAAGCGCTGTCTTTAAAATATAGCTGGCTGGTCATTATTTTGTGGCTTCCAAAGGATGCTGCCAAATTCTATTGTGAGGGTCACTGATTTTTATTTAGCCTGTTCTGATGTAAAATCATTGAGGTAGATCTTGACCTTGTGTGGTGGTGTAAGTCAATGGAAATAAAAATTAGGGAGCAATATAAAACCGGCTGCCGATGTCGCTATCGCCCGATTTACACTGTCGCACAAAGTCAAGATCTACCCCTCCGAGCATTGTAAACCCATGCTTTCCTTCAATTCAGTCCTGTAGTGTAAACCAAACCCTCTGAAGTCTTTGCAAAAGTGCATACAGCTGAACACCCAGACATCGGGGGCGATTTTGCCAGCCCTGGGGAGGTGAGTATGGAGGCGGGACTGCCGGGAAAATGGCAGAATCTGGGAGCGGGTACCCATCCCGCCCCCAACCCGCCTCCAAGGAGACGGGACCCGGGGCGGGTATGGCTTCCCGCCTCCTGGCAAGAGGGCATGAAGGCGGGTTGGGGGCGGGTTTGCCACCCGCCCCCAAATTCTACCACTTTCCCAGCAGTCCCGCCTCCTCGGGGCTGAGAAGATCCAGCCCAAAGTGTGGGCTTCCCGACGGCTCCGAACCTCGCCAGGGTCAGCGCGGCGAGCCGTGGGTCTGCGGGGGTCGGAGGGGCCGAAATGTCCGGTGTGCAGGTGAGTGATGGGTGCATGTGTGCAGAAGTAAGCGTGTGAGGTGAGTGTAGAGTGGTTTAATAAGATTACTTACCTTTGCTTCTTCCTCCAGGCTTCATCCCTTTAGGCTGCGGAGCTGCCTCATCTCACTGGGTGAGAAAGCAGAATGGCCCCTGCATTCTTAAATGCAGCTGCTTTCTGCTCAGGAAAACTTTCTAAGTGAGTCTTCAGTACAAGGACTCAACTTAGAAGACAGATTCAGTGTTTGATAGCTTCACAGAGCTGTCAAACGATGACAATTCATCTGTCAAAAAATCTTGACCGATGAAACGTCATTCACTGACTTCATCTGTCACCAGCTTTCCCTTAATTGGCCAGCTAAGCCCGTTGGGCAGGCTTAACAAGGTCAATCAAGGGAAAATAGTGTGGGTTGGCTGGACGTCGATGGAGGCGGGACTGAAACCCGACAAGTGGGAGTCACGCCTCCATCATGTCCCCAATGAGTGAGAACACCGAGGGGCTGTGTAAAAGCTTCTTTTGTGACGTGTAGTTATAACAAAAAACATGGATTATTTTGACAGGAGCTACTAGTTGCTGTGGATTTGCTTGCCCCTGTGCTCTGATTTGCACAACTGTACTTGGGGTGATGCACAACTTGGGCACTGGTCACATGAGAAGACACGGTGCAGACTCAGAGAATTAAGTGTAAAGCTCAGGCTCCAGGGACATGAGGACCTACAAAATGGGATCCATTGACGCTCCTTGGTGTCGTTGAGCTCTCGCTGGGTCTCCACTTCTTAGTGTGACTGAGCTCTTTCTCAGACTCCTTTTCCTTAATGCTGAATCACGGTGCATGTGAAAATGCATGAAATAAAGTCAAAAATCAAAACTTCTTGCACGGGGACAGGTGCTGAGAACCCCATTGGAAATAAACTTTGCACCATCAGAGCTCACTTTCCCCATCAAAAAGGTTCTAAATTCACCACTGAATAAATGTGGGGTTTTTTTGGCTTTCATTTTTGCCTAGAAATGCACTGGGTAAAGCTGAACTTAGGTTATGATAAGCTCATTGTCCCACTGCACGCCCATTGTAACTACTTGTGTGTCATTGGCCCGTATTTTCCAATCGCAGGCCTCCCGCGGGCGGAGGCCTGCGATCTGGAAAAATCTGCGCCCTTACCTGAGGGCTCCTGGGATGCACACACTTCCGCTCCTGGGCCTCTCCAAACTGCCGTGCGCAGGGCCCACGTATCCCAGGGGCGCATGTCGTTCGCAGCGTCCCTGGGATCACATGGGCCATGGGGAGCCAATCACAGAAGGGAATCTCCCTTCATACATTTGACAGGAAGACCTGTCAAATATATGAATGGAGATCAATGAAAAAACATAGTAAAACTTTAAATACATTTTTTTTTAAATCACATTTTTTAAAATGACTTGAAATTACAATAAATTAAGGGGTAAAAATTCACTTGGTTGCGCCACCCGTTAGCGCCTTAAGAGGGCGCTAATGGGGCGCAAAGCCGCTAACGCCCGGGCGCAGCGATGTTTGCGCCGCTCGAGAACTTAACTTGAGATTGTGCGGCGGCGCTAAAACTTACCGCTGCGACCACCTGCGCGCGCAGATTGTGACGTCATTCCATGGTGCAACGCCCTTGGGGCACCCCGGAGCGGAAATTGAGTGGCGCCCCCTGCCTTACCGCCTGGCGCTTCCAACGACCGGAAGACTGGAACGCTATCAATCGCTGTGGGGCTGGGGGGGGCGCTATTTAAAGGGGGCCTCTTCCTGTCTTTTATTGTTGGTGGCATTTTTGAACTACGCATTCTGAGAGAGAGAGGGAGAGACTTCTGGAGAGATTCAACGTTGTGTGAAGGAGTTTTGGGTACTGAGCAGCACTTTGCAGGTTCATTTTGATTTGCCATTCCTTGTATCGATTTAGCAGAGACCGTGGGAGCTGCACTCTGAGCTCTTTGCCTGGTGCTCTCCATTGTTCTTTCCAGCACATTTGATGTGCAAGTCTCTCCAGGCCGAGATTCAAGGCAGCAATGAACAGGATGTGGATGGAAAGCAAGATTAACCATCCCCTTTAAGAACTGGCCCGTGCCATTGTGTGTGTGTTCCATTGCTGGCTGACATTACATGAGCTTCGCCAGCGCTCCGAGTTAGCGCCTCACTGCTCGGCCTTTGCGCCTTAAGAGAGGTGTGCAGCGCCTGCTTTAGCGCTCCACTCACCTCCCGGGGCGGTAAAAGTGAAGTTTCCCGTCAGTGCCGATAATTAGCGCCAGGCGCTAATATTTGCGTCCGGACGATATTTGCGCCCCAAATGGGGCGCGACCTAATTTCTACCCCTAAGTATTTTAAACAAAAATTTAATTTTTTGAAAAAATAATGGGGTTAAAAATAAACTTTTTTAGAAAGTATTTTTAAATGATAAATCAGTGGATATTTTTTTTAAACTTTTTTTCAACTCTTATCCTGGTAAAAGCAGACCTTACGCCTGCTTTTACCAGGCGTAAGAATTGTAAGGGTTTTCTGCGTGGGAGTGTCTCCAAAAAGCGGAATTATCCGCCCACAGAGGCCTTTCTCCCGGGCAGCCGGAGGATCTGTCAAGACCATTATTGACAGATCGGAAATGCCGGTTTTCAGTGCATGAAACCGGCATTTCCAATGTCCCTACGGGTGGGTACACGGCGCGGGTCAGTATGTTTCAGTTTAGATAGAAAATCAGCCTGAGTTGTGGAATTCTCAAACCATGAAGAAAAACCCCTCAAATCCAATGTAATAAAAAGAAATGTAACTTATACAGTTGCCTTGAAGCAGTGGCCTTGATCATGGGCCATAATTCAGGCCGCTCTTCAGTTGTATGTTGTTTTTGCATTGTCAGTTTCTCTGGGGCTATGTCAGGGTTTTTTTTTTAAGCTGTTACTTTCCACGTTTTGTAGGTCTTTATTAGGCATTGATTGGACAGCTTGCACTAGTGTGGTCCTTAAAAGATGTGGGCAGTGGAACCACATGGCAGAATAGCTGAGTAATCCTTATGAAATCATGGAAAAATAATGTTGCTATCTGCCCTACAAATGCACAGAGATGTCTGGTTATATTGTGGTTTAAAGTACAGTACTGCTTTCTGGGTTACGATAACATCCCAAAGCCTGCCTCATCTGTATTTCATTTGAATATATAAGTAATGTAAAAATGATTCCTTTAAGTAGATGAGGGCATCACTGGGGGTTCTATAATTCCACATCAAGTTTGAGTCCTCTGCCTTTCCTGCCAGTAGAATCTGCTGATCTGATCTGGTGGGAAGTAATAAAAAATAAATCACAGGCAGCATTACTGGCCATATCAATGGGATGTCATTGCAAATGCAGGTTGGTTGGTGGAACAGGATAGCATTTATAATAGAGTATGTGGTCGCCTTATTCTTCCTACCCAAATGCACCACCTCACATTTATCTATATTGAAATTAATTTGCCAATTGTGCGCCCATTCTGCAGGTTTATTAATGTCGTCTTGTATTTTGTCGTAATCTTCCTTTGTAGTAACTACATCTCCCAATATTGTGTCTTTCACAAATTTTGAAACTGTACTTCCGACTCCTGAGTCCAAATCGTTTATGTAAATTGTGAACAACAGTGGTCCCAGCACCGATCCCTGTGGAACACCACTTCCCACCTTTTGCCAATCCGAGTAACTACCTTTAACCCCTACTGTTTTCTGTTTTGCAGCGAACTTGCTATCCAATCTGCAACTGTCTACTGACAGCCACATTCTTTGACCTTAGTCGTGAGTCTACTATGTGGTACCTTTATTGAAGACCTTTTGAAAATCCATATATATTACATCTGCTGCATTACGCTTGTCTACACTTCCTGTTACTTATTCAAAGTCCCTTTGAGCATCTGCATTCCCCAGTCTTTCACCATTTAGGAAATACTCTGCCTTTCTGTTTTTTCTACCAAAGTGGATAACTTCACATTAATCCACATTATATTCCATCTGCCATGTTCTCGCCCACTCACTGAGCCTGTCGAGATCCCCTTGAAGCCTCTTCACATCCTCTTCACAACTGACACTGCCACCTAGCTTGTATCATCAGCAAATTTGGAAATATTACATTTAGTCCCCTCATCCAAATCATTGATATAGATTGTGAATAGCTGGGGCCCAAGCACTGATCCTTGCGGTACCCCACTAGTCACAGCCTGCCATCCTGAAAAAGACCTGTTTATCCCTACTCTTTGTTTTCTGTCTGTTAACCAATTCTCAATCCATGCTAGTATATTACCCCCAATTCCATGTGCCCTAATTTTGTTCACCAACCTCTTGTGTGGGACCTTATTGAAGGCCTTCTGAAAATCCAAATACACCACATCTACCGGTTCCAATTTGTCTACTCCACTAGTTACATCCTCAAAGAACTCCAATAGGTTTGTTAAACAGGATTTCCCTTTCATAAATCCATGTTGACTCTGCCCAATCTTACTAATGGCCCAGAAATTGATTTCGCTCTGTTCCCGCGGGGGTAAGCCTTCCCCGCGATCTCTCACCTCGCTTGTGCTTTTTCAGATCCAGCTCGCACGAACTTGATGTTCCAGACATCAGCCGGGCAGTGCTTGCGTATCCCACCGGCGTAGTGAATTCGTGTGAGCTGTGGGATCACGTGACTCAGTTAGAGCCAATGGCAGCACACCATCTTCCATTCATAAGTTTCACAGCACGGCTGTGAAATCTATGAATCTTACACCCCCCCAAAATAACAGCTAAACCTCAATTAAATTTAAAAAAAAAACCATCACATTAATAAAATAAGTATAGTTAAATAAATTAAATTTTTGAAAAAATTTAAAATCTTTTAAAAAGTTATAAAAATAAACTTACCTGTCTTTAAAGTCTCTAAAAAAGATATACCTGTAAAAAAAAAATTCAAAAAATACTTAATTCACTACTTACCTTGTTAAAAGTGGGTCTTACTCCTCCTTTTTACATTTCTAAAATCTTCAGTACTTACCTGCGCGTCCAAAGCATGAAGTGCACAGCGTGCGCGCAGCCTGTAGCGCGCACGCGATGCACCGAGGAACCGCCCCCTTTTCAAAAGAGCAATTGCCGGTTCAGCGCATGCGCAGGGCATGCAGAAAACCGGCAATTGCAGAGGGAATACGCGAGAGTACGCAGTGCGTACTCTCGCGCACCAGGATGAATTTTTGGGCCATTAGTTTCTAAGTGCCCAGTTATTGCATCCTTTATAATAGATTCTAGCATTTTCCCAACTACTGATGTGAGGCTAACAGGTCTGTAGATCCCCGTTTTCTCTCTCCCTCCTTTCTTAAAGAGCAGGGTTACATTTGCTATCCTCCAATCTACAGGAACCGTTCCAGAATCTATAGAATTTTGGAAGATGACAATGAATGCGTCCACTATCCCAATGGCCACCTCTTTCAAAACCCTAGGATGTAGGTCATCCGGTCCTTGGGATTTATCGACTTTTAGTCCCATTAATTTTGCTAGTACTGTTTTTTTACTAATAATAATTTCTTTAGGTTCCTCATTCTCGCCACACCCTTGGTTTTCTCGTATTTCTGGGAGTTTTTTTGTGTCTTCCTCCGTGAAGATCGAAACAAAGTGTTTAATTTCTCTGCCATTTCCTCATTCCCCATTATAAATTCTCCTGTCTCTGACTGTAAAGGACCTACATTTACCTTTGCCAGTCTTTTCCTTTTCACATACCCATAGAAGCTTTTACAATCTGTTTTTATATTTTTCGCTAGTTTGTGCTCATATTCCATTTTCCCTTTCTTTGTCCCCCTTTGCTGATTTCTAAAAAGATCCCAATCCTCAGGCTGACTGCTTTTTCTGGCAACTTTAAGCTTCCTCCTTTGACTTAATACTAGCTTTAATTTCTTTTGTTAGCCATGGTTGGATCACTTTTCCTTTTGGGTTTTTATGCCCCAGAGGAATATATGTTTGTTGCACTGAAGTCACTTACATGAGTCACTGAAAGTGAATGTGCAGGTGCAGCAAGCCATTCGGAAGGTAAATGGTATGCTGGCCTTCATTACAAGAGGATTTGAGTACAGGAGTAAAGAAGTCTTACCACAATTATATAGGGCCTTGGTGAGACCACACCTGGAGTACTGTGTACAATTTTGGTCTCCTTACTTAAGGAAGGATAGACTTGCCATAGAGGGAGTGCAACGAAGGTTCACGAGATTGATTCCTGGGATGGCGGGACAGTCGTATGAGAAGAGATTGAGTAAACTAGGCCTGTATTCTCCTGAATTCAGAAGAATGAGAGGGGATCTCATTGAAGCATACAAAATTATTACAGGGCTTGATAGGGTGGATGCTGGGAGAATGTTTCCCTTGGCTGGGGAGTCTAGAACCAGGGGCCACAGCCTCAGGATAAAGGGTAGGCCATTCAGGACTGAGATGAGAAGAAATTTCTTCACACACAGGATGGTGAATCTTTGGAATTCTCTACCCCAGAGGGCTGTGGAGGCTCAGTCATTGAGTATATTCAAAACAGAAGTCGATAGATTTCTGACTAGTAAGGGCATCAAGGGATATGGCGGTAGGGCCGGTGAATGGAGTTGAGGCAGAAGATCAGCCATGATCTCATTGAATGGCAGAGCAGGCTCGAATGGCCTACTCCTGCTCCTATTTCTTATGTTCTTATGTTTAATAAGGTTGGTGAAGCATCACCTCTCCTTTTGAAATCCGTACTTTATTTTTATTATTTTCGGTTTCTAGGTGCTTTTCTATTCCATCTTTGAGTAAAGATTTCATGATCTTTCCTACCACTGACATTATGTTAACTGGTCTATAGTTCCCTGGACTTGTTCCAGCTCCCTTTTTAAATATAGGAATAAAATTAGCTGCTTTCTGGCACAATTCCCTTTTCTAATGAATTTTCATATATATGTAATCGTGCCCCTGCTATCTCTTCCCTAACTTATTTTAATACGCGCAGATGCAGTCCATCTGGACCAGAGGTTTTATCCTCTTCAAGGAGATTAGTTTATCAATTATCTCTCCTCCCCTCCTCCCCCCCCCCCCCCCCCCCCCCTCATCCCGACCCCACCTTCTGTCTTAAATATCTTTATCTTTTTGATCTCTTCTAATGTCATGCTCACCTTGTTCGTCTCCCTGGTAAATTCCGTTTCCCTACCATGTCCTCTTGCTATTTTATTTCGGGGTAGTTGAAATCAACCATGATTATTATTCAGTGTTTTGTTGCTCATTTCGTAGATTTCTTACATATTTCTTCCTCAACTTCCCTTCCACTATTAGGTGGTCTGTAGAATACCACTATTAACTTAATCGATCCCTTCTTATCTTTTATTTCAATCCATATGGATTCTGTTTCTATCTTAATGTTAGTTATGTCTCTTTTTTTCTATTGCCATTATACTGTCTCTAATTCGTACAGCTACCCCACCCCATCCAGCCATCATCCTTTCTAAATACGTTATACCCTGCAATATTTAAGTGCCAGTTCTGTTTTTATATAGTCATGTTTTAGTTATCCCTACTACATCTGACTCCTTGCTATTAATTATTGCCTCCAGTTCCCCTGGTTTGTTTTGGATGCTGTGCACATTGCTGTACAGGCAACTTAATTTGTTTTTATTAATTGTTCCCCTCACTTTATTTTTAAGTCATTTTATACTTAAAAATGTAGGCTATCTATCCCTCTAATTATCGAATCCCTGTGAATACAGACTTTCTATTCTGCTCCTCCACCCTGCCGCCCTTGGACTGCCTTGTGCTCCATGGTACCTTGGTTAGCATTCTGGCCATCCTTCCTGCAGCCTTGATCCTTATTCCCGCAGGTAGCAAGTATTTTGTACCTGTTGGATAGCACCAGTGTCTGCGGGACCTCCTTCTGTGTCTCCCCTTGGTTCCCCCTCCCCTGCTGACTGACAGCCACACTCTCCGCTTCCTGCATCTGTACTTTCCTCTGAGGTTTTACTGTACCCTGGACAAAGCTATCCAGATATTTCTCCCCCTGCCTTATGTGAGTAGGTTGGGCCTATACTCTCTCTGGATTTTAGAAGAATGAGAGGTGATCTCATTGAAACATAAGATACTGAGGGGAATTGACCGGGTAGATGCTGAGAGGTTGTTTCCCCTGGCTGGGGAGTCTGGAACCAGGGGTCACAGTCTCAGGATAAGAGGTCGGCCACTTAAGACCGAGATGAGGAGGAATTTCTTCACTCAGAGGGTTGTGAATCTTTGGAATTCTCTGCCCCAAAGGGCTGTGGATGCTGAGTCATTGAGTATATTCAAGGCTGAGATAGATAGATTATTGGACTCTAGGGGAATCAAGGGATATAGGATCTGGCAGGAAAGTGGAGTTGAGGTCGAAGATCAGCCATGATCTTATTCAATGGCGGAGCAGGCTCCTAATTCTTATGCCAGAGTGTTTCTAATTCGCACTCTAGCTCAAGGGCTCGAGTGACTCAAAGCAGAGACATTCCCTGCAGATGTGGTCATCCGGGACAGTCCCCGCACTCCACAAACTCCCACATATCACAGTCCCGACACATTGCCATTTCTAGTTTTTATTTAATTTAATTTTAGAACTAATAGAAACACTCAAGGCCGAGATTATATTTAGTAGATGGATTTTAGCTTAATTTTAAATGAATTAGTTTATTTATTTATAATTTATAGTTGGAAATAGTGGGCAGGTTTTTGCCAACCTCGGCGGGTCCGGGGCGGGTGACGCATGTGGGGACCTTGCATCTGTGTCGATCCCGGCCTCCAACAAGATATTCCAATGATTGGGCTCGTTAAGCCCGCCCTGCGAGGTTCGTGGCCAATAAATAGGAAGCGGGTCTGATGACGTCATTTGATGGTGCGTCATTAGCCGGTTTCCTTAAAGAGACCACGTCCAAATGAAAGCATTGAGGTGCTGCAAACACTGACAAGCACTGCACAAAGGTGCACGGTTGCACCCAGGTTCTCGCATGACTCCCTCCATATGTTTATGGAGAGAGTCACAGCACAGAGGAGGTTCTCTTTCCTTCCCATGGGCGGAAGAGACCTCCGCAGGACACCAGCGCAGCCAGGTTGCACATTGCACAGGAGGACACAAGCAGGGATGTCGTCAGGAGGACCAGGCTGCAGTGGCGCAAACCTTTCAATGATCTCAGTAGATCACGAAACGTTACTGCCAAGCCACACTCAACCTCATCCTGCTGTGCCACTCATCGCATCCACATCACTCTGCCTTCCCTACCCTACTCCTGCACATCCTTACTCACACCAACTTACTTTGCACCTCCACCCATCCCTCGCTAGCTACATTATCACTTCCCCATCTCACTAGCCACCACTCACACTCACTCTCAACCTACTGCAAGCATACCAACTAACAACACACAAGGGTAGACACTTGAGTGGTTTAGCCAATGTTCATGTGAAGTTTCTAGTAATGTGCTGTCAAACATTGAAATCTTTATTTTCAACACTTTGTGTGCTTGGACAGATTTGTGTGCACCTTTTGGAAAATATCTTGGTGCGTTCCAGTGAATGGTGAGACATAACGTGCCCCTCCAGTGGTGATGAGTGTGAGAGGAATGGCTTGGACATTGTAGGGATGCTTTATGGTGCTGGTGTGGGGTGGTGCCAACCTGGTGCATCATGTGACAGCCAGGGTGTACAGTGTTAAATGAAGCTAATCTGGACATGGAGAGTCCATCGCTGGCGTCCCGGGCAGCAGTGTGCACGGGTGATGTGCCGCATCAGTTGATTGCGGAGAAGGTTGGTGTGGATGTTGGTGCTGCTGGTGTGCCTGGTGATGCTGGTGTTGGGGCTGATCGTTTTGGGATTCTGAGGACCAAGGTGAGATTTTTTTCTCCATCGTCCAGCGGGGTGGGACTGCAGTCGCCTGGTTCCATTCTCATCTATCTAATCGTAGCCAGAGAATCACCTGCAATGGCTTCTTTTCCCGCTCCCGTGCCGTTACCTCTGGAGTCCCCCAAGGATCTATCCTTGGCCCCCTCCTATTTCTCATCTACATGCTGCCCCTCGGCGACATCATCCGAAAACACAACGTCCGGTTCCACATGTACGCTGACGACACCCAGCTCTACCTCACCACCACCTCTCTCGACCCCTCCACGGTCTCTGATTTGTCACACTGCTTGTCTGACATCCAGTACTGGATGAGCAGAAATTTCCTCCAACAAAATACTGGGAAGACCAAACCACAAACTCCTGATCCCTAGCCGCCAACTCCATCCCTCTTCCTGGCAACTGTCTGAGGCTAAACCAGACCGTTCGCAACCTTGGTGTTGTATTTGACCCCGAAATGAGCTTCTGACCACATTCGTGCCATCACCAAGATTTAACTCTCTCCTGGCCGCCTCCCGTCTTCCACCCTCCATAGACCTGAGCTCATCCAAAACTCTACTGCCCGTGTCCTAACTCGCACCAAGTCCCGTACATCCATCACCCCTATGCTCGCTGACCTACATTGGTCCGGCAATGACGCAATTTTAAAATACTCATTCTTGTTTTCAAATCCCTGCATGGCCTCGCCCCTCCCTATCTCTAACTTCCTCCAGCCCTACAACCCTCTAAGATCACTGCGATCCTCCAACTCTGGCCTCTTGCGCATCCCCTATTTTAATCGCTCACCATTGGTGGCCGTGCTTTCAGCTACCAAGGCCCTAATTTCCATCCCTAAATCTCTTTGCCTCTCTACTTCTCTCTCCTCCTTTGACACTCCCTAAATCCTACCTCTTTGATCAAGCTTTTGGTCATCTGTCTTAATGTCTCCTTATGTGACTGGTGTTAAATTTTGTTTGATAACACTTCTGTGAAGCACCTTGGGATGTTCTACTGTGTTAAAGGCGCTAAACAAATGCAAGCTGTTGTGTCACTAAGCTCTCTCTGGGTCACCCTCTTCAGTAACACTGAGCTCTTATCTCAGACTCCCTTTCCTTGATGCTGAATCACGGTACACTTGAAAGTCATAGAATCATTGAATAGTACAACACAAAAGGAGGCCATTTGGCCCATCAAGTCTTCCCTCTCCCCTGCTCTTCCCCATATCCCTGCAATTTTTTCTCAAGTATTTATCCAATTCCCCTTTGAAAGCTACTATTTAACATCTATCCACCACCCTATCAGGCAGTGCATTCCAATTCTAACCACTCGTTGCATAAAAAAGTTTTCCTCATGTCATCTCTGGTTCATTTTGCCAATCACCTTAAATCTGTGTCCTCTGGTTTATCGACCCCTTCAGCCATTGGAAATAGTTTCTCTTTATTAACTCTATCTAAACCTTTATGATTTTAAACACCTATCAGATCTCCTCTTGGCCTTCTCTGCTCTAAGGAGAACAACCCCAGCTTCTCTAGTCTATCCATGTAACTGTAATCCCTCATCCCTGGAACCATGCTGGTAAATCTCTTCTGTACCCTCTCCAAAGCCTTCACTTCCTTCCGAAAGTGTGGTGCCCAGAATTGAACACAATACTCCAGCTGGGCCGAACTAGTGTTCTATGTAGGTTTAGCATAACTTCCTGGTTTTTGTACTCTATTCCTCTATTTATAAAGCCCAGGATCTCATTTGCTATGTTAACCTGTCCTGCCACCATCAAAGATTTGTGCACTAACACCCCCAGGGGTCTCTGTTTTTGCACCCCCTTTAAAATTGCAGGTCTTTATTAGGCATTGATTGGACAGCTTGCACTGAAGTGATGAGCATGGTTCTTAAAAGATGTGGGCAGTGAGATCACATGGTAGAATTGTTGAACGATCCTTACAAAATCATGGAAAAATAATGTTGCCAACTGTCCTACAAATGCAAACATGACTGGTTATATTGTGGTATAAAGTACAGTTCTTCCTTCTGGCACTGTGGTGCGCGGCTAAAAATAAGCTCCCAAGGTCAGCAAATCCTGCCTTATCTGTTTTTATTTGCAAATGTAAAAAGTGGATGAGGGGTGGGGGCATCACTGGGTCCTTTAATTCCACATCAAGTTTGAGTCCTCTGCATTTCCTGCCAGTAGAAACATCTGATCTGGTGGGAAGTAATTAAAAAAAAAAAAAAATCGCAGGCAGCATTTCCAGCCTTCCTGGAGGGATAAGTGGGTTGACTTGGTACTTTCTGCTCCCAGCAGCGTTGCTCCCCTCCTCTGGAGTCCACAGTACAGCAGCTTCCTGCTGAAGGAAGAGAGCAGCCTGCTGGGAGTGGAAGGGCAAGCTCAGCATGTGTCCCCCTGCTGGCGAGGCTGTAGCATTGCCATGGTTCCACTGGCTGATCCGTTTCTGCCAGTCTGTGGTTTTTGTTTCAGCCCGAGCACCTCGCCTTAATAGTACTCGTGTCACCTCACTTATCTAGGACTCTCTACTTGGATGTGGGAACAGAAAGGAGGATGACCCACCCTGAAGCAGCAAGCTCGCAGCAACTTGCATTTATTTAGTGCCTTTAACGTAGTAAAACGTTCCACGGTGCTTCACCGGAGTGTTATCAAAACATATTTGACCGTGAGCCGCATAAGGAGTTATTAGGACAGGCGACCTAAAGCTTAGTCAGAACGGTAGGTTTTAAAGGAGGGGAGAGAGGCTGCGAGGTTTAGGTATGGAATTTCCGAGCTTGGGGCTGAGATAGCTGAAGGCACGGCCACCAATGGTGGAACAATGAAAATCGGGGATGCACAAGAGGCCAGAATTGGAGGAGTGAAGAGATCTCGGAGGGTTGAAGGGCTGGAGGAGGTTACAGAGATCGGGAGGGGCGAGGCCATGGAGGGATTTGAAAACAAGGGTGAGAGTTTTTAAATCGAAGTGTTGTCAGACCGGGAGCCAATGTAGGTCAGCGAGCAAAAGTTGAACCTGACGATACCAACACTTCCTGCCCTCCCAATAGACCATGCACGCAGGCAACTCCCAACCAAGGGACTTTCCAAACCCCACCAACAGCAAAAGGCAGCACCATTAACATCCCATGTCACTGCACCAAATGCAGTGGCCACCAGTGCTGCTGTCTCTACCTGCAAACGGAGTCCCTGACTGCTACTGCTTTTAACTTGACAACTCGCCCAAGTCCCGAGACTGCTGGCTCTTAGTACCCTCAGTTGCAGAAGGAAAGAGAGAGAGAGAAGTAAAAACAAAGCAAGAAAGGGATAGAGAAACAAACTAAGAACAGAAAGAGAGGAGGAGCGAAACTGAATTGAAGAGGGGAGGATACAAGTGAAGGGACAGAAAGAGTCTGAAGGAAAGGAGAGATAGACACGCAGGTAAGGGAGTGAGAGAGAAATTGAAATGGGGAGCTATTTAAGGTGCATTATTAGTACAACTTTGGCATTGATGCGAAGCTTCTGTGCACTCACGCTAAAGTTGTACAGTTCAGTGGCAACTCACTAGTTGCATCCCAAGGATCCAGCCCACTGGCCCAGAAGGTTGGACAGTGCTTTCATCAGCTGCCCCATGAGTAGTCCATGGACTGAAATTCATTCTCTAATGTATTGAGAGTATATGTTGGAAAAGATTGGCTAATGTAAACATTCACCCGGAATTTCCTGGAACCAATTTGCAGATGATTGGGAGGAAGCTAATGGAGCCGGAATTAGTCCGGTTAGATTTTTCCTACATTTTGTGAATAGGACATACTTGGGCACGCTTCCACATTGTCAGATTGATGGCACTGTTATTAGCTGCACTGCAGTAGCTCAGCTAGGGGAGCGCCTAGTCTGCCACTATTGGCTGAAGTTGCTTTCAAACATTTCAGCCATGTCAAATGATCAATTACGGTAATTCAATCCTAACTGTGTATTCTATAATCTGCTTCCAGGTTTATGGAAGGGTTGATTCCCATGGATGAGTGCCATTTGCCCAAAGGATTTCAAATTAAACCTGGAAACCATGTGGATAATAGCCTGGCTTATTGGTACATACTTTTCCCAAACTCTTGTTAATTGTTAACAAATGTTATTTTGTTTGCTGTTTCATATTCTATTAAATAGAAATGTTCTCATGTAAGCACTTTTTTTCTCCCCTCTTCTCTTGAAGGCACCAACTCTCACTGGGGTATAGCTCAATGGGTGCTAGCAGTTCCTCAAGTAATTGGTCCTTATTCATGTTTCAGCCTAGTTAGTGAGATATTCCACTATATGGATGGGGAAGAGGGGGGTGGTGTTCAGCATCTTGATTGAGATTGATCTTGAGATTGAACCTGATGTTCAAACACGCCACTGGATAGGAGAAGGAGCCCTAATGGATTTTTCCTCACTCTCCACTCCAGTTGGTTGCTTAGTCTTGATAGCTTTGTAGAGCCTTTCAACTAACAAGTCAAGTAAAACCTAATTTATTAATTTTAACTTCCCTCTGCTGGAATCGAGATTCTGTGTGAATAAAGTATATACCATCAGAATGGCACCCATTCTCCACTGTTGCCGATCAGGCCAGTCTAATGCCATGTCCTTTGAAACAATTCATTAATCAGCATATCTGCATCCCTGATCATCCCAGTAATTTAGTTAATCTCTTAGGATTGGAGGTGAGGGTAACTGTATCTGTGTCCTTGCAAATGGGCTTTTGTGACCATTGGCACAGGTTTTGGAAATTATGGTTAACGCTCAAATTATTCATCACTTTGAAAGTTCAGGCCTAATCCATGATCATTGGGGTATGATTTTCAGTGTGGCTGTTCCTCTGGTAATTCTGTTGCCTATAATACCAACTCTAGAACTTTTTTTTTTAACACTTTTGGTGAATTACCTATCATTGCTTTGGACATCTTCAAAACCTTTGCCAGAGACTGGTTCTGTGCATTTCTAAACCAGTTATTGCCATATGGTCTCCCACAAAAGCTATTTTGATGGCTCTCTAGTTTCATCTCAAATCACTCTATGTTGTAGTTGATGGCTCTTCCTCTGACCCCCCTTAACTCAAGGGTACCCCAAAACTCTGATCTCTCCCTCCCTGTTCCTTGATTTCAATGACCTCTTCCACTTATTCAACTTTATCCAATCTCTTGCTGATCATCCCACGCTACATTCATCAACTACCTTCAGATTGTACGAACCATAGGAGCATAAGAATTAGGAGCAGAGTTAGGCCATACGGCCCCTTGAGTCTGCCCCACCATTTAATAAGATCAGGCTGATCTTCGACCTCAACTCTACTTTCCTGCCCTATCCCCATATCCCTTAATTCCTCTGGAGTCCAAAAATCTATCTATCCACAGCCTTGAATATATTCAACGACTGAGCATCCACAGCACTTTGGGGTAGAGAATTCCAAAGACACTCAACCCTCTGAGTGAAGAAATTCCTCCTCATCTCAGTCTTAAAAGGCCGACCCCTTATCCTGAGACAATGCCCCTTAGTTCTAGACTCTCCAGCCATGGAAACAATCTCTCCGCATTTACCCTGTCATTCCACCTCAGAATCTTTTATGTTTCAATGAGATCACCTCTCATTCTTCTAAACTCCAGAGAGTATAGGCTCAATCTTTCCTCATAGGACAACCCTCTCATCCCAGGGATCAGTCTAGTGAACCTTCATTGCACCGCCTCTAAGGCAAGTATATCCTTCCTTAAATACGGAGACCAAAGCTGTGCACAGTACTCCAGGTGTGGTCTCACCAGAGCCCTGTACAATTGTAGCAAGACTTCCTTACTCTTGTACTCCAACCCTCTAGCAATAAAGGCCAACATGCAATTTGCCTTCCTAATTGCTTGCTGTACCTGCATGCTAACTCTCTGTGTTTCCTGTACAAGGACACCCAAATCTCTCCGAACACCAACATTTAATAGTTTCTCACCATTTAAAAAAAATTCTGTTTTTCTATTCTTCCTACCAAAGTGAATAACCTCACATTTCCTCACGTTTTACTCCATCTGCCACTGTATTGCCTACTCACTTAACCTGTCTATAATCCCTTTGCAGGCTCTTTGTGTCCTCCTCACATCTTACTTTTCCACCTAGCTTTGTATCGTCTGCAAATTTGGATACATTGCGCTCGGCCCCTTCATCTAAGTCATTAATATAGATTGTAAATAGCTGAGACCCAAGCACTGATCCTTGCAGCACCCCACTAGTTACAGCCTGCCAACCGGAAAATGACCCGTTTATCCTTACTCTCTGTTTTTTGTCTGTTAACCAATGTTTTATCCATGCTAATACCTTACCCCCAACCCCATGTGCCCTTATTTTCCTTAACAGCCTTTTATGTGGCACCTTATTGAATGCCTTTTGGAAATCCAAATATACTACATCCACTAGTTCCCTTTACCTACCTTGCTAGTTACATCCTCAAAAAAACTCTAATAAATTTGTCAAACACGATTTACCTTTCATAAAACCATGTTGACTCTGCCTAATCATATTAGGATTTTCTAAGTACCCTGTTACCACTTCCTTCATAATGGATTCCAGCATTTTCCCGACGACTGATGCCAGGCTAACTGACCTGTTGTTCCCTGCTTTCTCTCTCCCTCCTTTCTTGAATAGCGGGGTTACATTTGCTACCTTCCAATCCACTGGGACCGTTCCTGAATCTAGAATTTTGGAAGATCACAACCAATGCATCCGCTATCTCTGCAGCCACCTCTTTTTTAGAACCCTAGGATATAGGCCATCAGGTCCAGGGGATTTGTCGGCTTTTAGTCCCATTAGTTTCTCAAGTACTTTTTCTCTACTGATATTAATTACTTTAAGTTCCTCGCTCCCATTAGCCCCTTGGTTTCCCACTATTTTTGGTATACTATTTGTGTCTTCTACTGTGAAGACAGATACAAAATATTTGTTTAAAGCCTCTGCCATTTCCTTGTTCCCCAATATAATTTTCTCCTGTCTCAGCCTCTAAGGGACCAACATTTACTTTTGCTACTCTCTTCCTTTTTACATACTTGTAGAAGCTCTTACAATCTGTTTTTATATTTCTTGCTAATTTACTCTTATGTTTGGTTTTCTTCCTTTTTATTAATTTTTTGGTCATCCATTGCTGGTTTCTAAAGCTCTCCCAATCCTCAGGTTTACTACTATTCTTTGCAACATTATAAGCCTCTTTTAATCTAATACTATCCTTAACTTCTTTAGTTAGCCATGGATGGATCACTTTTTTCGTGGAAAAGACCTCTGCATGAATAAATCTGGACACCTTGATCTCTTCCACGAGGCAGAGAAAATCTTGGTTCTTTCAATTCTTCAAAGATAGTTTCTTTATGTCTCTTCGAAATCTAACCTATAGCTCTTGCCTTTTAATGGCTTCATCCTTGGCCCTTCCTTTTATCTGTTGCTATTCTTGAACTCATTATCTCCTCTGATTTCCAATGGTACTCCCATATCTCCATTGCTAACGCTGCCTCTAAGAAGCTTAATGTCCTCTTTAATGCCAAGTACTTTTTCCCCCCTTCAAAAACTCTTATCTCTATAAAGGCCAAGTATGCCCAATACTTAAATCAAATTTGAATAGCTACTGAGGCTCTTCCAATCTCTCTCTCGCACTCTTGGACAAGAGAGCAGAAAAGGCACCTGCAGTAGTTTTCTTTTTACTAGTAAAAGCTGGGTTGATGAGTAATTCTGCCCTCGCCTCCTACAGCCATTCTCTCTCCATATCTTTCAATATTTTATTAATACATCTATGCCCATTGCTTCGTTAGAGTGAACCTTTGGCGTAGTGGTAGCATTCCCGCCTCTGGGCCAGAAGGTGCAGGGTTCGAACCCCACTCCAGACAGTCCTGGCGAGTGGAGTCGGAGTGCCGGTTGTGGGAGCCCATAAAAACCTCCTGCCGTATAGGACTAACCACCCTATCGGCTGGTATAAAGATGGTTACGGCCATGGAAGGAGCATTCACACGGCCAATCAGCCTGCGAATCGTTCCACTATTTCACACTGTTTCCCCAAAGGGAACAGTGAGAAGTCACGAAAAGAAGATGATTGCTCCGCTGAACTTTATTTTCATTCATTCTAAGTCCCCAAATAGGTCATTTTGCATGAGGCTTATTGCACCATCTCTTGCTCGAACTCATCCTTTCCAAGTGTGGAACCCCTTTCCTCCTTCACTTATTTCCTTCCCACAATCTACAAGATTTCAAAGTTCACATTCTCTTTCAACAAATCACTGTTTCCTGATTTCTACTTTGTGCTGTGTTTTTATCCTTTTGCTCCCCTGGGTCCCACGCTATAGGCCTTGGTTTCTCTTAATAAGAATAAAAAATAACTGATGCCAGTTGTTGCAATGGGACTGTCCCCACAGCGGAGCTGCGGTTCACTTTCTCAGACCAGAACTCAAAGCTTGGAACTTGTGTTTGGATGACGCAGACATGCACTCTCTCTTTTAGTAACTCTTAAACTTTGTAAAAATTTTCTTTATTTACTTCAGAAAATAATTGGAATAGAATCCTAGAAACTTGTGCCTGTGCCGGCTCTTAGAAAGAGCAGTTGTGCTTAGTCCCACATCCCTACTTTTTGTCCGTAACCCTGTAAGTTCGTCATTCTCAAGTACATGTCCCACTCTCTTAAATTATTTATGGAATCGGATTCCACCACCTTTTCAGGTCGAGCGTTCCAGATGCCGACAACTCTCTGAGTGAAAAACTTTCTCCTCATCTCCCCTCTAGATCTTTTGCCAATGATTTTAAATCGATGACCCCTAGTTATTGACCCACTCACCAGAGGGAATAAAATGTTGAAACATGACTGCTTCAAAAGGAAACTAGATAAATACATGGGAGAAAAGGGAATAGAAAGATATGCTGACAGGCTGAGATGGGGTAGATGGAATGGGAGGAGACTTGTGTGGAGTATAAACCCCAGCATAGACTAATTGGGCCAAATGGCCTGTGCTGTATATTCTATGTAATGTAATTCTATGCAATGATGCCCGCAAGTAGGATCGTGCCTCAGAAATTTGCGATGGTTCCTGCTGCTGATGGCTATCCAGTTACCCCTGCCAGAAAGTGCAGATATGTGAACATTGGGCACGGCTCTGATATCTTTCACAGTCAAATACCCTGCCAACACTCATTGACTGAGACGAATATGGGACAGTTGGGGGAGGTACCCGAGGGCAGCCATACTCCAGCATGCCTGCAAAAGAAGGGAGAACATTGGAGGCAAGAAATGGGGCAGGAGAATGCACTTTTTCATGGCTTTTTTTTTTTAGGAACAGGACTGATGTGCAGACTTGTACAAATTGGAAAGCTCCAATCATTTGGAATGGAATCTTCAATCCCAAGTATTATGATGAGGTGTACAAGAAACAGAAGATTGTTATTGGTCTCACAGTCTTTGCAGTTGGCAAGTATGTTGCTGTACTTTGTGCTGTGTAGAGTGCCATTGTTAAACTCTCAAAGCCTACTGTAAGATATTACACAGTTACCTCCCTTTTTATATTGCAGAACCACTGCTAGTAGAAGGAAGTCTGGTGCATGTCAAACCCACCCCAGGCTCTGCAGCACCTGTTTCACAGCAGAGAAACAGTTGCACATAAGTTTCAACTTTCAGTTTTAGTTACTTACCGAATGTTTGAAAAAGTTTTGTGCGTGCCAGTGAGGTGCAAACCATATCACTAGGCTGTACTGACCCAACCAAGTGCTTCGCCTGCCCATGAGGAGGCTGGAAGCTCCCCAAAGCAGTGGCCTTGTCCCACAGGCTGTGTTGCCAACTGCTCTCCGCTGGGGCAGCAATTAAGGCTTGAATTGGGGTTCTGCCTGAGCTCAATGATCGCATTCCTCACTTTCTCCGTCACGCCCCTTTTCCTATCTTTGCCTAAATCTGGAAAAGGAAATTGGACAAGTATTTGAAAATGAAGAATATGAAAAGCAAATGGGATTATAGCAGAGAGATTCAAAATCAAATTTGGGACCTTGCAGATCCTTATGATTTTTAGTATCGCTCCACAAGTTGGATTACTTACTGATCTATTAATTGAAGACCTAGCACTGGCACAGATCTGGTGCGTCAAATAGCAGCCTCCTGTGCTGTAATTTTTATCGTTCTCATTTTTAACTCTGTCATAAGGTAAGGTTTAGAACCTTTTTGTATTCCTAGCAAAACCCATTCACGTGACATTGAAGGCAGCAATGAAACATGTTGAGTTTCTGTGTAACACATGTTTTTCAGGATTCCTTTTGTGCGAGAATGAATTTAAAGTGAGTACAGTTATAAATCTGCCTGATCCTTTGCCAAGAGCTTGCAGTATTGTGAAAGAGTCAAGTTGATAAGGCCGTTAAAAGCTAATCTGATGAAACATAGAATTCCAGGAGGTTTAGAATATGAAAGCGAAGAGGTAATGATGAGCCTATATAAAACCTTAATGATACCTCAGTTAGAGTACGGTGTGCAGTGTTGGGCTCCACACTATGGGAAGGATATTGTGGCTTTAAAGAGGTGTTATAATGCGTATTCACTAGGATGCTGCCTTGTACAGTACAAGGAAATAAAAATATGGCGCCATTCCCAGTGTAGGCGCTGACTTGCTTGATGTATTGGGAGAGCAAGGCTGAAATGCAATCTGCAGGCAAGTCACACACTCCCTAAATCCGGTCGTAGAGTAACCGGCCAGAACTGTAACCTCAAAATAATAAGCGAGAGAAAGAAACAACTTGCATTTACATGGTGCCTTTCACGTTCCTCAGGATGAATCAAAGCCAACAAATTTCTTGTTGAAGTGTAGTTATTACTGTTATATAGGCAAACATGACAGTCAATCTGCATGTAGCAAAGTCCTACAAAGAGCAAACAACAACTTGTATTTATATAGCGCCTTTAATGTACTAAAACGTCCCAAGGCGCTTCACAGGAGTACTTTAAGACAAAAAATTTGACACCGAGCCACATAAGGATAAATTAGGGCAGGTGACCAAAAGCTTGGTCAAAGAGGTAGGTTTTAAGGAGCATCTTAAAGGAGGAAAGAGAGGTAGCGAGGCGGAGAGGTTTAGGCAGGGAATTCCAGAGCTTAGGGCCTAGGCAACAGAAGGCAGGACCACCAAAGGTTGAGCAATTATAATCAGGGATGCTCAAGAGGGCAGAATTAGAGGAGCGCAGATATCTCGGGGTGGGGTGGGGGGGGGGGGTTGTGGGGCTGAAGGAGGTGAAAATGATCGACCAATAAATCTGTTTTTGGTGGTGTTGGTTGAGAATAATTAAAGCAGAATATGTCACTTCATTAGTATATTCTTTTACAGCATAGTTCTTTACTTGCTTATCTCTGAAACAGCAGGGGCAGCAGTAGTGAGAATGGAGCTCTCCTCGTGGAGACGCTTGCCGAGTCTTGTGCGAAATTGTTGAGCATGATGTTCAGTTATTAATCAGAAAACCAAGCTTGCCCCTGAAAATCTGCCCAGGGCTTTCAAATCGCCAGGATTCATCTTTCAGCGGCAATGAAATATGTTGAGTTTCTGTGTAACACATGTTTTTCAGGACTCCTTTTGTGCGAGAATGAATTTAAAGTGAGCACAGTTATAAATCTGCCTGATCTTTTGCCAAGAGCTTGCAGTATTGTGAAAAGAGTCTCTCGGGGAAGCAATATTTTCTTTTTTTTTAATGTTTCCAAGTTTATTGGTATTTCCAGATGTGGGAACCATTTGTAACAGCTCCCAGTGACTGGGGTATGCAATCCAGGATGAATCAGCACCGTTCTAAGTTGTTTTGTGTGGTGCTGCCGTCACCTGGTGCACAATACCCTTCTCCAAAACAAATCCATCACTAATGCCATTTAGTAGCATTGAAACTTTCCCATGTAATGTCATTCCTTATATGAATGGCACTTTACCCGATCGTAAATTGCATTCCTGCTGAAACGATGGCTTGTATACCGGGGTAACTCCTGCACTTCAAACAGCAAGGTACATTAGAAAGTAAGAGTTGGCGTTTCTGTGATCGAGGCCACTGATGTCCCGGTTTCCGACAAAAATGGACTGGGGAAAAATCTCATAATCCCACTTAATAAAAATGGAATTTAACTTGTTCAATCGCTGTAAAGCTGTGGCCCGCTGCTTATGGGAAAAGTGTAATTAAAAAAGGATGGTTAAAGGGTGGATTTGGCTGGTATATCGAATGGTTTTAGACAACATAAATCCTGAATATTACTTTAAAATACAGCAGGGTATATAAGTTGCACCGGAGGTCAGAGATATAAACTCGTCAAATATAAAGTTAAATCAGATATCAGAAGGAACGTCATACCTTGCAGAGGGTGAGAAATGTCTGGGATAATCTGGCATGTACGATTGGAGAGACACGAGGGCTAATTCCACGATCTTGAGTTCGCAGCAGGGAATACAACTTGGAAAATCAGGGCTACAGTGTTGGGGTATTGGGGGGATAGAGTTGGAGTTCGAGAGGGACGAGGTTTAGGAGAGGAACGAGGTTTAGGAGAGTTACGGCACCTTGTGACAGCATTCCCCGCTAGGAACACCATTAGGAATCATCCCCTTGCATTTTTTTTTCATGTGGTCGGCCGTGACGGGGAAAATAACATCTCTTTATTGCTGGTTTGCTCACAATAAAATTGAAACTCGTGTTCCGGTCAATATGCAGGAGATGTAGCTGCTGATAACAGATCTTGGTTTTCTGATTTCGGCTTTAGCCATCAATGAGCACTTAGAACAGCTCTTTCCAAAAATTTCAGAGCAAACTGGCGAGCAACAAATAAGACTACGCCTGGAATAACAACAGAAAACGCTGGAAAAACTCAGCAGGCCAGGCAGCATCCGTGGAGAGAGAAACAGAGTTAATGTTTCAGGTCGAAGACCTTTCCTCAGAACTGGAAAAAAGCAGCTTTTTTCCAGCTCTGACGAAAGGTCTTCGACCTGAAACGTTAACTCTGTTTCTCTCTCCACGGATGCTGCCTGGCCTGCTGAGTTTTTCCAGCGTTTTCTGTTGTTATTTCGGATTTCCAGCATCCGCAGTATTTTGCTATCGTAAGACTACGCCTGGGTCGGATTGCCAGGATTCAGGGGGAGGGTTCACGTGTGGTCCACGGACCATAATTTGGACACTCCTGCTTTAGAATGCCCGAGTATGAGGAGGCGTACGGTGGGTTTAAGATTCACTTTCGGTGGCCATTGCTCCTTGGTAGCATGGCAATTGTTAGTCAACACTGAGTATTGCGTGCCAGCCTCCACTGGCCGCGAGTGAGTGCATTAAAATCCATTCACTCAAATGTCCCGTTCTCTAAGTGGCTGATGGGTGGGCTCCCTAGAGCACGGAAAACTTGAACACACTGACTTAACTGAAAATGTGCTTGTACAAGTAGACTTCTGGCTGGTAATTCTGATCTCAGATAGGGACCCATTGCGCCCCCAATATAAAATTTTCAGTGCTGTTGGTGGGGTGGGGGGGTTATTGTTGCATTGCACCCAAGCATTAACACTAGTAGAACAACTGGTACACCAAGATCAGGGACTATGTATTCCAAAAATGAGTCAACATCGTCAGGAAAGATTGGGATAAAACAAGGGGAAGTGAAGGGTGGGGGTGGAAGAGGATGTGGATGTGGATATGACTACTGCTTCTAAGAAAAGGTTTACTTTTCCATATTTCAGGTATGTGGACTTGTACTTGGAGGATTTCCTGGTGTCGGCCGATGAACATTTCATGCCAGGATTCTCTGTCATCTACTATGTGTTTGTAGACAATCTGCTGAAGCTTGAAGAGATGAATCTGCGGCTGAGTGGAAGACGGAAAGTCAAGAGCTTTCAGTTTGAAAAGCGCAAGCGGTGGCAAGACATTTCCATGGCCCGCATGAAGATGATCAGCAGGTTGATTGAGGACCACGTCCAGCACGAGGCCAGCTATGTGTTCTGCTTCGATGTGGATCAGAGTTTCCAAGGCCGCTTCGGCACGGAGGCGCTGAGCGAGTCGGTGGCGCTCCTGCACGCTTGGTACTACAGAAGGCCGAAGTTCTTGTACACCTATGACCATAACCCCCACTCCGCAGCTTACTTGAGCAGGGGCGATTTCTACTATCACGCCGCCGTGTTTGGTGGGACTTGGCAGAGCGTCAAGAACCTGTCGGAGAGCTGCCACCAGGGGATCATGCGGGACAAACAGAAGAATGTGGAGGCTCGTTGGCAAGACGAGAGCCACCTCAACAAATACTTCTGGTTGCACAAACCCACCAAAGTTCTTTCGCCAGAATACTGCTGGGATAAAAAGATCGGATGGCGAGGAGACATCCATGTGGTCAGACTGTTGTGGGCTAAGAAGCAGTACGGTGTCAGTCGACAAATTGACTAAGCCTTTAGAAAGGAATTTCTATTAATTTTAATACTTTGCCCCTTGAGGTGAGGGGAAATGTGCCTTCTCCTCTCTCCCAGTTTAGTATAGATGACTCTCCTGAGAGGCACGACATGTGATAGGTGCATGGCGAAGCTGTCTATACTCTGCCCCAAGAATGTACCTTAATCCTCCAAACTATTGCACCAGTGTGACACCTCCCATTTCCCCCACCAGCTGTTCTTACCCCAAGAAAGAGATGGGTAATTTAGCGATTTATGCACGTTATCACTCGGCTGAGGCTGCCTAAACTCTCCATGTACAAGCTGGCAGAGTTGGGAGACTTTCATCCATTCTGGGCTGTATTCGATGTCCAGTCCCAAAGGTGAAAAGACAGTAGGTGAGGGGTGGGGGGGGGGGCGCGATTTTCCCTGGAACCTTTCGGCGCTAAAGAGCCTCTGAGGTGGCCAAGATGGGGTCTTAAGCTGAAACGCCGGTTTAGCGCAAGACGCGATCTTGGTAAAGGAGTTGAAGCTTGCACTAGGAACCGCCAGCCCAGGGGATCGTTAAGCTGATGATTTCCACTTAAATTGCCTGCTAGCACTCATTAAGGAGGCTGCACAACATTTTGGTGGCTAGCACTTGACCTAATGCCCTCTCCTAACAGCGACCAGCTGATTGGGAGTAAACTAGTCGTTGCTGAGGATTTTGAGCACTACTTAAAGTACATCACCTTTCAATGTTCACTTGCTGCTTGAGGTCTCAACAGGACTTTTAAAACACATCGGGAAACATGCTGGACACTATCAAGACTTGACCAACACACTATCGACGTTTATTCTGAAAATTCTCTGAGGACTTCCTAAAAATAGTGAGCGATGTGCTACTCTACCTTATGAGGCCAGGCAGAGCAGCAGCAGCTTCTGCAGGAGAGAGGGACAGGAGGGCGAGGTGGAGGCCTCCCACTGGGGGAGGGGGTAAAGGACATCCCTCCTCCTCTGGGCCTCCTCCACCAGGACCTCCAGGGTTGTGTCAGGGAACCTGTGCGACCTCTCACTCGGTCCCTGATCCATCCTGCAACGTGTGCCGCTCGCTGGGTGTCAGCCAGAGCACTCCACACCTTCAGTGGAAGTGGGTGAGTGGAGCCCCACATATACTGCTCCAGGAAAATTGTATCTAATCAGCGCTTGAGTGCTAAACCTGCGGGTGTGTCTCTTTTTTAGCATCTGGTAATCAGCAATTAGGACCAAATTTGCGTGCTAAAAACAGACTTGCAAACAGGCATGTCTTTTTAGCACTGAACCCATTTCAGGCCTGTTTTCTCCCTTTCACCAGAATTGCCCACTGCCCCAACCCATGCCGCATAGAAGAATGTTTTTTAAACTCAGGATTTGGACCAAGCCGATTAATATAGATAAGCTGTATACGTTAAAAGTGAAGGGCTTTAATGAAGCACTGCTGCTTTTTAAAAAAACTGAATTTGTGAATTATGTTTACACAGGCCCGTTGAGGCCAGCACTGACCTTAGATTATAAACTGCCGACTCTTTCAGTATCATTGACCGTGATGTACAAAAAAACCGTTCTTATTTGGATGATGAGAAAATCTGTATATTGGGCACAAGAGATGAATAAATTTATAATTCTGTCCAAGAAGTTTGTTTTTGAATAATATATATTTTCACGAGTTGCGTGTGTTTTTTTTTCTCCCCCCCCCCCCCCCCCCCCCCCCCCCCCCCCATATCTCAGCTGGATAGTAGCTGAGTCGTAGGCCCCGATCTTTACTGGGCGGGATTTTCGTACGGGGGTGGTGGTGGAGGCGTTCTGGTCAGGAAACCCGGAAGGCCGGGATTCCCTGAATGCTGTGCTTTAACTCCACAGCGTGCGTGTTTCCCCCCCCCCCCCCCCCAACAGATTCCCTGCCCGGAAGCCAGCCTGATTGATGAGTTTGGCTCACTGTCGGGCGGGGTACGCGGTACGAGGCCGCAGCCCAGGAGCAGGTAGGCTTGGAGGGTCAGGGGTGATCGCGGGGTCAGAGAGAGATGGGGAGGGGGTGGGGTCGGTGGTCATTGGCGGCCGTGCTTTCATCTGCCTAGGCCCCTAAGCTCTGGAATTCTGCCCTAAACCTCTCCACCTCTCGACTTCTCTGTCCTCCTTTTAAGACACTCCTTAAAACTTAACTTGGACCAAGTTGTTGATCGTCTGTCCTGATATCTCCTTCACTGGCTCGGTGTCAATTTTTGATTGATAACACTCCTGTGAAGCGCCTTGGGACTTTTTGCTGCTTTAAAGGCACTACATAAATGCAAGTTGTTGGAGGGGATCTGATCACGGGGAGGAAGCAGGTTTGCTTGGGAGGCCAGAGGAAACACTCTTGCTCCTCCAGGCCCACAAGCAGTGCTGGAAAAGCACTTGCCTCTTCCATGCAGCAGTCCTCGCCTCCCTTTAGCTGCCGGGTTTCCCGAGGCCTGGGAAACCTGGCCAGTCGGCATAAAATCTGAGACATGCAGCCTGATTGGAAATATTTAAATGTGCGACCCGCCTCCTGGGAGCGGGTTGGTTGTCCACCCCTTGTCCTGCCTCTGTTAAAGCCGAAAGTGGGTGGGTTTGAGGTGGCTTGGGTTCGGGTTTGACATTTAAAAAAATTTTAACATCCCACCTGACCAAAACCCACCTGTTATTTGGGGGTTAACATTACCCCATATAGACCAGAAGGTACACAGAGTAAGGAGGTGTAGTTTAGCCAAGTTTCCCACATCTGATTACGACTCAGTAACCCCTGCTCGAATTGCATGTGTGCACATCAGATGAGAATTGGGTTCGACTGTGGAGCCCAGTCAGTTCAGGGATGATGTCAGGAAGCACTTAAAGATTGATAGAGTTTTATTAGGTAAGGGTTATGGAACCAAGGCGGGTAAATTGAGTTAGGATACAGATCAGTCATGATCTAATTGAATGGCGGAACAGACTCGAGGGGCTGAATGGCCTACTTCTGTTCCCATGTCAACACTTGTTATCTAGTCTCCATGTGGAGAAATGCCACTTTGTTGAAGGTTGGTGGCATCTATGGAGCTGAACACCAGCAGAGGTGAGTTCTCAGAGGAGGGAGGACACATGATGGAGAAAAAACTAGCGCACCCAAATCTGTTCGTAGAATCATAGAATGGTTACAGCACAGAAGGAAGCTTCTGCAAGAGCACTTCAGCTAGTCCCACTTCCCCACCCTTTCCCCACAGCCCTGCAAAATTTTTTCCTTCAGGTACTTATCCAATTCCCGTTTGAAAGCCACAATTGAATCTGCCTCCACCACCCTTTCAGACAGTGTGTCCCAGATCCTAACCACTCGCTGCGTAAAAAAGTTTTTCCTCATTGGATGCATTGGTTGCAATATGCCAAAATTCCCTGGACTCCGGAGAGGTCCCAGCAGATTGGAAAACCGCAAATGTAACACCCCTATTTAAGAAAGGAGGGAGACAGAAAGCAGGAAACTATAGACCAGTTAGCCCAACATCTGTCATTGGGAAAATGCTGGAGTCATTCATTAAGAAAGCAGTAGCAGGGCATTTGGAAAATCATAATGCAGTCAGCATAGTTTTATGAAAGGGAAATCATGTTTAACAAATTTGCTGGAGTTCTTTGAGGATGTAACGAGCAGGGTAGATAAAGGTGAGCCAGTGGATGTGGTGTATTTGGATTTCCAAAAGGCATTCGATAAGGTGCCACATAAAAGGTTACTGCATAAGATAAGAGCTCACAGAGTTGGGGGTAATATATTAGCATAGATAGAGAATTGGCTAACTAACAGAAAGCAGAGAGTTGGGATAAATGGGTCATTTTCTGGTTGGCAAACGGTAACTAGTGGGGTGCCACAGGGATCGGTGCTGGGGCCTCAACTATTTACAATCTACATTAATGACTTGGATGAAGGGACCGAGTGTAATGTAGCCAAGTTTGCGGATGATACAAAGATGGGTGGGAAAGCAAGTTGTGCAGAGGAGACAAAGAATCTGCAAAAGGATATAGACAGGCTAAGTGAATGGGCAAACATTTGGCAGATGGAGTATAATGTGGGAAAGTGCGAGGTTATCCACTTTGGCAGGAAAAATAAAAAAGCGAATTATTATTTAAATAGAGAGAGATTACAAAATGCTACCGTTCATGCACAAGGACCCCCAGGTCCCTCTGAACAGGTACAACAAGTAATCAAAAAGGCAAATGGAATGTTGGCCTTTATTTCAAGGGGGTTGGAGTATAAAAGCAGGGAAGTCCTACTACAACTGTACAGGGTATTGGTGAGACCACACCTTGAGTACTGCGTACAGTTTTGGTCTCCTTATTTAAGGAAGGATATACTTGCATTGGAGGCAGCTCGGAGACGATTCACTAGGTTAATTCCAGAGATGAGGGGGTTGTCTTATGAGGAAAGGTTGAGCAGGTTGGGCCTATACTCATTGGAATTTAGAAGAACGAGAGGTAATCTTATTGAAACATATAAGATACTGAGGGGGCTCGACAAGGTAGATGCAGAGAGGATGTTTCCCCTCGTGGGGAAATCTAGAACTCGGGGGCATAGTTTCAGAATAAAGGGTCGCCCTTTTAGAACTGAGATGAGGAGGAATTTCTTCTCTGAGGGTCGTAAATCTGTGAAATTCTCTGCCCCAGAGAACCGTGGAGGCTGGGTCATTAAATACATTTAAGGTGGAGATAGACAGATTTTTGCAAGATAAGGGAGTGAAGGGTTATGGGGAGTGGGCATTGAAGTGGCTTTGAGCCCAAGATCAACCATGATCTTATTAAATGGCGGAGCAGGCTCGAGGGGCCAAGTGGCTTATTCCTGCTCCTATTTCTTATGTTCTTGTGATCTACTGAGATCACTAAAAGGTTGGCGCCACTGCAGCCAGGCACTCCTGATGACATCCCTGCTTGTGTCCTGCTGTGCAATGTGCAACCAGGCTGTGTTGATCTCCTGGGGAGGTCTCTTCCACCCATGGGAAGGGAAGAGAATCTCCCTGTGTGCTGTGTCCCTCCATAAGCATATGGAGGGAGTCATGCGTGAGCCTGGGTGCAGCCGTGCACCTCTGTGCAGTGCTTGTCAGTGTTTGCAGCACCTCAATGCTGGAGAACACTGACACAACAACTGTCAAAATCAATGTGGGCGTGGTCCGTTTAAGGAAACCGGCGGATGGCGCATCATCAAATGACGTCATCAGACACGCTTCCTATTAATTGGCCGGGAACCCCGCAGGGTGGGCTTAACGATGTCAATCTACGGAAAGTCATTTTCAGAGAGCGGCTGCAGACAGGAGCGGAACCGTAACCCGCCATCCAGCTCTCCCACCGCCATCCCACCTCCACAGGGAAAATCCAGCTCAGAGAGAGTGTTTTCACTTGTGGGAAACAGCTAAACCAGAGGTCATCAATATAAGATAGTCACTAAGAAACTAAATAGGGAATTCAGAAGAAACTTCTTTACCCAGAGAGTGGTGAGAATGTGGAACTCGCTAACACAGGGAGTAGTTGAGGCGAATAGTATAAATGCATTTAAGGGGAAGCTAGATAAACACATGAGGGAGAAGGGAATAGAGGTTTCTGCTGAGGGGGTTGTGGAAATATGAACTGGTGAATTGTGTGGAATGGTTGCCTTTAGAGGATGGTCGAGGGCTGCAGCCACAGTGAGATCTCAAATAAACAAAACCTTGAAGCTGGGGGCCTAGGGCTGCTAAAATAACATAGTTAACAGGCCTACAAGAGATGACAAGCTTGCAGGATGATCGAGTCTACGACAATAATTAACTCAAGATAAGGGTGACAATCTAGTCTAACGGTTGAGCAGTCGCAAATCACATAATAAGGGACCTCTGGAATTCCCTAAACGACCAAGGATACTGATTGGCTAAGGATGGACACATCTCAGACAAAATGGCCGAATCTGCACACGGCCCATAGGTAGTAAAAATATAGATATAAAAGAAGGGAGCCAAGAGCTAGTTTAGCAGTGAGAACCTAGGAATCACACTCGAGAAGGGAGGAGTCACAAGTCCGGGACTTCTTGTAGGACACCAGTGCGAAGTCTGATCAACTTTCAAACGGGTAATATTGTTTTAAGCTAGCACACATGGGGAGTGAGCCCTGTGTCATTTTCCTTGTAAGTTATTCAAACAACTTGTTAACCAATAAAGTACTGAATTTATGCAACTTATTGAGTCCGACCGACATTTGACACTCTGAACTAAGAACCATAATTGTTGAACTGTTGTTGAGCTGACTACTTATTACTAGCTCAATAGATACAGTGAATTTGGGACAACAAACTGGTGACCGCGGCAGGACTTTTGACTTGAGAAGTGGGACTTTTTACGAAGGACAAATTAAGAGTGTCAAACGGAACGAGTTGGAATCTTAAAAATAAGACGCTACATTATGGGATAACAATGGCGAGCAATAAAGGGGAGACCTCCCAGAGTTGGGAAGAACAGTATAATAAATTAATGGTGGGAAATTATAAAAACTGGGCACTCACCGGAGCTAGAGTATGGCCCACCCAGAATATGGGACAAAGGTTTATGGAA
The DNA here is from genome assembly GCA_030390025.1 of Squalus acanthias. Lineage (NCBI taxonomy): Eukaryota > Metazoa > Chordata > Chondrichthyes > Squaliformes > Squalidae > Squalus > Squalus acanthias. The sequence goes on along the minus strand of CM059440.1, from coordinate 29,010,961 downwards.
ACCTCCGTAACCAGTACAGGAAAGAAAAGAAAGAAAAGGGAATATTAATCATTCCTAATGGTGGCCTGTTATCTTGAATTAGTAAATGAACGAATTTTGGCCCAAGAAGCGAAAGGTGAGCTGCAAAGGGTAAAAAGCCAGCTGACCGATGATTCTGAAACCTATAGGAAAAATATTGAGGAGTTAAAAAGGGAGGTGAGTGAGCTCCGAGATGAGAAGCGATTACATACCCTCCACATGGCTGCCAGCATAACGACTGTAGATTTGAGCAACTCCCAAGTTCAAAAATATCAAACCCAGTTAGAGCAATTACAGACGGAGCGACACGCCTTAGAAGGTAAATGTCAGGATTTAAAATCAACCCTTAGGGTAATACCACAGTCCCACCAACGGGAGAAATATGTGCATGCCAACCAGACCCATTGTAATAAAGACATTGAGGGATTAAGATCACAGTTGTCCTCACTAAAAGGGGTAATTTGCGCCTTTTCAGATGAAGGGGATGCCGATATAGACTATTGAAGTCTGGCTGAGGCTGCTCATGCCTATGATCAACGGGAAAGGGAGGACTGGCCTGAGCCAGAGGAGAAAGTGAAACCACCACCCTACGTCCCCGAACCGCCTGATAAAACTCCAACTCCGGAGCTACCCATGAACCCCATGGTAACAACTCGAACCCCAGGGCAAAATGCCAAAGACCCCATCAGCTATTCTACCCCGTTTAGTCTTTCCCAACTAAACGACATTGCTAAGAATGTCCCGAAATACGATGGGAAATCTAGTTTTGAGTTATGGAAAGCCGCTGTCAAGCAAGCCTCTGAAACCCAGGGTTTAGATGACGGGGAACTAAGGAAATTGAGAACCCTGTGTCGAGGACCGATTATTTATGGGGGCTTGACACAAGAACAGAAAAAAGGAGTAGGTACCACAGCAGAACTCTGGGCTGCGGTACGCGAGGTAGCAGGGATAAATAGTAAGGACCCTGTGATGGAATTAGCAAGTTTTAAACAGGCCACTGGGGAACACCCCCGCGCCTATGCAGAATGCCTTTGGATAGTTTTCTGCAATGTCTTTGGAACACTGGAGCGTGACGACTTGGATGATACCCAAAAACCATTCTGGCTAAAGTCCATCATCTCGCTCGCTTCTGACCATGGCCAAGAGGCCTGTAGAATGTTTGACCCTAATGAGGCCTCTCACAATGAAGCTTGGGTCTGAAGACGAATGATTATGGCCTGGCAAAACGACCAAAATAAACCCTCGTCCCAGCAAAAAGAGAAGGTGCATGCGTTTCAGCAGAATCAAGGGAAGAATGGTCCTCCAACATGGAAGACTGAGGGACCACCGGGATACACAGGAGGGAACCAAGAGTACAGGGGAATTGGAGTACCGGAAGGGAGCGTGCTTTAACTGTGGGAAACAGGGACATTGGTCCCGAGAATGTAGAGCCCCGAAAAGAAGTGCTAGGACAGGAGCGGTAGGAGGCTTAGGACGAATGGCACCCTACCAGGAACAGCCAGGGCCAGAGCAGGGAGACCAATGACTGGGTCCGACCTCGGACATCGTATGTGGGATAGGATATGACAAACATGGACGACCTATCGTGTCAGGTACCGTAGGAGGTCACGATACCACATTTTTATGGGACACAGGCGTATCCAGGACGTGCCTGGGAATCCAGCACCCTCTCTCACATAGCGATTTGACAGACGTGACAGTTTTACTAAGCGGTTTTACTGGACACGGGCAAATGGCCACATTTACTAAACCGCTAGACATCCAATTGGGTCATTTAAAATTTAAGCATGCCTGTTTATCGGTACCACAAATGCAGGGAGAAGAAGCGATACTCGGGATAGATTTCATGAGGAAATTTAATCTAGCCTATGATCCCGCGAACAGACGTATTTGCAGATTGCATGAAATATGTAATGATGGTTTGATGACCTGAAACGTTAACTCTCTTTCTCTCTCCACGGATGCTGCCTGGCCTGCTGAGTTTTTCCAGCGTTTTCTGTTGTTATTTCGGATTTCCAGCATCCGCAGTATTTTGCTATCGTAACAGATAGATAGACTCCATTTTGTAGAGATTAGCTAGTCTCATTGTAAGGCATTTCTTATGTTTTTTTTAACTTTTAACTTAGCTTACCTTAAACAACATGTCATGTGATATGGAAAGCTTGTGTTTTCAGTGTATAAGAATGTTCCATTTTTTGTTAATTTTTCAGAGTGTCATCGTAGCCATTGGACTGCGGTGCATTCTCCTTGCAAGCAAGTAAATAATAAAGCCTGCCTTGACGATACTATATGTTTCAAGAGTCTTACTCGGAAGTCGAAACTTCGACAATGGGCATAAGGCAGAAATTCCACATTCCGTACCATTCCCAAAGTTCTGGAATGGTGGAACGAATGAACCGAACCTTGAAAACAGCCTTAGCCAAGGCTTTAGGGGACAAACATCAACAGTGGGTAGATGTGTTACCAGCAGTCTTAATGAAACTAAGAGCCACCCCAAACCGAACAACGGGCTTATCACCATATGAGCTAATGACGGGGAGGGCAATGGAACTCCCCCAAGGCATAATAACTGGAGGAGAGGATGTGGGTCCTCTAAAGGATAAGCTCCGAAGGTATGTCCTCGAATTAAGCAGTCAATTAAAGGAAATGAGGCAGCAAACGCGGGACAGACAGGAAGAAAAGGATAAGGATTTAGAATTGACCGCGTTCCCATATATCCCTCCAGCCGGGACTAAGGAAATGGTTAAAGGTTTACCAGGGAAACCCGGGTTTGCCCCAAAATGGTCAGGACCATATCAGATTCTAATTAGTGGAGATACATGTGCTTGCATTGATATGAAGGGCATGGGACGATGGAAGCACTGGACACAGCTAAAAGTCTATGACCCTTCGCCAGCTTAAAAATGGCTACACCAGAGCAAGTACCTTTTGTGTGAAGTGAAGAATACGCTAGACAATACAAAGAATGGGAGTGGGTGCTGGTACGAATGTTGGTATGGACAATATGCATTGTCATAATGGGATACACCATGGGATGTATCGTGAAGCATGTATGGGAACAATCCCATCGACTCCAACCGGTCGAGCAGGAGGAGGGAATCCAAATGATTATTATCGAGGAACCAGCCTAATGACAGTATTCTATTCACCCCCACAGGAAAATAGAATCTACAAGCAACAAAGCGGTTTGGTTGGCGATATAGCCTTTGGGACATTGTTAACATAAAGTGATAAGATGAACGTGTTACGCAATATCATGTGTAATTTGCTAGTTTGTATAATCATAATATGTAGCCTCGGGAGGACTCAGGCTAGAGTACCCCCACGGGCCAAAAGAGGGTTACGGGTGAACACCTTTTTATATATGTCATACACATATGCCAAGAGAGTTGATCTTGCCAGCTGTTGGGTCTGCGCCCATGTCCCCATGCACTCAGAGGAAGGAGTCCTCCTACAACCAATCCCACTTAGTGATGATGTGACGGTCAGTTGGATGTTTGGAGTTAGAGCAGGATGCACAAGTGTGGGCTGTTATGAAGCCAAGACAGACGGCAGCACTATAGCAAAGCTCCAACATCATGGGTACAACCCAGAATATTGTAGTGGATGGACACGGTCAACATATAACGATTCCTATCTACCACCGTTCCTGAGAACGAGGAGTAAGAAGGGACAAAGCGGGGGACTATGTCTCGTAAAGAGGGGACAACCGACAGATCCTATTGTGGGCTATAGTAACTGCACATATAACATTGCCTTGCCTGGTGAAACGGGTAGTGTGAAACTCCCGTCACTAAACGAAAGCGGTGACTTTTCAGTACAATGGGACCCCCCAGAGGTAAATAAGTATACCCCCTACAACGGGACTCATTTCATGTGCGGTCATGGGCCTATCCCTGGTTGCCCCGAGAATGGAGCGGGTAAATTGGCAAGGGAATCCATTAACCTGGTCTCGGTCTTGGAGCAGGTGGCCAACGATACAGCTGAAGCCCTAGTTAAGGTTAATGCAGAGATGGTAGCCCTCCGCACAGTAGCTCTACAAAATCGGATGGCCCTTGACTATGTGTTGGCGGGAAAAGGGGGAACCTGTGCCCTAATAGGTACAGAATGTTGCACCTACATACCAGATAACTCGGAAGCAATAACTAACTTGGCAGAACACATACAGGAAGAAGTAAAGAAATTAAAACAACCTCCAGCATCCACCCTTTGGGATTGGACAACTGGATGGTTGGGATCACTCGGGACATCAGTAGTACAAGGATTGATTTTGTTCTTTGTTATAATATTAGTAATGTATGGTCTGGCCCTATTGTTAAAATGTTGTTGCGCTCAAATGTCACGGCCTGCTGTAAGTGTCATGATGGTTAATCAAGTGACGCCCGGAGAGAGAGATGTGTGGATATGAGTCTCTATACAAGGATGTCACAGTCTGACTAACGGACTGTGAGCCCCTGGAATGTAAACATACAGAACATCAGGAATACTAAAAAGTACTGCCAAAGACTGTATCAAAGATCTACTTACATTACCAGAAATCCGTATGATGCTGGTTCCCTGTCACAAAAGGAGTTTTGATCAGGGACCAACAGGAGGGACTGTTAGGGTGAAAATTATAGGGCTTAAAGCAGCAACGTAAAGAGTTAAAGAATGTGCTGTAAAAGGTGAACTCATAAATCGCTGACACAGTGCGATGAGTAATGTCTGTGGTCAACATGCGTACGTGCGAAACAACTTGAGGCCCACTAAGGCAATAATAGCAGAACGGTTACACTTGAGAACCAATCACCGCATGACCAGCCAGTCCGGCCGGACAGATGTGACGCAACACTCTATGTTTATAGTTTCGGAAGGGAAGTAACAAGAAAATTTGGCTTAAAGTGCAGATTATAATTAAGGAGCTTGTTGCTGGGGGAATGTGATTGGGTGAAGACATTTGTATGTAATGAATTGCGTATCCAACCCTATAATGTATAAAAGAAGTCCCGATACCACTGTAACGACGAGAAGTTGATCACTAGACCGCGGGGTCTATGGCTCTTCTCCCAGCGCGCTCTGTTAAATAAACTGTGATCTTCTGCTTTGAGACAGACTCGAGTGAATTCATTTTTCACCAACAGTCCAATCTATATGTAGATTAAATTCACCCATGATAACTGCAGTGCCCTTATTGCACGCGTCTCTAATTTCCCGTTTAATGCCATCCCCAACCTCAGCATTACTGTTTGGGGGTCTGTATACAACTCCCACTAACGTTTTCTGCCCCTTGGCATTTCTCAGCTCTACCCATACAGATTCCACATCAGCAGAGCTAATATCCTTCCTTACTATTGTGTTAATCTCTTTAACCAGCAATGCTACCCCACTTCCTTTTCCTTTTTGCCTGTCCTTCCTGAATATTGAATACCCCTGGATGTTGAATTCCCAGCCTTGGTCACCCTGGAGCCATGTCTCTGTAATCCCAATTATATCATATCCGTTTACATCTATTTGCACAGCTAATTCATCCACCTTATTACGAATGCTCCTCGCATTAAGACACAAAGGGGTAAAAATTCAGTTGGTTGCGCCTCCCGTTAGCGCCTTAAGAGGGCGCTAATGGGGCGCAAAGCCGCTAGCACCCGGGCGCAGCGATGTTTGCGCCACTCGGGGACTTAACAAGACATTGTGCGGCGGCGCTAAACTTTACCGCCGTGACCACCTGCGCGCGCAGATTGTGACATCATTCCATGGTGCAACGCCCTTGTGGCGCCCCGGAGCGGAAATTGAGTGGCGCCCCCTGCCTTACCGCCTGGCGCATCCAACGACCGGAAGACTGGAACGCTATCAATCACTGTGGGGCTGGGGGGGGGCCGCTATTTAAAGGGGGCCTCTTCCTGTCTTTTTCTGTGGTTGACATTTTTGCACCACTCGTTCTGAGAGAGAGAGAGAGATTCGGAGAGAGAGAAAGAGAGACTTCTGCATTGAGTCAACGCTTTGTGAGGTAGTTTTGCCTACTGATCCTAACTTCGCTGGTACTTTGGTTGCTGTCCTTCATAACTTTGCTTGCAAAGAGACTATGGGGGCTGCACTGATTGGGGGCGTCGTCCTGCTCCAGCTGAATCGGAGGACACAGAGACGCAGAGAGTGGCAATGATGGCCAGACGGAGGAGGGCCAACAGGCGTATGTACAGGAGAGCTTACCCTCCCAGGGTATATCGTGAACAGCTCTCCTACATTCATATGTCTGAGGAGCTGTGTTTGCGAAGGCTGTGATTCAGCAAGGAGGTGGTCACTGAGCTCTGCCACCTGCTGCAGCCAGATCTGCAGCCTCAACTGAGGTCCAGGACGTCTCTGTCGGTGGCAGTGAAGGTCACAGTGGCTCTCAACTTCTATGCTACTGGCTCATTTCAAGCTGCTGCTGGGGACCTCGCCAATATCTCCCAGTTCGCGGTGCATTGCTGCATCCGGCAGGTCACAAATGCCCTCTTTAAAAGGAGACAAGAGTTCATCTCTTTCCCCATGACCCCAGACAAGCAGCGTGACCGCGCTCTGGGCTTTGCGAGGATAGCGGGCTTCCCCATGGTGCAGGGCGCCATTGACTGCACGCATGTGGCTTTGCGTGCTCCACATGAGAATGCCGAGGAATTCCGGAACAGAAAGGGGTTCCATTCCTTGAATGTTCAGTTGGTCTGTGACCACAGACAGCTGATACTCGCTGTCAATGCCCACTATCCTGGCAGCTGCCACGATGCTTTCATCCTGCGATAGACTACTGTGGCAGAACTTTTCGAGGCACCACATCAGCCAGTTGGTTGGCTTCTCAGGGACAAGGGGTATCCATTGAGCACCTGGCTGATGACACCGCTCCGTACGCCCAACACCCCTGCTGAGCTGCGGTACAACGAGAGCCATCAAGCTACCAGGAACATCATTGAGCGCACAATCGGCGTGCTGAAGCAACGGTTCCGCTGTCTCGACCATTCTGGAGGAGCCCTGCAGTACTCGCCTGAGCGAGTATCCAACTTCGTAGTCGTGTGCTGCATGTTGCATAACATGGCAATCGTCAGGACCCAGCCAATGCCACCAGGCCTTGGAGCACCACCAGAGGAGGAGGAGGAAGAGGACGAGGAGGATGATCATCAGCAGCACCAAGGCGGGAGGGCGGCCCACAATGGTGAAACTGCAAGGGCCGTCCGTCAACGGCTGATAGCAAGCCGCTTCTAGGGCCCCTGCTGTGGAAATGGCTTCTGCCATTGCTAACAACATCAATGAACCCAGCACGCAACCCCTAAGCCGGCCAAGGCACCAATGATTCCAAATACCAAACATGTATATTTTGAATACAAAAACTTATTTATTTTACAAACTCTGTGTGTGTCATTTCCTCATGACAAACTCATAGAAATAAACACAAAAAAACAGTCATTAACATAACTGGTTCTCACAACCTGGAGATAATGTCCAAAACACTAGACAAAAGTTGGACCACGAACCTCGGCCTGTAATAAAAAAATGACCAGCATTTTGTCACACCTCCTACTTTTTGCCCTTCGAGGGTGATCTCCTTCCCTTGCGCACTTCCCCCCTTCTAACCCTACTGCTCCTCCGTAATGTGACCTCAGTGGCTGCAGCAAGGCTGGTGGAAGGCTGCTGCTCGTCAGACCCTGACACTGCAGATGCCCCTGAAGGACGGCCTCGACCACTTCTGGGCCTGGAGGGCCCGGCTGCAGACTGCACCAACTCTGCATGGGCGGCAGCAGTCTGTCCTACAGGCGGTGGCAAGTGCAGTGGAGAAGTGACAGTGTTGGCAGCAGGAATGCTGTCATCGTGAGAGAGGACAGCAACTCCCTGCTCGCCCGACACACTGGCACTCCCACGGGGCAGCACTTCAGCATCCGGAGCAATCTGCTGGAGCACAGATTGCTGGCCTGCCCCGGGGACATGTGAACGAACCATCGAGGTTGGCAGCAGTCAGTGCTCACGTGGCCTCAATCTGAGTCTGCATGAGAGCAGTCAGAGATGGGATCACGGCAGTCAGTGACTGAATTGCAGCACTAAGCGTTAGTGTGGCATCCGCCTGTGCTACAGCGAAGTGCTCCACACTCCTTGCCAGTGACTCAATGCATTCGGGCACCCTTCCCACTGCACCCATGAGCTCAGTGTGCATGCCCACCACCTGGGTGTTCATTTCTGCGATCAGCCGCTCCTCCTCTGCGTCCATTGCAGTAGGAGTCGCTGGCATACTCTCCCTCTGGGGAGAAGGCCCCCGTTCTTCCCTACCCCCATGGCGTTGCTGCAGCCCGCTGGGTCCTGGAGCTTCACCCTCATCAGACCCTTCCCCCCTGCTCCCCTCCAGGGAAGGCGTGTTCCCAGTGTGGGCATGGGCTTCCTCGGGAGAGGGTGGCACTGATGCTCCGGCTTCCTCTTCCTCCTCGGCTGCAGCTTCACTCCCACTGGCAGCTTCAGGGCCCGTCTCCTCAGCTGGTGAATCACCATCTGAAAGCAGGGAGGTACAAGAGTGGCTTTAGCGTGAGGACAGGGTGGCAGTAAGGGAGGAATAAGTGCAGCGAGTTAGCAAGTTGGATTGAAAGTGTCAAAGGCTGGTGTTGTGAGGGACAAGTGGAAGGACAGAGGACAAAAAGGTGATGACCTTACCATTGCTGTCCAGAACGGGGTCGGCGTCTCCAGTGGCGACGGGACCGATCACCCGGCTTGCCACAATCCTGTGGACGCGCTCCTCAAGATCGCTGAGGGGTTGCAGCTGAGGCTGCCCTCCACCTGTCCGTTGCTGCTGTCTCCTATTATGCGCCAGCTTGGCCTGCAAGTAAAAGGACAGCATCTGAGTAAATATACAGCCATGGTCTTGCCTGATGTGCCTCCCATAGGTGAATAGCCCTTACTGTATGCAGCCATGGTCTTGCCTGATGTGCCTCCCATAGGTGAATAGCCCTTACTGTATGCAAAGTGTGGAATGTGTGTGTGTTTCATGAAAGGGCCATAGGTGTTGGATGAGTGTTGTGCATTGGGGTTTTAAGACCCTCTGGCCATAGAGTGAGGTTGAGATGGAGGGATGGAGAGGTATTGAGAAAAAGCCACTCACCCTGACGACCCGAGTGAGGTCGTTGAACTTTTTGCGGCATAGAACATGGGTCCTGGGCACCATGCTCCTGGAGGAGACGCTCTGAGCCACCTCCCTCCACACTCTTCTGTACTCGCATGGCAAAGGCCTCCTGCCACTCTCAGGGAAGAGTATACATCTTCTGCGCTCCACCGCGCCAACCAGAGCATCCAAGGCCCGCTCGGTGAAGCACTGAGCTCATTTTCTCACCCTCTCCATCCTTGGCAGCAAAATGGATTCACAGGTCTCTCCAGGCCGAGATTCAAGGCTGCAATGAGCAGGGTGTGGCTGGGGAGCAAGTTGGCCCCCCCGCTTTAAGAACTGGCCGGCGCCAGTGTGTCTGTGTTCCCTCACTAAATGGCAGCACCTGCGCTGCGCTCGCGTGCTGAGTTAGCGCCTCACTGCTCGGCCTTTGCGCCTTAAGACAGGTGTGCAGCGCCTGATTTAGCGCTCCACTCACCTCCCGGGGCGGTAAAAGTGAAGTTTCCAGTCAGTGGCGATAATTAGCGCCAGGCGCTAATTTTTGCGTCCAGACGATATTTGCTCCCCAAACGGGGCGCGACCTAATTTTTCCCCCAAAGCCTTCAGGCTTGTTTTTTAACACTCTTAGTCCTTTTAGAATTATTATTTACTGTAGCCCTGTTTGATTTACACACTTTATTTCTCTGCCTTCCACTTTTGCTTTTCTCCTTCCTGACTTTTGTTTCTATCCTCGCTTCCCTTTCCTCTGTCTCCCTGCACAGGTTCCCAACCCCCTGCCTTTTTAGTTTAAACCCTCCGCAACAGCACTAGCAAACACTCCCCCTAGGACATCGGTCCTGGTCCTGCCCAGGTGCAAACCTGTCCAGTTTGTATTGGTCCCACCTCCCCCAGAACCGGTTGCAATGTCCCAGGAATTTGAATCCCTCCCCCTTGCACCATTCTCTAGCCACATATTCATCTGAAATATCCTTCTATTTCTACTCTGACTAGCACGTGACACTGGTAGCAATCCTGAGATTACTACCTTTGAGGTCCTATTTTTTAATTTACCTCCTGACTCCCTATATTCAGCTTTTAGGACCTCATCCCGTTTTTTACCTATATCGTTGGTACCTATATGCACCACGACAACTGGCTGTTCACCCTCCCCCTCCAGAATGCCCTGCAGCCACCCCAAGACATCCTTGACCCTTGCACCAGGGAGGCAACATACCATCCTGGAGTCTCATTTACGGCCGCAGAAACATCTATCTATTCCCCTTACAATAGAATCCCCTATCACTGTAGCTCTCTCGCTCTTTTTCCTCCCGTCCTGTGCAGCAGAACCACCCATGGTGTCAGGAAGTTGGCTGCTGCTGCCTTCCCCCGATAAGCCATCCCTCTCAACAATATCCAAAGCGGTATATCTGCTTGAGAGGGGGATGGCCACAGGGGACCCCTGCACTACCTGCCTGCGCCTACTACTCTGCCTGGTGGTCACCCATTCCCTTCTTGCCAGTGCAGCCTTTACCTGCGGTGTGACCAACTCATCAAATGTGCTATCCACGACGTCCTCAGCATTGTGAATGCTCCAGTATGTATTCATTCGCAGCTCCAGCGCCGCAATGCGGTCTGCCAGTAGCTGCAGCTGGATACACTTCCCGCACACATGATCATCAGGGACACAGGAAGTGTCCCTGATTTCCCACATAGTGCAGGAGGAGCATGCCATGGGGCTGAGCTGTGCTGCCATGACTTACCCTTTAATTAATTTAAATTAAATTAAATCAAATCAATACCACTAATTATACTACAATTAAATGATATACTCAAGGGCCCTTGTTTACTAGCACTCCCCGCTACACAACAGAGACCTTAGAAACTATAACCACAAAATTTAAGACCTTCTAAACTTTCTAAACTATTAAATTTAACTGTCAAACTATAGAGTAGTATAAGTACTCACCCAATCAGCTGCTTCCTCTTGCCCGCGTCACTTTTTGAATCGATTGGTAAGCTTCTGAGGAAAAAAGCCCACTGTACTGCCGCTCTCCTACTGCTCCTGACACTGGCCTCTAAGGAAAAATCTTTAAATGTACACCAAGGCACTTAAATTTAGACGCCCAAGTTTGGAAAAAAGCGAGAAATAGAGAAATACTCACCAACCAATCACTTACCTGCTTTCTGGTGACGTCACACTTTGATTACTTTTTACTTCTCCACACTCACCGGTCCGGTGTAGCCGCTGAGGGCCCCCGCTCACCTTTGAAATCTCCCGAGGTTTGGCGCTCTCCAGCCGCTCTCGCTCACCTTTGAAATCTCCCGAGGTGTGGCGCTCTCCAGCCGCTCTCGCTCACCTTTGAAATCTCCCGAGGTTTGGCGCTCTCCAGCCGCTCTCGCTCACCTTTGAAATCTCCCGAGGTTTGGCGCTCTCCAGCCGCTCTCGCTCACCTTTGAAATCTCCCGAGGTTTGGCGCTCTCCAGCCGCTCTCGCTCACCTTTAAAGGGATTTTCTCAACCCTCAGCCCTTGTTCAGTACGTAGATGATATCCTACTCCAAACAGACACCCTTGAGGAACACAAGATCCTGTTACAAGAACTATTAGTAACTCTGTACAGATTAGGGGTAAAAATAAACCCGAAAAAGACACAGATTGGAAAACCAAAAGTGCAATATTTAGGGATGCAAGTAACCCAGGGGGCACGGGAGGTGACCGAAGATAGAAAGAAGTCTGCCGCCACCTTACCCACCCCCACAGACGTAAAATCCCTCTGGTCCTTTTTAGGGTACTGCGGAGATCACATAGAGGACTACTCTGTGGTCGCCAAACCCTTGTATAATCTACTAAGAAAGGGGGTGCTATGGGAATGGACCCAAGAACATGCGAACTCGTTCGGTAAATTAAAATCAGCATTGATCCAAGCCCCTGCACTACAAAACCCAGACATGTCTTCGAGCTTTTATCTGGAAACGGCCTCTAGCGAAGATGGTCTGTCAGCGGTATTACTGCAGGAACACTCTGGAAAGCTCCAACCTGTGAGAAAAACGTACTCAGTGTATTTTGGGCCGTACATAAATTCTCCCCTACAGTCGGACTTAACCCTTTGATCATTCTCACCCCACATACTCCTATTAAAATGCTCCTGATGGAAACTTCAAAGAAGGGGCAGTTAGTTCACAACGAATAGCTCGATGGATGCTACTCCTACAAGGAAGGGATATCCATATTCGATATGAGCCAAAGCAAACTAGCCTAGCACAAAACAGGTTATACCCCGGGGACCAACATGAGTGTAAAATTTTGTCATCAAGTGCCCTGACCGGTCCCTTTCAGACAAAATTAAGGGAGGGTGATAACGATATAAGAATTAAAACTCATGTTCACGTAGATGGTTCATCATCAATTCGGGAAGGACAACAGTGTACAGGATTCGGAGTGGTAACTATGACTGAGGATGGGAAAAAGGTTCTTGAAACAACTCCAATTAAACTAGAAGGATCAAAAGGAGCACAAATAGCTGAACTAAGTGCCATAGCATATGTAGTATTGCATCCAGAATCATTTCCCCCACCGGTGGAAATTCATTCAGACAGCAGTTACACCTGCAACAGCCGAACAGACTTTTGACCCATTTGGCAAGCGAGAGGTTTTATGTGGGCAGATGGGAAACCATTAACAACGGGCCCACTTCTTAAAGTTATCTTTGACGCGGCCATGGCCAATCAGGGACAATATATAATGAAAAAGGTTAAAGCCCATGTAAAAACCACACCATTAGGAAATCAATTAGCAGATGAAGCAGCAAAACAAGGAGCCATTGATGGTTACCTATGGGACCCTCTGCAGGGAAAGGAAGGGACACTAACAGAAACCCTCTCAGCTGTCAAGGTATCCTCCAAGACAGTAATAGATCTAAGGGAGAGCCAAAGCTCTGACCCGGATCTGAACAAAATCCAATTAGGAAAGCCTTATCCTGAACCATATAGTCAATATAACTTTAAATCAAGGAGTGGTGCTAAAGAACGGAAAATATGTGGTACCGGAGGTGGATAGACCCGAAATAATTTACCAGTTCCATGATGTGGGAGGACACCAGGGGATAGATAGAACTACTGCCAAGATTAGGGATGTATGTTGATGGCCAGAAATACAATCAGATGTAGAGAAATACATCAAGAACTGTTTGATTTGTGCTCAAAACAACCCTGGGAAATACAAGAATCAGGCTTTAATGGGACGCACTCGACAGGGCAAGGGCCCCTGGGCCCAACTTCAGATAGATTATGTAGGGCCACTGCCCACCTACCCAGGAGGAAAGAAGTACATATTGGTAATCGTAGATGTATTTTCTAAATGGATTGAGGCCTTCCCAACCAATAACAATTCAGCTGCCACTACCGCCAAAATCCTAATGGAAGAAGTGTTCTCCCGATGGGGACTACCAGAAAGCATCGACTCAGATCAAGGGACCCATTTTACTGGGCAGGTCATGAGATCAGGATTTTCACATTTCATACCATCCAGAGTCCAGTGGGATAATAGAAAGAATGAACAGGACCCTAAAAACTATGATGAGGAAATTGGTCCAACAAAATCATACCTCCTGGCATAGGGTGCTCCCTTCTGCATTAATGGCCATCCGGAACACGGTGGTAGCATCCACCAGCTACTCACCAGATGAGTTAATGACAGGAAGGATTATGAAAGGTATCGAGGCATTTATGGGTATGGACCTAAGTGAAATCCAGAAGACGTCCTTGTCATCTGAAAAATACATGACTGATTTGGTGAAGTATTTGGATGCGGCAAAAATGACCGCAGCCGTAAAAATGGGAAAAAGGCATCAGAAAAGTAAAGCCTATTTTGACGGGAAAACCCACCCATGGGAAATCAAGATAGGTGACCAGGTCATGGTTAAGGTCCAAAGGGAGGGAACATTCCTGAGCCCAAAATATGCAGGACCCTTTAGAGTAATGGAAAAAGCTAGTCCGTCGATATATAAGATAATGGACAGACAAGGAAAGTACAAATGGCACCACATAAATCAGTTAAAAACTTTCGGGAAAGTGGATAGTTTTCACCAGTACCATGTACAACTGGATGCTTTAGATCCCCAGGGATTGGATGAAGGAAATGATAGTTCAGATGACGGTAACCAATCAGATAGGTCCGATCAGGACTCAACAGGTCTGGTGGACGGAGTAGGGAACCTGTTCCTAAATGACGAACGGGACCCAAATGAATCTCCTCCTAACTCACCAATAAGGGAGACAGCGAGTACCGGGTCACCAAATTCCATGGCCGCCACTCACCAACTCCAGGGTTGGGCACGCCTACCTGGAATGGATCGCTCCTCAAAGACCCCTCGTTTACAAAGGGTGACTGATATCTAAGAAATAATTAATAAACTGTACATAAGAGCAGCTAGTATCTTGATCATGTTTGTATGTGTTTAGAAACGAATGCTGGAAATAATTCCAGTCGAAACCTCAGACGACTATCGCAACCGCTATCAAGAATGGAGTGAGGAGCTGTTCTGGACCCTTTTTCCATCTGGGACTTTTGATGTTCAGAACATTCTTTATCCTATGGATCATCCATCAAATATGAAAGAATAGGGGACACCAACAGAACAACGAAGAAGGACAAGAGGAAATAGAGGCGGTTCAACAATGACGTGTTATATAATATAACTTGTGTACTTATGATATGTGTAGAATTGAACAAGGTACTGGGTGAACAGTAGGTGATTCTCACCTCCGGGGAAAAAGACTATCATAGCGCGAAAAGCAGGGAAGTCTTGCTTCAGTTATACAAGGTACTGGTGAGACCACACCTGGAGTACTGCGTACAGTTTTGGTTTCCATATTTAAGAAAAGATATACTTGCTCTCGAGGCAGTTCAGAGAAGGTTCACTCGGTTGATTCCGGAGATGAGGGGGTTGACTTATGAGGAAAGGTTGAGTAGGTTGGGCCTCTACTCATTGGAATACAGAAGAATGAGAGGCGATCTTATCGAAACATATAATATTGTGAGGGGGCTTGATCGGGTGGAGGCGGGGAGGATGTTTCCACTGATGGGTGAGACTAGAACTAGGGGCAATCTTAGAATAAGGGGCTGCCGTTTCAAAACTGAGATGAGGAGAAACTTCTTCACTCAGAGGGTAGTAAATCTATGGAATTTGCTACCTCAGAGAGCTGTGGAAGCTGCGACATTAAATAAATTTAAAACGGAGATAGACAGTTTCCTAGCTGATAAGGGAATTAAGGGTTATGGGGAGCGGGCAGGGAAGTGGACGTGAGTCTAGGTTCGGATCAGCCATGATCCTATTGAATGGCAGAGCAGGCCCGAGGGGCCATATGGCCTACTCCTGCTCCTACTTCTTATGTTCTTATGTTCTTATGAATTGTATCACTGAGTTTAGTCACTGGAAGGCCCCTACCCACGGAAACCATGAATGTAGCTGTAGTGGGATGGCTAGGACATGCCACGAGACTAGCTATGCGGGGAACCTGACTAGGGTGTGTGTGACTTGCAGCCATACTAACCAAGGTAAACGATCTATAGTCTGGCAGGCAAAGGCCGAGAAGGATGGAATATACACAGTATCGTCAGGAACCAATCCACTAAGTAGACCAAATTGTACCATCGAGGGGAGAAAGGTATGTTGTCAGATGGATCCACAGGCAAAGAGTTTACACTTATTCATGGGATATAGTAGTAATAGGGAGGTGGGAAACCTGACTTCTAATGCAAGGGTCTCCCAGAGACCTAATTGCTCCTGCGAAAGTCAAGGGAAGATCATAGTTCATCAGCTCCCTTCCACCCCCACCCCAGGACCAACTACCACCCCTATGACCACTTCCCCATTACCACCCACTCTGGCTCCTCTGAGAGAATGTCCCCAAGAAACGTTAGGACCAAAGGGAGGAGTTGTATTCAGAACCACTGGCAAGATTGTGTATGATAATGTACAGTATGCACTGGTACCCGTCGTTTTGAATATGTCAGATATCCAACTGCCCGCCTGGTGACCTACTAACCTGCAAGAAATTCACCGAGACTTGATTAAGGGGTTGCTCCAACAGGAAATAGGCAATAATATTGGGGAGAACCGTACCCAGGAAGGAACAAGTGAGAGAAGAAGGAGAAGAAGTACAGTAAATGATATAGGGACTGCTTATGGAGCCGGTATGGCGACAGTAAATACCTTGGATATAACTAATTTGAATAGTAAAATTAAGACGCTAACTACCCAAGTGAAGGAGCTGTTGGAGAAAATGAATAATAATCAAAGACAAGCCACACAGGCAGGAGAGAGAGCGGCAGGCGCTGAAGGGCAAATAATAATGGTGCTAGAAGGACATGCTAGAACAATTAATAAAATAATCAGCGAGGAAAGAGGGGCAAACGATGTAACCCAAACCGAGGTATTGTGTAGCATCTATGGAGACTGGATTTTAAATCAATTACGGGAAAACCTAATGTTAGCCAATCATGGAGACATACCCCTCTGGATCAATAACACCCAATTGAGAGGATTACTCAGAGGGAATCAGTCAAACCAGATTCGAGATTGTGAGTTAAGGAAGCTCAGCAAGGCGTGGTTCAATGAAGAATGCTCAGGGAGTAGTAGCAGCGTGGCTTTGGGAATGATTATCGGTGTACCAGTAATGGGAGAGCAAGAAGGAATGAAGTTAGCGGAGGTTAAGAATATAGGGATAATAGAGGAAGGAATATGGATGAGGTTTGATAATCTGTTACCATATGCTGTCGAACTAGATGGTACCCTAGTCGGTACCACCCTAAATCAATGTCAACAAACTGACCAAACGGTAATATACCCCTATACGATTTATCCAACTAACGCAGCAAGATGTGGGTTCAATGGGATCAAAACCCTAAATCGTACGCTGGTAGTGGAATCTACCACTGGAAGAATCATGAGAACCGGCTATCAGGGAAATGGAACTTACTGTTTTACCACAACCGAGGTCAGCTATCACTATGGGAACAGGGAATGTCCCATAGAAACCCCGACTTTCTGCCTGCACCCTTTAATACCTATGAGATTGGGTAATGAAGAAATTATCGATATTGAGCGAAGAGAAACTGTTCAGATTAATGTGGCTGACAGCCTGAAAGGAAGCTTGGACAAGTACTTTGGAAAATATGACATCAGTATCCAATGAGAGAAGGAACATTTGATTAGGATCAAGCATCAGCTTGAACTGGTACATCAGACTTACATACAAGTGGAACAGAACGCAAAGGAAATTGGCAAGGACATAAAGAGCATCAAGATAGACACATGGTGGGATGAAATATGGAATTGGGGTACAAATGTCAATATACACCCATGGATTAGAATATTCTCACACATTACAGTTATTCTAATTACTGTAATATTCCTGTGTCTGTGAGTCACCTGGAGAAGTATGATGCGATTGGAAAAAAGATTGAAGGGGCGACTCGAAATGATGGAAATGAGGCAAGTGATGAAGATGGAAGACCGGAGGAGGCTACTAACTACAAAAGGTGATCAATATAATCTATGATTAAAATGATCAAAGGGAGGAGTGTAGAAAGATGAACTGGTGAATTGTGTGGAATGGTTGCCTTTAGAAAATGGTCGAGGACTGCGAGGGCTGCAGCCACAGTGAGATCTCAAATAAACAAAACCTTGAAATGGGGGCCTAGGGCTGCTCAAAGAACATAGTTAACAGGCCTGCAAGAGATGACAAGCTTGCAGGATGATCGAGTCTACGACAATAATTAACTCAAAATAAGGGTGACAATCTAGTCTAACGGTTGAGCAGTCGCAAATCACATAATAAGGGACCTCTGGAATTCCCTAAACGACCAAGGATACCGATTGGCTAAGGATGGACACATCTCAGACAAAATGGCCGAATCTGCACACGGCACATAGGTAGCAAAAATATCGATATAAAAGAAGGGAGCCAAGAGCTAGTTTAGCAGCGAGAACCTAGGAATCACACTCGAGAAGGGAGGAGCCACAAGTCCGGGACTTGTTGTAGGACACCAGCGCGAAGGCTGATCAACTTTCAAATGGGTAATATTGTTTTAAGCTAGCACACATGGGAAGTGAGCCCTGTGTCATTTTCCTTGTAAGTTATTCAAACAACTTGTTAACCAATAAAGTACTGAATGTATGCAACTTATTGAGTCCGACCGACATTTGACACTCTAAACTAAGAACCATAATTGTTGAACTGTTGTTGAGCTGACTACTTATTACTAGCTCAATAGATACAGTGAATTCGGGACAACAGGTGTTAGTTATAGTTAGATAAGGAAGTATGGGAGGTGGCTCAAGTGGAGCCTAAACGCCAGCATAGACTGATTGGGCCGAATGGCCTGTTTCTGCGCCATATATTCTATGTAAGAATAATCCTAGTGTAGAAGAACTGAGTTTTAAGGATAGACTGGAGAAGCTTGGGCTTTTCAGCCTTGGGGTGTGGCAACTGGGGACCTCCAATGTTAGCGTAAATGATATAGCAAAGGTAAATCTGCAACATTACTTCAACTTAAATCATGACAGTAGAACGAGGGCTGCTGGTTAGAATTGGTGAAAGGCATGCTTAGAAACGATGGTAAGAGGTTCTTCAGGGAAAGAATGGTCATCACGTGGAATAGACTTCAGGGTGGGGCAAAATTCCTGCAATTGTTTAGGAAACAGTTGGATGCATTATTAAAAATTCGTTCTCTGGAGGTCCGCATCGCTGGCAAGGCCAGTATTTATTGCCCATCCTTTGTTGCCCTGAGAAGGTGGAGGTGTGCCGCCTTCTTGAACTGCTGCAGTTGTTATTCTTTGATACCACTGAATGGCATGCTTAGGCCACTTCTGAGGGCAGCTAAGAGTCAACTACACTAGTGTGGGACTGGAGTCACGTATAGGCCAGATCATGTAAGGACGGCAGGTTTCCTTCCTTAAAAGATATTTGTGAAGCGGATGGGTTTTTATGACAATGTTGGTTTCAGGGTCACTTTTACTGATGCCAGCCTTTTTTATTTCCAGAATTGTACTGGTCCAGTAATAAAACCACTGCACTATTGTACCTCAATTGTGATGGGGACATTGTGCAGTCTTTCTGGATTAATGGCCTTTCTCATCCATATCTATCTTGTGAACTCCCTGTACGTCAAAGGGTTCAGTAGCACTGGAGAGTCACTGACAATAAAGGCAGACTATTGCAATGAAGAATTTCACCATTAAGAGCCACAAGACAACATAATTTTTCAGAATACATTTATTTTATTTTGTGAATTGCAGGTGTTTGCAAACATCTGGAGCTTCAAAGTGGGTCACTCACTTCAGTTGTTCATCATTTTCTGTAAAGTAACAGAATTGCCATTAGAATAACACTTTTAGAATAAATTATCTATTAAAAGATTGATCCCAATATACTCTAGTAGAATCATTTAATTCTTAGGTTAGAGGTCGGAAGACACTTTCTTTGGCAGAGTTGTGGATGCGACTAATAGATTACCAACAGAATCAACAGGCTGAATAAAACTATCTCCTTCAGTAAGGAACTGGATAGATATCTAATTCTAATGAAGTTCAACAGAAGCTGGAGGAACAGCACCTCATCTTTTGATTAGATACTTTACAGCCTTCCAGACTCAACATTGCTTGCAACAATTTCAGATCATAACCACTACACCCATTTTTTCGGACAGCGGTTGTTTGGAATGATTCTGCTTTCGACATTTTCAGCTCCTCTAGACCCACCTTTTGTTTCTTTCATTTTTCATTACCACCCCCTTTTGCCTCGCACCATCGTCCCCTTTGTCATTTAATCTCTCCTGCCTATCACAGAACCTTCCCTTTTGTTCTTTCCTCTCCCCCCCCCCCCCCTTTCCCTGCCTCTGTACTTGCTTAAAACTTGTTACATCTCTAACTTTTTCCAGTTCTGATATAAGGTCATCGACCTGAAACATTAACTCTTGTTTCTCTCTCCACAGATGCTGCCTGACCTGCTGAGTATTTCCAGCATTTTCTCTTTTTATTTCAGATTTCCAGCATCCGCAGTATTTTGCTTTTGGATAAATATCTGGTTGGAATCCTGACTAGAGGTTGTAACGGTAGTTATAGACTGAGGCGATCAAATACTCCATGATGCACAGTGGCTGCCGTGCTGCGGCTGAGGGAAGGAGAAGAATCGTTGTCTATGGAGAGTAGCGGGCCACAATCGGACAGGATGGGGCATTTTTCTAATGGTTTTACTTTCAGAAATAAGAATGCATGCTTATGAGATTGTGTAAACGCTGCGTGCAACAAGAAGATACATTATCCCTGCCCCCACCCGTGTCACAGTGTAACCCCACAACAAACGTATGTGAAATATATGTCAGTCACAGTCAGTTGCAGGTACAGTAGCATAGTGGTTATGTTACTGGACTAGTAATCCTGAGGCCTGGACTAATGATCTGGAGACATGAGTTCAAATCTAAATTCAGTCAATTAATCAAATCTGGAATAAAAAGCTAGTATCAGTAATGGTGACCATGAAACTACCGGATTGTTGTAAAAACTCATCTGGTTTCACTAATCTCCTTTAGGGAAGGAAATCTGCCGTCCTTACCTGGTCTGGCCTATATGTGACTCGACCCACAGCAATGTGGTTGACTCTTAACTGCCCTCTGAAATGGCCTAGCGAGACACTCAGTTGTACCAAAACCGCTACAGAAAATAAAATACACGGACTGCAGCGGTTCAAGAAGGCGGCTCACAACCACTTCCTCAAGGGCAATTAGGGAGGGGCAATAAATGCTGGCATTGCCAGTGACGTCCACATCCCAGGAACAACAAAAAATGGGTAATGTACAGACTCCATCTACAAAGTAGTCTGGAGCCCTTTTCCTGGAAGCTTACATGATCCCAGAGATGGTCAGTACAGCCACAACATCGCCTGACCGGCAAGAATGGGCTAACTTGGAATGAGCCCATGAGCTAGGAAACCCCCCCTTAAGCCGACATTGGCAATGACTTAATCCTGCAGGGTCTCCCTCTGTGCAGCTAGGACCTTTGCGATACTCCTGCCTTAACCAAACTTCATGGGACAAATCACCTTGTGCCCCAACAGCACACCTGCACAGACTGCCTCAATGCGGCAATGTATTCTGTAAATACTGTGGGACAAATCCACTCCACTTGCGATTCAGCACCAGAGTGAGGGGATGTATTATGTCCAGCTCTCTCGTACTCGTGCTGCTAGTCAATTTGGCCCACGTGGCGGTGATCGGCATCCGAATGATGATATAGTACTGCTGCTCTCGATTGCCATTTTCCCTGACTGCGCGGAGCTTGCCTGTGCAGATTTTCCCGTTGCTGACCTGTACAGCCCTTCCCGCGACATCAGCGAAGGCCCATAGCCAGGAAAAAAGAACCTCAATCTTTACAGTTGTTTCCCTGTAGCTGCCAGCCCCCTCAACAACAACAACAACTTGTATTTATATAGCACCTTTAATGTAGCAAAACACCCCAAGGTGCTTCACAGGAGCGATATCAAACAAAATTTGACACCGAGCCACATAAGGAGTCATAGAGTCATAACGGCACAGAAGGAGGCCATTCGCCCCATCGAGTCCGTGCCGGCTCTCTGCAGAGCAATCCAGTCAGTCCCATTCCCCCGCTCTATCCCCCTGGCCCTGCAAGTTTATTTCCCTCAAGTGCTTATCCAGTCTCCCCTTGAAAACATTGAGTGTCTCTGCTTCCACCACTTCCATCGGCAGCGAGTTCCAGGTCCTATCCAAACCCATCATAATCTTGTACACCTCTATCACATCACCCCTAAAACTCCTTTGCTCTAATGAAAACAAAGCCAGCTTCTCCAACCTGTCCTTGTAGCTAAGATCCGCCATCCCCGAAACCATTCTGGTAAATCTCCTCTGCACCCTCTCAAGTGCCTTCACATCCTTCCTAAAGTGTGGTGACCAGAACTGGACGCAATACTCCAGTTGTGGCCGAACTGGAGATATTAGGACACATGACCAAAAGTTTGGTCAAAGAGGTAAGTTTTAAGGAACGACTTAAGAGAAGAGTGTGGTAGAGAGGTGGAGAGGTTTAGGGAGGGAATGCAAGAGCTTAGGGTCTAGGCAACTGAAGACATAGCCATCAAGCGTAGAGCAAAGGAAATCGGGGATGCGCAAGAGGCCAGAATTGGAGGAACGCAGAGATCTTGGCACATTGTAGGGCTGGAGGAGGTCATAAAGATAGAAGGGGGAGAGCGAAGCCATGGAGGAATTTGAACACAAGGATGAAAATTTAAAAATCGAGGCGTTGCCGGACTCTCAAACCTGCCAGCAGTGTAAAACGGACGGATTTCACAGGAGCCACAGAAGAGAGGGAACAGTTCTGCAATGTAAAGAGATGTAATTGTTCGTTATTACTTTAGTAACCGCCAATATTTCTGACCATGTACCTCAGTAATCCAGTCATTGTAGGCGGACACACGGGTGAAGACGGTTGGCTTCTTCTTGTGGCTGCAGTAAGAGGACCCAAAGCTGACGATACCGTGCACTTCCCAGGTGCCGTCAGCGTTCTGACAGTTCAAGGGACCGCCAGAATCACCCTGAGCGGGGAACAGAAACACAGTTTAGTTGTTGCGGAGGTGCGGAAAGCCTCAAATGACACAATTTGTGGACAGTTTCCGTTGGTCAACTCACGTTGCATCCTGAGACGACTCCGTCACCACCGGCACACACCATCGACTGCTTTGCTATCCCCCCCCACCAATCAGGCTGGGAGCAAGTGGCGTGATCTACGACAGGTAGAAGGGCTTGTTGCAGGATGTCGGAGACGGTACCGCCAGCTGAAAGGGAAGAAACTCAATTGTTACTGAGACGTGTAGGTGAGAATTGGACAATTATTTCCCGATTGCACTCAAAGGCACCAATGTGTTCAGAGTGCCTGCGGCCAGATCCCATTCGCACTCTCCAAGCTGTCCTGTGGATTTGGGCTCTCAACATGGAGAGGAGCACCTCATAATTCTGTTGGAACATTGTTTTAGTTAAAGCCACCTCAGGGAGGTCCTACAGCCAGTCACTAATCTGTACCGAGTTAGCTGATGTCAGCTCAGGTAGTGGGGGAAGAGGCTTCAACCGGCCTCTGTGTTCCCAGGTTAGGGAGGGGGGAAGATCAGCTGAAGTTACTGCATCTGACCACTGTTCAATGCCATCTGCTGGAAAAAGCATGTGTGTGGGCACCACATGAAGACCTGATCAGACTTGGCCATGCCCGAAGAATCTGCTGACACTCAGGGCTGGATTTTGTCTTGGGGTCGGGTTGGGGTCGTGTTACCCGCATTTCGTGTTGCCCCCCCGACTCCAGATTAATGTGGATACATAGATACATAGAAGATAGGAGCAGGAGTAGGCCATCCGGCCCTTCGAGCCTGCTCCGCCATTTAATGAGATCATGGCTGATCCTCCAATTCAGTATCCCGTCCCCGCCTTCTCTCCGTAACCCTTAACCCCTTTTGCCTGTAGAAATATATCTAATTCCCTCTTAAATATATTTAATGAGCTGGCGTACACTGCCCTCTGTGGCAATGAGTTCCACAGGTTCACCACCCTCTGAGTGAAGAAATTCCCCCTCATTTCTGTCCTAAATGGTTCAGCCCTTATCCTTAAATTATGTCCTCTAGTTCTGTTCTCACCCGCCAAGGGAAACATTCCTTCTGCATCTAGTCTGTCTAGACCTGTCAGAATTTTATACACTTCTATGAGGTCCCCTCTCAATCTTCTAAACTCCAGTGTGTACATCCCTAAACTACATAGTCTCTCCTCATAGGTCAATCCCGCCATTCCTGGTATCAGCCTGGTGAATCGCCGCTGCACCCCCTCCATGGCAAGAACATCTTTCCTCAGATGAGGCGACCAAAACTGTACACAGTACTCGAGGTGTGGTCTCACCAGTGCCCTGTACAGCTGCAGCAAGGTATCCCTGTTCCTGTATTCCAACCCTTTTGCTATGAAGGCCAGCATACCGTTTGCCTTCTTGACCGCCTGTTGCACCTGCATGCTCGCCTTCAGTGACTGGTGTACAAGAACACCCAGGTCTCTCTGTACTTCCTCCTCTCCCAATTTATTGCCATTTAAATAATAATTTGCCCTCCCGTTCCTGCACCCAAGGTGGATAACTTCGCACTTGTCCACATTATAGTGCATCTGCCATTTATCCGCCCAATCACCCAGTCTGTCCAAATCGCTCTGGAGCTTCCTGGTCTCCTCCTCTGAGCCCACCCCCCCTCCTAGTTTAGTGTCGTCTGCAAATTTGGAAATGCTGCATCCGACTCCCTGATCCAGGTCATTACTGTAAATTGTGAACAGCTGGGGACCCAGGACAGATCCCTGTGATACCCCACTTGTTACTGCCTGCCATTCAGAAAATGAGCCGTTTATTCCAACTCTCTGGATGAATGATGCAATTTTCACTTAATTGGGCAATTGAGTTCAAGCATGTGGGAACCCATGAACCAATTAGTAGTTTCAGTGGGAAAGCCGCCTCTGATGATGTCATCATTGCAGGCTGCCTGGTCTCAGAGATCGCCTGGCCTTTGCTGTGAGTGGACGTGGATGCAAAATGAGGAAGAGAGAGAGAGAGAGAGATATATATATATATATATATTTCCAATCCAGGGCCTCTCACAGCAACGCCAGGCAGTTTCTCAAGACAATGCAGCAGCATCAGAGGTGACTTTCAGACCTAATACTACTACCCATCACAATACTACTACTACCTTCATCACATCTCCGTTGTAATAGTGGACCTGCAGCTGATAGTCAGCTATCCACTTGTGCTCCCGCCAGGTTTCACTGGCGTGTTTCACATCAGGCGTACTTCACGTCGGAAAAGGGTTAAACTAGCTAAAACGTTTCAAAATGGCATTACAGAGCCAATTTATGGCTTGTTAAGGGCTTTAATGGCCTCTCCCGCCTCTTGGAGGCGGGACAGAGTCGGGAACTCCGTGACTGATTTTGTCAAA
Source organism: Squalus acanthias (assembly GCA_030390025.1). Taxonomy (NCBI): domain Eukaryota; kingdom Metazoa; phylum Chordata; class Chondrichthyes; order Squaliformes; family Squalidae; genus Squalus; species Squalus acanthias. The sequence continues at coordinate 28,985,864 of CM059440.1, read as the reverse complement.
ATTGCGTGGAGGCGGGATGGAGTCATGATGGGGTCGGGACACCCGACCCCGCAATTTTAACCCCCCACACGCCTCCAAACCCGACTCCACGGGTCATTGAAAATCCAGCCCTCATTGTCTAGGCTCACGCGTGGCTTGGGTGAGTTTCTGTAGGGTGACCAGAACCCATGGAACTGTAACCCAGCAAAAGCCATGGCTTTCAGAGAGAAGGGGAGCAAAGAATGAAAGTAATGGGAAATATAGAATGAGGGATGTCAATGGAATGAAAATTGGACGGGTTCTATAGAGGTTGGGCAAACCGCTCGGCCAGATTACTGTCCAGGCAGTGAAGGTGACAATCTACCCCCTTGTCTCACCAGAGTGAATATCTACGGCAGACCTGAAGTCTGTAACAATAATCAAATGTGTAAAATCTAAAATGACTCGGGAATGGAAGTGAAGCACATTGCTCACATCAGCTTCCTGTGTACAAGGCCTTTTGATAGATCCCTATCCATATCAGGTAAGCTATTTTTGTTTTCTAGCTGATAACTATTAAGCCTAGGTTCCATTAATGTTCAAATGACATAGTAATGATTATTGTCGAGGATGATGTGGCATGAGTGGGCTGTGACAAGGGTAGGCTTAAAGAAATCTCTAAAAACAAAATATCATTTTGCACCAGAATTTCAAGATTTCACTCCAATAAAATTTGTTGTGTCCAACCCTCAGTGTCTTGATGAACTGGCTCTCCTCCTGTCCCCACCAATCAGAACTGTCCAATCACTGGCCAATCACTCTCTGACCACTTCCCTTCCCTCCTCGACTTCTCCGTCTCCATCTCTGGGGATAGGTTATTGACAAACATTCACTACAAGCCCACTGACTCCCACAGCTACCTGGACTACACTTCCTCCCACCCCGCTTCCTGTAAGGACTCTATTCCATTCTCCCAGTTTCTCCGTCTCCGCCGCATCTGCTCTGACGATGCCACCTTCCATACCAGTGCTTCTGACATGTCTTCCTTTTTCCTCAACCGAGGATTCCCCTCTACTGTGGTTGACACGGCCCTTGACTGTGTCCATTCTATCTCCTGCACTTCTGCCCTCACCCCTGCCCCTCCCTCCTGGAACCACGATAGAGTTCCCCTTGACCTCACCTTTCACCCCACCAGCCTCCACATTCAACGGATCATCCTCCGCCATTTCCGCCACCTCCAGCGTGATCCCACCACCAAACACATCTTCCCCTCACCTCCCCTTTCAGCATTCCGAAGGGACCGCTCCCTCCGCGACACCCTGGTCCACTCCTCTATCACTCACAACACCCCTTTCCCTTCGCCCGGCACCTTCCCGTGCAAGCGCAGGAGATGCAACACATGCCCTTATACCTCCCCCCTTCCCACTCTCCAGGGCCCCAAACACCCCTTCCAGGTGAAACAGTGATTTACTTGTACTTCCTGCAATTTAGTATACTGTATGCGCTGCTCACGATGTGGTCTCCTCTACATTGGGGAGACCAAACGCAGATTGGGTGACTGCTTTGCGGAACACCTCCGTTCAGTCCGTAAGGGGGACCCCGAGCTCCCGGTGGCCTTTCACGTTAATTACCGCTTCACTCCCACTCTGACCTCACCGTCCTCGGCCTCTTGCTCAGTTCCACGGAAGCTCAGCGTAAGCTCGAGGAACAGCACCTCATCTTTCGATTAGGCACTCTACAGCCCTCTGGACTCAACATAGAGTTCAACAATTTCAGATCATAACCTCGGCCCCTGTCATATATATATTTTTTATCCACACCTTTTGTCTGTGTCTTTTTTTCTTCTCTCCCACATGGCAGCTGTCTTTCATTCTGCCAGCGCAATTCACACTTCATCTAGAGCCATCCTTTGTTTCTTAACCTGTCCCATTACCACCTCCTCTTGCCTTGAATATCTCTTAATGTCTCTTAACCTCTTCCGCCTTCTATCCTATCACAGAGCCTTCCCTTTTGTTCCTTCATCCCCTCCCCTCTTTCCCAGCCCCTACACTTGCTTAAAAATCTGTTCCATTTCCTGCTTTTTTCCAGTTCTGACGAAAGGTCATCGACCTGAAACGTTGGGCTGGATTTTCATTGACCCGTGGAGGCGGGTTTGGAGGCGTGTGGGGGGTTAAAGTTGCAGATTCGGGGGTCCCGAACCCATCCCGCCCCCAACCCGCCTCCATGCCAGTTTCGCTGGAGGCGGGTACCCGACCTGTGCTGGGACCCGCCTCCCCGAGGCGGGAAGGGGATTAGTGGCAATAAACTGCCTGTTAACAGGTAGTTAACAGGCAGTTTTTTGCCTAATTCCTATTTTGATGCGTGAAATGTGGGCTTCCCAACAGGTCCCAACCACGCCAAGTTAGCGAGGCGGACCGTGGGTTGGAGGGGTCGATATGTCCGGTGGGCAGGTGAGTGATGGGTGCATGTGTGCAGAGGTAAGTGTGTAAGGTAAGTGTAAAGTGTGGGGAAAAGTTTTACTTACCTTAACTTCCTCCTGCAGGTGTCAGCCCTTCAGGTCTCGGGAGTCAGAAATCTCACCGGCACAGAAAACACAATGGCCGTTGACCTGTCAAAAACTGCAGCCTCTGTTTTCTGTGCTGGAATGATTTCTAACTCAGCCTGAGAGGAAGGACTCAAGTTAGAAGACAGATTGTCAGTGTTTGACAGCTTCACAGAGCTGTCAAACGCTGATATTTCATCTGTCAAAAGCTCTTGACAGATGAAATGTCAATCTGTGACGTCACCTGTTGCCGGGTGGCACTTGATTGGCCTGCTGAGCTCGCTGGGCGGGCTCAACAAGGTCAATCAAGTGAAAATGCAGTGGGTTGGCCACAAGTCGAAGGAGGCGGGACTACAACCCAAAAAGTGGGAGCCCCGCCTCCATCACGTCCCCAGTATCAAAATCCAGCCCGTTAACTCTGTTTCTCTCTTCACAGATGCTGCCTGACCTGCTGAGTATCTCCAGCATTTTCTGTTTTTATTTCAGATTTCCAGCATCTGCAGTATTTTGCTTTTGTACTCTCTGACCACAAACTGGATGCCTCAACATGAGACTCCCAGCATTGGGCCAAATGGAGAAAGTCTTACGCAGTTGCATCCGGTCGGGTAAACAACCTTCCCTGTCCTTGCAAGATCAGTTCTTACATCTGAGTGCTGAAAGGACAGTGCCCTAACCCCAGACATGTCAAGCTTTCCATCTTCGTAGGTGTCTTGGCTGCCTTGTGGGTCATGAAGTTTAAGTCAATGTTCCCATGAATTTGCCTATATCTCAAGTTGCTGATCTTAACAAATCTTAGTGAGTTAATTTAGGATTTATTAACCAATGTGGCAACAGTGCTAAAAACAGCCCATTTGAAACTCTCGGTTCATGAAATTCAAATTGTTTTTTGACTTCATTCCTAACCTTTTTGTATTCTCTTTTGTCATCCTCTTCTTTGTTATCTGAGTACTTAGTGTCTGTCTTTTACTTTAGTTTTCTTTAGTTTCTATTTTGCCCTTATTTCTTTATTCATCCGTGGTGTGTCATTACTGGCGAGTTTGCTCTTGCTTTTTAGCGGGATATATTTCTCCTGAACTCTGTAAATAGACTTTGTTTGTTTGCTGTTTGCTTTGTTTGCTGTAAAATACACTGGTTTGGCCGTAAGTCCCGCCCACCTCCAACTCGTTGACTGGCACAATGGTCTCAATAGACACTCCTGCAAAAAAATGTTTTATTCGTTCCTAGGATGGCGTCACTGGCAAGGCCAGCATTTATTGCCCGTTATGTTAGTGAAAAACTCTGTGCTACAGTTAACCAATAATATATTTATGGGCTAAAGCAACACAGCGGCAGTGGCGAGAGGATAAAGAGCAGCCCGAGAGCGGACATGAATTAAAGCAGTGGCAGCGGCGAGAGGATAAAGAGCGGACCTGAATTAAAGCAGCGGCAGCGGCGAGAGGATAAAGAGCGGCCCGAGAGCGGACATAAATTAAAGCAGCGGCAGCGGCGAGAGGATAAAGAGCGGCCCGAGAGCGGACATAAATTAAAGCAGCGGCAGCGGCGAGAGGATAAAGAGCGGCCCGAGAGTGGACATAAATTAAAGCAGCGGCAGCGGCGAGAGGATAAAGAGCGGCCCGAGAGCGGACATAAATTAAAGCAGCGGCAGCAGCGAGAGGATAAAGAGCGGCCCGAGAGCGGACCTGAATTAAAGCAGTGGCAGCGGCGAGAGGATAAAGAGCGGCCCGAGAGCGGACCTGAATTAAAGCAGTGGCAGCGGCGAGAGGATAAAGAGCGGCCCGAGAGCGGACCTGAATTAAAGCAGTGGCAGTGGCGAGAGGATAAAGAGCGGACCTGAATTAAAGCAGCGGCAGCGGCGAGAGGATAAAGAGCAGCCCGAGAATGGACCTGAATTAAAGCAGCGGCAGCGGCGAGAGGATAAAGAGCGGCCCGAGAGTGGACATAAATTAAAGCAGCGGCAGCGGCGAGAGGATAAAGAGCGGCCCGAGAGCGGACCTGAATTAAAGCAGTGGCAGCGGCGAGAGGATAAAGAGCGGCCCGAGAGCGGACCTGAATTAAAGCAGTGGCAGCGGCGAGAGGATAAAGAGCGGCCCGAGAGCGGACCTGAATTAAAGCGGCGAGGCTCCGATTCAAAAACAACAACAAAAAAAATCAAAGAGTGACGTCACAGGAGAGCAGGTAGGTGATTGGTTGGTGAGTATTACAGCTTTTTTCTGCTCTCTCAGTTAGGGAAGGGGGTTAAATTAAGAGCTGAGAAACTGTAACTTGCTAATACTTAATAACTTAAACTAGATAAAATAATCAAACAAAAGCATTAAAATATTGATTAAATAAAAGCTTTAACTAATTAATTAATAAATAAAACAAGGTTAGAGATGGCAGGGCAGGTGGTGTGTCATAACTGCAGCATGTGGGAGTCTGTGGAGAGCATTGCGATCCCGAGCAATCACATCTGCAGTAAATGTCTGCAACTCGAGAAACTTCGGCTCAGAGTTGTTGAGCTGGAGTCCGAGCTGCAGACATTGCGATGCATCAGGGAGGGGGAGAGTTACCTGGACACTTTGTTCCAGGAGCCAGTCACACCCTTTAGGCTAAGTAGTACTTTAGAGTTCATCAGTGGTCAGGGACAGGAGGGTGTGACTGTGAGCCAGGAAGGTATGGGGACCCAGGATGTAGTGATGGAGGAGCGTCAGCCCTTGATCTTGTCCAACAGGTACGAGGTACTTGCTACCTGTATGGATGAGGAAAAGGACTGCAGGGAGGATGGGCAAACTGGCCACGGCACCGTGGTACAGGGGGCCATCCAAGTGGGGGGAGAAGGAAAGAATGTGGTAGTAGTGGGGGACAATATAGTCAGGGGGATAGACACTGTTCTCTGCAGCCACGAAAGAGAGTCCCGAAGGCTGTGTTGCCTGCCAGGGTTAAGGATATCTCCTCGCGGCTGGAGAAGAACTTGGAGTGGGAGGGGGAGGATCCAGTTGTCGTGGTCCATGTAGGAACCAACAACATAGGTAGAACTAGGAATGAGGTTCTGCTGAGGGAGTTTGAGGAGCTAGGGTCTAAATTAATAAGCAGACCTCAAGGGTAATAATCTCTAGATTACTACCTGAGCCACGCGCAAATTAGCATAGGGTCAAGCAGATCAGAGAGTTAAATGCGTGGCTCAAAGAGTGGTGTGGGAAGAAGGGGTTTCAATTCATGGGGCACTGGCACCAGTACTGGGGAAAGAGGGAGCTGTTCCGTCGGGGTGGGCTCCACTTAAACCAGGCTGGGATCAGTGTCCTGGCAAATCGAATAACTAGGGCTGTAGCTAGGGCTTTAAGGTAAAAAATGGGGGGGAGGGTTCATGTGAGGGGAAATTTAGAAATCTAAAGAGAAAGGTCAAGGCAATAGAGCAGTGTAGCGATTTGGGTAAAAATAAGCAGATTGTGACAGGACGGGACAGAGAGTTTAATGGTAGCAGTGCAGCAGAGAATAAGGTCAAAGCAGGGAATAATGGTAACAAATTTAAATTAAAGGCTCTTTATATGAATGCACGAAGCATTCGTAACAAGATAGATGAACTAGTGGCACAAATAGAGATAAATGGGTTTGATGTAATAGCCATTACAGAGACCTGGTTGCAAGATGATCAAGGTTGGGAACTAAATGTTCCAGGGTACTTGACGTTTCAGAAAGACAGGCAGAATGGAAAAGGAAGGGCGTAGCCCTGATAATAAAGGATGACATAAGGACAGTAGAGAGAAAGGATCTCGGCTCGGAAGATCAGGAAGTAGAATCAGTATGGGTGGAGATAAGTAATAACAAGGGGCAGAAAACATTGGTGGGAGTAGTATATAAGTCCCCTAACAGTAGCTATACTGTTGGACAGGATATTAATCAAGAAATAGTAGGAGCTTGTAACAAAGGTCATGCAATAATCGTGGGGGACTTTAATCTTCATATAGACTGGACAAATCAAATTGGCAAAGGTAGTCTGGAGGACGAGTTTATGGAATGCATTCCGGTCAATTTCCTAGAGCAATATGTCATGGAACCAACTAGGGAACAGGCTATTTTAGATCTTGTATTGTGTAATGAGACAGGGTTAATTAGCAATCTCATAGAAAAGGATCCTCTGGGGCAGAGAGATCATAATATGATAGAATTTGACATTAAGTTTGAGAGTGACTTGCTGAAGTCCGAAACTAAAGTCATAAAACTTAAATAAAGCCAATTACATAGGTATGAGGGGCGAGTTAGCTAAGGTAGATTGGAAAACTAGATTAAAAGGTGTGGCAGTAGATAAGCAGTGGCTAGCATTTAAAGAAATATTTCATAATTCCCAACAAAAATACATTCCATTGAGAAACAAAAACTCCACGGGAAAAATGATCCATCCATGGCTAACTGAAGAATTTAAGGATAGCATTAGATTGAAAGAAGAAGCTTAAAATGTTGTGAAGAATAGTAGTAAGCCTGAGGATTGGGAGAGATTCAGCAAAGGATGACTAAAAAATTGATAAAAATGGAAAAAATAGAATATGAGAGAAAACTAGCAAGAAATATAAAAACAGATTGTAAGAGCTTCTACAAGTATGTAAAAAGGAAGAGAGTAGCAAAAGTAAATGTTGGTCCCTTAGAGGCTGAGACAGGAGAAATTATTATGGGGAATAAGGAAATGGCAGAAACGCTAAACAAATATTTTATATCTGTCTTCACAGTAGAAGACACAAAAAGCATACCAAAAATGGTGGGGAACCAAGGGTCTAATGAGGGTGAGGAACTTAACATAATTAATATAAGTAGAGAAAAAGTAATTAATATAAGTAGAGAAAAAGTACTAGAGAAACTAATGGGACTAAAAGCCGACAAATCCCCTGGACCTGATGGCCTACATCCTAGGGTTCTAGAAGAGGTGGCTGCAGAGATAGTGGATGCATTAATTTTGATCTTCCAAAATTCCCTAGATTCTAGAACGTTCCCAGTGGATTGGAAAGTAGAAAATGTAACACTGCTATTCAAGAAAGGAGGGAGAGAGAAAACAGGGAACAACAGGCCAGTTAGCCTGACATCAGTCATCGGAAAAATGCTGGAATCCATTGTTAAGGAAGTGGTATCAGGGTACTTAGAAAATCATAACATGATTAGGTAGAGTCAACATGGTTTTATGAACGGTAAATTGTACTTGACCAATTTATTAGAGTTTTTTGAGGATGTAACTAGCAGGGTAGATAAAGGGGAAATGTTGGATGTAGTATATTTGGATTTCCAAAAGGCATTCGATAAGGTGCCACATAAAAGGTTATTACACAAGATAAGGGCTTGGGGTTGGGGGTAATATAGTAGCATGGATAGAGGATTGGTTAACGGACAGAAAACAGAGAGTAGGGATAAACGGGTCTTTTTCAGGTTGGCAGGCTGTAACTAGTGGGGTGCTGCAAGGATCAATGCTGGGGCCTCAGCTATTTACAATCTATATCAATGACCTAGATTAAGGGACCGAGTGTAATGTATCCAAGTTTGCTGATGATACAAAGCTAGGTGGGACAGTAAGCTGTGAGGAGAACACAAAGAGTCTGCAAAGGGATATAGATAGACTGAGTGAGTGGGCAGTAAGGTGGCAGATGGAGTATAATGTAGGGAAATGTGAAGTTATCACTTTGGTAGGAAGAATAGAAAAACAATATTTTTTAAATGGTAGAGAACTTTTAAATGTTGGTGTTCAGAGAGATTTGGGTGTCCTCGTGCAAGAAACACAGAAAGTTAGCATACAGGTACAGCAAGCAGTAAGGAAGGCAAATGGCATGTTGGCCTTTATTACAAGGGGGTTGGAGTATAAGAGTAAGGAAGCCTTGCTACAATTGTACAGGGCCTTGGTGAGACCACACCTGGAGTACTGTGCACAGTTTTGGTCTCCTTATCTAAGGAAGGATATACTTGCCTTGGAGGCAGTGTAATGAAGGTTCACTAGATTGATTCCTGGGATGAGAGGGCTGTCCTATGATGAGAGATTGTGTAGAATGGGTCTGTACTCTCTGGAGTTTAGAAGAATGAGAGGTGATCTCATTGAAACATACAGGATTCTAAAGGGGATGACAAAGTAGATGCTGAGAGGTTGTTTCCCCTGGCTGAAGTGTCTAGAACTAGGGGGCATAGTCTCAGGATAAGGGGTAGGCCATTTAAGACTGAGATGAGGAGGAATTTCTTCACTCAGAGGGTTGTGAATCTTTGGAATTGTCTGCCCCAGAGGGCTGTGGATGCTGAGTCTTTGGGTATATTCAAGGCTGAGAGAGATAGATTTTTGGACTCGAGGGAAATCAAGGGATATGGGGATCGGGCGAGAAAGTAGAGTTGAGGTGGATGATCAGTCATGATCTTATTCAATGGCAGAGCAGGCTCGAGGGGCCGTATGGCCTACTCCTGCTCCTATTTCATATGTTGTTAAATGAAGCCCTCACTAATTTATTGATGCAGCCTAGCGTGTAAAAAGCACAATGAGGTGTGGTACTAAGCTAACCAGGCACAAGTTTGATACCTAGTCCCTGTTGAGTTGGAGTATAACAATTGACCTCAGTGCGCCAGGTCCACAAAATTCAAACGGGGCAAACCAGTGAGTAGGAAATATAAGTGCAAATAGAACTGTGTTGTGTGGGCTTTGCCAGATGGCCAAGACTTGTGGGACATGTGTGGCCATACAGCCTTAGTTTGGATACTTCTGCTCTGATGGTGTGAAGCACTGAATCATTAAACAGTTCTTTGTTTAAATATGTCTCCAGGCATGCACACTCCATACCTTGACCGATCAACTCACCCTTCAGGAGGCCCCAGCCAGTGATATAACAACTGTAGTTATTGGGAAGAACCGTGCCCGGGGCAGGGATGCATCCCAACTCAATTTTGTTGGTTAAGACCACAGGTGACGCGAGTTTGACAAGAGCAATATCGTAGCTGGGAAAAGAAAGGAAAAACAGCAGTGAGTTGTGCTCTCCCAGCACACAATTATCAGCAGTCGGGGAGGTGGGTGTACAAGGCGGCATTGTTGAATGAGCTGGGTGAGCTCTGATGGGTTTGACTGACTTTTCTCATCCCACTATGTTTGCAATTCATTTGGTGATATGTTTTCCTCGATCTTATCTTAAAACAAAATCACTGTGCGCTGTAAAGCGGCTGAAAAATGCTACAGGTCACCTGTGGCCTGCTTCCCTTTCATCGAAATACCTTGAGGAATTTCTTGCTCTTTGTGCCTCCATTTATGTCCTGCCCCATTTACCGGATGTTGCCACACCTGGGATTTAGAAGTGTTCCTTCTACTGATCGCGCAAAGGAATGTTAATAAGAGGTCCCAGCATCCATAGAGCTCCATTCACAATGTAGGGCATCCCATTTTTCATGCAATAACACGTCCTATGGAATATTTTCTCTCCATTTTGAGTGGGGAAGGGCCGGAGCTGAACTTGACATTTGGTCATAGTGGTGTGATTGAAATCAGAAGCCCACTGTGTGAGGAGTCACGGTTACAGACCCGGGTCCCCTCACATCTGCAGCATGTGGCAGAGTTATTACAAGGAAATGATTCTTTGGAGTTGTGGCTTATAACAAAATGTTGTCTGCATATAGTGATCCCCCTATTCCCGGCCAGAATCGAGATGATTGGGTAATTCCCCCGTCAATCACACCTGGAATCACTGCTGCAAGTGACTGCGATTGATTTTACGCATGAGTTGTTTACTGCAGTTTGTAGAGACTCTTTTTAAATAGACTGTACAAAGTATTTATGGCACAGAAACAGGCCATTCGGTCCAACAGGTCAATACCAGTGTTTATGCTCCATGTGAGCCTCCTCCCACCCTTCCTCATCTAACCCTATCAACATATCCTTCTATTCTTTTCTCCCTGATGTGCTTATCTAGCTTCCCCTTAAATGCATCTATACAATTCACCTCAACTACTCCCTATGATAGCGAGTTCCGCATTCTAACCACTCTCTGGGTAAAGAAGTTTCTCCTGAATTCCCTATTGGCTTTATTAGTGACTATCTTATATTTATGAGCTCTAGTTCTGGTCGCGCCCGCAAGTGGAAACATCTTCTCTACGTCTACCCTTTCATAATTTTTTTTTAATGTTTTCATTCGTTTATGGGATGTGGGCGTCGCTGGCAAGGCCAGCATTTATTGCCCATCCCCAATTGCCCTTGAGGAGGTGGTGGTGAGCCGCCTTCTTGAACAGCTGCAGTCCGTGTGGTGAAGGTACTCCCACAGTGCTGTTAGGGAGTGAGTTCCAGGATTTTGACCCAGCGACGCTGAAGGAACGGCGATATACTTCTAAGTCAGGATGGTGTGTGACTTGGAGGGGAACTTGGAGGTGGTGGTGTTCCCATGCGCCTGCTGCCCTTGTCCTTCTAGGTGGAAGAGGTCGCGGGTTTGGGAGGTGCTGTCGAAGAAGCCTTTAAGACCTCTATCAGGTCATCCTTCAGTCTTCTCTTTTCTAGAGAAAAGAGCCCCAGCCTGTTTAATCTTTCCTGATAGGTATAACCTCTCAGTTCTGGTATCATTCCAGTAAATCTTTTTTGCACCTTCTCCAGTGCCTCTATATCCTTTTTATAATATGGAGATCAGAACTGTTTACAGTACTCCAAGTGTGGTCTAACCAAGGTTCTATACAAGTTTAACATAACTTCTTTGCTTTTCAATTCTATCCCTCTAGAAATCAACCTCAGTGCTGGGTTTGCTTTTTTATGGCCTTATTAACCTGAGCCATTACTTTTAGTGATCTGTGTATCTGTACCCCCAGATCCCTTTGTTTCTCTATCCCATTTAGACACTTATTTTCCAAGGAGTATGTGGCCTCCTTAATCTTCCTACTAAAATGTACCACCTCACACTTATTTATATTGAAGTTCATTTGCTAATTACATGCCCATTCTGCAAGCTTATTAATGTCTTCCTGTATTTTGTCCTCTGTATTAATTACGCCCCCAATTTGGTGTCATCTGCAAATTTTTAAACTATACTTCCAATTCCCGCGTCCAAATTGTTTACAATCGAGCAACAGTGGTCCCAGCACCGATTCCTGTGGAACACCACTTCCCACCATTTGCCAATCTGAGTAACTACCTTTAACCCCTACTCTCTGTTTTCTGTTTTGTAGCCAACTTGGTCCCCATTCTGCTACTTGTCCCCTGACTCCACATGTTCTGACCTCAGTCATGAGTCTACTATGTGGTACCTTATCGAAGGCTTTTTGGAAATCCAATATACTACTTCTACTACATTACCCTTATCTATCCTTTATGTTACTTCTTCAAAGAATTCAGTAAGGTTGGTCAAGCATGACCTTCCCTTTTGAAATCTGTGCTGACTGTTCTTTATTATATTTTCAGTTTCTAGATAGTTTTCTATTACATCTTTGATTAAGGACTCCATTATCTTTCCAACCACCATCCATAGTTGCCTGGACTTGTTCCATCTCCCTTTTCATATATAGGAAGCACGTCAGCTGTCCACCAGTTATCTGGCACTATTCCCTTTTCTAGTGACTTTTCATATATATGTAATAGTGCCTCTGCTATCTCTATCCTAACATTTTTTTACCATGCATGGATGCAACCATCCAGACCGGAAGTTTTATCCTCTCGAAGTTTGATTCGTTTATCAATTATCTCCCCCCTTTCTATCTTAAATGTCTTTATATCCTTTTTGATCTCTTCTTCTAATGTCATATCCACCATGTTAGTTTCCCTGGTAAATACCGGTGCAAAATAATGATTCAATATATCTGCCATTTTGCTGTCATTATCTGAGTTTAGTGGCCCTCTCCCTATCCTGATTTTTTTTTTGTTATTGATGTGTCTGTAGAATATTTGACTATTTATTTTCATATTCCTTGATAGTTTAATTTCATAGTTTCTCTTTGCTTTCCTATTTTTTTTTACTTCTTTTCTAACCTTCTCGTATTCCCTTTTTTCATCCTCTCCTTTGTTGTTTGTGTAATTAGTGTCTGTCTTTTACTTTAGTTTCTATTTTGCCCTTATTTCTTTATTCATCCGTGGTGTGTCATTACTGGCTAGTTTGCTCTTGCTTTTTAGCGGGATATATTTCTCCTGAACTCTGTAAATAGACTTTGCACTGTATTCGCTGCTCACGATGTGGACTCCTCTACATTGGGGAGACCAAACGCAGATTGGGTGACCGCTTTGCGGAACACCTCCGTTCAGTCCGTAAGGGGGACCCCGAGCTCCCGGTGGCCTGTCACTTTAATTCACCGCTTCACTCCCACTCTGACCTCACCGTCCTCGGCCTATTACACTGTTCCACGGAAGCTCAGCGTAAGCTCGAGGAACAGCACCTCATCTTTCGTTTAGGCACGCTACAGCCCTCTGGACTCAATATCGAGTTCAACAATTTTAGATCATAACCTCAGCTCCAATCACATTTATATTTTATTTTATCCACCCTTTTATTTGTCCCCCCCACCTTTTTTTTCCTCCTAGAAGCTGGCAGCTGTCCTTCATTCTGCCAGTGGATTTCACACTTCATTCAGCCTTAATCTGTCACATTAACACCACCTCTAGCCTTGCATATCTCTTAATGTCTCTTAATGTCTCTTCATCTCCTCCTTTGTTCCTTTATCCCCTCCCCCTTTTCCCAGCTTTACCCTGGCCTTAAATCTATTTGATTTCCAGCTCTTCCCAGTTCTGATGAAAGGTCATCGACCTGAAACGTCAACTCTCTTTCTCTCTCTACGGATGCTGCCTGGCCTGCTGAGTTTTTCCAGCGTTTTCTGTTGTTATTTCGGATTTCCAGCATCCGCAGTATTTTGCTATCGTATCGTTGTTTGTTTGCTGTAAAATACACTGGTTTGGCCGTAAGTCCCGCCCACCTCCAACTCGTTGACTGGCACAATGGTCTCAATAGACACTCCCGCCAAATGTTAGTGAAACACTCTGCTACATTTAACCAAGAATATTTTTGTGGCCTAAAGCAACACAACTTGATTTACAGAAGCAGCCTAGCGAGTAATGGGGTGCGGTACGAGGCTAACCAGGCACAAGTTTGATTCCGAGTCCCTGTTGAGTTGGCTGATTTCTGCAGAGTAGCAGTTGGAGTATAACAATTGATTTCAGTGCCCCTCAGCTCGAAGAAAGTCAGCCAAAATTCCCACCGCTGGAAAGTGTAAATGTGGGGACGGTGGGTGAGGACAGTATCGGCCTTAGTTGTGGTGCCTTCTAAGTTCAAAAAGAATGCAAATGCTCATTGTCTCAGTGCAAAAAGGAAGTATGGTGAGGTGAGGCAACGCCTTTGAAACTGAACTGTACCCTTACAAGAGCGAACTGCTTCACGAGAGACGGGGGGGGGAACTTTTTTCTAATCAAAGTCTCTTTCGTATACTGACCCATTGGCAGCAAAGATCATGCTGAACTTTTCATGGCGGAATGTCTTCTCAACTGCAGCAAAAACGGACCCTGCTTCTTTGGCTGTAAGGACCTGTTTGCCGAGAGCCACTCTGTAGGTGTTCCTTTTGCTGTGAGTAGAAACCAAAACTTGTTAAATTAGTGAAAGGCTTCAGAACATGATTCCAACATGTTATACAGTGAAATAGAAACTCACTCACATCTGTTAATCGACTTGAAGTGGGGACTGGATGGGACTATGGGCTAGAGACCACCTTTCATCACTAGCACTGAACTAAACAATTCGGCTCAGGCTGATGGGATGAGAGCCTCCTCTGGAACCTGGAATTGTGGCTGGGGCCTAGAAAAGGATGGGGACTGGGCCCTTGACTGGGATTGAGAGTGGGGGACTGGGAATGGGACAGGGGCTGGACCTGGAACTATGTGACTGACAGGGACTGGCCATAACGGTCCTAATGTGAAGTGAATTTGGGCCCATCTCAACCAGTTGCTCATGGGCATGCACCCACTAGCACAAAATGGCTAATGATCTTGCAGTCTTGCTCAGGCAGGATAGCTACCGCAGAAAATGGAAAAAAGTCACACTGGTACAACAGAATGGAGTTGGGTCACATTGTTGGAGCAGGCTAAGGAGAGCTTTATTCTGTATGTGCTATAACTGACTTGGGGAGTGCTTGATGCTGACACTGGGCAGCCTAAATGAGACAATGCTGCAACAATCCCATCCCTCACTTTAAACGGCACTAACTTCACCAAGATAAAATCAGCTTAAAATGTATTAATATTCATTTTTAAGTAAACCAGCCACTTACTTAACGCAATGTGCAGCGGTCATAACCCATCTCGGATCAATGAACGTTCCACCACAAGTGTGAAACCATTCACCTCTCTTTTCAACTTGGAGAGAGATCTGCAAGAAATTCAAATGTTTAGCTTCAGGTTCATCGTCTTCATTTGAATGTTTTTTCCAGAAAACGCTTTTCCGAATTTTCTCCCATTTTTTTCTTGGCATCATGCCGGAGTACAGTTCACAGATGGTGGTACCTCACTAAAGTGTCAAGACAAGAACATCCCTGCCGACCCGGATCTGTTCTCAACTAATGGACACACAATAACAACTTGCATTTATACAGCGCCTTTAACATAGTAAAACTTCCCAAGGCGCTTCACAGGAGCGTTATCAGACAAAGTTTGACACCGTGCCACATATGACTGGTGACTGACAGCTTGGTCAAAGAGGTAGGTTTTAAGGAGTGTACTTTGCAGCAGGGGTCACTGAATAACGATCAGTGCCAATGCAGTGGCTGGACATGAAATCATATTGACAGCTCCCTCCCCCCTCTCCACTCCTGCAATTTCCCCCATAGACAACAGAGTTCCACATTTTGAACATGTATCTGTGGAAAAGAAAATAATTTTGGAGCCCCAAAACTGCCCACAGCTCTGGCAGAAGCAATTGGACTCTTTCAAGTGGGGGGGCGGGGGATGGTGGGGATGGGTACAGGAAGTATACATGGACTGGGCGCACCCACTTGAATGGCACTTACCTCATTGACCACATGGCTAGAGTTATAGTGATGGTAATTCATCACTCCACGTGAAATCAAGAAACGGCTGAGCGTACTGGATACAGCACAGGCTATGGGCCCCGATAACATCCCAGCTGTCGTGCTGAAGACTTGTGCTCCAGAACCTCTAGCCAAGCTGTTCCAGTACAGCTACAACACTGGCATCTATCTGACAATGTGGAAAACTGCCCAGGTATGTCCTGTCCACAAAAAGCAGGACAAATCCAATCCATCTAATTACTGCCCCATCAGTCTACTCTCAATCATCAGCAAAGTGATGGAAGATGTCATCGACAGTGCTATCAAGTGGCACTTACTCACCAATAACCTGATCACTGATGCCCAGTTTGTGTTCCACCAAGACCACTCGGCTGCAGACCTCATTACAGCCTTGGTCCAAACATGGACAAAGGAGCTGAATTCCAATGGTGAGGTGAGAGTGACTGCATTGACATCAAGGTAGCATTTGACCGAGTCTGGCATCAAGGAGCCCTAGTAAAACTGAAGTCAATGGGAATCGGGGGGAAAACTCTCCACTGGCTGCAGTCATACCTAGCACAAAGGAAGATGGTTGGAGGTCAATTATCACAGCCCCAGGATATCGTTGCAGGATTTCCTCAGGGCAGTGTCCTAGGCCCAACCATCTTCAGCTGCTTCATCAATGACCTTCCCTCCGACATAAGGTCAGAAATGGGGATGTTCGCTGATGATTGCACAATGTTCAGTGACATTTGCAACTCCTCAGATAATGAAGCAGTCCATGCTCGCATGCAGTAAGACCTGGATGACATTCAGGGTTGGGCTGATAAGTGGCAGGTAACATTCGCGCCACACAAGTGCCAGGTAATGACTATCTCCAACAAGCGAGCGTCTAACCACCGCCCCTTGACATTCAATGGCATTACCATTGCCGAATCCAAACCATCAACATCCTGGGTGTCACCGTTGACTAGAAACTTAACTGGACCAGCCACATAAATACTGTGGCAACAAGAGCAGGTCAGAGGCTGGGTATTCTGCAGCAAGTGTCTCACCTCCTGACTCCCCAAAGTCTTTCCACCATCTACAAGGCACAAGTAAGGAGTGTGATGGAATACTCTCCACTTGCCTGGATGAGTGCAGCTCCAACAACACTCAAGAAGCTCGACACCATCCAAGACAAAGCAGCCCGCTTGATTGGCACCCTATCCACCACCTTAAGCATTCACTCCCTCCACCACCGGCACACCGTGGCTTGCAGTGTGTACCATCTACAAGATGCACTGCAGCAACTTGCCAAGGCTTCTTCGGCAGCACCTCCCAAACCCGCGACCTCTACCACCTAGAAGGACAAGGGCAGCAGGGGCATGGGAACACCACAACCTCCAAGTTCCCCTCCAAGTCACACACCATCCTGACTTGGAAATATTTCGCTGTTCCTTCATCGTCGCTGGGTCAAAATCCTGGAACTCCCTACCTAACAGCACTGTGGGAGCACCTTCACCACACGGACTGCAGCGGTTCACGAAGGCGGCTCACCACCACCTTCTCGAGGGCAACTAGGGATGGGCAATAAATGCCAGCCTTGCCAGCGACGCCTACATCCCTTGAATAAATTAAAAAAATTATGCAGAAGCCTACGAAGCATGCTGTGCCGGAGAGGATGTGAAAATGGAAAGGAACAATAATTCTTCAAATGCATTTTGGAGAGTTTTTTTAGCCAGTAAGTAGCAAGCCCAACAAGAGAGGGAGCAGTTCTGGACCTAGTTTTAGGGAATGAAGCTGGGCAGGTGGAAAGGGTATCAGTGGGAGAGCATATTGGTGGTAGTGATCATAATTCAGTTAGATTTAGGGTAGTTATGGAAAAGGACAAGGATAGACCAGGAATAAAAGTTCTCAATTGGAGAAAAGCAAATTTTACTTAGCTGAGGAGTGATTTAGCCAAAGTGGACTGGAGACAGAAACTTGAAGGTAAATTAGTGTCAGAGCAGTGGGAGACATTCAAGGAGGAGATAGTGAGGGTTCAGAGCAAGTATATTCCTTTAAAGAAAAAGGGTGGGACTAACCAATCTAGAGCTCCCTGGATGTCAAGGGGCATACAGGGTAGGATAAAGAAAAAAATGGAAGCTTATGACAGATACCGAGGGCTCAATACTGCAGAAACCCTAGAGGAGTATAGAAAGTGCAGGGGTGAAACTAAAAAGGAAATTAGGAAAGCAAAGAGAGAGCATGAAAAAATATTGGCAAGTAAAATCAAGGAAAACCCAAAGATGTTTTATAAATACATTAAGAGCAAGAGGATAACTAAAGTCAGAGTAGGGCCTATTAGGGACCATAAAGGTAACCTGTTTGTGGAGGCGGAAGACAGGGGTATGGTTCTTAATGAATACTTTGCGTCTGTTTTCACAAAAGAGAGGGACGATGCAGATATTGCAATCGGGAAGGAGGAGTGTGAAATATTAGATGAAATAAACATAGTGAAAGATGAAGTATTAAGGGGTTTAGCATCTTTGAAAGTGGATAAATCCCCAGGCCTGGATGAAATGTATCCCAGACTGTTAAGAGAAGTAAGAGAGGAAATAGCAGAGGCTCTGACCATCATTTTCCAGTCCTCTCTGGCTACAGATGTGGTGCTGGAGGACTGCTGACGTGGTACCATTGTTTAAAAAGGGAGAAAGGGATAGACCGAGTAATTACAGGCAAGTCAACCTAACCTCGAAAATTATTGGAAAAAATTCTGAGGGACAGGATAAATCTTCATTTAGAAAGACACAGATTAAGGGACAGGGACAGTCAGCATGGATTTGTTAAGGGAAGGTCGTGTCTGACTAACTTGATTGAATTTTTTGAGGTGGTAACAAGGAGGGTCGATGAGGGTAGTGCGTTTGATGTAGTATATATGGATTTTAGCAAGGCTTTTGATAAGGTCCCGCATGGCAGACTGGTCATGAAAGTAAAAGCCCATGGGATCCAATGCAAAGTGGCAAGTTGGATCCAAAATTGGCTCAGAGGCAGGAAACAAAGGGTTATGGTTGAAGGGTGTTTTTGTGACTGGAAGGCTGCTTCCAGTGGGGTTCCGCAGGGCTCAGTACTGCTTCCTTTGCTTTTTGTGGTAAATATCAATGATTTGGACTTGAATGTAAGAAGTATGATTAAGAAGTTTGCAGATGATACAAAAATTGGCCATGTGGTTGATAATGAAGAAGAAAGCTGTAGACTGCAGGAAGATATCAATGGACTGGTCTGGTGGGCAGAACAGTGGCAAATGGAAGTCAATCCGGAGAAGTGTGAGGTAATTCATTTGGGGAGGGCTAACAAGGCAAGGGAATACACAATAAATGGTAGGATGCTGAGAAGTGCAAAGGATCAGAGGAACCTTGGAATGCATGTCCACAGATCCCTGAAGGTAGCAGGACAGGTAGATAAGGTGGTTAAGAAGGTATACGGGGTACTTGCCTTTATTAGCCGAGGCATAGAATATAAGAGCAGGGAGGTTATGCTTGAACTGTATAAAACACTAGTCAGGCTGCAGCTAGAATACTGCGTGCAGTTCTGGTCACCACATTACAGGAAGGATGTGATTGCACTAGAGGGGGTGCAGAGGAGATTTACGAGGATGTTGCCTGGGCTGGGGAATTTTAGCTATGAGGAAAGATTGGATAGGCTTGGGTTGTTTTCTTTGGAACAGAGGAGGCTGAGGAGAGACCTAATTGAGGTGCATAAAATGATGAGGGGCCCAGATAGAGTGGATAGGAAGGACCTATTTCCCTTAGCAAGAAGGGTCAATAACCGGGGGGCATAGATTTAAAGTAAGGGGTAGGAGGTTTAGAGGGGAGATGAGGAGAAACTTTTTCACCCAGAGGGTGGTGGGGGTCTGGAACTCACTGCCTGAAAGGGTGGTAGAGGCAGAAACCCTCATCACATTTAAAAAGTACTTGGATATGCACTTGAAGTGCCGTAACCTACAAGGCTACAGACCAAGTGCTGGAAAATGGGATTAGGGTGGATAGCTCTTTGCCGGCCGGCACGGACAAGATGGGCCGAATGGCCTCCTTCTGTGCTGTAAATTCCTATGATTCTTCCCTCCTCATTTTTGCTGGGGTACGATTCCACAGTTGCTGGCCTTTCTCCTATAAGTGACCATCCTCCATGTTGTATGCCAAGACTCGGTTTTGGAAAGCTGTTTGACTGTGGGCTGCACAATCAGATCCGAGCACAATGCTGTTCTTGTCCAACATTAGCATGTGTGCTCTTCCAGCAGTGATCACTGGATAATCATCAGGAATTGGAACTCTGGCCGGTAATCGCCAACCCTAGCTCCATGTTGATGAGGCCAAGCTGAGGTCAGCCACCTCACAACATGGGACATTTCTGGTCTGTATGATGCGGTTCCACAAAACATGGTACATTTACCAGAGGAGACATCGGGGGGGAGCTCAAAAGTTTAAACACATATTGGTCACTATTTGGAAGATTAAGCGTTTTGAATGTAAATACAATTTGGTTTGAGAGTTGACGTACCTGCCATGGCCAGCTGTTAGGTCTTGCATCTACACCACCGACTACCCTGGAGAGTATAGGTTGGTAGGTAGGCGTCCCACAACCGTAAACTGGAAAACAAAACCTTGTGTCAGCCTCAATGTTTTTGTGATTCTAATTTTGTCCTGATCATCCCGCCCTACCTAGCTCAGAGATATTGAGGTCAATTGTAGCATCCCTATCATCGCCCAGCTAGTTTAGCGCTAACCTGGGATCAAACCGACCAGCTCATTGTGGCTCAGTACTACACTGGGCAGCGAATTTACCCATCAAGTCATGGGGGAAGCCTGCGTCAGCCAAAGTTTTTATAGATAACAGAGTTAATCTAACCAGCAGGGCTATTTTTAAAGTATCAAACTTAACTCTTGAAAATGTTTGTCCAGCTCTGCTAGATATTTTTTCAGTGTTAGTTTGTGATGATACCTGGGTACGTTTCCTCTTCCTATTTAGCAATTTTGGTCCCTTCTCTTTTACCCCTTGGCCTGGTGCCAGAAGCTGAGGGGATGGATGTTTAACCTGCTGTCGTTGGCCATTAGGAGGCGCTAGAGAGTCCTCTGCTCCATATTGTCTTTAAAGGGATCCTGATGGTGAGTCTCCTTTAAGCCTGACGAGGAAGAAAAAAACGCTTAAGTAATAAAATGGGAACTCACCGGTTGCGACAAGTAGAGCAGCTAAAGCAAAACGCATCATGTTTGCAAACTACCGGGGCCGCCACACACACTCTGTCACTCATACTTATACCTGAAGAGGAAATGACCTTGGGCACGTGTCTGCTCACCATGTGACTACCCTTTCAATCTTAATTGTGGGAAGAAACGGCATTTAACAGAAGTTTGCGTCCTTGCAAAATATCAATTGATTGAGCAATATTTCTTCTTTATCTTGTACAAACTGCACCATTGGTACAATCGCAGAATTTCCATGCTTTGGAGGAAAAATAACTGTGTACAGGTCAAGGAAGGAAAATGAGGAAAGCTGGCGTGAGTGAGAGAGAAACACCAGAGAGAATGAGGAAGATGGAGAGACAGAGAAAGAGAGAGAGAGAGAGAGAGGTGCCCAGGAAAGAGATGCCATGAGGAGAGATGCAGTGAGACCGAGAGCAAAGAAAGATAGAGAGAGGGGGGGGGGGGAGAAATGGACATTGGGATAGAGACAGAAGAGAGGAGGCAGGAACATAGGAACAGGGGTAAGCCGTTCATCCTCTCGAGCCTGTTCCACCATTCAATTAGTTCATAGCCGATCTGATCATGGAGGCACAGACAAGGAGGGAAAAAGAGAAAGAGAGAGACAAAGCTATATGGGTGCTCTAATCTTCCATTCATAGCTCATTAACAGTCTGTACTGATAATAAAATAGGGGCCTAGCTCCCCAGTGGGTCAGGCGGCAAAGGTAGTGGGGAATCGAGGCATTCAGAGTTACAACGTCCTAAGTTCGATCCCTAGCCTTTGCTGAGTTGGCTAAACTCAGTCGGGGTAACAAAAAGAGGGTCTACAAAGGGTCTGTCTTCCTGGGATTTCAAGAGGAGAAAAAGTAGCCAGGCCTCCTGCTCTAGTCCCTATCCAGTGACTCGTGCTGAAAAGAAGACATGCGTCAGATGAGAGCAGGATTCAATTCGGCAGCAATGCCCCTCCCTCACAGTAGAATATCTTGCTGACACTCACTGTCTAGGCTCACACATAAAGAACAGACACTTGGACAAGGTACTGGAGGGCTGCCAGCAGCCAAGAAATGCACCCCAGTATGATTCAGCATCTCCGGCAGAGGAGGAGAGGAAATCAAATCTGTTTTAAATCAGGATCTGTTTCTTACTATGGGACTTCTTTTCATGCCTGTGTTTTGTGTACTGTACTAGCACCAGGGTGGCATCCTCTTTAAAGATGTAATGGAAAAACACTGAAGTGGTTTTTGCATTGAACAACGAATGCCAATGGAATGACATGCAGTGTGCCAATTATATACATGCAAACTGTGCGGACAACTGCAGTGGGATTAGAGACTGACAATTCTATGGAAGAAAATATTTAAATACCAAATACTACCTTCACAATACCTCGCTCGAACCTTCAAAGTGCATTTCACAAAGCATCAGTGTGTTTGTTCAGGTGAAGGTTATTTCCGTTCCCACCCTACTTCTGTGACAAGATCAGGTTGAGCCACGAGAATATAGATTCTGTCTCAAATGTGCCTGAACCTGGGTGACATCCCAATCTCTACATAATAAATATCTTTAAAGTACCGACAACGTAATAAATATTTTAAAGTTTATGTATGAAACACTGCTTCTCGTTTAGCAAAGTGGGGCATTTTAAACTATTTAACAGCAGTTTATTGTGCTCAGCCTCGAAGATTCCAAGCACTGCCTGGCTATTTACAAAAATGAGAAGTCGCACAACACCAGGTTATAGTCCAACAGATTTATTTAAAATTACAAGCTTTCGGAGCAACAGCTCCGAAAGCTTGTAATTTTAAATAAATCTGTTGGACTATAACCTGGTGTTGTGCGACTTCTCATTTTTGTCCACCCCAGTCCAACACCGGCATCTCCGCATCATGGCTATTTACAGTTAGAGCTACCATTTAACACCGCGGTATCTCGTATGACTTTTCACCGAGTCAGATTAGACTGGCAGGTATTAAGTGATAGCTAGGTGTTAAAAAGCCTTCTGGTGGCTTTTTCGTTGCCAGTGTTTATAACATCGCAGGCTAGATTTTCCAAAGGGATGTGATTCCCCACCAGAAGCGTGGCGGGATTGAGACCTCCGCTCCACCTGATGATACGAGTGCTGCCCCGGCCATAGTTTCCGGGGATCAAGATAACTTGCATCATTTGGGTGGCCTCCTGGCGTTGCAAACTTCTCTGATTGGGGAAGCCCTCCCATTTGCAAGGCAGCAAACCGCATGCTGCTGTAGGCTTTAAAAGCAGCAGCTCAGGGACAGGAAAAGAGGCCCTATTTGGAATTGAAAGACAGAAGACCCCATAGAGTGGCTCAGGGCCAGTAGAGGGAGGTGGCCAGAGCTGTGTACACAAATTCCATCACTCCATGCACCGTCGCTCAGTCTAAGAAGAAGCTGAGCGTCCTTGTCAGGCCAGGCTAAATAAGAGGACAAATGTGAGAAGTCGCACAACACCAGGTTATAGCCCAACAGTTTTATTTGAAATCACAAGCTTTCGGAGCGCTGCTCCTTCATCACTTCACCTGACGAAGGAGCAGCGCTCCGAAAGCTTGTGAGTTCAAATAAAGCTGTTGGACTATAACCTGGTGTTGTGCGACTTCTCACATTTGTCCACCCCAGTCCAACACCGGCATCTCCACATCATAAATAAAAGGAGTCAGCCACACCTTCTAAGAATGCACTGTGCTAATTAAGGTTCATAGAAGGTTCTGATTGTCATCCTTAAATACCCGTCATTAATTGTCATGACATCCTCGTGTCACCCCTTCGACTGAAGGTTCTAGACTCCCCAGCCAGGGGAAACATCCTCCCTGCATCTACCCTGTCAAGCCCTGTAAGAATTTTGTATGTTTCAATGAGATCACCTCTCATTCTTCTAAACTCCAGAGAATAAAGGCCTCTCCTCAATCTCTCCTCATAGGACAAACACCCTCCCCCCACCGCTCCCCGCCCCCCCACCCCCCGCCCTCTGTCCCATCCCAGGAATCAGTCGGGTGAACCTTTGTTGCATTCCCTCTATGGCAAGTATATCCTTCCTTAGGTAAGGAGACCAAAACTGCACACAATACGCCAGGTGTGGTAAGAACATAAGAAATAGGAGCAGGAGTAGGCCATTCGGCCCTTCAAGCCTGCTCCGCCATTCAATGAGATCATGGCTGATCTTCTGCCTCAACTCCATTCACCGGCCCTGTTGCCATATCCCTTGATGCCCTTACTAGTCAGAAATCTATCGACTTCTGTTTTAAATATACCCAATGACTGAGCCTCCACAGCCCTCTGGGGTAGAGAATTTCAAAGATTTACCACCCTCTGTGTGAAGAAATTTCTTCTCATCTCAGTTTTGAATGGCCTACCCTTTATCCTGAGGCTGTGGCCCCTGGTTCTAGACTCCCCAGCCAAGGGAAACATTCTCCCAGCATCCACCCTATCAAGCCCTGTAATAATTTTGTATGCTTCAATGAGATCCCCTCTCATTCTTCTGAATTCAAGAGAATACAGGCCTAGTTTACTCAACCTCTTCTCGTACGACAGTCCCGCCATCCCAGGAATCAATCTCGTGAACCTTCGCTGCACTCCCTCTATGGCAAGTATATCTTTCCTTAGGTAAGGAGACCAAAATTGTACACAGTACTCCAGGTGTGGTCAATATAATTGGAGTAAGCTGTCTTTACCCCTGTACTCAAATCCTCTTGTAATGAAAATGAGAAGTCGCACAACACCAGGTTATAGTCCAACAGATTTATTTAAAATTACAAGCTTTCGGAGCTGTCGCCCCTTCCTCAGGTAAGTTGATTGTAACTTCCTGAGGAAGGGGCGACAGCTCCGAAAACTTGTAATTTTAAATAAATCTGTTGGACTATAACCTGGTGTTATGCGACTTCTTATTTTTGTCCACCCCAGTCCAACGCCGGCATCTCCGCATCTTGTAATGAAGGCCAGCATACTATTTGCCTTCCTAATGGCTTGCTGCACCTGCACATTCACTTTCAGTGACTCATGTACAAGGACACCCAGGTGCATTCCCCAATCTTTCACCATGTAGGAAATACTCTGCCTTTCTGTTTTTTCTACCAAAGTGGATAACTTCACATTTATCCACATTATATTCCATCTGCCATGTTCTCGCCCACTCACTGAGCCTGTCGAGATCCCCTTGAAGCCTCTTCACATCCTCTTCACAACTGACACTGACACCTAGCTTTGTATCATCAGCAAATTTGGAAATGTTACATTTAGTCCCCTCATCCAAATCATTGATATAGATTGTGAATAGCTGGGGCCCAAGCACCGATCCTTGCATTACCCCACTAGTCACAGCCTGCCATCCTGAAAAAGACCCGTTTATCCCTACTCTTTGTTTTCTGTCTATTAACCAATTCTCAATCCATGCTAGTATATTACCCCCAATTCCATGTGCCCTAACTTTGTTCACCAACCTCTTGTGTGGGACCTTATTGAAGCCCTTCTGAAAATCCAAATACACCACATCTACCGGTTCCCCTTTGTCTACTCCACTCGCTACATCCTCAAAGAACTCCAATAGGTCTCACCAGGGCCCTATATAATTGCAGTAATATATAAGAACATAAGACGTAGGAGCAGGAATAGGTCATTTGACCCCTCGAGCCTGCTCCGCCATTCAATAAGATCATGGTTGATCTGATCTTGGCCTTAACTCCACTTCCCTGCCCGCTCCCCATAACCCTTGACTCCCTTACCTTTCGAATATCTGTCTATCTCCACCTTAAATATATTCAATGACCCAGCCTCCACAGCTCTCTGGGGAAGAGAATTCCAAAGATTCACGGCCCTCTGAGAGAAGAAATTTCTCATAATTTCCGATTTAAATGGGTGCCCCCTTATTCTGAAATTATGCCCCCTAGTTCTAGATTCCCCCACGAGGGGAAACATCTTCTCTGCATCTACCCTGTCAAGTTCCTTCAGAATCTTATACGTTTCAATAAGATCCCCTCTCATTCTTCTAAACTCCAATGAGTATAGGCCCAACCTGCTCAACCTTTCTTCATAAGACAACCCCTTCATCTCAGGGATCAACCTCGTGAACCTTCTCTGAACTGCCTCCAATGCAAGTATATCCTTCCTTAAATAAGGAGACCAAAACTGTATGAAGTATTCTAGGTGTGGTCTCACCAACGCCCTGTACAGTTGTAACAGGACTTCCCTACTTTTATACTCCATTCCCTTTGCAATAAAGGCCAACACTCCATTTGCCTTCCTAATTACTTGCTGTACCAGCATGCTATCTTTTTGTGATTCATGTACAAGGACCCCAGATCCCTTTGTACCTCAGCATTTTGTAATCTCTCCCCATTTAAATAATAATTTGCTTTTTTATTTTTCCTACCAAAGTGGATAACCTCACATTTTCCCACATTAAACTCCATCTGCCAGATTTTTGCCCACACACTTAGCCTATCTATATCCCTCTGGAGATTCTTCGGGCTGGATTTTGAAGTTGGAGTCGGGTTGGGGTCAGGAATCACACATTCTGGCTTGTGAACCCGTCTCCATCGAGATGTGGCCAACCCACTGAATTTTCCCTTGATTGACCTTGTTGAGCCCGCCCAGTGGGCTCAGCAGGCCAATTAAGGGCCACCCAGCAACAGGTGACGTCACAGACTGACATTTCATCTGTCAAGAGCTTTTGACAGATGAAATATCAGCGTTTGACAGCTCTGTGAAGCTGTCAAACACTCACAATATGATTTCTAACTTCAGTCCTTCCTCTCAGGCTGAGTTAGAAATCATTCCACCACAGAAAACAGAAGGCTGCCGTTTCTGACAGAACCACAGCTTTCCTGCTTTCTGTGCCGGTGAGATTTCTAACTCCCGAGAACTGAAGGGCTGACACCTGCAGGAGGAAGTTAAGGTAAGTAAAACTTTTTCCAACACTTAGCACTTACCTTACACACTTACCTCTGCACACATGCACCCATCACTCACCTGCCCACCGGACATATCGACCCCTCCAACCCCTGCAGACCCACGGTCCGCCCCGATAACTTGGCGTGGTTGCCACCTGTCGGGAAGCCCACACTTTTCTTTTTAAAATAGGGATTATGCAAAAAACTGCCTGTTAACTACCTGTTAACAGGCAGTTAATTGTCAGTAATCCCTTCCCGCCTCGGGGAGTCGGGTCTCAGACCAGGTCGGGTACCCGCCGCCAGAGAAACTGGCATGGAGGCGGGTTGGAGTCGGGATGGGGTCGGGACCCCCAAATCTGCAACTTTAACCCCCCTCCCCCCGCCTCCAAACCCGACTCCACGGGTCATTGAAAATCCAGCCCTTTGTGTCTGCCACACAATTTGCTTTCCCACCTATCTTTGTATCATCAGCAAATTTGGCTACATTACATTTGGTCCCTTCATCCAAGTCATTAATATAGATTGTAAATAGTTGAGGCCCCAGCACTGATCCCTGCGGCATCCCACTAGTTACAGTTTGCCAACCTGAAAATGACCCATTTATTCCGACTCTCTGTTTTCTGTTAGTTAGCCAATCCTCTATCCATGCTAATATATTACCCCCAAACCCGTGAGCTCTTATCTTGTGTAGTAACCTTTCATGTGGCACCTTATCGAATGCCTTCTGGAAATCCAAATACACGACATCTACTGGTTCCCCTTTATCCACCCTGCTCGTTACATCCTCAAAGAACTGCAGCAAATTTGTCAAACATCATTTCCCCTTTATAAAACCATGCTGACTCTGCTTGACTATATTGGCCCAGAAATTCGGGTCGGAAGCTTCCCGTGGGTGCAAGCATAGCGGGTGCACTTACATAGCGCGCCTGCCGTTGTGCTGTGGGCCCGCGTGGGATTCTGATCCCGGGCCTCCTCCAGCTGCCGGTGTGCAGTGCTCGCGTATCCCAGCGGCGCAACAAGTCCGCACCGTCCCCTGGGATCATGTGGTCCATGGGGAGCCAATCGGAGCAGGGAATCTCCATTCATAGATTTGACAGGAAGACCTGTCAAATCTATGAATAGAGATCAGCCCCAAAACCTAAGTAAAACTTCAAATAAATGTTAAAAAACCATCACATTTTTAAAATAACTATAAATTACATAAATTAACTATTTTAAACAAAAATTTAAATTTTTGAAAAAATGTATTAAAGTTTTTAACGGGGCTAAAAATAAACTTACCTTTCTTTAAAGTATTTAAAAATGATAAACCTGTTGAAAAAATGTTTCAATTTTACTTAATTCACCTCTTACCTTGTTAAAAGTAGGCCTTGCGCTTGCTTTTTCCACGCGCAGCTGCTAAGGACTTACCTGCACGGAGAAACCTGTAAAAAAAGCGGAAGTTCGATGCGTACGCGCTGCCTCTCCCGCGCACACGGTTGACCCAAGAACCCCTTCCTTCAAGAGACTGGAAGTTCCGGTTTTCCATGCATGCGCAGCGCGTACTCACCCGTGGGGACCCGAATTTCTGGGCCAACATGATTTTCTAAATGTCCTACTACCACTTCCTTAATGATGGACACCAGCATTTTCCCAATGACAGATGTTAGGCTAACTGGTCGATAGTTGCCTGCTTTCTGTCTCCCTCCTTTCTTAAATAGCGGCGTTACATTTGCGGTTTTCCAGTATGCTGGGACCTCTCCAGAATCCAGGGAATTTTGGTAAATTACAACCAATGCATCCATTATCTCTGCAGCCACCTCTTTTAAGACTCTAGGATGCAGGCCATCGGGTCCAGGGGACTTGTCCACCTTTAGTCCTATTAGTTTGCCTAGTACTTTCCGGGCTAAAAATTGAGTAGCGCCCCTTGGGGCGCTAACTTCGCCGAGGCGCTAAAAGTAGCGCCCCGGAAAAATTAGCGCCCCCGCGCCGGAAATTGACAGGTTGCGCCTCAAGAGGGAAGCAGGACGCCACTGGAAGTGCCCCGCATCTCTCTTAGGGCGCTGTGAGTCAATATCGTGGCGCTATGTGCCGCAGTATTGCAGGCCTTCCCTTCTTAAAGGAGAGGGGCCTTGCGCAGCGCAACCCGGGGCCCAGCTGGGCCCCCAGGGATCAGGAGTGCTGGCAAAAGAGCCTGGCACTCCGCGGGGGTTGCCATTCAGGAGGCCGGAGACGGGAGCGCAGGCAGGTGCTGGCAGGCGGCCAGCAAAAAAAATGGTCTCCCTGCACCTCGCTTTTAAATAGCGCCTTCCCGGCCGCAGGTAGGCCCCCCTGACCCCGTCGGACATAACGTCTGGGGGCACTCCCAAAGATCGCGGCCGGGGCGCGAGCGGGGTGCGAGCTGGGCGCTGCGCACGGTGATGATGTCATCGCCGGCAGCGCCGCGCTACCGGTTAGCACCGCCGCTAACCTCCCGCTGAATTTCACGGGAGGCGTGGGCGGCACCGCACCCGGGCGCTAGTTGCTTTGCTCCCCATTAGCGCCCTCTTAGGGCGCTAACAGGAGGTGCAAAGCAACCCAATTTTTCCCCTTCTCTCTAGTGATAGTGATTGTTTTAAGTCCCCCCCCCCCCACCCCAATAGCCCCTTGATTATCCATTATTGGGATGCTTTTAGTGTTTTCTACCGTGAAGACCGATACATAATATTTGTTCGAAGTCTCCGCCTTTCCCGGTTTCCCATTATTAATTCCCCAGACTCATCCTCTAGGGGACCAACATTTAATTTAGCTACTCTCTTCCTTTTTATATACCTGTAGAAGCTCTTACTGTCTGTTTTTATCTTTACTCTTATACTCAAATCCTCTTGTAATAAAGGTCATTTGCTTTCTTAATTGCTTGCTGTACCTGCATGTTAACTTTCAGTGATTCGTGTTCAAGGAGACCTAGATCCCTCTGAACACCAACATTTCCCAATCTCTCACAATTTAAAAAATACTCTGCTTTTCTATTTTTCCTACCAAAGTCGATAACTTCACATTTCTCCACATTATATTCTATTTGCCATGTTCTTGCCCACTCACTTAGCTTGTCTATATCCCCTTGAAGCCTCTTTGCATCCTCCTCAGAACTTACATTCCCACCTAGCTTTGTATCATCAGCAAACTTGGATATTTTACATTTGGTCCCCTTATCCAAATCATTGATATAGATTGTGAATAGCTGAGGCCCAAGCACTGATCCTTGCGGTACCCCACTAGTTACAGCCTGCCAACCCGAAAATGACCCGTTTATTCCTACTCTCTGTTTTCATGCATGAAGAACAGTTGGATGAAGTACTGGTGTGCAGCCAATGTCCATAGGACCATATCTCACAGGAGCCGACACCTTCAAGGAAAGAAAGTTGCCACCTGTAACTTTTCTGAGGTATTAAAGTTAAAGCTTAACTGAAGTGAACATTCCCAATTTTTTTTGTCGAAGTGACACCTGTTAATATATCTTGTTTAAATTAAGAGTTCTGGCAGTTTCACAGCCATATTTTAATCTCTGTTTGTCATTGAACAACCTCAGTGACATGACAACAGGTTATTAATAACCGCTGCCTCAGTCCCCTGTGCCTTTCAGCACTTCTCAATATTAGAACATTTGAACCACCCAGAAAAAGTGAGTTGCTATAGTTTCCCACATTACAACAGTGGCTACACTTCAAAAGTACTTCATTGGCTGTAAAGCACTTTGGGACGTCCTGAGGTCATGAAAGGCGCTTTACAATTGCAGGCCTTTTGCTTTTACTACAGGTAGTGGTTTGAGTCCGATATCCATTTAAAGCGACAAGTGGCAGGTAGGCCAGAGGTACGTCACTGGCTCTGTGTCACGCTCTGACCCAGCTGCTAACACCCACCAGTTTCTTGATTCGGGGTATTTAATGCCAGCGATTTACGGCTGAAATTTAAATGTGTAAACTGACTTGCGTCAATCTGAGTAAGTCGTACGTGTGGGCAGAACTGCTTCACTAACACTGAAGAGATTTAAATAACCTGTAAAAAGTTTCCAGTGCAGTCATCCAGGAATGTTTTACAGTGTGAAGTCAGAGTGCCATGGGATTGCCTCCCTGCGATGATTTCTCAACCTTTGGCCTCAATTTGATTTGTCTAAATTCACACCGTAGTTTTATCACACATGAAAACAAGCTAGAAGCCACTCCACATCGATGCCGTGTAAGAGGTGGCAATATTGGCAGATTACAGTTTGTAGACCTGAATGCGTGTCTTGAGTGACTCCCAATGGGGATCCCCGTGTGTATTCTGTGGATATAATCCTGCATCAAATGAAGGAATTTGAGCCTCGAAACTCCTGTGGTTTTCCAGTGCAGAAATTGTGCAATCCGGACAAGGCGGGGAGAGGAAACCTGGGGAGAGCCTGCTGAAGAATTCTGATGGGAGGGGCACAGGCGCTTCTTCTGCCCTTTCACCCCCCACCATTGTAAGAAGTAGGACTCTCGGGATGACGGTCCCCACTAGAAGTCCCTCCAGTTCTGCCGGTTGTATAGTCAATATATAATCTGGCTTGGCAGGTGGAAGTCCCGCTCCTTTGCACTTGTAGAATCATACAGCACAGAAGGAGGCCATTTGGCCCATCGTGCCTGTGCCAATTAGTATCCAATTAGTCCCACTCCCTTGCACTTTCCCTATAGCCCAGCCAAATTTTCCTTTTCAAGTATATATTCAATTCCCTTTTGAAAGTTACTATTGAATCTGCTTCCATCACCCTTTCAAGTAGTGCATTCCAGATCAACTCGCTGCATGAACAAAACCTTATTTCCCCCTCTAGTTCTTTTGCCACTTACCTTAAATCTGTATCCTTTGGTTATTGACCCTCCTGCCAGTGGAAACAGTTTCTCCCTACCTACTCTATCAAAACATTTCATAATGTTGAACGCCTCTATTAAATCTATATTGCACTTCTGGTGGCCTGCCAGGAATTTCTAGGCCTTGGTTTTAATCATGTAAGGCCGGGATTTAAGAAAAAAACTTTGGTGTTGGAGGAACTACCTACATGTATTGCACTAAACCCTGGGTGTCTCCTCATCAGAAGTCATACTTCTAATTCAAGTACTAACCCTGACAAATACCCCACAAGTGGTCAGCTTTAACCTGAAGGGTAAAGGTTCTCCTCATGAAGGGCTTGTCTGTAGAGCTGAGGCCCTGGGAGTCACTCACTTAAACCGGCAGGTTTATTATTTTTAGCAGTTTTTTCTCCTCCTCTCCTGAGAGCATTGATTCCTGCTGAGGTATCTCGTCCAACTAGATATTCTTCAAATGTGTGATGCCAATGTTGGCTTTCATCCATGGAGATCATTGCCCTCAAGCTTGATCTTGTTCTCATTCGACTTCCACACAAATGTACACTCCAGCGAGGGAGACTGGATATCGATCAGGAATGGAAACCCTGGCTGAATTGCTCCCCTCCCCAGCCAAGGCCAATTGGTGCACTCCGACTGTCAACTCAACTGAGATCAATTAATTCAGAACAGACTGGAGATCTACCCTGTAACTTTCTGCGCTAAACATGTCTCAGTACCACACCAGGTGATGCATTTATGTCAAGGCCAGTAGAGGAGCTAACACTGCAAATTAAATGTGAATCACCTCTGATAATGTAGGGCAGAACAATCCTTGTGGAGTTTGCTACCCTGCCATTGAGTTTTTTTTTAAAGTAAAAACCTATTACAATCCACTATTTTAGTTTATTAATGTCAACTTAGCTCAGTCGGTAGCGTTTTTGTCAGAGTCAGGAGGTTGTGGGTTCAAGTCCCACTCCTGGACTTGAGTGCATAATCTAGGCTAACACTTCAGTGCAGGACTGAGGCCCCATCTGCCTATTCAACAGGATATAAAACATCCCATGGTACGATTTGAAGGAGAGCAGGAAGTTCTCCTGATGTCCTGGCCAACATTCCTCCCTCAACCTACACCACCAGATAAACTGTTCATTCATCTAATTTGCTATTTGTGGAACCTTCCTGTGCACAATTGGCTGCTGTGTTTGCCTACATAACAACAACACTTCAAAAGCAATTAACTGATTCTGAAGCACTTTACGATGTCCGGAGGATATGATATGCTTTCTCTTTCTTGCTTATTGCATGAGTCACAACTGTGTAACACAGTTGAAAAACTCAGCAAACATCATAAAGAATGAGATCAAAACCCAACTGATTTAAACAGTCCTCTGTAACCGAGTGTGTTATGGCCTTGAATTTGTTCCAGAAATTGATTCTTCTGTATAATGTACAGTTTGTTGTTGTCGAATTTTAACTGCAGCAAATCTTAGGGTAGAGATTAGACCTGGCACTTTCCTCACATTAACAATTATTGCTGTTATCCAAATTCCTCTCTGCACCATTTCAACGCAGGTGTTTATCGAATTATTAAAGCTTAGTGCCTGAGTTAGAACGGCACAGTGAGGAATTTGATATGAGAGCATTAAGTATTTCTACAATGTGAAACTGATTGTAATTTCTACTCCTATATCTCTTACATTCTTCTGGTTTATGACATCACCTGAACCCCTCAATATCAACTCGTATGAAGACTGTGTTATGCTTTGCTGATGGAAGGAATCGTTGACAATCAAGTGGCACTTACCCACTAATCACCTGCTCACCGATGCACAGTTTGGGTTTTGCCTCTACCACTCAGCTCAGGGCCTCAATACAGCTTTGGTCCAAACATGGACACAAGAGCTGAATTCCAACGGTGAGATGAGAATGACTGCCCTTGACATCAAGGCAACATTCGGTCGGATGTGACACCAAGGAGCCCTAATAAAACTGAAGTCAATGGTGAGCGGGAGGAAACTCTCCACTGGCTGGAGTCATACCTAGCACAAAGGAAGATGGTTGTGGTTGTTGGAGGAAAATCATCTCAGCCCCAGGACATCACTGCAGGAGTTCCTCAGGGCAGTGCCCTAGCCCAACTATTTTCAGCTGTTTCATCAATGACCTTTCCTGTATCATAATATCAGAAGTGGGGCTGTTCGCTGATGATGGCACAGTGTTCAGTGCCATTCACAATTCTTCAGATAATGAAACAGTCCATGCCCGCATGCAGCAAGATCTGGACAACATCCATGCTTGGGCTGATAGTGGCGAGTAACATTCATGCTACACAAATGCCAGGCAAAGCTCATCTCCAACAAAGGAGAGCCAAACCGTCTCCCTTTGACATTTAATGTCATTACCATCACCAAATCCCCTACCATCACCAAATCCCCTACCATCAATATCTTGGGGGTCACCATTGACCAGAAACTCAACTGGACCAGCCACATAAATGCCGTGGCTACTAAAGCAGGGTAGAGACTGATTATTCTGTGGCGAGTGGCTCACCTCCTGACTCCACAAAACTTCACCACCTATAAAGCACAATTCAGGACTTGCCTCGATGGGTGCAGCTGCAACAACACTCAAGAAGCTTGACACCAACCTGGACAAATCAGTCCACTTAATGAGCGGCCCATCCACCAGATTAAACATCCACTCCCTCCACCACTGGCACACGGTGGTTACAGTGTGTACCATCTACAAGATGCACTGCAGCAAGTCGCCAAGGCTTCTAGGGCAGCACCTCCCAAACCCACGTCCTCCTAGAAGGACAAGGGCAGCAGGCGCATGGAAGCACCATCACCTCCAAGTTCCCCACCAAGTCATACACCATCCCGACTTGTACATATATCGCCTGTTCCTTCATCGTCGCTAGGTCACAATCCTGAAATTCCCTATCCAACAGCACTGTGGGAGTATCTTCATCACACGGACTGCAGCGGTCAAGAAGAAGACCCACCACCACCTTCTCAAGGGCAATAAATGCCGGTTTTGCCAACAATGCCCATATCCCAAGAATGAATAAAAAAATATGCAGATAACATTCTTAGTTGTTGGTGAACAGTGCTCTGTAACTGGTGGTGTTGGCTTGAGGGAGGAATGTTGGCCAGGATACTAGGAGAACTCCCAGCTCGTCCTCAAATAGTATCATGGGATCTTTTACACCGACTTGAATATAATAACTGATCCCCCATGGCATTGCCGCCCGATGAAATTTTTTTTAAATGGAGAAGTCCGGCCAGTTTCTTTACAGATGTGTGCGCGACCTGCCTTATCTTCTGATATTCACTTCACCCAGGCGATCTAGTGCACTTGGGTGCACGCCACGGAAAATCTTTCGTGTTTTATTTATAATTATTTAATTTTTCATGTGTTTATTATGTCGCAAATCTAAGTATTACTCAGTTGCGTGCGAACCAAAATGGACGGTGGAAGGTGATGGAGAAGTCTTTTGAATGGTTTGATTGGTTGTTTTTTTTGAACCTTTTGATTGGCTGGTTTCACGGTAGTTGGTGCCTCTTGATTGTAGCTTTCTGCTAATCTGTACATTTTCTGTGGTTGACAAATATTTCTTAGATCGCTGGTTATAATGTGTGTGAGGATGTCAGATGAGAACAGTATTGGGCTCAATGGCGATGGCCCCCATGGTAAATCATTGTCTTGCTCATGCTTGAAGAATGGCCACTTGAGCAACATACTGGAAGGCAGCCCCTGGAACCCCAGGGAGAATAGGCTGGATAGGAGGAGGGGGAAAAGAGTAATAAAAGTTTCAACATTTGGAGTTAATTATATTTTTGGAGCTCATTATTAATATTGAGCAAACAAAAGTATAGTCCGATTTTTAAATAGTATAATCAGTGCCAGAGATCTTTCATACAGGAGCTCCTCCAATTAGAGTCCTCCAAGTTACACATATCCAGAAAGGTGAAAGACTTGGTTCAGCAGCTCAAAAACAGGGGCGCAATGTCCACACTCGTATCTGGTTTTAATCTGGACACCTGTCTGATTTCACACAGTATGTATACAGGGTTTACACCCATTAGAGTCAAGGTTATGGGAAGATTTGAAGAGAATGCCCATGTGTTTTCAGGATCTTGGCACGACGCTTTGTGTAACTCAGCCAGATGTCGGTGGCTAATATTGGACCATGAAGTAAAATGACACCTGACCATTCTCCATTGTCTTAGTTATTAACTCTTAAAGTGACAGGTACAGCTTTGGTTGGGTAGGAGGATCCTTTTCATTCAGGAAGGCTAAGGTTTTTATCTGCTTCTTCCTAACTGAGCCTTACAGACTAAGGAGGTCTTAAAATGACAAGCGACCGGAAGCTCGGGGTCACCCTTACGGACTGAACGGAGGTGTTCCGCAAAGCGGTCACCCAATCTGCGTTTGGTCTCCCCAATGTAGAGGAGACCACATCGTGAGCAGCGAATACAGTATACTAGATTGCAAGAAGTACAAGTAAATCGCTGTTTCACCTGGAAGGGGTGTTTGGGGCCCTGGAGAGTGGGAAGGGGGGATGTATAAGGGCATGTGTTGCATCTCCTGCGCTTGCACGGGAAGGTACCGAGCGAGGGGGAAGGGGTGCTGGGGGTGATAGAGGAGTGGACTAGGGTGTCTCGGAGGGAGCAGTCCCTATGGAATGCTGAAAGGGGAGGTGAGGGGAAGATACGTTTGGTGGTGGGATCACGTTGGAGGTGGCGGAAATGGCGGAGGATGATCGTAAGGGTGACCCCGAGCTTCCGGTCGCTTGTCATTTTAATTCACCTCTCCATGCCCACTCAGACCTCACCGTCCTCGGCCTCTTGCATTGTTCCACGGAAGCTCAGCGTAAGCTCGAGGAACAGCACCTCGTCTTCGATTAGGCACTTTACAGCCTTCCGGACTCAATATCGAGTTCAACAATTTCAGATCATAACCTTGGCCCCTACCACATATATATATATTTATATACATTTTATCCATCCTTTTGGTTTGTGCCTTTTCCCTTTTTTTTCTCTCTCTCCCCCCACGGCAGCTGTCTCTCATTCTGCCAGCATTTCACACTTCACACTTCTGAGCCACCTTTTGTTTCTTAACCTGTGCCATTACCATCTCGTCTTGCCTTGAGCATCTCTTAATGTCTCTACTTACCATAGACCACCCCTTTTGTTCTTTTATTCCTCCCCCCAGCCTCCCCCTTGCTTTTTTATCTGTTTCATTTCCTGCTCTTTTCCAGTTCTGACGAAGGGTTTCGACCTGAAACATTAACTCTGTTTCTCTCTCCACGGATGTTGCCTGGCCTGCTGAGTTTTTCCAGCGTTTTCTGTTGTTGTTTCAATTTTCCAGCATCGGCAGTATCTTGCTATCAATAAAAACAGAATTGTTAAGTGTGAGATGGAACCCCAGAGAGGTGGGAGAGTTAGTTGAGGATAAGCAGAAAATGGTGGGATACTTAACAAGTATTTCACTTAAATGTTTACAAAAGAGCTGAATTGGTTAAAAGTGTGATGAGAGATAATATAATAAATAAAAGGAAAGTATTAGAAACGTTAGTTAAGCTAAAGGAGGACAAAGTCCAAGGACCTGATGGGATACATCCAAGGATGGTGAGGAAAATGGGGGAAGAATTAGTGGAGGCCCTAGAAATTATATTTCAGGTGTTCTTTTGTGAGTGGCCAGTGTGACAAAAGTAACCTGGGTAATTACAGGCCAGTTAGTTTAACATCTGCGGTAGGGAAAATTTTGGAATTTTTAATTAAAGATGAAATTACTAAATATCTAGGTAATTGAAACATATAAGATACTAAGGGGGCTCAACAAGGTAGATGCAGAGAGGATGTTTCCCCTCGTGGGGAAATCTAGAACTCGGGGGCATAGTTTCAGAATAAAGGGTCGCCCTTTCAGAACTGAAATGAGGAGGAATTTCTTCTCTCAGAGGGTCGTAAATCTGTGGAATTCTCTGCCCCAGAGAGCTGTGGAGGCTGGGTCATTGAATATATTTAAGGTGGAGATAGGCAGAATTTTGCAAGATAAGGGAGTGAAGGGTTATGGGGAGCGGGCAGGAAAGTGGCTTTGAGCCCAAGATCAGCCATGATCTTATTGAATGGTGGAGCAGGCTCGAGGGGCCAAGTGACCTATTCCTGCTCCTATTTCTTATGTTCTAATGTAATTAGAACATGGATTTCCAGATGGAAAATCATGCTTGACAAACCTGATAGAGTTCTTTGAAGAGGTGGATGCAGTGGGGGGTGGTGGTGGTGGTGGGGAATGCAGTCGATGTGGGAAACATGCACTTTCAGAAAACCTTTGACAAGGTATCACACAGGAGATTATTGGAGAAGATTAAGGGGTATGGATTTAAGAGGGAGTCATAGAGTCATAACGGCACAGAAGGAGACCATTCGGCCCATCGAGTCTGTGCCAGTTCTCTGTAGAGCAATCCAGTCAGTCCCATTCCCCCGCTCTATCCCCGTAGCCCTGCAAGTTTATTTCCCTCAAGTGCCTATCCAATCTCCCCTTAAAAACATTGAGTGTCTCTGCTTCCACCACTTCCATCGGCAGCGAGTTCCAGGTCCTCACCACTCACTGCGTAAAATGTTTTCCCTCACGTCCCCCCTGTATCTCTTGCCCAAAACCTTAAATCTGTGTCCCCCAGTCCTTGTACCATCAACTAGTGGGAACAGCCTTTCCCTGTCTAGCCTATCCAAACCCATCATAATCTTGTACACCTCTATCAAATCACCCCTCAACCTCCTTTGCTCTAATGAAAATAAATCCAGCTTCTCCAACCTGTCGTTGTAGCTAAGATCCCCCATCCCCGGAACCATTCTGGTAAATCTCCTCTGCACCCTCTCAAGGGCCTTCACATCCTTCCTAAAGTGTGGTGACCAGAACTGGACACAATACTCCAGTTGTGGCCTAACCGGCGCGTTATAAAGGTTCAGCATAACACCAGGATAGTAAATTGGATTTAAAAACTGGTTAGAAAAGTAGAAACAGAGAGTAAGAGGGCAATTTCTCTGAGTGCTTGGAAATGGATAGTGGTGTCCTACAAGCTTTCATTAAGGGTTGGCATCTGTTCAGTGTGTACATTAAATATTTGAATATAGGGCTAGAGGGAGTGATGTCAAAATTTGCAGACAATCCTAAAATAGGAGGCACAGTAAATAACTTGAGGACCAAAGAAATGTGCTAGGGGATATTGATTTTTCTGTAAGTGCAATTTTCCAGATATATTTACTGTTTAGTATTAAAGCAGTGATTTTTAAAATACGTGAATGAATTGTTTTGAGAAACCTTTTGTTGAAGGGGGTAGACTTGATGACTGCAACATTTAAAAGAAGATAATGTTCTTGTAGGAGGGTGAGAAAATAGGGTGCTTTGACCCTGCTCTTACTGTCGTTCGTGTTTTGTTCCAAGAGTTTAATCAATCTATTAACAGGCTGGGGTTCTTTTCCCCTAGAAAAAAGACTGATGGGTGAACTAACAGAGGTCTTTCAAATTATAAAGGGGTTTGATAGGATAAACATAGAGAAGATGTTTCCACTTGTGGAGAATCCAAAACTAGGGGCCATAAATATAAGATAGTCACTAATAAATTGAATATGGAATTCAGGAGAAACTTCTTTAACCAGAGAGTGGTTAGAATGTGGAAGTCGCTACCACAAGGAGTAGTTGAGGTGAATAGCACAGATAAACACATGAGGGAGAAAGGAATAGAACGATATGCTGATAGGATTAGATAAAGTAGAATGAGATGAAGTAGGGTGGGAGGAGGCTCGTGTGGAGCATAAACATTGGCACAGACCAGTTGGGCCGAATGGCCTGTTTCTGTGCTATAAGTTTTGTGTAATGCTATGTAATAACTAAACTTGGAAGAAAAGAAATCCTGAGGGGAAGGAAATTAAGAAGATTTGGGTGGTAGTTTTTTTAAATTTGTTTAAGGGATGTGGGCGTCGCTGGCAAGGCCAGCATTTATTGCCCATCCCTAATTGCCCTTGAGAAGGTGGTGGTGAGCCACCTTCTTGAACTGCTGCAGTCTGTGTGGTGAAGGTACTCCCACAGTGCTGTTAGGGAGGGAGTTCCAGGATTTTGACCCAGTGGCGATGAAGGAACGACGATATATTTCCAAGTCGGGATGCTGTGTGACTTGGAGGGAAAATTGGAGGTGATGGTGTTCCCATGTGCCTGCTGCCCTTGTGGTGGTGGTAGAGGTCGCGGGTTTGGGAGGTGCTGCCGAAGAAGCCTTGGCGAGTTGCTGCAGTGCATCTTGTAGATGGTACACACTGCAGCCACGGTGCATCAGTGGTGGAGGGAGTGAATGTTTAAGGTGGTGGATGAGGTTCCAATCAAGCGGGCTGCTTTGTCCTGGATGGTGTCGAGCTTCTTGAGTAGTGTTGTAGCTGCACTCATCCAGGCAAGTGGAGAGTGTTCAATCAAAATCTTGACTTGTGCCTTGTAGATGGTGGAAAGGCTTTGAGGAGTCAGGCCGCAGAATGCCCAGCCTCTGACCTGCTCTTGTAGCCACAGTATTTATGCGGCTGGTTCAGTTAAGTTCCTGGTCAATGGTGACCCCCAGGATGTTGATGGTGGGGGATTCAGCAATGTTAATGCCGTTGAATGTCAAGGGGCGGTGGTTAGACTCTCGCTTGTTGGAGATAGTCATTGCCTGGCACTTGTGTGGCGCAAATGTTACCTGCCACTTATCAGCTCAAGCCTGAATGTCGTCCAGGTCTTGCTGCATGTGGGCACGGACTGCTTCATTATCTGAGGAGTTGCGAATGGTTTATTAAAAGTAAAGCAGCAAATATGTTTAAAAACTCTCTATTAACCTTATAGAAAAAGTAGAACATCTTTGGCATGTTGTTACCTGGAATGGTAGAGCTGGTGTTTTAAAATGAATCTGGAACATTTTATCTAATTGTACCAGAAGTCTTGTCAGCTGTTTCTGCATTACGGAATCAGTAAGGTATATATTGGCCCAGAAATTGATCCCGCGACGCGAGAGTACGCACTGCGTACTCTCGCGTATTCCCACTCCAATTGCCGGTTTTCTGCATGCCCTGCGCATGCGCTGAAAACCGGCAATTGCTCTTTTGAAAAGGGGGCGGTTCCTCGGTGCATCGCGTGCGCGCTACAGGCTGCGCGCACGCTGTGTACTTCATGCTTTGGACGCGCAGGTAAGTACGGAAGATTTTAGAAATGGAAAAAGGAGGAGTAAGACCCACTTTTAAGAAGGTAAGTAGTGAATTAAGTATTTTTTTGAATTTTTTTTAACAGGTATATCTTTTTTAGAGACTTTAAAGACAGGTAAATTTATTTTTATAACTTTTTAAAAGATTTTAAATTTTTTCAAAAATTTAATTTTTTATTTAAAATGGTTAATTTAATTAACTATACTTATTTTATTAATGTGATGGTTTTTTTTTTTTAATTTAATTGAGGTTTAGCTGTTATTTTGGGGGGGTGTAAGATTCATAGATTTCACAGCACGTATGTGAAACTTATGAATGGAAGATGGTGTGCTGCCATTGGCTCTAACTGAGTCACGTGATCCCACAGCTCGCACGAATTCACTACGCCGCTGGGATACGCAAGCACTGCCCAGCTGATGTCTGGAACATCAAGTTCGTGCGAGCTGGATCTGAAAAAGCACAAGCGGAGTGAGAGATCGCGGGGAAGCCTTACCCCCGCGGGAACAGAGCGAGATCAATTTCTGGGCCATTAACTATGACAACTCGTGTTAAAAGTTTTTACTTTAGTATGATTGAGCAGTGTATGCCTTTTCATAGTCAGTATGTTTATTTTGTTAAGAGATAGAAATTGGAGTCAGGATTCTCCGCAGTATTGAATGGAAATTTCTCCAGTATCAGGAGAGCAAAAAATGGCTGCAGCTGTTCAGCTTTTATTTGGACACTTAGGGCTCGATTTTGCCAGGCCCGAGGAGGTGGGATTGGAGGCATGTGAGGTGTTAAAATCGCAAAAAATGGCGGGCGGGCCCGACCCCGCCTCCAGCTCGTCTCCGAGCAATTTTCCCAGAATCGGGGTAACAGACCCCATTTCCATCCCGCCTCCAAGAGGTGGGATAGGCCCTTAACAACCAGTTAATTGCCTCTATAATCCCATTTTGAGAGGTCTTTCTGATTTTAACACATTTCCCTTGTCCTGCATGTCTCCTCTGGAACACGCCAGTTAATCCTGGCGGCCTCACAATTGGATTGCTTACTAACAGCTGCAGCTCCACCATTAAAAAGGAGTTTTCACCAATGATCATTTGCAGGTGGCAGAACTTTGTTGTCTCAGGTCTGGGGGAACTTTTAGCAGGCATACTCATTGTTGTGGAAGTTTGGAGCCTGACACCCATCTCCAGTGTGATCTCCTGGGAAACCCCTCTCCCCACCTTGACTGAGCGCTTCCT
The DNA here is from genome assembly GCA_030390025.1 of Squalus acanthias. Lineage (NCBI taxonomy): Eukaryota > Metazoa > Chordata > Chondrichthyes > Squaliformes > Squalidae > Squalus > Squalus acanthias. Next base: position 28,944,068 of record CM059440.1, on the reverse strand, counting down.
CAACTGAGGCATATACAGAAGCATGGGAACCATTTATTTCCTTTCCTCCTGGACATCAGATTCGGACGAAGACCAGCCGCGGCAGCAGCAGAACCATGAGCAACAGCAGCACCAACAGCAGGAGCATCAACAGGAGCGCCAAGCTGCTGCTCACCCACCTGAAGCTGCACAGGCCAGAAGGCGCCAGCGCGTGACCACATTGCTGCCTGGGATGCAAGGGACAAACTCATGTTGGCCAGATTTACTTAGCCTGCATAATCAAACACTTTTGCCTCGCAGTTTCTTACCAGAGCATCGACAATGGACAAGAACCTGCGGATTCCTATCACTCTGACCACCATACTGACAATTGCAAGTCGCTCTAAGCCCTCAATGTGGAAGTCCCATTTGCGAGATGACACAGGCCACAACTTCAACAGTTTGCCATCAAATCTGTTTATCATCACATTACAAGGATGGCTTGTCAAAAATCAATACAACAGAACACCCAAGTGACTACCCTTGTGACTACTTGTGCATTATCTTCCTCTTATGCGTGCTCCTATGTGGTGCTTCCCCTGTGGCTTCAGCAGATGTGGAGGCCCCTTGCTCACTTTCTTGCTGCTCCTGTCTCGACACCTTTGGCGGGCTTCCTCTGGGGTTGCGAGCCTGTGAGGGCTCGGCAACAGTCTGCTGCTCCTGCGGCTGTGCAGGGGATGAGACACCCATCTCAGTTGGGTGAGGACTCTGGTGGGTCTTTGACCGAGGGCTTTGCAGTGGCATGGTTGTGTGAGCGCTTGGAGAGGAGCCCCCACTTCCTTGTTGTCTGCCACCAACATCCCTCTCATGGGTCAGCCCCACTTCAGAGCTAGCAAGTGGCTTGACAGCACCTTGCTGCACTTCAGGGGGGGCCATGAGGACCCGTTTCTGCACTGGAAGTCCTACTCCAGAGGACTTCCATGAAGGTCTGGTTTCTATGCTCAATAGCTGACCATCGCTCCTCAAGCGATGTCAGTCTATTCTGAACAATGACCATGTTTTCAACACTCTGGCGACTTAGCTCCTCCATGGCCGTAGCCATCCTCTCCTCTACTGTAGCCACCCTTTCCACGGAGGTTGCCATCCTTTCTGTGGTGATGCGTTCATGCGCCAATGCCTCCACAAAGGCTCTGCTCATGTTCGCGATGGACTCCTCCATTCGCTCCACACTCGCAGCGACCCTGGAGACAAAACCTGCCAGAGACTCCTGCACCTGTTCCTGGAGTTCCAGCACCGCTCTCCTTCTGGATGGACCCGGAGGCACAGGGTCGACATGCAGCTGAGCCGAGCTGGGAGAGTCTCCACTGCTGTCCCTGTCTCCACCATCTGCTGATGCTCACTTGTGAGCTGTGATACACCAGGTGACAACACTACTCTATCTCGCGAAGGTCCCACTGAGGTGTGAGTGTCTGCGCTGGTGCTGGGTGCGCTGAATTCTGCTGATGCTGCGCCCTCAGAGGTTGCAGCTTCCTCTGAGGAGTCTGGAAGCTCAGGCTCTTCCTCCTGGACAGTGGGGATGGGGGCTCTCGATGGTCCTGTGGGGGAGTAAAGGAAAGAGTTAGAGATGTGAGGTAAAGGTTGCATGCACATTGAATTGTGCAGATGATCATAAGTCAATCTATTAGATCATCAGAATCATTATCAGTGACTCATGCAATGTCAATGAGAGAGATTCCAAACTATTCTGTCACCAGCTTGCTGTGATGCGCCCGTCTGTCCGTCCCCCACTTGCGAATCTTCCTCAACACCGGCGATTTCCAGGGCCGCCTCCTCCGAGGCGGTGAGCTGGGCTACTGAGGGTGGCCCTCCTCCTGTCCTCGCTCTTTCCCTCTTATTGTGGGCTCTCTTTTCCTGCAATGAGGGACACAAGTGGAGTTTGAGTGAGAACGAAGGAGTGAGTGTAGAGAATCCATAGCATAGATGCTTAGAAGGAGACAAAGGGCCCTCCCTGTGTGTTGTAAGTTGTTGTCATTGCGTCACAGTGATAGGGAGTGTGAGGGCTGCATGGTCGAATAGCTAAGTGAATATGACCATAGAGAGAGAGGGAATGGGTAAGGGTGCAGGGATGTAAGTGTCAAGTGGGATGTGGAGGAAGAGGTTGGCAAAGCAGAGTGCTGGTGAGGAGAGGCGATGGGGATCAGATTGAGGGTGATGGGAAAGTCATACTCACTTTTCCTGTGTGGAGAAGGTCATGAAACCTCTTCCTGCACTGCAGCCAGGTTCTGCTGCACATAGAAATTGCGTTTACCTCTTGGGCCACTTGCAGCCACACAGCTTTAGTCTGCTGGGGAGGCTTTTTCCTCCCTGAGGAAGGGAAGAGCACCTCCTTATTTGATCTTGCTCTCTCCACCAGAGCTTGGAGGGAGGCCTCATCGAACCTTGGTGCACACTTTGGCCTACTGCTGGACATAGTTGCTGAATGAAGCGATCACAACAATGGGCATAAAGTTTTAAAGTCTCCAGAAGAAGCAAGGCTGCTTGCAGGCCTTAAATCCAGCAGCATTGATGATGTCATCGGAGGCGACTTTCTGGATGAAAAGACTCATTGGGCCAGGGGTTTCCACACGCTGGAAATCAAGTGCCCAATTAGGGCAAAATCGCACTTTTTTCCCACTTCACATCGGCGTCGGGGTCCTGACACAAAAACCACCTGACACGCCCCAGCCCGCCCTCAATGGCAAAATCCAGCCCTTAGGGCTAGAAATTCTGTAGTGCCCCATCTGGGGCCCTAAATTTTCAAAAGTGGAGAAAGTAGCGCCAGGCGCTAATCATTCTCTCCTGCCGGGAACTTCGGGGTAGAAATTAGGTCGCGCCCCATTTGGGGCGCAAATATCGTCCGGACGCAAATATTAGCGCCTGGCGCTAATTATCGGCACTGACAGGAAACTTCACTTTTACCGCCCCGGGAGGTGAGTGGAGCGCTAAAGCAGGCGCTGCACACCTCTCTTAAGGCGCAAAGGCCGAGCAGTGAGGCGCTAACTCGGAGCGCTGGCGAAGCTCATGTAATGTCAGTCAGCAATGGAACACACACACAATGGCACGGGCCAGTTCTTAAAGGGGATGGTTAATCTTGCTTTCCATCCACATCCTGTTCATTGCTGCCTTGAATCTCGGCCTGGAGAGACTTGCACATCAAATGTGCTGGAAAGAACAATGGAGCGTACCAGGCAAAGAGCTCAGAGTGCAGCTCCCACAGACTCTGCTAAATCGATACAAGGAATGGCAAATCAAAATGAACCTGCAAAGTGCTGCTCAGTACCCAAAACTCCTTCACACAACGTTGAATCTCTCCAGAAGTCTCTCCCTCTCTCTCTCAGAATGCGTAGTTCAAAAATGCCACCAACAATAAAAGACAGGAAGAGGCCCCCTTTAAATAGCGCCCCCCCCAGCCCCACAGCGATTGATAGCGTTCCAGTCTTCTGGTCGTTGGAAGCGCCAGGCGGTAAGGCAGGGGGCGCCACTCAATTTCCGCTACGGGGCGCCACAAGGGCGTTGCACCATGGAATGACGTCACAATCTGCGCGCGCAGGTGGTCGCAGCGGTAAGTTTTAGCGCCGCCGCACAATCTCAAGTTAAGTTCTCGAGCGGCGCAAACATCGCTGCGCCCGGGCGTTAGCGGCTTTGCGCCCCATTAGCGCCCTCTTAAGGCGCTAACGGGAGGCGCAACCAAGTGAATTTTTACCCCTTCGGCTTTAGCGCTCCAAGAGGGAAGTGGAGCGCTAAATCAAGCGCTATCACTTCCCTTAGAGCGCTAAAGTGAGTGAGAGGGGCGGTAGCGGCAGAGCATCTTTGGAGGCTCATTCCCTCGCTTAAAGGGAAGGGCCAATGTTGGTTTGAATCAACCCTCGTGCTATCTCTGTGGGGCTACGTGCAGAACAGCCCCAAGCACTCTGAGAGTGCAGGGCTGAGGATTGGCGGCGGCAAAACAAATCAGGAGGCAACAGAATGAGGAGGTAAATAAATTTTGCCCTACCTGACCACCTCTGCCTTTAAATACCGCTCCCCAAGCGGCCAGCCGAGGCGACAATGCCGTTGTTGACGCTCGGTGATGCTGCAGGGGGCGGGAGCGAATATTACATCTGGGGTGGTAACGGGGAGCTGCGCATGGGATTATGTCACGATCTACGGGGCACAAGAGAGCGAGGCGACTGCCAGCGAAAAAACCGCCAGGGAAGTTCTCAGGCGTCAGTGATTTTGCTGCTCCCGGTCGGTAACTCCTTAGCGCTCCGTTACCGCCCCCCGCAGGCGCTAACGGGAGGCACTAAGCGGCCGAATTTCTAGCCCTTAGATTTTGATGTTCTGATCAGTTCCTTTTAAAAAATTGTGTTTGTAGGTATGGTTCTCATATGCTAACATTGGGGCAAAAATTTGGGCCCATTGTTGAGCAGCATTACAAACCTACTATGGGAGGTTCTGCTGGAATGGTATAACAAAACGTTTAGTTTGTTGACTGGTATAATTGGAAAACATTTCTATTTCCAAGTACTAGGAGTTGGTTCAGCGATTATGGATGCCTAATTATTAATTTAAATATCCTTGAAGTTTACTGATAAATTTGGGGAAGTAGAACGAGGTCAATTAACTGTAGTTTGCATAGTTAAAGGACTGTCTTGGCTGTTTGGTTGTAGATGCTCTGGTATAAGTGTAAAGTTTCATCATTTTAAATCCTTCTCTCACTGTAATAAAGTTTCCAAATATAAAAATCATGGTGGTCACAATGTGACTTTGCACAGACCACTGATTACAAGTTATGCACAAGTCCCATTAATGTTTGGATAATAACGGAGACCAATAGAGACAGAGAATGCAGTATAATGCAGAAAGGGTTTAGATTGGTTATGCTATTGGATAAGGAAGTGAGAAATTACATTTAACATTGGTAAATGTGAAGTATTATGCACTGGGCTGAAAAATCTTTGGAAATAAGTTTATAATTATTAGAACTAAGTTAAAACAAGGAGATTTATTAAAGGACTTCCGAAAATCAGTCAATATGTCACTTTCATGTCCAGACACTGTGACAAGGCAGTTGAAAAAAGTTAATAGAATACTCGGAAATATAGCTACTACAATAGAAACAAGTCTACAAGAAGTTATGCAAAGGCTTTGTAATGAATTTCAATATAGGTAAGTGTGAGGTGGTGGAAGAGGAATAAGGAGGCCACATACTCCTTGGAAAGTAAGAGTCTAAATGGGATAGAGGAGCAGAGAGATTTGGGGTACAGATTCACAACTCATTAAAAGTATCAAGACAGGTTAGCAAGGCCATAAAAAATGCAAACAAAGCACTGAATGATACCAGAACTGAGATGTTGGGCCAAAAATTCGGCACTTGCCGGGTGAGTACGCACTGTGTACTCACCCGTAAGGCCTCCTGAAGTGCCGGTTTCCTGCATGCACTGCGCATGCGTGGGAAACCGGAACTTCCGGTCTCGTGAAGGGAGGGGTTTAGAGGTGAACCACGTGCGCGGTAGAGGCTGCGCGCACGCAGCAAACTTAGGTTTTTTTTCAGGTTTCTCCGGGAGGGTAAGTATTGAAGAGGCTGCGCTTTTAAAAAGGAGGCGCAGGACCCATTTTCAACAAGGTAAGTGGTTAATTAATTACAATTTAAAAAAATTTCAACAGGTTTATCTTTTTTAGATACTTTAAAGAAAGGTAAGTTTATTTTTAGCACTGTTAAAAAGTATTTTAATTTTTTCAAAAATTAAAATTTTTGTTTAAAGTAGTTAATTTATTTAACTTATAGTTATTTCCACTTGTGGGGGAATCCAAAACTAGAGGTCATTAATAACTGATAGTCACTAATAGATCCAATGAGGAGTTCAGGAGAAACTTCTTTACCCAGAAAGTGGTGAGAATGTGGAACTCGCTACCACAGGGAGTAGTTGAGAGGAATAGCATAGATACATTTAAGGGGAAGCTGGATAAGTACATGAGGGAGAAAGGAATAGACGGTTATGCTGATGGGGTGAGATGAAGTAGGGTGGGAGGAGGCTCGTGTAGAGCATAAACACCGGCACAGACCAGTTGGGCCAAATGGGCTGTTTCTGTGCTGTACATTCTATGCAATAGAGAGGACACAGCACCGCTTCATTAAGATTCTGGCTGGTATGAGGAAATACAAATAGGGAGACCCGAAAAATTGGGACTGTTTTTCTTATAAAAGGAGATTAAGGGATGATTTGACAGAGGTGTTTAAAATGATAAAGCTACAGTACCGAGCAGATAGAAACAGACTGTTTCCAGTGATTGAGGGGTCTCAAATGAGGGGACATAGATATAGGATTAAATGTAAGAGATTTAGGACAGAGAACAGGAGGAGAAGCATCCAGGAAGGCGCCGAACACCTCGAGTCTCTTCGCCGGGAGCAAGCGGAAGCCAAGCGCAAACAGCAGACGTCAACCCAAGAACCCCACACACCCGCCCCTTCAACCACCGTCTGCCCCACCTGTGACAGAGACTGTAGGTCCCGCATTGGACTCATCAGTCACCTGAGAACTCATTTTTAGTGTGGAAGCAAGTCATCCTCGGTTCCGAGGGACTGCCTAAGAAGAAGAAGAAGAAAGCAGGACCAATGTAGAAAGTGAACCCCTTATCTGACTCCACATGAGCAGTAGTCCTAATCCCATCTGCCTTAGTCTTTCCTTCTTCCTACAATTAACAGACTTGGGAATCCCAAACTTGGCGTCACCTAATCACTCTTCTTCTCTGATCCCCAATTTCTCTCCTATGCTTTGCAGAGCACTAAGTACTGGTGTACTAAGTGGAGTAGAAAGGGTTAAAGCTGAAACAATACTTTAGGTAAAGCACGACTCTCGGACAAGGGGACATAGACACAGAACGCTAAAAGACAAGTTCAGGACTGATTCAGGAATCTCTTCTTCAGGCAAAGAGTAATCGATGCCAGGAATGGCCTTCTGGGCAAGGCAGTGGAGGCAATAACTCCGGCATCATTCACAGTCAGTTAGATGCTGTGATGGGGAGGATTGTAGGTGGGAGGATGAGTTACGCAGCTTTTTTATATTGTACCTTGGGACGTTTTACTAAATTAAAGGTGCGACATAAATGCAATTTGTTGTTGTTGTTGTTGGTGCCGACTCGTGTATCCGATGGCAACACTTGCCGGATTGACTGAGGTCGGAGGTCAGCAAGACCCAGTTAAAAAAAAACTGACCCTGGTGAATCTGAGAAGTTGGTGTTGGCGCCAGCTCGACGAAGCCCACGGGTCAGGGGGTCAGGGGGCTCTAGAACAGCACTGAGTGTAATACAAAGGCTGCTCTGGATGCATCGAGTGGCCTCCCTCATCCTTACTTATCTGTCTGATCGATTCAACCTTGCTGCTGTCCAGCGCTACCGGCCTTCACCTGCCACCTCGGTTTCTCAACAGTAAAAAGTCGCCGCTGTTAATGAAAACACTGAGCACCTGCTAACACTTCAGGGAAAACTCCCGTCCCCCACGAGCGGCGCTGCCCTTTATTCTCTGGTACTAATTTGACACTTTAGATTAATAAGCTGCTAGATAAGAAGACCGACAATGTCTCTATAAATATCACTGCAGACGGGACTGAGCGGCAGTCGCAAAAGAATGATTTCGCTCGTGATTGCAGCTTTGCTCCTGGCTGGCGGTAAGTGTCGTTTGCTCTTCATACAGAACTTTCACCGCTATTGTCATGCTATTTTTTTTCTTTCTCTCTGTCCACTGCTGAAGGCGCTGACCCCTTGCCGGGGAACGGTCTCTTGGGCACTGCCAACCACCTGGTACCTCACACAAGTGGCCAGTCTTCACGTATAAACCCAAATGGTGTTTGGCAGCGGGCTATTCAACCAGGGGGAGAATCACACCGTAATCTAACTCTGAGGTCAATTTTAACCCCAAATGGGTTTCGTACCAGGCAGGGGGTGGGATGGGGGGTGCAGGGATGGGGTGGGTGTATGAGTGCGAAATGCACTTGCTGGTTTGAATTGGAGGCATTTTAAATTCCGGGACCCATATTTAAATACTGCCGGTCCATTTTGCACCTGGAACGGGAGGGAAAGGGAGGCTGCCGGTAGGGGAAGGCCGGCTGCAGGAGGGGAGGGGTGTTTGGGAGGGAAGAAGGGGGGTAATCTGGGACAAGGCGAGACTGCGAGTTCCTGCTCTTCCTGGCCCTACAAAGGATGGCTCAGGCCTCAGTTAAAATTCCACCAGGGTCCTATTGCCTGATTCCAGTGGGCACCTCGTCCATCACCAAAACCAACAGCATTCAAATCGGAGATCAGCTGGAACAGAGCGGGAAATGGAGCTGCTCCATTTTGAACTGCTCGCCTGCTCCATTCCCGCTGAGCGGCGAGAGTCTTCACCTGAAATCTACACACAAGCGCTGTCCCTGGAACCCTGACAGTTTTGTCCCCTTCCTAGCCCGCTGGTCCTGAAACCAACTGTACTGCCCTGGGTGAGATGAGTTAAGTCAGCGCACACCGGGGATTGAGTCTTCCGAGTTCATAGAATCATAGAAAGTTACAGCACGGAAGGAGGCCATTTCGGCCCATCGTGTCCGCGCCGGCCAACAAAGAGCTATCCAGCCTAATCCCACTTCCCAGCTCTTGGTCCGTAGCCCTGCAGGTTACAGCATCCCAAGTGCACATCCAAGTACTTTTTAAATGTGGTTAGGGTTCCTGCCTCTACCACCCTTTCAGGCAGTGAGTTCCAGACCCCAACAACCCTCTGGGTGAAGAAATTTCCCCTCAAATCCCCTCTAAACCTTCCATCAATTACTTTAAATCTGTGCCCCATGGTTTTTGACCCCTCTGCTAAGGGAAATGGGTCCTTTCTATCCACTTTATCTAGGCCCCTCATAATTTTTCCACCTCAATAAGATCTCCCCTCAGCCTCCTCTGTTCCAAGGAAAACAGACCCAGCCTATCCAGTCTTTCCTCATACCTAAGATTCTCTACTCCCGGCAACATCCTGTAAATCTCCTCTGTACCCTCTCTAGTGCAATCACATCTTTCCTGTAATGTGGTGACCAGAACTGCACGCAGTACTCTAGCTGAGGCCTAACTAGTGTTTTATACAGTTGAAGCATAACCCCCTCGCTCTTGTATTCTATGCCACAGCTAATAAAGGCAAGCATTCCGTATGCCTTCTTAACCACCTTATCTACCTGGCCTGCTACCTTCAGGGATCTGTGGACATGCATTCCAAAGTCCCTATGTTCCTCTACACTACTCAGTGTCCTACCATTTAATGTGTATTCCCTTTCCTTGTTAGCCCTCCCCAAATGCATTACCTCACACTTCTCCGAATTGAATTCCATTTGCCACTGTTCTGCCCACCTGACCAATTTATTGATATCTTCCTGCAGTCTACAGCTTCCTTCTTCAGTATCAACCACACAGCCGATTTTAGTATCATCTGCAAACTTCTTAATCATACCCCCTATATTCAAGTCTAGATCATTGATATATACCACAAAAAGCAAGGGACCTAGTACTGAGCCCTGCGGAACCCCACTGGAAACAGCCTTCCAGTCACAAAAACACCCATCAACCATTACCCTCTGCTTCCTGTCTCCGAGCCAGTTTTGAATCCAACTTGACACTTTGCCCTGGATCCCATGGGCTTTTAGCTTCGTGACCAGTCTGTCATGTGGAACCTTATCAAAAGCCTTACTAAAGTCCATATACACTACATCAAACGCACTACCCTCATCTACCCTCCTTGTTACCTCCTCAAAAAATGCAATCAAGTTTGTGAGACATGACCTGCCCTTAACATATCCGTGCTGACTATCCTTGATTAATCCATGTCTTTCTAAATGAAGATTTATCCTGTCTTCAGAATTCTTTATAATAATTTTCCCACCACCGAGATTAGGCTGACTGGCCTGTAATTACTCGGTCTATCCTTTTCTCCCTTTTTAAACAAGGGTACCACATTAGCAGTCCTCCAGTCCTCCGGCACCACACCTGAAGCCAGAGGATTGGAAAATGATGGTCAGGGCCTCTGCTATTTCCTCTTTTGCTTCGCTTAACAGCCTGGGATACATTTAATCCGGGCCTGGGGATTTATCCACTTTTAAAGCTGCTAAACCCCTTAATACTTCCTCTCTCACTATGTTTATTTCATCTAATATTTCACACTCTTCCTCCCTGATAGCAATGTCTGCTTCGCCCCTCTCCTTTGTGAAAACAGAAGCAAAGTATTCATTAAGAACCCTACCGATGTCTCCCGCCTCCACACACAGATTACCCTCATGATCTCTAATAGGCGCTACCCTTTCTTTAGTTATCCTCTTACTCTTAATATATTTATAAAACATCTTTGGGTTTTCCTTGATTTTACTTGCCAAGAATTTTTCATGCTCTCTCTTTGCTTTCCTAATATCCTTTTTAATTGCACCCCTGCACTTTCTGTACTCCTCTAAAGATTCTGGAGTATTTAGCCCTCGGTATCTGTCATACGCCTCCCTTTTTTTCTTTATCCTACCCTGTATGTCCCTAGGACATCCAGGGGGCTCTAGATTTGTTAGTCCCACCTTTTTTCTTTAAGGGCACATGTTTGGTCTGAACCCTCCGGATCTCCTTCTTGAATGCCTCCCTCTGCTCTGACACTGATTTACCTTCAAGTAGCTGTTTCCAGTCCACTATGGCTAAATCCCCTCTGAGCTTAGCAAAATTTGCTTTTCCCCAATTTAGAATTTTTATTCCTGGTCTATCCTTGTCCTTTTCCATAACTACCTTAAATCTAACAGAATTATGGTCACTAGCACCAAAATGCTCCCCCAGTGATACGCCTTCTACCTGCCCAGCTTCATTCCCTAAAACTAAGTCCAGTTGGTATAGCTCAGTAACACACAGGGTAGTGCAATGACTCACTGAGCCTTGAATGTGCTCAGAGACCTCAGTGCTGTGCAATAGGTGGAGAGAGGACACAGGATGTTCCAACATATAAGAGGTTCCCAACTTTCTTGGGGCATTCTGAGGCAAGTGCCAAACAAGGTGGGCGCTTCCAACCCACAGAGGCAGTGCAACATCACTCTTTGGCACCACCTAGTGGCTGGTTATCATTCAGCATTAGCATGGGGACCTGGGGGAGGGAAGCCGATCCATCCTCTCATGGGGAGTTTATATTGTAAGGAGCCCCTTGAACAGGAAGTGATGGCTCTCGGAGCTCTGGAATCCATCCCAATGACAGCCCAGATTGGGGACCTTGCAGGCTGGATTTCACAGCATCAGTGACAACTCTAAAGCAAGTGTCCCACTGGCCTATCAGGGTTCAGCTCACCCACAGCCACCCGTTTGTTTGCCCCCCCCACACTAGTGTTGTGCCTCTGGTGACAACAGGGGCAGAAAAATAACCTCTCAAAGTGCCATTCCATGCCACCCAAAGGCCCGGTGCCACTTCCGAACAAGAGAGGATGATGCAGTCCGCTGGCCACTGCCACTAGAGGGCGCCGTGGCTGTCTGGGCTGCTCTGGGGACAGTGCTGTAAACAACAGCATAAATCAGAATGGTCCCCATGGTGGGCCGTAACACAGGAGAAAGTAACTTTGAAAACAAGGATCAAAAACCAGTAAAGACACACTTTAGGAAGGATGTCGAGGCCTGGGCGAGGGTGCAGCGGAGATTTACCAGAACGGTACCAGGGATGAGGGACTTCAGTTATGTGGGGAGACTGGAGAAACTGGGCTTGCTCTCCTGAGAGCAGAGAAGGCTAAGGGGAGATGTAATCGAGGTCTTCAAAATTATGAAGGGTTTTGATAGATAAGGAGAAACTGTTTCCACTGGCAGGAGGGTTGGTAACCAGAGGACGCAGATTTAAGATAATTGGCAACAGAACCAGAGGGGAGATGTGAATTTTTTTACATAGCAAGTTGTTATGATCTGGAACGCACTGCCTGAAAGGGAGGTGGAAGCAGATTCAATAATAACTTTCAAAAGAGAATTGGATAAATACTTGAAAAGGAAAAATTTGCAGGGCTAGGGGGATAGAGCAGGGGAGTGGGACTAATTGGAGAGCTCTTTCAAAGAGCCGGCACAGGCACGATGGGCCGAATGGCCTCCTGCTGTGCTGTATGATTCTATAATTATATGATTCTATGAAAAGACATGTTTAATTGTTCTAAAATGTCGGTTGAATTGAAGGTTGTTGCTGTTTGTGTTGCAGCCTATGGATGCGGTTCTCCTGCCGTTCCCCCTATGACCTCCAGGGTCGTGGGCGGTGTGGATGCTGTACCCCACTCCTGGCCCTGGCAGGTAAGAGATCCTTCTACATATTCTAAAATGGAAACAATAAGATATCAGCAAGCAAGGTGGTGGAATTCCATCCAAATTGATTCAGGTTGTCTGATTTCAGATTTTTCCTCTCCCGTCCCCCCCCAGCAATTAACTTGGAACTCTTGTCATGATGAGTCCCAGTTATCTAATCCTTTTTCCATTGGTGTTATTTATAAACTATTTAAACTATGTTCATCGTGCTTCTTTGAGTGTATAAGTGATCTACCTCATCTGCGATTGGAGGTCAACGATGGATCGCATGTTTGTGTCGTTTAGAAGCAAAATTAATTTACAAATGAATTGGTTTGTTGTGTACATCGTTTATTCTATTTATTCGGGAGGTCCCATCAACTCTGCAATTACATCTTGATCACTCCTTAATCATTTCAACGTAAGGTTTCAGTGCGAGCTGTAAAACGACACCACTCACAGGTGATACAAGGCAATTGCACCTCAACGAGGTCCGAACTGCCTGTTTCTGCCCGAAATAGCTGGTGCACTTAACAGGCTGTAAGCAGCAACTCTGTAATTGGCAATAATGGTCATTAAAAATTGGTTTGCGCTATTTGCCCGATTTAACCGATTGCCCGATTTAAATGTGGGCGGTTTACGTGGCGGGGACTGTACCTATTTAACCTTGGGAGGAGCCTGAAAGATCCAGTTTCAGGGGAGTGACCTGCTCCAGCTTTAGCAGCTACGCTGTACTGTGGTAGGATGAAGACACCCACGTCTGGGATTTCTGTGGGGCCTCTCCGGTGGTAGATCCGTGCAACCCTGGGGAAAATGGCTAAAAACAGCCATTCACACCATTTCTCCAGGGTTTCCCCCAATCTTCCACCGAGGGTACAGTGGGCGATCTAGAAAACCCCGCAAAAAATTCCCACCTCCCCCACCATTAGTGGACAACCATATGCAAACCTACCATAAAGCTTCTTTCTGCCAATCCTCATCCTTGTGTTTAAATCCCTCCATGGCCTCCCTATCTCTGTAATCTCCTCCAGCCCTACAACCCCACAAGATATCTGCGTTCCTCCAATTCTGCCCTCTTGCGCATCCCCGATTATAATTGCTCCACCATTGGTGGCCGTGCCTTCAGCTGCCTAGGCTCTAAGCTCTGGAATTCCCTCCCTAAACCTCTCCGCCTCTCTACCTCTCTCTCCTCCTTTAAGACGCTCCTTAAAACCTACCTCTTTGACCAAGCTTTTGGTCAACTGTCCTAATATCTCTTTACGTGGCTCGGTGTCAAATTTTGTTTGATAACACTCCTGTGAAGCACCTTGGGACGTTTTATTACATTAAAGGCGCTGTATAAATACAAGTTGTTGTTGTTGATGCTGCATTAAAATGAGAGCAATTATATATAAGAGCAACACTGCCATCTCCTGGTGTATAAACAACATTGCTAGGACCTGAAGGTCTGCATTACAAAAAGTGGCACATAAGAATTAGGAGCAGGAGTAGGCCATATGTCCCCTCGTGCCTGCTCTGCCATTCAATAAGATCATGACTGATCATCCACCTCAACTCCACTATCCCGCCCGATCTCCATATCCCTTGATTCCCCTAGAGTCCAAAAATCTATCGATCTCAGCCTTGAATATACTCAAAGACTCAGCATCCACAACCCTCTGGGGCAGAGAATTCCAAAGATTCACAACCCGCTGAGTGAAGAAATTCCTCCTCATCTCAGTCTTAAATGGCCGATCCCTTATCCTGAGACTATGCCCCCTAGTTCTAGACTCTCCAGCCAGGGGAAACAACCTCTCAGCACCTACCCTGTCAATCCCCCTCAGAATCTTGTATGTTTCAATGAGATCACCTCTCGTTCTTCTAAACTCCAGAGAGTATAGGCCCATTCTACTCAATATCTCATCATAGGACAGCGCTCTCAACCCAGGAATCAATCTAGTGAACCTTTGTTGCACCGCCTCCAAGGCAAGTATATCCTTCCTTAGATAAGGAGAGGTTGCAGGGAGGGAGGTGCAGTTGAAATAACCTTGGCCAGTTGTTGCAGTGCATCCTGTAGATGGTCCATCCTAAAGCCATGGTGGAGGATGTGGAGAAGGTGGATATTGAGCCCAGTGCTTACAGGGCTGATCAAGTGAAATGCTCTGTCCTGGATGGTCTTGAACTTCCCAAGTGTTGTTTTGACTGCACCCATCCATCACACTCCTGACTTGAGCCTTGTAGAAGGTGGGTAGGCTGTGAGGAATAAGGAGATGGGCCACTCATTGCGCAGCTTCTGCCCTGATCTTGTAGTGTTGATCGTGATCCAGTTAAGCTTCTGGTCAGCGGTGACTCCAAGATATTGAAGGACCCAGTGATGGTGGTATTGTTGAAGCTGAGCAGGAGATATTTCACCCACTTCTAAGTATCTCTCCGATTCAATTTCTCTGGAGATGCTGTACAAAAATTGCTGTTTGCAAATTCATTGATAAACTCCCTAGTTAATCGGGGCACTTTAATGCGTTCATTTCCCCCACCAAGAGTTGTAAAAGCATTGACAAATATACACAGTGGGGTACAGTTTTATTCTGAAGGGGCTCTACACTCGCGAGGACGGCCCTGATGCCAACTGCAGCTATAGAGGTGAATGCTAAAGGCAATCTGAACTCACCCGTAGCAATCATACTGGAAGATCAGCTCACATTGAAGGGGGCAAGATGACAACAGGGCAATTGGTGTACTAGGTATTTTTCTAGCTACACCCCTGGAAGTGAAAACTCCCTAGATTTCTAAGCTTCTAGATGACGTGACTTTAATGTCACAAAATGCGACGTTGGATAGATTTATTGGGGGGGAAAGAAATATATTTTATTTCAAATGCAGCAGCCTGATTGTGTTCCTTTTGTTTCAAACTCACCAAAGATCTCGCTCCAATATTTAAAAACTGATTACTGGGCTCATACTTGTGGAGGATCCCTCATCGCCAACAACTGGGTAATGACTGCCGCTCACTGCATCAGGTGAGATATTCACTGCAACAAATAGCTACCCTACACTTCTCATCTGACATGTGATCCATCTCTCACCTCCTCATTGAAACGTGTTTTGATATTTTTTCCGATTCTGCTGTGGTTCAGTACTTTTCTAAACTTTCCTCTCTTGTTTCTCGCACGCTGCAATTACAGCATCCTACACACACTATCTATACTCTCAATACAAAAGCAAAATACTGCGGATGCTGGAAATCTGAAATAAAAACAGAAAATGCTGTAAATACTCAGCAGGTCAGGCAGCATCAGTGGAGAATGAAACAGAGTTAATGTTTCAGGTCGATGTCCCTTCGCCAGATATCTACATCTCAATGTTGTTCAATCAAAAGTCATCACACCATCTTGGCTAATGATGAGGAGGAGGATGGTGGCATTGATCAGGAGGGAGGGAGGAGGGTGACATTGATCAGAGGGAGGGAGGAGGGTGACATTGATCAGGAGGGATGGAGGAGGGCGACATTGATCAGGAGGGAGGAGGAGGGTGACATTGATCAGGAGGGAGGGAGGAGGGTGACATTGATCAGGAGGGAGGGAGGAGGGTGACACTGATCAGGAGGGACGGAGGAGGGTGACATTGATCAGGAGGGACGGAGGAGGGTGACATTGATCAGGAGGGACGGAGGAAGGTGACATTGATCAGGAGGGATGGAGGAGGGTGACATTGATCAGGAGGGATGGAGGAGGGCGACATTGATCAGGAGGGATGGAGGAGGGTGACATTGATCAGGAGGGATGGAGGAGGGTGACATTGATCAGGAGGGAGGGAGGAGGGCGACATTGATCAGGAGGGAGGAGGAGGGTGACATTGATCAGGAGGGATGGAGGAGGGTGACATTGATCAGGAGGGAGGGAGGAGGGTGACATTGATCAGGAGGGAGGGAGGAGGGTGACATTGATCAGGAGGGAGGAGGAGGGTGACATTGATCAGGAGGGATGGAGGAGGGCGACATTGATCAGGAGGGATGGAGGAGGGCGACATTGATCAGGAGGGATGGAGGAGGGCGACATTGATCAGGAGGGACGGAGGAGGGTGACATTGATCAGGAGGGATGGAGGAAGGTGACATTGATCAGGAGGGATGGTGGAAGGTGACATTGATCAGGAGGGATGGTGGAAGGTGACATTGATCAGGAGAGAGGGAGGAGGGTGACATTGATCAGGAGGGATGGAGGAGGGTGACATTGATCAGGAGGGAGGGGGAGGGCGACATTGATCAGGAGGGATGGAGGAGGGTGACATTGATCAGGAGGGAGGGAGGAGGGTGACATTGATCAGGAGGGGCGGAGGAGGGTGATATTGATCAGGAGGGGCGGAGGAGGGTGACATTGATCAGGAGGGACGGAGGAGGGTGACATTGATCAGGAGGGACTGAGGAGGGTGACATTGATCAGGAGGGACGGAGGAGGGTGACATTGATCAGGAGGGACTGAGGAGGGTGACATTGATCAGGAGGGACGGAGGAGGGTGACATTGATCAGGAGCGAGGGCGACATTGATCAGGTGGGACTAATTGGAGAGCTCTTTCAAATATCTGGCACAGGCACGATGGGCTGAATGGCCTCCTTCTGTGCCAAATGAATCTATCTTCTACTTTAACTCATTCTTTCCCAGGACCTCAAAACTGTAGAACTCTAGTTTCCCCTTCCTCCTACGATCTACAGGCTTTTAAACCCAAGCTCAGTGACAACTACTGCTTCTGGATTTGTCTTGTCTTTTTTCCTACTATCTTCAATGTTGGCCAGTGTCTTGCATTGCAGGCCAATGCCCTTCGCTGAAGTTTCTTTATTGATTAAAGAAACGCCTGCCCAAAGGACTGACATTTCTGGTTTTTCCCCTTTTAAGCAAGGACAGGACATACCAGGTGGTGCTCGGTAAACACAACCTCAAAGCTTCAGAACTGGGATCAGTTTCAGTTGAAATTGCTCCAGGGAACATATTTGTCCATGAGAAATGGAATCCAATTCTTGTTGCTCTTGGGTAAGTACCAATTACTTGTCTTGTGGTGAAGAAAAGGTGGAAGGTACTCTGTTATATCCCAATATACTTTAACCCCAATTTCAGGTGGGACTCCCGATCTATATATTTCTAGATCCACATCATTCTTCCATCTCTCTGGGGCCACCTCAAAAGCCAATACAATGGCAAAATACTGCGGATGCTGGAAATCCGAAATAACAACAGAAAACGCTGGAAAAACTCAGCAGGCCAGGCAGCATCCGTGGAGAGAGAAACAGAGTTAATGTTTCAGGTCGAAGACCTTTCGTCAGAACTGGAAAAAAGCAGGAAATGGAATAGATTTTAAGGCAGGTTTAGGGGCTGGGAAAAGGGGGAGGGGATGAAAGAACAAAAGGGAAGGTCAGTGATCGGATAGAAAGCAGGAGAGATTAAGAGACATTAAGAGATATTCAAGGCAAGAGGAGGTGGTAATGGGACAGGTTAAGGAACAAAGGATGGCTCTAGATGAAGCGTGAATTGCACTGGCAGAATGAAGGACAGCTGCCATGTGGGAGGGAAGAAAAAAAGGGGACAAACAAAAAGTGTGGATAAAAAAAATATATATATATATATGATAAGGGCCGAGGTTATGATCTGAAATTGTTGAACTCTATGTTGAGTCCAGAGGGCTGTAGAGTGCCTAATCGAAAGATGAGGTGCTGTTCCTCGAGCTTACGCTGAGCTTCTGTGGAACAATGCAAGAGGCCGAGGACGGTGAGGTCTGAGTGGGAATGGAGCGGAGAACTAAAGTGACAGGCCACCGGGAGCTCAGGGGCCCCCTTACGGACTGAACGGAGCAGCGAATACCTCCGTGACACCCTAGTCCACTCCTCTACCACCCCCAGCACCCCTTCCCCTTCGCCCGGCACCTTCCCGTGCAAGCGCAGGAGATGCAACATATACCTTTATACCTCCCCTTCCCACTGTCCAGGGCCCCAAACACCCCTTCCAGGTGAAACAGCGATTTACTTGTACTTCTTGCAATTTAGTATACTGTATTCGCTGCTCACGATGTGGTCTCCTCTACACTGGGGAGGCCAAACGCAGATTGGGTGACCGCTTTGCGGAACACCTCCATTCAGTCCGTAAGGAGGACCCCGAGCTCCCGGTGGCCTGTCACCTTAATTCACTGCTCCATTCCCATTCAGACCTCACCGTCCTCGGCCTCTTGCATTGTTCCACGGAAGCTCAGCGTAAGCTCGAGGAACAGCACCTCATCTTTCGATTAGGCACTTTACAGCCCTCTGGACTCAACATAGAGTTCAACAATTTCAGATCATAACCTCGGCCCCTATCATATATATATATTTTTTATCCATACATTTTGTTTGTCCCCTTTTTTTCTTCCCTCCCACATGGCAGCTGTCCTTCATTCTGCCAGCGCAATTCACACTTCAAGAGCCATCCTTTGTTCCTTAACCTGTCCCATTACCACCTCCTCTTGCCTTGAATATCTCTTAATGTCAATGTCTCTTAATCTCTCCTGCTTTCTATCCTATCACTGACCTTCCCTTTTGTTCTTTCATCCCCTCCCCCTTTTCCCAGCCCCTAAACTTGCTTTAAAATCTATTCCATTTCCTGCTTTTTTCCAGTTCTGACGACCAGTCATTGACCTGAAACGTTGACTCTGTTTCTCTCTCCACGGATGCTGCCTGACCTGCTGAGTTTTTCCAGCGGTTTCTGTTGTTATTTCAAAAGCCAATAGTTCCTCGTGGGTGTGAATTAATTGTACAAGATTAGCCGCAATTCAGCACCAGTTAGCACTCGCACATCAGTCTCATTCAAACTCATTTTACAAAGGGTCCTCACAGTCACAAGAGTGACGACTTTCATCCCATCAATCTTGCTGGATTTCAGGAATAATTGGACAGCATCACAGTCCGTTGCACCACCAAAACTCTAATCTCAATGAATCTGGTTATGATTTTACTAAATATTGCTTAATTCTTTACAAACTTGTGACCATTGTGCACTTAATGCTTTGTGTCAGCTTTGGTAATCTCATATTTGAGCCAGGTGCGTCTGCAGCACCGCAGCTGGTCAACCAGCCAGCCTGGCTCACTAATGGAGGGGTTGACTTGTCGCTGGGGGCTCGGATTCTTCCCAATTAGCTCCACACAACCCCGCAGACCAAAGCCCTAATGGACAGGGTGGTCTTAGCTGGACAAGCAGTGGAAAATCCACGTGGTTTTACCTGGTTAAACTCCGGTAGTATCTGGCCACATTTGGGCCTTCGTTATGCCAAGCGACATTTAAGCTCTTCGGACTTAGATAAGTGGGATGCGTCCCTACAGGAAGAGAGTGTGCACGTCATACCGTGCAGACCGAAACCCTACAAGGTGGGTGCAAATTTCTCAGTTGCTTGAATTTTCTCCTTGTGTTAAAGACACCTGGCTGACCAAAATGTTTAATGGGACATTGTCACTGTATTTGGAGTGGTGGGAGTTCGGGCTCAGTTGGAACAACAGTCCTCCCGAAGGCTCGCTTCAAGCCTGCTGCCTTAGTTGGTGGGGAAGTTTCCCTCTTCAGTTGCTTCATCTACTGCACCGTGATGTTTTCTGATTCAGTTGTTCTAGTCTTTGATCAAACTACATTAAAACTCATCATGTGACTGATGATATTCTGCACAGTCCTCACCATATAAACTGGGGGAGTATGGGAGAAACACATTGCCACAGTGACAAGACCCCACTGCCCTTACGAGGAGGAAATCGAGCGTAACTAGTGCAGAGTTTTATTTTTGCTAAATTTTCTCATTCTTTCCTTTCCTGGAGTTGCTGGCTTACACAGTTCCACAGGGACCAATAGTCCTGTGGTATCTCAATATATGAGCTTAAGCAATGTTGATATACTATTCCATCACAGGGGGCATTCCCATCATGTGCCGTCACCCAGACACAAGCAGCAGGTATCATTGTCAGGAATGGGAATCTCGGTTCTTTTTAGTGACACTGAGGGTAATTGCAGCATCACCCGCTAGGTGAGTTTGTTAAAGCCAGTAATTCCAGTACCACGCAGCACAGTCCATATAGCAACTGAGCCAAAACCCAGCAACTTCAAACAGCAGAAATCAATCTTCCTGAAAAGTCTCTGGGGAGGCAATAACAATCTTTTACATAAAGGGTATTGGAAAATTCTGCAGGAACAATGTTCTCTTAAACTTGGTATCTTTTCATTCCTACTGCTAAAATCCAATGTTGACGTGCAACTCTTGATCCAACTCAACAGGCACGACATTGCGCTCATCAAGCTTTCCAGCCCCATGACTCTGAGCAACGAAATAGAACCGGGCTGCATTCCTGCTCCCGGTACTGTGCTTCCCAACCACTATTCCTGCTACGTAACAGGATGGGGTCGCCTCTATAGTGAGTGATACACAAAATGCTTTGCTTATAAAAAGGATGTTAACATCTGATTTCGCCAAAGAATGCTCTTGTAAATTCAGTATGCTCTGCCATTATTGTTTAGTTCCCCTCAAGCTGGAGAAAGACTATGATATGGAAAGGAACTGTTATTCCTTCTCAATATGTGCACAGAGGTCACCTATTACAGGTTAGGTGCAAGAAAGAAAGAGCATTGGGGGGCTGTTGTCAACGGTGGAGAATGTGTGTGTGGTTTGAGGACACTTTATCAATGTGGAACCACCAATAATTATCACCTACCATTTGCATTCAGTGCTGTTCATTTATCTGTTTTAACATTCAATATGTTTGTACAGTGGTTTATAGCCTGAGCCTCACTCTCAGATTCTTCTACCTACTGAAGACAAGATTATGTGACAACATGTGATATAATCCAGTGAATTGGAGAGCAGCAACAAGAGCTCTCTGTTTGACCCCTGGGTGAGGAGAGGATTAAGCTCTGCTTGGTCTCCCTGCCAACACTCACTGACAAGACTGGCACACGAATAATGGCAGGTTGGGTGAGGTACTGGGGGATGCCAGGCCCTCAGGGAACCATACCCCAAGGAGTCAACATCTTCAGGATAGGAGGGGAGACAATGTGAGTTGTTTTTATTTATATAAACGAAACAACTTATTTCAACCTTCTCTATTTAATTCTCATTGCAGCAAACGGCCCCATCGCCGACAATCTCCAGCAGGCCCTTATGCCAGTTGTTGATCACGCAACATGTTCTAAACCAGACTGGTGGGGTTTTGGCGTGAGAAAGACGATGGTTTGCGCTGGTGGCGATGGCATTGTCGCTGGATGTAACGTGAGTAATTTGGGAAAGGATGCACAACCACACAATTAAAATTCTAAGAATAATTTTTTTTTTTTTTAAGTGGGCAACCTTAGATGAAAGGCCGAGGCCCACAATGCAAGCCACAACCAGGTGTGAAGAGCAGAAAAGTGACAAATCAAGGAGCTTGGGTTTTAAAACTCCGGGGACTGTAGGAGATGGGGAAGACCAAAGGAAGTAAGAAGCTCCATAATTTTAAGCTCTGGGGAAAGAAGAGCTAGAGTGGAAACTTTGTGATCTGTGCTGATGTGAACAGTTAGAATGACGAGTGCATGTGATGGTGCGTTTAGAGTTTCAGTGGAATAAACGTCAAAGGAGGAACCAAAATAGCCTCCATAAAATAGAGGGACAAGTTTGTTATTATAGAACCATAGAATGATACAGCACAGAAGGAGGCCATTCGGCCCATTGTGCCTGTGCTGGAAACGGTAGACATGAAGCTTATTCAGCCAAGTTGATGTCCTGACAAGATTCTGCACAGCAAAATTATACCGTCTCCTGTGTGAAAATGCATTTATCTAAAAAAGAATACAGCAAAAGAAAATATTTTTGTCCTTTTAAAAATACTGGTTGAAGACATCTTTCTGCTGTCACGTCTGATGAAATACCATTTTATTCCAGTGGTATCTCCCTACTAGAATGCTATGAAGTTGGGGTTTTTTCTTAAGTTACTGTAGCCATATAGATTCCATCAGCAGCTATCAAATTCGTGTTGCAGGTTTGAATAAAAAATGACAGGGTGAGTGACAAAGCATGGTGCAAGAACATGAGACTGCTCCAACTGTACCATGAACTAGTGGGACCTGACTTCATGCCACAAGGAGCTAAGTTAAAACTCGCTGAACTAATTTCACATAGGAATCTAGCAGCCAATGGGCAGGTGACTTCAGGAGTAACTTTTAAAAAGCTCACTACCCTTTCTCAACAGGGGGACTCTGGTGGACCTCTGAACTGCCAGGCTGCTGATGGAACCTGGCAAGTGCACGGTATCGCCAGCTTTGTCTCTTCCTTGGGTTGCAACGCCAAGAAGAAGCCCACCGTCTTCACTCGCGTTTCTGCCTATAATGACTGGATTGCTCAGGTATGTTGGAGATGTGAGAGCGAATGGCTAATGCAAAAGATGGGGCAAGTATACACAAATGTTCTGGATGCGGTGGTTCTACAGAACTGAAAACCCATAAGCGTTTTAATTCACCTTATTGTATTTGCCTGATTCCATATCTACTGCTAATATAAGGACATATTATAGACTGAATGATAGCTTTGCTTTTTCTCCCACTATCCAACATTGAGAACATGATCATACCTAGGGGTAACTAGAAAGGTTTAACCATAAAGAGTAAGATACAACACCGAGTCTTTCTTTTAAAAAGTAGGAAGTCCAGGATAAGCCCCTACTTATCCATACACACTATATGGAGTGCACCCCATAGGGATAAAAAAAAAAAAGTGCTTTTGTTTCAATTAAATGACACGGTTGGACTCTAGCTCATGATACCGTCTGCCACATTTCTGAGATTTGTCAGAATGGGCAGATGATGGAAATATAGGCACAGAATTTCCTGGACTGTTTCAGCTTAACTACGGCATCAGAGTTCTTTCCTGAGGAAATTCATGTGAAACTAATTTACACTGATTTTACATCGAAACATCATTGTGCGCAAATTTCCTCAAGTGTTTGTGCCACTTCCAAGATACGTCTGCCGAAACCCTCTGCCGCTCGTTTACACCACTGCATTTGCACTAGTTTTAAAGCCACTTTTTAAATTCCAGTGTCGGCAAATGAGCGCTGCAGGAAATTTGTGTGAGAGCTCCTGTCCGCAAGAGTGGTGCAGAAACCAGTGTAAATTGGGGCGTCATTTCTGGATAAAATGCAATCCAGGAAACAGGCCATAATTTCTCAAAACTCACACCAAGCACTGCTTTCACTTAATGTCGGCAAGGTGAAAACAATAACTGGAAACAAAAACTTGAAGGTGACAATGATGACCAACCAGATCATGAATAAAATAGTAGAGGGCACTCGAACAGGGTAACTGGCTTGGAGGAATGAGCACTCCAATGTATTGAAGTACCTTTAGTAATGATTACACTGCTTCTACTTATGGTGTTGCGTCATCAAATTTAAGTATCAAGCTAATTAATATTCTCCAACCTAATTCCTCCAATTGTGTCAACAGATTTTTTTAAATTACGTTTATTGCCGTTTCTTTTCTCTCCTCTTCTGAAGCAGATTCTTGCTGGAGTATAGCTTCACAGATGGCAGAAACCCCTAGTGCCTTGCCCAAGTGGTCGTTCCTTTATGCACTAGCCTAGCCAATGAGCAGTGGCAGTCTGTTCAACCACGAAGCACATCACAGCCAAACCAAATCCCATCTGCATCCAACGACCCCACTCACTTTCCAGCAGGCATCACTGGTCAGGACCAGGAGGGCTTGGTTGATATTTTTTTTGCCCCAATTGCTGCCTAAAATCATCTAATGCAGTTCAGACCCCAAACCAAACTTGTGATTATGGAGTCTGCACAGTTTAGTACATTGGACATACCTATTCATTAAGCCATGCCCAGGGCGTTGGAGCTCTTGCTTCATAAAATGGATTGCTGAGTTTGGATAATCATTCTCTCTCCCTCCCAGATGCAGTAGGCATTAAGACTAGGTCAGAGGAGATGGGCAGTCCCACATTCTATAGCACCAGCTTGATCTGTGAAGGAGTTACTATAGCCACCCTAAAGCGAGTAATTGTCTGTTTTATTCCACAGATTATGACAAACAACTGAAGTGCATCAAATAGAAGAGATGCGTTATTCAAACAAAATTTCTGCTACAAGTCAATAAAAACATATTTGCTTATGCTTTTTTTTTGTCCATACTTTTTAATTCATAGAATAGTTTATGCACTAATAGGCACTGGTCTTATACCACAGAATGATGATGTGCAGACTGATCTGAAGAAAACCATAGGCCCAATACTATGCAAATCACAAAAACACTGCCCCCACGCTGCTAACAATGTACAGCTCACTGGTTGATATCCATTCAGGTCAGCTCCCAAGCATTCAAAAAGGCTGGAAGTAGTTTTCAGTTAAATCAAAGTTGTATTCTTCACACAGAATTGAGCCTCCAGGCGGCCATTTTGAAAGCAATACTAAGAGACTAATCATTGTTTTTTGTTAATGCAAATCTTGTCAAACACCCTAAAAAAACATCTTGTAGCAGACTGTCTACCGCTAGGCTCTCCCTTTCAACTGAACTAAAGTAGGGAGTTTCTTCATTACAACTAGATGCAGATCTGCAGACTGACTGTAGACTCAACTGGTGGCTTGTACACCCTCAATAACTCAGTAGTATTGAACAATACCGGCCTCACATTCAATCCTGATCATTGTTGAGTAGTCTAATAAAGCAGGTAGGATTCACTACTCTTAGCGTCAGGAGAGGTCGACCAGGGGTCCTTCTCCTGATTACTATTCAGTGGCCCCTGGTAGAAATGTTTGTGTGGATAGTAGATAGCATACAGTTCTTCTGTGTATCGCCTTCCCAAATCTCCCAGAGTCAAGAATGCCCACTTATGCAATTGATGGCTTTTAGCTTCTTACATCTTTATGCAACTTAAAGCCTCTACTGGTGCGTATTTTGTCTGCCACTCTTGACCCGTGTTCCCTTTCTCTGCTGACTGGCCCTCAACTCATCCATATCCCACCCCCTTCTTTTCCACTTTCCTGCAACATACTTTTCTTGGTTCCTGACCTGATTAACTGCTGCTCACCTAGCAACTTCTCCTACATTTTTTCCTCAAGTTCTGCTCCCTTCTGGATGTTCCCCACAGCTCCCTGTTCCACCATAGGCATGCTCTGCCTTACCCACTGCAGCACACACCATTCTCTTCACAGCAGCGACCCAACTCTGCCAGCTCTTTCCCAACAAACATCCACACAATGCTTTCACCACAGGCCAATCACTCAAACCTCCTCCCCAATGACTACTTTATACTGCCCTCCAGGCCACAGCATTAGCTGCCTTCCAGACAAGGCCCTGCCAATTCACTTCATCCCGGAAGGGTTTATTGATAGCCCGGGTGTGACAAATCTGGCTCACAATGATTCCTTGCCCTGTACCAAAATCACACTACCCAGTCAATGTTCCCTGTAGACTGCACTATGTTCTGCGTGACCTGTTTCTTTCAATTTCTACACAAGTGGTATTTCCAATGTAAAAGCTTGTGAGCGGCCTGTGCGGGAACTTGCAATTACTGCGTACACAGCTTATAGGGAACACCGTACCAAGTTACATGTCCTGCCATGATCCCCATCCCACCTGAAATCGTCACTGCAGAGGTCTATCTGGCCCCCTCCTCTTCCACCTCTAACAAGTTAATTCTTCTTTCCTTGTTTGATCACTGTCCTCTCCTCGTCTACCACCCTCCCAAGCTCCAGTTATTTCTTTGTAGCGATCACCTGCTTATCTGCGCCTTGCAACTTCTCATCCTTGGTTACTTTAATCTTGACCTGAACTCCCCTCTCCTCGTGACTTCTCTGCTCGCTGATGCATTCACTTTGCTCATTTGGCATGTTTACTACATTAAAGGCTTTATACAAATGCAAGTTGTGTAATTTCACTATGAAAAGTGAAAATACAATCAGCTAACTGAAGACAGCATTAAAGATGAACTGTCTAGTACAATGGATATTCATGACCTCATGACTTCCCAAAGTGCTTTACAGCCAATGAAGCACTTTTGAAGTGTTGTCACTGTTGAAATGCGGTAGCAATTTTGCACATAGCAAGCTCCCAAAAACAGCAATGTGATAATGAGCAGATAATCTGTTTTACTGGTGTTGGTTGAGGAAGGAATTTCAGATGAACACCAAGTGTTTGGATCCTCTTACCCCACAACGTAATTTCAGGGCCATAGTTTGCAATCTCGAATCATTACCTTCAGGACAGCAGGGCACAAGATTCTCTTTAAATTTTAGCTCGCACATTTTTAAGATAATTGTGTTTAATCATGTTGGGGGCACAAATGGAATCAGAAGCTAACATGTACTGGTGATTCATCTGCAAAATGTCAGAGACAAAGAATGAAGATAATTTATGAAGTAATAAACCAACACTCCCCCCCCACCGCCCCCAAATTCTACAGCTGTTAATGGATCAAACAGTGACAGGAACTACATCCATAGACTCACACAGTGGAAGGAAACACAAGGTAAAATTTATTCAATTTATTGCAGGAAATACAAAAGTAAAAAAAGAAAAGTTTACAGCACTGAACAGGCAGCTAATTGGCTACAAATCACTAACTAAACCTAATGATGCCAAGAAACTAGTCATTAATAACCAGCATGGAAAGAGACGCTCCCTCCCCACCCACCTTACTAAACAAGTAGACAGTTCACCTCCGCTTGGGAAGTGTTAAAAACTTGCAAATGTTCAATTCCATTATTAGTTTTGTGTTGCCAGGGAAGCCATCAACAGTACAACAAATGGATGGTGTTTGCACACAGTGGAATAACTTCCCCAGGCACCATAGTTGCAATGAACAGTACATATTTATTCTCTTTTGGGGTAACTTAACTGAAAGGGAGCAGCGATTTTTTTTTCATTCCTTCCCCAAATAGGATTTTTTTGTGGGGGGGGGGGGGGTGCGGAAGAGGAGAAGAAAGAAAAAAAGGGAAGTAAAGAGTTTGCGCTATAATAGCTTCACGTCTTGGTCAACACAATTTCCCACAAACAAGGTTTTTAAGTAAGATGAACCACTTACTACTTTACCAGAATATACGCGTTTCTAAATTTGGATATTTGAAATCGACAAAAAACGGGGTCTTGGTGCTTAAAGGAAAAGTCCAGCTTGACTCCCCATTTAGGCTATAAAAATTAAAATAGGCAGGATCAGATTCCAGACACCTGGAGCTGAAAACTAGAAGCAATCTGTGCAGGCACATGAAATACACAAGTTCAGCAACACATAGGAGTCAAATGCAGGTGATCACAGGCTGCTTGACCTATAACCTTGCAATACAAGACACTGAATGGCATCAACAGCTTTCCTTTCAGTCCAAGGAAAAAAAAGTTATTTTTTTAAAAAAAACAAGACAACCAACAAAGTTCCCAGAGAAGAGCAATATTATCTCGTGCTATGTCTAGCAGTGCTATTCATTTTATACACAAATTCCAGCCAGCTTGAGAGAATCAAGTCCAACGTTATCGAAGTTACTTTATTTTTGAGGCAGTCTGGTCTAATTCCATGCAACACTTACACAGAAAAGAGTGCATACTCACAGCACTGGTGCAATACACTGTTTGTGCAACTTGCACCTGCAAGGTTCTGTGGTACAGTTATACCCATCTCCATAAAGCCTGGACCTTTGAAACCAGAAGAAAAAAGGGTAAAATCTGGGCCAACTTTTCACGTTTGCCACCCTGGACAATTGAGCATTGGCTGCTGCAGGAAGACCCCAACATAGTAGCGCTGCACAGGGACGCTTATGTACCAGATTAAAAAAGGACCAATAGAAAAAAATCACACATGCTCCTCAGTACAGCAGTTTCAGCTTTCAGGATAGTAGCTTACCAGGGTTTCAAAAACCCAAGACCAGGAAAGTACAATTAGACCCAGTCACTCCAGCGGTCAGTGACATCACAGCACTGACAGCTACAGAATGGGAAGCGGGCAGACTGGCTGGCAAATTAGAGTGGGGAGGAAAAAAAAAGATAATTAGAAAACATTAATTAAAGTTTATTGAACATTTTACAAAATGGAATTTAGTTCCACACTCCGGCACGGACTGAAATCAGTAAACTTCAGGCTTGTAAACAGATGGTTATCAGATTTAGATCGCGATCGATTATGACAGGCACATCAATGCAAATTTAACTGGAATACAAATTCCAGTTTAAGTTGCAGCTAGTCTTTTCTAGGTTCTTTGAAAGAATGCGCAGCTTGTCACACATTCAACGTGAAAGGTAACCCGAGACATTTCCAGTAAATCAACACCTTTAGCGCCAAGATGCCAACGCCACGGTCACCTAATCAGAGACTGCATCATGGAAAGAGGATGCACCACAGGGTAGTCCCAGAGATATCCGAGAGCACCATCAGCTTTTTCTAAAGCTCCACACACACCCAAAAACCTGTTGTACGTTAACAAGTATTTAAAACTGAGACTAGATTGTGGATCAGTTAAATCAAAATTGTTAGAAATGTATTGGCTTACTCACGTTGGAATCCTTCATCTCACCAGCAGTTCTGCTTAGTGATTATTACAATCAAATCATAAGGGTCTTTCCAGCACGTTCATCTCAGGCATCAGAACTTTATCTTAACAGACATAATGAATTTGAAGGATTACAAGATAAAAAGTGGGATAACTACACCAGCCAATTTGATTCAGCAAGGAGGTTAAACAAAATGCTTAAAAAATGATTGTGCAGTAACCCCATTTTTCCAGTTCCTCTCCTGCCCAAACATGCTTTAAAGGGGGTACTTTAGGTCCTGTTGATTAAAGAGGGCTGCAAGAACTGGATTTAAATTACAGGGTCTTGGCTTTGCATCCATAGAGTCAGGTGCGTGGTTTCCTGAATGGCACGAGAGCCACACCACTGGAGACAGTTGCAGGTGGCCATGCTGTACCTTAATTCCTCAGAGAGGTGTCAACGCATTTATCAATACTGCACACATTATGGCCAGTCAGGCCACAAAGAAGCAATGGAAGAGCTGCTGGTGGAGAATAAAGATTGAAGCCCTGGTAATTATTAGCTAGGAATGAGAAAATGTCTCCATTTTGGTTTTGAATTTACAGTAGCAGGTTTGTACACTTGTGATCTCATTTACGCACTGCAACTTAACAGATGAGAAATCCCTTCTGACAAACCACCAAAGGACACTGGAATTTATAACACAACGTAATGAGGGTTCAGTATGCAAATTTTAATATGTCAAGTATCTCACACGATCTGCTCACTAGTTCTACAGGAAGAGTCAAACTTATTTATAATAGCCTTGCCATTAAGTGTATAGACTGACTGCACAGAATGCAAATAAATTCTCCAAATACCCAGTAGACTGTCCTGCATCTAATCCCATTGTGCCTATGCTCCTAATAAAACACCTGCACTAAAACTTACTGACCTTTAGAACAGCAGATTAGTCAAATAATGAACAGTCACTAAGCCACTGGTATTAAATAACTGGGACCCCGCCTCCCCTACACTGTGGCATATTCCTTGCTCTATGTTCCTCTGGATGTCAATTCTCTCTGGATTGTAGTGCCAATTTCACTCTTCCCTCTATGGGGAAAGGCGGCAAAGGAATCTTATAATCCTTGCATTTATAAATGACCTTGTCACATTGAAAAGTTTCAAAAACACATCCAATGAATGACTTTTCAAGTGTAGTAACTGCCTAAGCAAAAAAGAAATATTCCAAATGGTTGGGATTTGGGCTGATAAAACTAGTGCACAACAAAGATTTCACCTGGTTACCCCAGTACTCTCATTAAGAGAAAAATATGGGTGGGGGGCAGAAGACAGAACGAGGAAAACATATTTTAAAATGGGCTCCATTAGCTTATCAGAAGTGTAGAACTGTAACCAAATGCGTAGCTTAACTTAATACAGACTAGGAATGGGAAGTGAAAGTGACTTTACTTAGGGCTGTGCTGAGCAAATCACTAAATCCAATTTAATAATTATTGGCGATGAATTGGCCAGAGTGGGGCATCATAAGGCACTTTCACACTGATGGCGTGCTATTGACAGCAAGTGTGCGGCACTCCTGCTGTCAACAGCAAAATAACATTACCCACGATCTCAATGGCGCCAGGGGCCCAATTCCCCACGGGGTCTCAAGAACAGAGGTCAGAAGCATGGAATGCAAGCACCTTTCTACAAGCCCTTCAAAATGGAGCTGGAGATATGCAAATGGACTAAAAGGGAGCGTATGGCTTTCAAAGAGGCACGGGTCTCTGCTGAAGCACTGCTCCCCTGCAACACCATCAACAGTGTAGAAGTGCCTTTACACCTAATCTCAATCCAACCACTCAGGTCCTGCCCTGCCCTGCCCTACAGGGGCATTGTGTCATTACAAAACCTGACTCACATTTTAGGACTCTAGTGGTTAGCTGAACTGGCTGGAAAATCCCTGCACCCGTCCCAAATAATCAGAGGGAGGAAGTTAATTTAGCAATTCACAAATGCACCACTGGCCAAGACATCTGACCAGACCAGAATTAAAGTTAGAAAATATAATTGTGCCAGCGTGATAATTTAATGCAACCAATTGAAGATCATGGTGCCCAATGTCCAGCTTGTTTACACCACTCTGACTGGCCAATTAAAACAGCCAACTCTGGGCTTTAAAAAAAATACAAAGAGCTCCAACACATCAGTAGGAAATGGCCATAGAACATAAGTAAAATTAACTATCTGCGTGCATTGTTAAATCAGTTGCTCTGGAAACACTACATAGCTGCGTTTGTAATCGTGATCATGTAAGTACCACTAACATTTTTGTATGAATTGGAAAATTTCTTCATAGGATGTTGTCCATTGCCTGGCTCCCTGTTCAGTGTGGATTTTTATTTTTTAATCTCGTTGACCAGTGCACTGTAAACTTCAGCTGCCTTTGTTCAAGTGAAGCTTCCGTGTGTGGTTGCTCAGGCTACGTAGCATCAGATAATCCGTGGGTTATATTCGGGCAACTTCTTAATCCTCTCTTTCTCTGCATCACTTTCATCTCTCGCTATCATCAGTGAATGAGCATGGCCCATAGCAACCTGCAGGAAGAAAAAAAGATTAAAATTCTTTCCCCACAAAGCATCACTGGGCATGAGGTGTTGACTGTCACCAAAGATCTCTAGAAAGAAAGACTTGCATTTATATAGTGTCTTTCACGACCCCAGGATGTCCTAAAGCACTTTACAGCCAACTGAGTACTTTTGAAGCGTTGTCATGTAATGTAGGAAACACAGCAGCCAATTTACGCATAGCAAGGTCCCAGAAACAGCAATGTGATAATGACCAGATAATCTGCTTTTATTTTTTAAATAAAGTGCTGTTGGTTGAGGGATATATATATTGACCAGAACTCACCTACTCTTCTTTGAAATAGTGCCATGGGATCTTTTACATTCGCCCGAGGTTTAAGGACTCATCTGAAAAGCAGCACTCGCTCAGCACTGTACGAGAGTATCGTCCTAGATTTTGTGCTTTATAGGTTTCTGGCGTGGGACTTGATCCCACAACCTTCGGACTCAGAGACCAGAGTGCTACCAACTGAGCCATGGCTGACACTATACTGTAACATTAACCCCCACATGAAACATAGAAAAATAGGAGCAGGAGTAGGCCATTCGGCCCTTCGAGCCTGCTCCGCCATTCAATATGACCATGGCTGATCCTCTATCTCAATACCATATTCCCGCTCTCTCCCCATACCCCTTGATGCCTTTTGTGTCTAGAAATCTATCTATCTCCTTCTTAAATATATTCAGTGACTTGGCCTCCACAGCCTTCTGTGGTAGAGAATTCCACAGGTTCACCACCCTCTGAGTGAAGAAATTTCTCCTCATCTCAGTCCTAAATGTCCTACCCCGTATCCTGAGACTGTGACCCCTCGTTCTAGACATCCTCCCTGCAAAGAGTCTGTCTAGCCCGGTCAGAATTTTATACATTTCAATGAGATCCCCTCTCATTCTTCTAAACTCTAGTGAATACAGACCTAGTCGACCCAATCTCTCCTCATACGACAGTCCTGCCATCCCAGGAATCAGTTTGGTGAACTTTCGCGGCACTCCCTCTATGGCAAGTATATGCTTTCTTAGGCAAGGAGACCAAAACTGCACATGGTACTCCAGGTGTGGTCTCACCAAGGCCCTGTATAACTGTAGTAAGACATCCTTGCTCCTGTACTCAAATCCTCTTGCAATGAAGACCAACATACCATTTGCCTTCCTAACTGCTTGCTGCACCTGCATGTTTACTTTCAGTGACTGGTGTACAAGGACACCCAAGTCCCTCTGTACATCAACATTTCCCAATCTATCACCATTTAAATAACTCTGCTTTTCTGTTTTTCCTACCGAAGTGGATAACTTCACATTTATCCACGTTATACTGCATCTGCCATGTATTTGCCCACTCACTCAACTTGTCTAAATCGCCTTGAAGCCTCTTTGCATCCTCCTCACAACTCACAATCCCACCTAGTTTCGTGTCGTCAGCAAACTTAGAAATATTACATTTGGTTCCCTCATCCAAATCATTGATATATATTGTGAATAGCTGGGGTCCAAGCACTGATCCCTGCGGTACCCCACTAGTCACCGCCTGCCACCCCGAAAAAGACCCATTTATTCCTACTCTGTTTCCTGTCTGTTAACCAATTTTCAATCCATGCCAGTATATTACCCCCAATCCCATGTGCTTTAATTTTGCACACTAACCTCTTATGTGGGACTTTATCAAAGGCCTTCTGAAAATCCAAATACACCACATCCACTGGTTCTCCCTTATCTATTATTCTACCAGTTACATCCTCAAAAAACTCCAGTAGGTTTGTCAAACACGATTTCCCTTTCATAAATCCATGTTGACTTTGTCTAATCCCGTTGATATTTTCTAAGTGTCCTGTTATCACATCCTTTATAATAGACTCTAGCATTTTCTCTACTACTGATGTTCGGCTAACCGGTCTGTAGTTCCCCGTTTTCTCTCTCCCTCTTTAATAGTGGGGTTACATTTGCCACCCTCCAATCTGCAGGAACTGTTCCATAATCTATAGAATTTTGGAAGATGACAACCAATGCATCCACTATTTCCATGGCTACCTCTTTTAGTACTCTGGAATGCAATCGAACAATATTGTTATAGTTTTGATCCCCTTCGAACAGGTGCAGATCCAATCCCTTTTCGGAGCGTCAATGATCCAGAATTAACTAAGTTTTCTGGAAGTCAGCCCCACATCCACTATCCTATAGGGGAAATCTTATTTCAACTTCGCTCGTGTGCAATTCTACACTGGAGCTTCTGCAAGAGTAGAAATATCCCAGACATGCATTTCAGAGCTCCTACTCTACGCACTGCAGACAGCAATGCTCAAGAAACATGCACTCGTATACTTCTTACAGCTCAAGACCGAAAAGAAATGAGAATAGCTCCCTCTCACCTGCTCAATATAAACTCCATCCAAGGTCTTTATTTCCTGTGCAGTGGTGGAGGATTTGGGTTTGTTGTCTCCGTAGCCCTGTAACATCAGTTATGGTTTAAATTATACCAACGGACTGCAGTTATAAGACTGTCACGCACAGGCCCACAAGGCAGGGTCCCTTACCAAGATATTTCTGCTTATAAATAAGATGCAGGGCATGCTGATTATATATGGCATGACAAAAACATCTATTATATACTAAAAATATTAAGTGGGTCACATCACAATTCAAAATGCAATGGAGAACCCAATCAGCCTCAGTCAACGGCAAAATCCATTCTAAATGGATTTCATTTGGTTACAGTGCCAGTTACGCCTGCAGGTGGCGATGAAATTGGTAGTTTCCAATTATAAAACACTCACCGACATTAGCTCGAAAAGCAGCACTTTGTATTGAAGTGAATTGTCCTGCATTTTCCAGCAGTTGCCACCAGGTGTCTCCTTAACAGCCTAAATAGTGTTAAGACAGATCAGCAACGTTCCCCCGTTCTGATGTAAATAAAGATAGCTGAACATTCCAGCTCCCTCCCTCACCGTCTGCTGTCAACGTAGCAGTTTTGTTAGGCCAGTCTCCAAAATCCTTCCATAGAATTCTTCCCTCGAGCCATTCATACATTGTTCCTGTTGTGACCCCTTTGAATGCAGTGGCACCGAACGTCATGACTTTCTTTATTTATATAAAGAGCGCACTTGGAGATACAGTACTTGAGCCACCATTCATAACCCTACTGCCTAACTTGTGTAGGACATTCAACTTACACTGGCACACAAGAACTTGCCCCCTCACTATGCAGCAAAACCTGCAAGGTGCACACGACTTTGCTTTCCTCCTCCCTCCCCCTGCAGTGACCAGCGAATACCTTCCCTCTTACCCCTCCCCAAATCCGCTGCTGATGCAGCAGTCCGTCGTTCCCCTACCACCAGCTCCTTTCCACTCCATAAAAGCAGGAACACTGACCTTTTGGCCATGTTCCTCCTCCCAAGTCTAATGAACCCCTCACCCTCCAACCCTGCTTAACCTAAATACTGCACTTGGTCTGGACACCCCATAGTAAGCAAACATAACTAAAGCTTACTCTGAAGCTTCCAGAGATGTGCCAGAGTCACCAACACCAAATAACTTTGAGCAAACCAGGAACGGAGCCTACAAGACTGAGGCTAAGAAACCTTTCTATATTAGGATCAGACAGTATTAATCCACCAGAGCAAGAGCTTTACAAGGCTCAAGGTCCCTTGCAACTTTTAGATCACACAGTGGCCTTGACTTAATACTTTGTATCAGAAAGTGGGACCATTTACACAAAACACTGCAGCAAAACTGGTTTTAGACTGACATTGCAGTTAGGATAAATCAGCCTACGCCCAGAGAGTCAGGGACGAACTCGGTACCAGAGCAAAGTTCAGTCAGAGTCCCTAGAGGAAGGAGTCGCACTCCATATCACTCTGGAATCAGCTTAGATCTCAACTCCAAATTTACATTGGTGGAAAGTGAGGACCACTTTGAACCAATGCTGAATGTAGAGTAAATGCATCCAGCATTAAATACTATATTGATGTAGCGCAGGAGATGCTTGGTCCGAATCCTTTCTCCCCCATAAAGTCCCCACTTACATGTCCCCTCATCAATTCGACCATCAAAATGGAGTAGACTACGAAACTGTTATACGTATTCAACAGTGAACATTTAGCAGAGACATTTCTCCCTTCTGCATTGAACTCCACAAACAGCCTCACTTGTAGCACTTCCTGCTGACATGATGAGGTCTCGGAGTTCAAAACAGAGGGTAACTGGCATCAACGTTGGTGTGCGTAGACGCACACGCGATGAGGCTCAGTTTGCAGCCCGCAATTACCTTCCTCCCAACCACCAGTTCTTACCAGTTCTCCGAAGGTAGGCGAGGGCCCCCAGCTGATTGTGCTCTCATCAGCTGCTACAATGATGCTGCTTTTCCTGAATACAAAGAAAAATAAAAAAGACATTCCAAACCATTCAAAACATTCCATTGCTAGCCTGAGATTTTTTTCAAGCGGTATTAACAAGCTTGAGTTCTGATGAAGGCTTCACACCCAATACCATAACTATTTTTTTCTATTTACAGATGCTGCTCGACTGGTTATGCATTACCAAATTCTAAATCGACGCAACATAACTTGTACAGCTACAAGGACAAACATACAGATAAGCCCCAGTGCATTCTTTCGTTTACTTGCCTCCAGACACTCGTGGACTTTTACTGGGAGTACCAAGTCCATCAAAGGTGATAATACTTAGCACTCTCATTAGCCTAGTGGGCAGTGCCGACTGTACTATGAAGTCATACAGACCAGAAGATCCCAGGTTCAATTTCCCACCTTGCAGGCCTCGTTGGACACTACAAATGGCCTCAGTCCCCTTTGGGTGAAGGGAGGCAAAAAAAAGTCAGTCAGGGTTCCTGTTGCGGATTGCATTTTATGATCCCTACCCAAAACTGCGCGCACACACATCGTCGCTCACTGTCTAGGGCCACACAGGTTGGCATCCTCAGGAGGAGGCGGTAGAATTGGCAAACCTTAAAACAGCATAGCAACAGTGCGCAGATGCTGTAGACAGGGACGTAAAGCAAACAGAAACTTAACTGGACCAACCACATAAATACTGCGGCTGCAAGAGCAGGTCAGAGGCTGGGTATCCTGCGGCAAGTGACTCGTGACTCACCTCCTGACTCCCCAATATCTTTCCACCACCTACAAGGCACAAGTCAGGAATGTGATGGAATACTCTCCACTTGCCTGGATGAGTACAGCTACAACACTCAAGAAGCTTGACACCATCCAGGACAAAGCAGTCCACAAGATCAGCACCCTATTCACCACCTTAACCATTCACTCCCTCCACCACCAACGCACCGTGGCTGCAGTGTGTACCATCTACAAGATGCACTGCAGCAACTCGCCAAGCCTTCTTCGACAGCACCTCCCAAACCCGAGACCTCTACCACCTAGAAGGACAAGGGCAGCAGGCGCATGGGAACATCACCACCTCCAAGTTCCCCACCAAGTCACATACCATCCCGACTTGGAAATAAATTGCCGATCCTTCATCGTCGCTGGGTCAAAATCTTGGAACTTCCTCCCTAACAGCACTGTGGGAGTATCTTCACCACACGGACTGCAGCGGTTCAAGAAGGCAGCTCACCACCACCTTCTTGAGGACAATTAGGGATGGGCAATAAATGCTGGCCTAGACAGCGACGCCCACATCCAGTGAATGAATCAATAAATTTTAAAAACAGCCTTCCGTAGGTGGTACAGGAAATTATATTTAATTTGTATTTCCCCCCCCCCCCACCCCACCATGTTCTGAAGACAGACAATAGTTCTAGGCTGGTGGTACACGACTAATTTCAGCCTAAGCGACCCAGTCAAAGATAAGAAGTTGTGACCAGGAACCCTGCATTTCACTCAGCACTTAGCAATTCCACAGCTGTCTACTCACCCACTGGACAGGCTGCGAACCTTCCACCCACACAGGTCCTGCACCACTTTGGGATACATCGTGGAGTCACGCGAGGTGTTAGTTGCACCCCAGAAAAACAAGCCACCTATGAGGAAAGGAAGAGACCCGAATTACTGACCAAATAAATGCAAAGAACATCCATCATCACAGTGGTCTATTCCAAAGCTGTTAAAACAGACACCAGATCTTTCACAAGCGATCATCTGGCAGATACAACAGTGAGGAAAAGCTCGCCCGGGTGTCAGAGCACTAGGTTAGCTGATGCTTAAATCAGATACAGGAATTGGTTGAAGGAAGAGCTTGCACTTATTATAGCGCTGTTTACATTCTCAGAGCATCGCAAAGTGCATCACAGCCATAGGAATTGCTGTCAAACATTGCAGCCAGTTTGTGCACAGAACGAGCCCAGTTAACCAGACTTGGAAATGTTTAGTTGAGGATGGCACCAGAAGTCTCTGCTCTTCAAACAATGCTGTGGACCTGCTCACGTCCACTTGAAGGGCCAAAGAGGTGCTGGTTTAACATCTCATCCAAAAGACGGCACCTCCAACAATGTCATACTCCTCAGTGCTGCACTGAAGTGGCAGCTGAGCTTATGTGCTCAAAGTCCTGGAGTGGAGTTTGAACTCTCAAGACCTGACTCAGAGGTTAAGAGTGCTACCACTGAGCCAAGTTGAAGTGGACTGAAAGATACCTCAGTGTCGTGGCACAGTAACTACAACTGAGGCCAGGGGGTGGGGGGGTTGTAAACACACACACTTTCCAACAAGTAAGCTTCATCTTTGCCAAACCGAACATAGCCAGAAATCGCACTCCCTTTTGCGAATCAGAAGACCTGCAATCTCGGACATTGGGCCAAAACAGGATAGTGCTCAGTTGTGATGCCCTTGCTCACAAAAAAAACAGCCTGCCAGTAATGATCTGACTGGATTGGGCTCAGCTAACACAATGCAGTTAGTCACGTAGCCCGTCGACACTCACTGGTGTGGCACAAATGAACGAATGGTACGGGAAGCTGCCAGGGCCCATGGAACCGCACCCCAGCATGAACTTGCACCTTCAGGAGAGAAAGGAAGCCTGAGGGAGCATAACTGGTACAGCAAACAGCGACATCTTCATGGAAATAGTCCTGATAGAAACAAAGTACAACACCCGGGAATATGCACAAACACTTTACACAGGAGTAAACAGCAGCAAAGGATTAGCATACACTGGTGTTATTGACTACTGTTGAAGGACGCAATCCAACGTCTTTCTCAAGGGCCAAGGTCAAGAATGTACTATGCAGTGATGCCTCACAGGTCTGCACCTGCAAGTCCCAAAGTAAGCTCCTTGATTTCAGTTACCAAGCGGAGGCAAGGCATTTTGCTGTCGGAAGAGGAAAAGCAACCACCACAGGACCAGTAATTTATTTTAATTAGAGCCTCTTTCACTTGCAAATTGGGAACTGGGATAATCCCAACCGATAGCACTCCCTTGTCTTTTGCTGTAGAAGAGCATCGACCCCCGCAATGAGGTTCGAGTTCTGTATGGAACAGCAAATCTGCCGAGGTCAACAGGCAAGTGGGGGGTGCAGCAGAAATGGCCCTGGGCCATATTAACGGCATACAGAAGCAATTCGCACTTTACTACTAGTCCACAAGAATGCGTTGAAGACAGAATGTGCATTACTAACCCATTTCATTTACTGCAAACGAACAGGTGTTTCCTGCGCAGATCTGTACAGCACCTCGACCTGGAAAATCAAATAGCTTGACAAGGCGTGGGACCATTTCATCCTTCTGCTCTGTGTGCCCGAGGCGGCCGTATCCTCCAAACCCCCAAGTGAACACCCTCTTCTGCGAATCAAGAGCAATCTAGGGAACACAAAACAAAAAATTATATATATTTTTTAAAAAGGGATCACTCTTCCATTTTTGCAAGGCTGCAGTAGCAGCTGCACACATTAATAAGAACATAAGAAATAGGAGCAGGAGTCGGCCATTTGGCCCCTCGAGCCTGCTTCGCCATTCAATAAGATCATGGCTGATCTTCTACCTCATCTCCAATTTCCTGCACTGTCCCCATATCCCTTGATTCTCTTAACATCCAAAAATCTATCGATCTCTGTCTTGAAGATACTCAACGACTGAGCATCCACAGCCCTCTGGGGTAGAGAATTCCAAAGATTCACCACCCTCTGAGTGAAGAAATTTCTCCTCATCTCAGTCCTCAATGGCCGACCCCTTATTCTGAGACTGTGACCCCTGGTTCTAGACTCCCCAGCCAGGGGAAACATCCTCCCTGCATCTACCCTGTCAAGCCCTGTAAGAATTTTGTATGTTTCAATGAGATCACCTCTCATTCTTCTAAACTCCAGAGAGTAAAGGCCTAATCTACTCAATCTCTCCTCATAGGACAATCCCCCCATCCCAGGAATCAGTCTGGTGAACCTTCGTTGCACTCCCTCTATGGCAAGTATATCCTTCCTTAGGTAAGGAGACCAAAACTGTACACAATACTCCAGGTGTGGTCTCACCAGGGCCCTATATAATTGCAGTAAGAAATCTTTACTCTTATACTCAAATCCTCTTGCAATAAAGGCCATTATACCATTTGCTTGCTGTACCTGCATGTTAACTTTCACCAGAGGGGTACACCAGAACAATCTTCAGGAAGGTCACTTGCAGTAATGACTGACAGGGGCAGTAGCTAATATGGTCAGCGAGTGGCAGTGAGAAAAGGTCAGGTGCCATCACCCTCGGGGAAGGGCACGCGAACCCTGATTAAAAACTTGTAAGATTGCCAAGACAGATACCACGCCTTAATGTGAGAGTTAAACTGATGTCATTGTTTAGGCTCTTGCAATCAAATAATGTTTTCAACATAAAAACAAAATGCTGGGCGTACACAGTAGGTGTGTCAGCAAGAGGTGTTAACATTTCGCGTGTAGATCCTTCGTTAGAACGGAGTCACTTAAACATAGCTGCCCGCTGAATGTGCCTATGGCAGGGGAAATCAAGACAAGTATCTCTTACCCAAAAGTCTGAACAAAATCTGCAGGAAGGCGGAAATTTAAAAATTCTCTTCAGATAGAAGAGTGGGGATGGGCAGGCAGGGAATATATTGGGCCGAAATTTGCGGTCGGAGACGTACCTCCGGAGTATGCCTCCAACCCGAAAAAAAATCCGCAAGTACCGGGTGGCTCCGGAACTTCGGATCCTGGGCCTCCAGGCGTACGTCTGCATAAAGGCCCACGGATCCCAGGGACGCAAGCGGTTCGGAAGCGTTCCTGGGATCACGTGGGCCAGGCGGACCAATTAGAATGGGGGATTCCTCATAAGCTTATGGGGGATTCCATTTACGAACGGAATCCCCACATAAATAAACACAATTCTTATAAAAAAATAAATATTCCCATGTTCAAAATAAATTAAGTCATTTTGATTAAAATGATTTAAAATAAAAATTAAATTTTTTGAAAAATAAACACATTTTAATTTGGCCCAAAGTTTACATGAACTAATTTTAAATGTTTTTGTATGTTTGTCATTTTTTTTAATTTTAATTTAATATTTATTTTAACCCTTACGCTGGTAAAAGCACGCCTTACACCTGCTTTTACCAGGCGTTAAGGGTTTCGTGGGCATTCACTGGTCAGTAGTTGGGTGCAAAAGTGTGCATGCGGACGATCCGTCAAGGAGAAACGCGACAGATCGCAAATTTTGGGTTTTCGCGCATGCAGAAACCCGGAACTTGTGGGGCCATTCTGAGGACTTACAACGGCGTACGCTGTATCGGCCCCGTAAAATCCGGGCCATTGTCTACTCCGCTGCAGGACGCTGACAGCTGGGGCGCAATGCCATTCTATGGGCATCGCTGGAATTTATTGCCCATCCATAGTTGCCCCCGAGAAGGCGGTGGGGAGCCTTCTTCTCGAGCCGCGGCAGTCTATGTGGTGAAGGTATTCCCACAGTGCTGTTAGGTAGACCCAGCAACGATGAAGGAATGCCGATACATGTCCAAGTCAGGATTGGTGTGTGGCTTGGAGGGGAACTAGGGACGTTCCCATGCACCTGCTGCTCTTATCCTTCTAGGTGATGGAAGTTGCAGGTTTGGGAGGTCCTGCCCAAGAAGCTGTGGGGACTTGCTGCAGTGCATCCTGTAGACGGCACACACTGCAGCCACGGTACGCCAGCGGTGGAGGGAGAGTGGATGGGGAGCCAATCAAGCCGACTGCTTTGTCCTGGATGGCGTCAAACTTTTCTTGCTCTCCAACAAAAGAAGCCAGGAGAATGCTATTAGTTGGCATTACCCCCCAGTTTTCACATTGTATTGAAATTTTCTTCCATGAAATCTCTGCAAAAATGATCTCAAGTTCTTCTAAGTTCTTCCCTTGAGGACAGAAGAGAAAAGCCAGAAGTACTTCTCCCTTAACCCCACCCTGCGTACAAATACATTTTTGTTCAAAGGCCATAAATTTGCCGATTGTTTTTCTGAGAGGGTTCATCCTTCCTTGCTAAGAACAAGGATTTTGGATTTGGCGGTGTTGCTCTCAAATTGATGCCATTATTGGTAGAGAGAATGGGGTTTCGGGTGCATACGTCAGGTTACACACAAGTTTGTTTAGCAAGAGAGAGTTCCAAGCACAAATCATTGTCTTGTACCGTATGATTTGCTCCGCAGGCCACCTCGCGGACAACCACATTCGGTACTGGTAAGATTTGACCATCTTTTGTCTTCTCCAGGAAGATCGCTACCCGCCGCGGCACCACCTCACAGTCAAACTCAATTCTCTGGGCCCGGGCAATGAATTTTCCATCAGAGTTGTGTCCTGTTTGAAAACACAGTAATTACATAGAATTTTACAGCACAGAAACAGGCCGTTCGGCCCAACAGGTTTATGCCAGCTCCACACATCCCTCCTCCCACCTTACTTCATCTCACCCCATCAACATATCCATCTATTCCTTTCTCCCTCATGTACTTATCTAGCTTCCCCTTAAATGCATCTATGCCTTTCACTTCAACCACTCCAAGTGGTAGTGAGTTCCAAATTCTCACCACTCTCTGGCTAAAGAAGTTTCTCCTGAATTCCTTATTGGATTTATTAATAACCATCTTGTATTTATGGCCTCTAATTTTGGGCTCCCCACAAGCCTCCTCCCACTCCATTTACTTCATGTAAATGTGTACCAAGTTTTCCTGATATTGCCTCTTGACTTGCAATGAGTCAAGTCTTTAGTGTTCTGAAATTGCACAGATGGAG
This sequence comes from Squalus acanthias, assembly GCA_030390025.1. NCBI lineage: Eukaryota > Metazoa > Chordata > Chondrichthyes > Squaliformes > Squalidae > Squalus > Squalus acanthias. The sequence continues at coordinate 28,901,607 of CM059440.1, read as the reverse complement.
TGGAATTCAGCGCACTAGCAGCAAATCTGATGCGATCTTTGGAGGTCTCCTGCCACCATCAGGGGCAGGTTGGCACAGGCCAGCAACATGAAAGGTACATCGCGGATTTGTACGACCAGGCCATTGACAACCACACACACACACACCAAAAAAAAACAGGCAGCACTCTGATAAAGCACCCAGAGGTCCATCTGTACTGACAAAGACATTAGCACCCCCTCATTTATATTATAGTGCTGGTGCTGGAGACATCATATAAGTACAGCAGAGGGGGAAAAAAGCAATCCTTAAGACTCCCCTGGTCTTTTAATGATAACCATTAGCACTGTAATCTCAGAAACTCGAAGAAAATCCTGTTCCAGCTCATTAAACTGCACTTCAAGAATGTCATACCCACACAGATCAAGGAGATGAACATTAACACTGGCCAACAACTCCAATGGCTTTAATCTGCCACTGATCATGTGTGAAACACTCTTTAAAGCAGTAATGATTCCTTTGAGAGTTTGTTTTTGAATGTGGGCAATATGCCCTTCAGTGCAAGAGCAGGAGTAATGCTCACCTAGTCAAGGAGGAAATTCACACATATCAACAATGTGCAATCAGATCAACAAATAGAATAAATCTGTGGAATTTTCTGCCCCAGAGAGCCGTGGAGGCTGGGTCATTAAATACATTTAAGGTGGAGATAGACAGATTTTTGCAAGATAGGGAGTGAAGGGTTATGGGGAGCGGGCAGGGAAGTGGCTTTGAGCCCAAGATCAGCCATGATCTTACTGAATAGGCTCGAGGGGCCACGTGGCCTATTCCTGCTCCTATTTCTTAAGTTCGTATGATGCGAACGTTCACATGGAAAATCGTTCAGAGTGGAGTACTGCAGGGGTTCTCAACCGGCGGTCCGTGAGAAGGTTTCAGGGGGTCTGCCAAAAAGAAGCTTCTAGCTCACACTGCCCTCAGTCCAGCACCGCCTCTTTTCGCTGACTGGCAGTGATGCCCTTTGCACCCTTATTTATAGTGGGGGGGGGGGGGGGGGCGCAGCTATGGGAAAATAGCTCAGTGCCACCAATAAGGATTGAGGACGAGGAGCGCAGAGCCTATCAGAAGTCGGGAGTGTCTCGACCTACTACAGTGTAGCTCACGCGCCAGCTTGCGCAGCTGCAACATGCCCGTAGACTTGCACGAGTGGTCGGGACCTCTTGCCCTGACCGAGGTGGAGTAGAAGCCGGCGCAGCCTCTCCGTTTCAAATGTGACGACGCGGATATAGATGTGCTGGGTCAAGTGCTGACCCCGACCCAGGTACTGACTGCAGCCGAGAGCGGAACACACAGGAACCGTTACGGAGCCTGGAGCATACAACAAGAGGCAAAATAAAAGAGTGAATTACTCTACCCGTAAAGGGCCTAATGGCACAAGTGGGAATCAAACCAGCTGCTGGCAATTAATATTAACGGGGGGGGGGGGACCACGCTCAGGCTGACCTCAACAATCGGGCTACGTGTGTGCCGTTGTATCACTTTCGGCATGTGTTATCATTAAAGCTGAATTTCAATTTAATAACTATTGGAAAGGAAACTGAATAAATACTGAAATATTTCTTTAAAAGTGACTGCAGCAGAAGCTGGGTTTATTTTGCTGCAACAAAGCTGGCTGCCATCCTCTTACACCATACCTGGGCCTCCTGTACGATCCCGTTCGACTGTTGGTCGCACACTTTCCAGCGATTAAAAATTAACAAACCCCTTTGGGAATTTTGATAACTTTTTTTTAAAGTTAGGAAAAAGTGAGTATTTATTCATATTTTTATAGACATCTCCGCTTTATAGCCTTCCGGACTCAATATCGAGTTCAACAATTTCAGATCATAACCTCGGCCCCTACCATATTTATATATTTTTTTATCCACACTTTTGGTTTGTGCCTTTTCCTTTTTTTTTCTCTCTCCCACATGGCAGCTGTCTTTCATTCTGCCAGCGCATTTCACACTTCATCCAGAGCCATCTTTTGTTTCTTAACCTGTCCCATTACCATCTCGTCTCGCCTCGAATATCTCTTAATGTCTCTTTACTTCTCACTGACCTTCCCTTTTGTTCTTTTATTCCCTCCCCCATTTCCCAGCCCCCAACTTGCTTTTTCATCCGTTTCATTTCCTTCGACCTGAAACGTTAACTCTGTTTCTCTCTCCACGGATGTTGCCTGGCCTGCTGAGTTTTTCCAGCGCTTTCTGTTGTTATTTCCGCTTATGTAGAGTTCTGCGTAGTTTTAGCAACACACTGCTCTTTGAGAGATACATTATTTACAATTTTATGATAAAAAGCTGGGGCAAATTCCTCGGGACATTTTCCCGCCCCGCTGCAAGCGGAGAAATTTCCCAGTCACAGTCTACCAGAATTGCTCTGTAGCCCGTCCACTGAATACCAGGGGACCAGCACTCACAAGTCTGACTAAACTGATTTAATGCTAACAAGATGTGGTCCTGGGGCCTTGACACAAGATGATAATTACAGATTTTTAAAATATCCTATTTACTCGCCTATGTTCGTTTGGTATTTGTGGAATAAGGAAATAAGAGTTGTTGCTCAGCACCTGCAACAAGTTTCACATTAAGTAAAACAAAAAAAAACGTTCGATTGTAGGACTAATTTTTACATATAGAAAAATACTTGTTACAGGGGGTCCGTGGAATTTTTTAATAATATTGGGGTGGGGGGGCCTCAGAAGCAAATAAAGGGAAGAACCCCTGGAATACTGCACTCTTGGAAGCAACTGAAACAGCAGATCTCTGGCTCCAACTCCCTTCCCCCTAAACATGTTCAATGGAGTGGGAAATCCATGGAAGTTCTGCACAGGCATTTAAAAAAATTAAAGTTGGTGGTTCCCACTCTCTAGGAAGCAGTTAAGCGAGAACATTCCATTCGATATTAAAATGCTAGGTGCATCTTCTAGCTCCCCTCCCATCGGATTCAATTCACGACTACAGCAAGTGATTTGACGTGACTTGACAGTCAGCAGATTTCGATGCTCATCGAATGCAGTGCTATTTGCCCAGGTGCGGCAATTTTGCATAAAAAAAGTTTCGGAGGAGGTAACAACAAATTACTTTATCCTATTCACTGCTGCCAAACCTCAGCCAATGGCGCGGTACAGCTGCTTAGAAGATTACTGAAGGAAACAGCATTTTCTACTCCATTTACTCTGCTGGGGTGGAGCAGGGGTGACGTTTCTGGTGATCCCCATCTCATAAAAGACAAGCTCGGAATTTCCCATATGGGGCGCACCCCACACACAGAAAAATGGAACAATAATGCCAAGTGCTCAGAATGACCAAATTACCCAACCAATGTGCAGAGCAAGGACAAGCAGAAACAAATAAATACAAAAAGATTCTTAAAGTCACAAATTCTGCCTTGATATGAAGTTTCATATCTGACCCTCACAATGGCCTATCACAACAGCACAGCCCTTTCTTCTCCTCCCCCTCACAAAGGAGTGGCAGAAGACAGCCTAGCTCTTTTTCGCCAGCCTCTTAATTTCACCATCAAGCTCCAACTCAGCCTGGGAGTGCGGCAGTTCTAGGAGTGCAAGCTTATTTGTATTTTTGCAACCAGAGTAACTAGTAACCTGAGTAAAAGCAAAGAATGAACTTGCATTTAGAGAGAGTGTCTTTTCACAACTTCAGGATGTCCCAAAACATTTTGCAGCCAATGAAGTAATTTTGAAGCATAGCCACGTTTGCAATGTACGGATACGTGGCAGCCACGCTGTGCACAGCAAAGTCCCACAAACAGCAGAGATAAACAACCAGATAATCTGTTTTAGTGATAGAATCATAGAATAGTACATCACAAGAGGTCACCATTCGGTCCATCGAGTCTGCACCGGCTCTTTCGAAGAGCAATCCAGTTGGTCCCACTCTTCCCCCATATCCCTGCAATTTTTTCCTCTTTCAAGTATTTATCCAATTCCCTTTTGAAGGCTACTATTGAATCTGTATCCACCACCCGATCAGACAGTGCATTCCAAATCCTAACTACTCATTGTGCGAAAAAAAAATTTTGCTCAGGACACCTCTGGGTCTTTTGCCAATCACCTTAAATCTGTGCCCTCTGGTTATCGACCCGTCAGCCACTGGGAACAGTTTCTCTTTATTTACTCTATCTAAACCCTTCATGATTTTGAACACCTCTATCAAATCTCCTCTTGGCCTTCTCTGCTCCAAGGAGAACAACCCCAGCTTCTCTAATCTATCCATTAACTGTAATCCCCCATCCCTGGAACCATTCTAGTAAATCTCTTCTGTACCCTCGCCAAAGCCTTCACATCTTTCCTAAAGTGCAGTGTCCGGAATTGAACACAATACTCCAGCTGGGGCCGAACTCGTGTTTTATATAGGTTCAGCATAACTTCCTTGCTTTTGTACTCTATGGGCTGGATTTTCTCAGCCCCGAGGAGGCGGGTCTGCCAGGAAAGTTGCAGAATTTGGGGGCGGGTGGCAAACCCGCCCCCAACCTGCCTCCGTGCCCTCTTGCCAGGAGGCAGGAGGCCGTCATGCCTCGGGTCCTGTCTCCTTGGAGGCGGGATGGGATTAAAGCCTATTAACTGCCTGTTAACAGGTAGTTAACAGGCAGAAAATAGGATTATCCCCATTTTTCGTTGTGAAGTGCGGGCTTCCCGACCTGGGGAACCCCGCCAGGGTGTAGGAGGTCTGCGGGGGTCTGAAAGTGCGATGTAGAGGTGAGTGATGGGTGCAAGTGTGGAGTGGTAAGTATGTAAGGTGAGTGTAAAGTGTTAGAAAATGTTAACTTACCTTTGTTTCTACCTACAGCCTTCAGCAGCTGTGGAGCCGGAGTCCCCGACTTCTCCATTGTAGAGATCACAGGCTGGCTGTTGCATCCTCCGATCCAACAGCCAGCTGATTTCTGCAAAGTAGAAAGGTTTGATGAGTCCTGAACACAAGGACTCATCAAACTACACAGAATGTCAGTGTTTGACAGCTTCACAGAGCTGTCAAACGATTACTTTTCTTCTTTCAAAAGTTGACAGATGACACGTTACATGTTGACGTGCTCGGTCACGGACTTCCCCCTAATTGGCCTGCTGAGCCCGCCGGGCAGGCTTAACAAGGTCAATCAGGGGACATTCCCGCTGGTTGGCCAGAAGCTGATGGAGGCGGGACTGAGACCCAGCAAGCAGCAGTCCCACCTCCAAAAGCTTCCCATTCAGAAAATCCAGCCCTATGCCTCTATTTATAAAGCCCAGGATCCCATATGCTTTTTTAACTGCTTTGCTAACCTGTCCTGCCACCTTCAAAGATTTGTGCACAAACAACCCCAGGTCTCTCTGTTCTTGCACCCCCTTTAAAACGGTTACCATTTAGCTTGTATGGTTTCTCCTCATTCTTGCTACCAAAATGTAGGACCTCACACTTCTCTGCATTGAATTTCATCTGCTATGTGCCCGCCCATTCCACCAGCCTGTCTATGTCCTCTTGAAGTCTATTACTACCTTCCTCACTGTTTACTACACTTTGTCATTCACAAATTTCGAAATTGTGCCCTGTACCCCCAAGCCCAAGTCATTAATGTACATCAAAAATAGTGGTCCTAGTACTGAAACCTTGGGGAACACCACTGTATATTTCCCTCTAGTCCAAAAAACAGTTATTCATAATGGTTTTCTATGCCTTAGCCAATTTTGTATCCATGCTGCTACTGCCCCTTTTATCCCATGGGCTTCAATTTTGCTAGCAAGCCTAATATGTGGTACTTTATCAAACACCTTTTGAAAGTCCATATACACATCAACTGCACTACCCTCAGCCACCCTCTGTTACCTCATCAAAAAATGCAATCAAGTTAGTCAAACACGATTTGCCCTTAACAAATCCATGCTGGCCCTCCTTTATGTTATTAGTCCATGCTTGTCCAAGTGGCTGTTAATTTTCTCCTGGATTATTGTTTCCAATAGCTTCCCCACCACCGAAGTTAAATGGACTGGCCTGTAATTGTCAGGTTTATTCTTCTCCCCTTTTTTGAACAAGGGTTGCAATCCTCCAGTCCTTTGGCACCACCCCTGTATCTACGGAGAACTGGATTGTGGCCAGCAACTCCGCAATTTCTACCCTTACTTTCCTCAGCAATCTAGAATGCATCCCATCTGGATCGGGTGACTTATCTACTTTAAGTACTGCCAGCCTTTCTAGTACCTCCTCTTTATCTATTTTTTATCTCATCCAGTAGCCCAGCAAGCTCCTCGTTTACCATAGCTTTGACAAAACCCTTTGATGTTGGACAGTGGGAGAACAGTACCAGGGGGATTGTTTACATCCATCTGAAAGACACAGATTGACAATACATCCGAAAGACGGGACCTCCGACAGTGCAGCACTCTCTCATGTCAGCCGAGATCATGTGCTCAAGTCTCTGGAATGGGGTTTGAACCTACAACCTTTTGACTCAGGCGAGAGTACCACCAAGCCAAAATACTTCACCAGATATTTGGACACCTATATCTGCGTTCCTGAACCTTTCAGAATGGGAGACCTCGTAAGTAACTCCCCCAAATCTCCAATCTCAATTTCTTAGAGACAATGTCAGCCACCCTTTATTAGAGAAAACACTTTGTTGATATTCACTAAAGAAAAATGCTAGCAAGTCAACAAATATAGAAAAAATACATTAAAAAGGTACAGAATTGGACATGCTGGATCGGGAAGGGCGCACTTACTTCACTTGGTGCAATGCATCGATGCATCAATCGCCATGGGACAATTGGCAATGAGGCATCAAGAAATAACTTGCATTTACAGTGTCCTCATGTCTTCAGGACATCTCAAAGCACTTCACAAGCACATAATTACTTTTAAAGTGCAGTCACTCATGCTGATAAATGCAATAGTCAATTGCACACAGCATGACCCCATAAACAGCACGGGTTGATCGATCAAGTTGCGGCCGGTCTTCATTAAATGTACAAAGTGTAGTTGGTTGAGGGAGGGAGGTTAGCCAGGACACTGGGAGAAGTTCCTAACTTGAGCAGGTAACTAAATGGAGTTTTGCAAGAGAAATCAAGTGCTAAGACACAACGGTGCTCAATTTGAAACACATGCGCACACATACCAAGCTGTCCATACTCTGGATGACCAAAAGAATACAGGTTCCCTTTGCAGTCAGCAATCATACTGAATTCTGCACCGCAGGCAATTTTCACAATTGGCTGGCCATTGTACATTATCTGAAAAAAAAAGTGACAAGAGTATAAACAATCTAATTGATCGATCCACTGGATGGTCATACAACTCTCAGTATTATAAAAGGAAGATTACTGTAGCACCATTTTAAATTGCAGCCAAATTATTTTTCCTTCTACGCTCTCCATATTCTAAAAGGTTGTTATCTTTCTGGGGGTCAGGTTTCTTCACGGAAAACACAAATTTTATTTGATCACAAAAATAAATCGATTCTAGTGTCTGTATCTTCAGTCACACCCTTGTCATCATAGCTTACTGTATAGCACAGGCTGCTACAACACAAATATATGTAAACCATCTCTCTCTCTCTACCCCCCACTTCTCCCCTTGTGAACAAGCAACACCTGTGATAAATATTGAGGGAAAATATGCTTAGAAGCAACGCAAAAACAGAATAAAATCAGAGCAGCAAGGGAAGGCCAAAACAAAACCCTAAGGGGGAAAAATTCAGCTGGTTGCACCTCCCGTTAGCGCCTTAAGAGGGCGCAAAGCAACTCGCGCCCGGGCGCGGCGATGTTTGCGCCGCTCGCAAAATTAACTAGACATTTTGCGGCGGCGCTAAACACTACCGCCACGATCTCCTGCGCCGGCAGATCGTGACGTTAGTCGAGTGCGCAACGCCCCGGAGTGGATATTGAGTGGCGCCCCCTGCCTTACCGCCTGCCGCTAGCAACGACAGGTTGAGGGGAGCGTTTTGCAGTCAGGAAGGGACTGGGGGAGCGCTATTTAAAGGCGACCGCTTCCTGCCTTTTATTGTTGGTGACATTTTTGAACCACGCATTCTGAGAGAGAGAGAGAGAGAGAGAGAGAGAGAGAGAGACTGACTTCTGGAGAGATTCAACACTGTGTGAAGGAGTTTTGGGTACTGAGCAGCACTTTGCAGGTTCATTATGATTTGCCCTTCCTTGTATCGATTTAGAAGAGACGGTGGGGGCTGCACTCTGAGCTCTTTCCCTGGTTCTCTCCATTGTTCTTTCCAGCAGATTTGATGTACAGGTCTCTCCAGGCCGAGATTCAAGGCTGCAATGAGCAGGATGTGAATGGAAAGCAAGATCAACCCTCCCCTTTAAGAACTGGCCGGCGCCATTGTGTGTGTGTTCCATTGCTGACTGACATCACATGAGCTTCGCCAGCGCTCTGAGGTAGCGCTTCGCTCCTCGGCCTTTGCGCCTTAAGACAGGTGTGAAGCGCCTGATTTAGCGCTCCAATCACCTCCAGGGGCGATAAAAGTCAAGTTTGCAGTCGGAGGCGATAATTAGCGTCAGGCGCTAATCTTTGCGCCCGGCCAATAACTGCGCCCCAAATGGGGCGATACTGAATTTCTCCCAAGACTTTTATAGGGCTATTGTGTGGCAGAATTTAGAATACATTTCTCCAAGTGCCGAGTCAATGTTACCCAGCTTCAACTCAAAAAAGGACTTCATATACTATACATAACGTTCCCTGGCAGCACAAGATGCACAGCATTGATCTTTTTAAATACAGAGATCTGCAGCCACTTCTGCACTCCCATTCTGGTAGCATATTATTAATGGGTATCACTATTAATGCCAGAAAATAGTTAATGCCACCGCTGTACTATTTATTAATGTAATGTAATGTGACATGAAGTGCCAGTATTTCAGCACAGATGTTCAGTAGACACCGTTACATGCTACTGTACGCCTGAAACAACTACATAATAAATACAACATCAGAGAGGGGGGAAGGGGAGAGAGCATGCAAAAAGAGTAGAGCGCAAGAGAGACAGAGAGATAGTGACACAGATATCCGAATCCTGATTATTATTCAGTGACTCTGCTGGAAAATGCATGCATGAACGTGGAGACACCAGGATCAGGCATGGCGGTGATGCCACCCTTGCACCCCCATCATGGCAGAATAGCCGATCAACATTCAATAACCACACATGAAGAGTGGTTCACTTGGGCAAGTTACCATGGGGCTGCCAACACCCAGGGAAACGTAGTCCCGTACAAGTCAGTGACTACAGGAGAGAGAAAATTGGAAATGGGCGAGTGGGGAGGGACTGGGTAGATGGATGGGAAATATCCATCAGAAAGAGAGTTTGTCAGATTGATTGGGTTTAGTTTACCTGTGCAGGGCAGGGTTCCGCTTCAGTCTGGTTTCCTAGGCCAAGCTGTCCCATTTTGTTCTCGCCAAAGGCAAAAACTGTTCCATTTTCTACACACACAAAAAAATTAAGACGTCTTATTAACAAGACTTGCTAATTACAAAATGAACCATAGCCTACAGAGCAAGAGTCAGTCTTCAATGAAGGGGATTAATGGAATTACAACAGGCATTATGATGGACATTCATGAATAGCCACATACAGGATATAGTCAGATCATCAAGAGCTGGTGCAATTTTAGAGAGTTCATTGCTCTTCATGTTACTCATTTAGAACTCCAGTGTCAAGCAAAACATCAAAGTCACCTATTTTAAGATTAGTCTTTTATTAAACACCCTCCCCTACAACTGATCTTGCCGGCGAGCCTCCCTCTGATGCCGGCTTCCTGCCGCCGAGAACCTCCACCCGTCTCGGGCAAGCAGCTAACCGGCGGCATGCAGAATGAGGCTCCGCCGTTAAAACCGCCTAGGCTTCATGCTGCCAAAATTGTGAGGGGGGGCAGTTGGCATTCACTTCGCCCCAGGTTAAAATTGGGGCTACAGTCTCAGGTTAGGTCCTTAGTCCGAATCAGGTGGATCAGTGGTTGAGCTGCAACAATTGATCTAGGCATCCCCGGGCAAGGGAGAAGAAAAACGGGCAAGTTTCCTGCTTATGATAGTTTGCCCAGTAACCTCTGCTGGCAATAGGTGTTTGACATCAGGTAAGGAGAGGACTGAGATCAGGTGTAACACCCTCGACAGTTGAGCAACCAATCTTTATTTACATGTCCGGCCATTCATGAACAGCCACGTGGACAAGGTTTTGGAGCACTGCTGGCAGCAGAACTACACCCCAGCACAGGTCAGCATCCACCGGAGAGGTGAGAAAAAACAAAAAGGAACAAAAAAAGTTTGTTTTGCAGGAGCATTCGTTTTTGAATACATTCCAGTGCAGCCAGATCAGAATCACTCCCTTTTCTGGTCTACCAACAAGGGAGAAATCACACAGAGTACAGATACAATTAAACAGTCGAGTTATTTTGATCCAAGGTTATGTGATTAGGTAAGATACCAATTTATGTAATAGTGACAACTGGCATGCATTTTGAAAACTGAAAACTTTCCAAAGTTACATTTTGTCCAGTACAGATTAAAAAAGGTTCACAATGATAACTCCCTTAGGACGTTTATGTTAAAAATGCTATACAGTTGTTGCATGTGCAATAGGCAAATCATTTGCTGTTTTTGATCTGAACTCCCTCCCCATCCTATGGCTCAGCAAGTTACCAGTGGTCCCAGAGAGACCAGGAAGGCCACAGACTCGATCGCCTGGTCCCTGCAGCCACCTTGACCAGTGTACTTTTCAGTAGAAATCACTGGACGTTAATGAGCGGCCAAACTTTTCCACTACCTTGCCCAGAGGTACAGAGGGCAATTGCAGCACCTCTACCGACTGATCTCAGCTAGCACAGCACAGAGCAGGGGTGGAAGCTGGGAGCTTTTGGGCTAATTGGACTGCAATTGTTTTAATTTGCACCGTCTCTTCCCCCACCCAGAGTTCTGCAAACTGAAAGCTGAAGACTGGGCCAAGAGCAGAACCAAAAAAACATGCGTGGGCACAGCTCGCAAACCTCAAGAGAAGATAACTAAATAGGTAAGTTCAGTGGAAATACTTAGGCTTTTGTGCGTGCCACCTCAGATATCAAAACTGTTGCTTGCAGGGAAATTTATTAGTTGAAAGATTGCACCGTAGCACCCAGAAGACAGCCAGCCACTTCAATGAACAGGAAATTAAACACATGGACTCTGGCAACAATCAGCCAAGGGACCCCCACATCAAGTGCTCTGCTTCATTTCCTCTCCAATGAAATGGACATCACTGAGCTCTATGCTGAAGCCTTTTCAACTATAAGCTCCCCTGGAAGATTTGAAAACCCACAAGATTAAAATTCAATCAAATCGGATTAGACAGCAGTTTGCCATGCAGCAGATTAAAAAAAAAAGTCTGAAAGCAATGGAACAGATCTAAATGCCCAATTAAAAGCATGTTTGGAATGACCTTAACACAGAATTTCCTCCCGCTACCTCAAGGCCAGATCAGCCCCATTAAGTCTTCTATTTGGATCAGCATCACGGAGAGACAGGGTTGGGATGTGGCGTTCTGCTTCAGCACCCCCCCGCCCCCACCTCCCACTGTGTTTTGGAAGGGGCAGTCTAGAGGTCTACCTTGTGCTGTAGTATTACAATTATTCAACTGTTCAAATTGCAGTTGCTACTTTTCCAGCTAAGGCATTACACACACACATACTTTACAGTTCACTGCAAAATATAAGCGCTCAATATTCAAAAAAATAAGTCACTTTAAAAAAATGTTAAACATTGCAACTATTAAAATTCATATAAAATGGCAGTTTTTAGGCATATGTTAACTATTAGTTTTACCTGGGATAGGTCATTCATCCCTAAAAGTGATACTGAACAAGCCAAGTTCTGCCCGCACTTTTTTGCGAAATATAACTTCTGCGCATTATAAAGTCACAATGAAGGCCAACTTTCCGCAGGCTCTGGCTGTTACCTGTTAAACAGAGACTGTGATTACGTCCGCAAGCTACTGCAACGATTGTCTGTTCTTTGAGGGCCTCGATGAGTTTGGGGACCTCGCCTCGCTTTGTGTCTCCGTGTCCAAGCTGACCTTTCTCCCCTCGACCTAAGAGAAGTGAAAGGACAAAGGAAAAAGAACATTTTAAAATGAGCCTGTCGTACACGCTGTGCAGTGCTACATTAGTCAGACAGCAGGCTATATTGGCAGGATTGACAGGTGCATTTCCCACAGTGCACTCGAGATGCGTTGAACTGATTTTTTTGCAAGTTTATTCCGACTACTAGGAAAGATAGCAGTTTGCACTCAGTTATGTAACTCGGTCACTTAAATAACTAGAACTGGTAAGGCAGCTCAAAACCGTGCAGATCAGCCACAAATATGAAACGGAGGTGTACGGAAGATTATGAAAGGGTTCAATAGGGTAGACGTAGAGAAGATGTTTCCACTTGTGGGGGGGGGGGGGCAAAAATAGGTTGTCGTAAATACAAGATATCACTAATAAATGGAATATGGAATTCAGGAGAAACTTCTCTACCCAGAGATTGGTTAGAATATGGAACTCGTTACCATAAAGAGTAGCTGAGGCAAATAGCATAGATGCATTTGAGGGGGGGAAGCTCGATAAACACAAGGGAGAAAGGAATAGACGGTTATACTAATAGGGTTAGATGAAGAGGGGTGGGAGGAGGCTTGTGTGAGGCATAAACGCCAGCATGGACCAGCTGGGCCAAATGGTCTATTTCTGTGCTGTACATTCTATGTAGGTCACTGCAAACCACTCTTAACAAAACACATGCTAGGTTGCACAAGACATGCTAGGTTGCACAAGACAGAGAGGCAAGAGCAATTCACCTTCTTCCAGAACAGGAAAGACGATGGGAAGAAACAAATCAGCAAGTCAAGTCTTCCGTCCTGCCCCTCAACAACATGGCCCAAGTCTCTTTCAGCTTTAAGGTAGTTAAATGCTCGAAGTTTGGAAGTGAACAGGAAGTACTTGTATGCAAATATGATAAGCAAATTTCTGTTACCCAGCCAGTAACTGACTTTAGCCGATTCAAGCGATAAAAATTGGCAGCCAATCAGGGTGCAGAAAGTTCTCAAACTCAAGCCAGCTGCATTGCTCTTTCCAATTCCTCTTGTTCAGTTGCCAGCTACTCACCCCAGCTCCAGAGCTTCCCCTCCGTTGTAATGATGAGATTGTGAGCAGCACATGACCCCGATGACACTGTCCGCACGCGGATTCCTGAGAGACAGCCGTAACGATTCGGGCCCCACAGATTCTGCCCCAGGTTGCGGTATGCAGCTGAAACAATTAAAGCGAGTTTAACTACGAGTCATTGCAAAATACATTAGAATAAAGCAAGGCTACATAACTGCCTCTCTGGCATTTCATCATTTGCCCACCAGTAACAGAAAATTGCTGGCACCGAGTTTACAGTAATTAACAGACTTTTGCAAACTTTCCGAGGTCACCGAAGTTGTACCAGCTTGTATGCCAAAATCAACCTGGTTATCTCTACTGACAGATGCTCAAGGTGCATACTGTAAATAAAATGAATATTTAATGAAAACAACAGGCAAATCAACCTCCACTAACTGCCAAATGGAAGGGGAGTCCTCTGCTATACAAGTCTACTCTTAATTTGAATTATCCGTTAATTCATATTATTTTAAGCATAAAACACCTGCGATGTTTTGATTAAATTGCTTAATTTGAATAGCAATGCGGTAATCTGGATACTAAGGGACTTGAGCGATATGGGGATAGTGCGGGAAGGTGGAGTGGAGGTAGAAGATCAGCCTCTTCTTCTCAGGCAGTCCCTCGGAACCGAGGATGACTTGCTTCCACATTAAAAAATGAGTTCGCAGGTGACTGATGAGTCCAATGCGGGACCTACAGTCTCTGTCACAGGTGGGGCAGACGGTGGGTGGGGTGCTTGGGTTGACGTGCGCTCCTTCCGCTGCTTGCGCTTGGCTTCCGCTTGCTCCCGGCGAAGAGACTCGAGGTATTCGGCGCCTTCCCGGATGCTTCTCCTCCACTTTGTGCAGTCTTGGGCCAGGGATTCCCAGGTGTCGGTGGGGATGTTGCACTTTTTCAAGGAGGCTTTGAGGGTGTCCTTGAAGCATTTCCTCTGCCCACCCGGGGCTCTCTTGCCGTGCCGGAGCTCCGAGTAGAGCGCTTGTTTTGGGAGTCTCATATCGGGCATGCGGACAATGTGACCCGTCCATCGGAGCTGATCGAGTGTGGTCAAAGCTTCGATGCTTTTACTTTTATGATCTTACTGAATGGCGGAGTAGGCTTGAAGGGCTGAATGGCCTACTCCTGCAAGCCTCTGCTCTGGGAGAATTCAGCAGATAATTGTGGTTCCATTGCAGGTTAAAGATCCTTCCATCTACACAGTTACAATTTCAGTAAACTGCGACAATGGGAGCAATTTGAGGTGATGAATTAAGAGTATGCGTGTTCACACTTGAGGCGATCAGTACCAGTATGTCAAAAGGATACTGACATGGGTGCATCTTGGGAAGTGTAGCGTCCTACCTTGTTGCTTAGGAACTTCTTTACGACCAATCAAGTCCCAGTTTGTGGCTCCACAGATAAGAAGCTGACCTTTGTACTTGGATCCTTCCAGTTTCTGTGGGAAAACATTAAAAACAAAACAAACATTCAGTGTGTGAGATTACAAGAGCCAGTCACAGCGTTCATTAAATTCCAGAGGAGCAGGAGCAGGGCAACCACACTCCATATTCCTTGTGTGGCAGTTTGAGAGGTCCAATAGTGCTGGGTTTTAAAATAAAAATTACATATACAGCTGTGATGGACATACATTAGAACTAGCACATGATTTCCCAGTCCATTAGCGTCATTAGATGCTTATTGTGATGTAACTCCTCTGACAAGGACAGAACAACAGAAGAACATAAGAAATAGGAGCAGGAGTAGGCCATTTGGCCCCTCGAGCCTGCTCCGCCATTCAATAAGATCATGGCTGATCTGATCTTGGCCTCAACTCCACTTCCCTGCCCGCTCCCCATAACCCTCGACTCCCTTATCGTTCAAAAATCTGTCTATCTCCACCTTAAATATATTCAATGACCCAGCCTCCACAGCTCTCTGGGGTAGAGAATTCCACAGATTCACGACCCTCTGAGAGAAGAAATTCCTCCTCATCTCCGTTTTAAATGGGCGACCCTTTATTCTGAAACTATGCCCCCTAGTTCTAGATTCCCCCACGAGGGGAAACATCCTCTCTGTATCTACCTTGTCAAGCCCCCTCAACATCTTATATGTTTCAATAAGATCACCGCTCATTCTTCTAAACTCCAATGAGTATAGGCCCAACCTGCTCAACCTTTCCTCATAAGACAACCCCTTCATCTCAGGAATCAACCTAGTGAACCTTCTCTGAACTGCCTTCAATGCTAGTATATCCCTCCTTAAATAAGGAGACCAAAACTGTACGCAGTACTCCAGGTGTGGTCTCACAAATACCCTGTACAGTTGTAGCAGGGCTTCCCTACTTTTATACTCCATTCCCTTTGCAATAAAGGCCAACATTCCATTTGCCTTCCTAATTACTTGCTGTTCCTGCATGCTATTTTTTTGTGTTTCATGTACAACAAGGACCCCAGATCCCTCTGTACTGCAGCATTTTGTAATCTCTCTCCATTTAAATAATAATTTGCTTTTTTATTCTTCCTACCAAAGTGGATAACCTCACATTTTCCCACATTATACTCCATCTGCCAAATTTTTGCCCACTCACTTAACCTGTCTATCCCTTTGCCAATTCTGTGTGTCCTCCTCACAACTTGCTTTCCCACCTATCTTTGTATCAGCAGCAAATTTGGCTACATTACACTCGGTCCCTTCATCCAAGTCATTAATATAGATTGTAAATATTTGAGGCCCCAGCACTGAACCCTGTGGCACCCCACTAGTTACAGTTTGCCAACCTGAAAATGACCCATTTATCCCAACTCTCTGTATTCTGTTAGTTAGTCAAGCCTCTATTTTTGGTAACAGCTCGCTCTGTGCGTCCCCGCCAGCCCCCAGAAATACAAAGCGGAGCGAACAAATACAATAGAAATCTTAAATTCCAGCTTATTTATAGGTTTATATAGTGGAATGGGAAAAAGCAGTGTAGAATTACATAGCATTCACAGCACAGAAACAGGCCATCACAGCACAGAAACAGGCCATTCGGCCCAACTGGGCTATGTTGGTGTTTATGCTCCACACAAGCCTCCTCCCACCCAGTATTGCTACTGGTTGCACACAAAAAAACTAGATGCCGGAAATCTGAAAGAATTGACAAAAGGTCCACCCCCGAAATGGTGACTCTACAGATGTTGACTGACCCATGAGTGTTTCTAGCATTTTCTGTTTATGCTTTGTGGCTACTTATAGCTTTTTTACAGGTCAACATTTCAGCAAGTCACCTGATTATGTTTGGAGACAATCAGAAAACCACAATCTTCTGTATGTGCCAAGGTCGAGAGACAAGCCCGCCTGCCTGCCTGACCGACCGATCGATCAAGAATAGAGATCAAAAAGCAAGTTAGAACATTAGATTGCAACAGATTACACTAGAATGTTCTTTACAAAATTGGCACGTCAGAACCTCCCACAAGCCTTCTGCTTAGGACGTCATCTGCATTGCAAAACCTCCGTGACAAGCTTACTTTTTATTTTACACCTTCCGAAGAAAACCTCATTAAAAAAAATAAAATCAAAATATTTATCAGCCCACTTCTGTGGGTTTATTTCCAGCAACTGCTGCACAACAGTAATGAAGACCTTCCATGAGCCAGTGCTCCCACTGATCAACCTAGTTCCCTCAGATTAAGGCACGGGAGAAAGAACCCCCAGCACACGGGCACGTCTTAAATGCATCCAGTTGTGCTGTAGATGACCTGGGAGGGCGCACAAAATGGCATGCTGAAGAGGGACCGTTATTCTGCATTTAAAGCATTTTTTATATTAGTGCTGCCAGCACCCAACAATACATGACCCACTCACCTGGCTGCACTACCGGAGGCGAATGCAACTATGCATGCAAGTGCGAGACTTTGATGGGTCTTTCCATTTTCTGCTGGCTCTGGAAGCTCCAGAGACCATGTGCCAAGTCAGATTTAGTACGTCTGTGGCCTGATGTCCTACAGAAAACACCTACAGCAAAACTTCCCTTTTAGTAATATATATTAAAGACAGCAATGGAAGGGAATGTAACTAAAAAAAATTTTTTTTAAATCATTGTAAAGCAAGGCTTGTTTTCAGAAGTCATTCTATAAAATGTTTGACAGGATGGAATTACATGGCTCATTAACTAACAGTAATGCGATCTGCTATAATCAAAAAAAAATCACTAATATTCAAAAAAAGGACTTTTTCTATTAATTTAGTCCTTCCTTTGCCCATGTTAACCCACTCCACCCCCGCTGCAAGTGTTCTCACTGTTTTGCGCATATGCCTTGTTGCAGACCACACAATAATTGCAGATACAGACCTTGAGGGTCATGCATAGTTACACAGCTCTCCACATTATTGTACAAGATACTCGGTGACAGGGTAGGCGGTCCTTCCAAGTCAGGATAGGCTGGGAGCATATGGGGTCGGGGCTGTTTATCAGACATTGGGGTTGAGGCACCACTGGGGCTCATCTCTTTAGTAGTCAGCCCCAGGGTTAGTCTGGTTGTGGAGGCTTGGCGTGGTTGCCTGGGAGGCAGGCCTGCAGGAAAGGGTCCCATTCATCTTGGTGTTTTTCCCCCAGCAAAGTGTGCAATACTTGTTCTGATTTTGCCCATACGTTTACCGCGGGGGGCATTGGGTTGTACCACACGGTGATGCAACTTCTTGCTGCCAAGGAGATGTGCACAAGCCTACGAGCAGCCGGAGTTCCTTGATCTACTGGAAGCTGGATACAGGAAAGTTGGGTCATTTCACCCAATGCAACTACTTCTGCCATCTCCAGGGCTGACACTTCCGCCAAGAGCCTGCAGTGTTACGCTCCATAAAATCTAACAGAGACCAACCCCATTCACAACTGGCTGCCTGCAGTGGCGAAACTGCTCCACAGATACACCTCAGACCTCTACCAGTCACGCCAAGCAACACCGAAAACTTGCGTGATTCCTTGGATTGTGACTTGGGTCACCACCTCTCAGGGTCCCGGGCCTAACCCTCATGCCCTCCACAAATCTCATTCCGACAAACTACAGATTCCACCCAACTAATAGCTGAGCGCTTACTCCTACTCTGTTCAAACCAGTTGAAAAATCACAGAAAAGATCCAAAATAATCAAACCAAGCAACTTTTGTGAAGTGTCTGTGGATCTATGAGACAAAACCATTAAGAGGAATAGTTCAATTGTTACAGTGCTCAAGATGCAATGCAAAGGCAAGGTTTGAATATTGAAGGCTTTTGATACAAGAATATAACTTTTTTTTTTACATCGATAGAAAAGGAGAAACCCAGACACATGATAAGCAACTTTCAACAAAAAAATGAAGGCTGCTAATTGTTGCATTTTTATGTAGAGAACTATCACTAACTTAAAAAACAATGCTGAAGGTCACTGCTGCACAGACGTATTCAAAACAGCAATGGTGCGCACCATTCATTTTACCCGCCCCATGAGAACAGTGCCTTTTGTGATGCTCAGTGCTGGGCCACATCATTTCTAAGATATATATATATTTATTCCAATAACTTAAAAATAAAATCAGGATGATATAGCCATCCCAACATCTCAAAGATAAATTCTCTAGCTCTGCGCCATATAGAACAACAACTTGTATTTATATAGCGCCTTTAACTTAGTAAAACGTCCCAAGGCACTTCACAGGAGTATTATAAAACAAAAAAGTTGACACCGAGCCAAAGAAGAAGGAATTAGGGCAGGTGACCAAAAGCTTGGTCAAAGAGGTAGGCTTAAAGGAGCGTCTTAAAAGGAGGAGAGGCAGAGAGGTTTAGGGAGGGAATTCCAGAGCTTAGGCAGCTGAAAGGCACAGCCGCCAATGGTTGAGCGATTATAATCTGGGGTGCTCAAGAGGACAGAATTAGAGGAACAAGGAAAGTCCCACGATCCCAGATGTCTCCCAAATAAATAAGGGTTCACGCGTGTGAAGGTAAAAAATCAGACAGTCGTCAAATATCCTACTGACACTCACTATCGAGGCTCACACTTGAAAGCTGGTCAATTAGGAGAGGTACCAGAGGCCAATCACCACACGTGGAGCTGAGAAATTTGGATGAAAAAAACCCAAAGACTTTAATGAAAGAGTTTACCACTTTTGCAGCTTCTGGGTTTATGCCTGACCTTCAGCAAAATTGGGGATAAGTGATCAACCACTTTGCCCTGGAATGTCAGAGCCAGAAGAGCTCCACAGTGCGACATCACATACAACAAATTAAAAAAAGGGGAAGTAAAGTCTGGAGGTGCCCATTTTGTTTAAAGTACTGCCTCAGTTTACAGAGAAAAATATTACAGTATTTTTTTTAATATAAACTGAGCAGTGCAATACTCCAGGATCAGATTTCCCTCCCTGCTGGGCCACTTTGTACTGCCACCAACAGGAGACTATCCTTATGTAGCTCCACTGGAAACAAAGGGAGCGGCTTCTTCAGGCTCCTCAGAGAGCTGATCCAGAGACGTGGGACTCCGGGGAAACCCAGATACCGGCTATTTCAGTGTCCAGTACAAACAAAAATACAGAACAAGGGACAACCTTTTATGTTTCTTCCCCTCTGCCAAACATGATGCCCCTAACTCCCAAATGCTGGGTGCATTTCATTACAAAAAGAGGAACTGTACAGGACACCAGATGCAATTGTTTTGGAAAATGCTTCCTAATGCACGATATACAACATACAAGTTAGAATGGGATTTATGCAGAGCTAAAAGTTGTAGTGAAATGCCTCTCAGTTTCCCTCCAAGACTTGTGTCATTGCTCCTAAACTTTTCTCTCATTCATCCATCCTAAGCTCCAAATGTGCTTCCTAACATGCCTTGCCTCCTCCTCAGAAACCACACGGTGTTGAAATCCAGAAATCGTCATCGCACCGTCTCACCCACTAAATTTACTCTGTTGCAGGGCCTCAAAACTGTGGAGCTCCATACCTCCCTCAGTCTCCCTTTCCTCCCTGGGGCTGGATCACAGCTTAGTGTTACCTAACCACCACTACTTGATTCAACCTCATCTTCTCTCCAACTTTAGATTCATACAGACAAATATAAATGTATTAAGTCTTGCGTACAACACCCAATTCTGCAGGTGCCCTGCTTCCTTCTTGTAACACCCAGTTTTATTATAAAACAGGGTATATTACATATATATGACTCACCGTGAGCAATATCACTAGAAATAGAAGAATTTTTTTTTTATTTGTTCCTGGGATGTGGGCGTCGCTGGCAAGGCCAGCATTTATTGCCCATCCCTAATTGCCCTCGAGAAGGTGGTGGTGAGCCGCCTTCTTGAACCGCTGCAGTCCGTGCAGTGAAGGTACTCCCACAGTGCGGTTAGGGAGGGAGTTCCAGGATTTTGACCCCGTGACGATGAAGGAACAGCGATATACTTCCAAGTCAGGATGGTGCGTGACTTGGCAGGGGAACTTGGGAGGCGATGGTGTTTCCCATGCGCCTGCTGCCCTGGTCTTTCTAGGTGGTGGAGGTCGCGGGTTTATGATGATGAACATCTCCCAAGTTCTGACCAAAGTCTCTACCAGAAAATTCAACCTAACCTCTCACTCTTTAACTGCATTGTCAATAGATAGCTCCAACGCGTTTTACTGTTCTTATTCTGATTTGCAGCAGTTGAAGTTCCCCCTCCTGTTGAAGCACATGTGTTGCCCGGGGCTCCGCGGCTGATTGACAGGCGAGGGCCGCGCGTGCGCAGTGAACCGTCTCCGCCACCGGAGAAATGGCGGGAAATTAGAGCAGCGGAAACGGACGAAAAAAAAATAAAAATATATATTTTTTAAAGTTAATAAAAAAATAACCGTGGCTACTAACTACACCACCCGAAAAAAATTTTTTTAAAAAAGGTAAAACCCCGAGAGAAATAAGGGGCTATTAACGGAGAGTTTATTTTTTTTTTTAGGAAAATACTGAAGTAAATGTTTTTAAAAATCGGTAAATAAAGCGGTGAAAAATCCATTAAACGTTCTCCCCCTCGTCCGCCTCCGAGTGAAAACCGCGGCGGCGTGTTTGTCGGAAAGCGCCCCCGGGTTGAGCCTCTCGTGGCGCCGGCTTCAGACCGCCGATTGCGGCTGGGCCTGCGGCCTAGTCGAGGGGGGCAAAGCCCGAAGTCCCGGCCCGCGGCCGCAAACGGAGCCGAGCACCGGGACCGGGCCTCAATCTCCTCTTAAACCATCCACAAAAGAAAAAAACCTCCCTTTCAAATAGAGGGAGGAAGGCTCAAGAGTTTAAAGTTATTTATTTATTCTCTCTCCCTCTTCACTCCCCACATCCTCCTCCTCCTTCAACTCACTCCCGTGTTCGTCTCTTTGTTTCGAGGCGCGGAGCTGGGCCGCGGATCGAGAGCAAAAAAAAAATATCCCCCTCCACAAAAACACACACGAAGTGGGAAAAATAAAGCTGTTAAAATGTGAATAAAACTAAAAGCTGAGGTAAAGCGGCCGAATTAAAGTCTCTTAATTCCTCTTTTTAACCCCCCGTCCTTTCGAGACGGAAAAAAAAATCCAACCCGGGGCTCGGGCCCGAAATTTAAAAAAAGAATGAATAAAATAAAACTTAAATAAACCGGCTCCTGCCGAATTACTTCTGCTTTACAATTAAAAAAAAATGTTTTTAAAGAGGGGGGCGAGAAGAGCCGCTCTGCGGGCCCGGCTTCTTTGTTCTAGGCCTCGAAACATTTAAATTTTAAAAAGAAAAAGTTGTACTCTTTTCCCCCCACCACCCCCCCGGCCGTCTCTAAAGTTTAAAATGTTCAAGAAATTTCTTTTAAAAATAAAACTTTTGAAAGAAGAGGGGTGAAAAAGGGGACTTTGGAGAGAAACCTCTTCCTAGGAGGTAAGTTTTACATTTATTTTTTATTCCTGTTAGTAAAATGGGTTGAGGGTTTTTGTTTGGTTGAAACAAAAGTTGCCCCGCCAAGCCCCGAGCTTTCTTACTATTTTTTCCTTGGTCTCCTCCGGCTCGTTGACGGTCTGCAGAGCGGGTTTGCCCATCTTCTTGCCGGGATTCTCCAGCTCCAGCTCCTCTTCATCGCTGAAGTCTCTTTCTCTTTTCCTTCCACCTTTCATTTTCTTTTTGTCCACCTTCTTACGAGGCATCTTGTCTCGAGCAACAACAAACAAACAAAACAAAAAGAAATCCCTAATTTGTTCTTAGTAGAAAATCGTTTCTAGAGTCTTTTAAGCAAAATTAACTCTTTTTTTCCCCCCCTCCTCGCCAGATGATTAAATATCCACCAACTTGATTGAAAGTCACTAAATTCTAATTTTTTTTTTAGCTGGGAGTTTTTTTGTGTTTTTTTCTGTTGGGTTTTAAACCCTCAGATTTGTCTCCTTTCTTCCCCTTTTTTCCCTCAGACTCTGCCTTTTTATTGATCTGAACAATAGATCTCTGTGTCTGAAACAAACCACGTGGACCCGCCTCACATCTGTCTGCCTCTTTTATATATATATTATATTCTAAATAATTAAAGCATGAAACTTCCGCCTTTTCCTCCCTCCTCAAAACCCTGCACCAAAGTGCGTTGCTAAATTTTTTTCTTTGCCCCCCGTTCTCAGCTCAACTTTAAGTACCTGGATTCGTTTAATTGGGAAGAAATGATGTGTTGTTGCAAATGTGTTATGGGGGAGGGAGGTTGGGTTATTTTCTGTAGGTTTTTTTTAATTCCAGCCCACCCGCCGTTAGGTTAAAATGTAAATCTGCCCCTGAGTCTGTGACATGATGTGACAGCCCTCTATTCACAATCAGTCATGGACACACAACTCAGGATGGAAAGCCAGCTTTTACAAAAGAAATCCCTGAAAACTCCTCAGACATTGACATCTGCTGGCTGGGAGAGGCCCTCTAAACTGGTTTTTAGATAGTTAATTTCTGGTTAAATGTTATTACTTTTATTTCCTGGAAAGGACAGAATTTTTTTTACAATTTTAATTGGATTTTAGTTAAAATGGGATGGGATATTAGTGTGCACCATGGAATGAGCACGGGCTGGGGGGAACGGACACAGTTTAGGTTCCAGTCTGCGGAGTTTACTATCTGAGTTGTTGAGTGGAAAAAGAAAGATTTGCATTTATATAGTGCCTTTCACGCCCTCAGGACATCCCAAAGTGCTTTACAGCCAATGACGTTCTTTTGAAGTGTAGTCACTGTTGTAATTTAGGAAACACGGCAGCCAATTTGCGCTCAGTGGAGCGAATATTGGATGGGAGAGTCCCATTTAGACGGCCCTTGGCACCTCCTGACAGCAACAACTTGCATTTATGTAGCACCTTTAATGTAAAAACTGTAAGGGGTGACCTGTGGCTCTGTGCTTAGCTTGAGTGCTAGTGCGGGGTTAGGCCTTGTTGCCTGTTCTGGTCTCCAGCCAGCCTGGTAACACTAGACACCTGTGAGTGGTTCGACCCACTCGCCCTTACGGTTCTGACACTGGACTTAGGTGCGAGAGCAATAATGCAGAGAAAACTCAGGTAGACCCGGTTGAATAGTGCGAAATGGAAAATCTTTATTGCATATTATTCAAGATTACGAGATACATGTCATAAGCACAGATTAATGACAGTACAATCTTACACACAGTTATGAAACTAATTTTAGGGAAACGAGGAGCGCACGACACATCGTAAAAGGGGACACACATTATAATTATCCTTAAAACTTAAACCCTCCCCTATCAATACCTGTCCTAATCTAGATTTGTAGGATCGAGACTCATGCTCACCACTCGTGATAACTCGGAGAATTCCGAAACTCTGCTCGGATGTTTTTACCGCAGCACCTGACTATCCACGTGTTGATCAGGGGTCTCTGTACCCCACTTGTTTACTCGCTTCTGCTCCGGCTAGCAGGCTGGACCGTCTGCTGTCATGAAGATCTGTGTTGTCCTCGGAGTTCTGATACTACTCAAAGAAGAGTCTTCCTGTGCCCTACACCGGTTCGATAGAACTCGAAGAAGGGTCTTCCTAGGCCAGTTGTGGAGTAGTCGATAAAATTCGAAGAAGTGTTTATTCGACTTACAGGCGCGGTCGGGGCTTACTGACCGTGGCGATACGTATTGTCGTCTTCTTCTCTTCTCATCTCATCTCATCTCATCTCCTCTCGGGCCTTCGGTTCCAACACCGTTTACCGACTTCTCGGGATGGTGCGCCCGCTTCCAGGCCTCACAGCCCAGTTCTCCACAGATCTTCGCGGCAAGCCACGAGGTTGATCCTAGCGGATCAGAGTCCAGAGCCGTCAGGCAAGAGAATAAAAGTTCAGCAGCCTTCCAGCGAGTCAAAGCAGCAAGAGAAAGATGGACGGTTGTACTTTACAGTTATAGTGCTGTAATTCCTCTTTTCCCGCCCAATCTTAATGTCTATCTTTTGTCAGGTTTTTGGCGCTCAAACTTCTTGTATGGGGTGATCTCAGTCTTTAATGGGTTTCGGTGACACTTGTAACTGTCTGAGTACCCGTTAATATTTCTCCCATTGTGGAACCGGCTAGTAGTCTCCCTGGATGGGGTTTTGGGGCTTCCAAATGCTTACTGTGAGTACCCGCAAACGGCTCTCTCATCGTAGAGTCGTGGGGATTTTGCATATTAATGTCTTTGGATGGGTTCTTGATCGCTCAGTACAATAGCCCTTGTTTGCACCTGGGAGACCGATTTCAGTATTTATGTTTAAAATGCAAACCCATCATATCTTGTCAATTATCTCAAATGTGCTGAGTCCTGTTCGATCTTGCTGAAATGTTTATTGAAGCGCCATCTTGTCTGCCTACTGAAAGTCTAGAACTTTCTGCCACGAGGCGTGGCGGCCATTTTACAGGCTGTTTGTGTCCGTTTTGAAACCTGACAGCATTCTGCTGAAATAAAGCTGTTTATACGAAACTTTATGTCTCCTTCTTATTTTTATAAAATCGCGATAATTTTGCGAATTCTACAAAACTGTCCCGAGGCACTTCACAGCTAGGCACAAGGAAAACGGATGCTGAGCCAAGAAGGAAAAGATTAGGAGGAGAGACTCAGGTTTGGTTGAAGAGATGGGTTTTGAGACAGGTTTAAGGAGAGAATTCCAGAATAGAACCCAGGTGGTTGAAGGCTTTGCCATCAATGGTGGGACAAAGTGGTGGGAGCCCACAAAGGTCAGAGTTAGAAGAATGAAGTGATTGGGGGATATAGAGCTGGCGATAATCGCACTGATCAAGTTCAAGTCATGGTCTACAAATGTTGTTTTCTTGAAGCCAATTCGCCCACCTCCCATGTAGTCATCAGTTGGTCATTAGATAACTGATAAGGAGGACTTGAGCCTTCAGTAGCCAGACAACAGATACCATCAATTCAACCTATGTGGCATTATAAACAGCATATCACACAAAAAAGTGTTAATTTCTTGGTACCATCCTCCTAATTGCAATGTGGACACATACTATACCCTATCACTTATTAGATTTGCAGCAGCCACTTCTTTCCTCTCTGTAATCTAATTGTGGTAGTCACAAAACCCTGGATACAGGGCCTAACTAGTAAGATACGGTTTTGGGTGCTCTATAGATGTGTTATTATGGGTTTGCAAAGCTCAAGAGGTCATCTTGAAGGTATTGATTGGAAGATACAAGGGATGTGTGTCCCAGTTTTTAATTCATATCAGTACCTACTGTGGATGCAGCTTTAGCCTGGACACAGTCTTTCAGGACCATGCTGAAATGGGACAAAGGGTGCATTGATCTTATCTTTTTGCAATGTTAACCAAAGCCCTAATGAATGTTACGTTTGTGGCATATAAGACATGGTCAGAACTCAGGCATACAACTGGATGGATGTCCTTCAGCCACACCCCACCACCAACTCATTGGGCTCGATTTTAATGGACCTCAGAGGGCAGGTTTGGAGGTGGGTCGGCAGCGAAAATCGGAAAAATTGTCGGTTAGCTGCGAACCTGCCCCCCACGCTAATTTCGTAAGTGTCGGGTCAGCCGCTCCCGAACTGACCCGACACCGAACGGCGGGACAGGCAGTTAAGGCAGTTAACAGCCTGTTAAGTGCCTTGCTAATCCTATTTTAAGATGTGATTCCGATTTTGGTGCTTTTGTTTCCCGTCTTCCGAGAAGCACGCCAGCTGCAATGAGTCGGGTTTCTCGAGGACGTGATTTGTTGTCAATTGCTGCAGCCGCTTAAAAGCGCTCCTGCAACATGTCTGACATTCAAATGCCACAACTTTGTTGTTGGAGGTTTGGGATAAGATTTTGCAAATCTACTGACCTTGTGACTGTTCAAGCTGACAGCCATCTGCAGTGTGACCTGATTGGAATAATCTCAGGCCACTTCTACTGTGCGCTTGCAAGCTTCTTGCCTCATCTGAAATCTATAGCAACGGTATGGGAACCATTTATATCCTCTCATCCTGGTCGTCAGATTCGGAGGAAGAACAACCGCGGCAGCACCACAACCAGCCACAACAGCAGCACCAGCACCAGGAGCGCCAACCTCCTCCTCACCCACCTGATGATGCACAGGGCGGAGGGCCTCAGCGCAGGGCTGCACCTTGCCGTAGGAGATACCCCCAACACAGGGTTTACAGGCAGAGGATCAGCTTCCTCAGCATGAGTGAGCAGCAGTGCCAAAGGAGGCTGAGACTTTTGCGAGAGGTAGTCGCTGACATCTGCGCAATGCTGCACCAACACCTGGAGCCCAGAGGAGCATGTGGACGCTCCTTACCAGTGGCTGTCAAAGTCACCACCGCACTCAACTTCTTTGCTTCGGGCTCCTTCCAGGGATTAGCTGCAGACATCAGCGGCATCTCCCAGTCGGCCGCACACACCTGCATCACGCAGGTCACCGATGCCCTCTTTGCAAAGGCACACAATTACATCCACTTCTCCACGGATGGCCCAAGTGTGACCACGCGTGTGGTTGGCTTTGCCAATATGGCAGGCTTGCCAATGGTGCAGGGCGTCATAGACTGCACACATGTAGCCATTAGGGCCCCCTATCACAACCTAGCTGTATTTGTCAACCGCAAGGGATTCCACTCCCTGAACATCCAGCTGGTGTGTAAGCACAGGAAGATCATCATGCACGTTTGCGCAAAGTACCCTGACAGTTGCCATGACTCCTTCACCCTGCGCCAGTCTATTGTGCCTCAGCTCTTCCATCCGCCAACCCAACTCTCCGGATGGCTACTTGGCGACAAGGGCTATCCCCTGAAAAAGTGGCTGATGACACCGATAAGAAGGCCAACAAACGAGGCTGAGGAGCGCTACAATCTGAGTCACTTATCCACCAGAAGCATCATTGAGCAAACCATCGGCTTGCTCAGAATGCGCTTCCGATGCCTGGACAGATCTGGTGGAGCCCTGCAGTATGCACCAGCCAGGGTGTCCAGAATCATCGTGATCTGCTGTGCCCTGCACAACATCGCACAGCAGCACGGCTTAGTGCTGCCGGATGAACAAGTGGTTCAGCACACAGCCTCCTCGGAAGAAGAGAAAGAGGACGAGGACGAGCACAAGGAGGAGGATGAGGAGGAGGACGGGGAGCCACACTGTTGCGGGGCTGAATGTGGCCAATGCAGCCGCACGCGACCACATTGCTGGCCATTTGGCAAGGGAAGCACTCATCCATGCCAGATTCGCGTAGGCTTACGCTTCAAACACAGGTGGCTGGCAGATGGAGATGAATATAAGGCCGACATTCTCAAAACCTCATGCATCATCTGTCCAATAAACGGTGGTTTCCGCTCACTCTCACACCATCATTATAAATGGAATTAGCCCTGAGCCCTCACTCTTGAACTTCCACTTCCCAGAACACATAGGCCAGAACCTCAACTCTTTGCCATCACTTTTGTTCAATTACATCACAAAGGATGACACTCGATATTTAACAACACTATAAAACACCCAAGTGACTACCCTTGTGACTATTTGTGCTTAAACTTCCTCTTACGCGTGCTCCTATGTGGTGCTTCCCCCGTGGCTTCAGCAGATGTAGAGGCACCTTGCTCACTTTGGTGCTGCGCCTGCTTAGACGCCTTTGGCGGCCGTCCTCTGGGTTTGGGAGCCTGTGAGGGCTCCTCCACAGTCTGCTCTTCCTGCGGCTGTGTAGGAGCTGAGACTGCCATCTCAGCTGGGTGAGGAACCTGGGGCTCCGACCGAGGGCTCCGCAGTGGCATGGTCGTGTGAGCGCTTGGAGGGGAGCCCACACTACTTTGTTGTCTCCCACCAACATCTCTCCCATGGGTCACCCGCACTCCACTGCTAGCAAGTGGATGGAAAGCAACCTGCTGCACCTCAGTGGGGCCATGAGGACTCGTCTCAGTACTGACAGTCCTCATAACGGGGACGTCCATGTACCTCTGGTGTCTCTCCTCAATAGATGCCCATCTATCCTCCATAGTAGACCATCTATTTAGAAGAGTCACCATGCTCTGTTGAGTGTGGCGACTTATGTCATCCAAGGAGGTTGCCACCCTCTCCATGGCGGCACGTTCATGCACCATTGCCTCCACAAAGGCATGTTAGAAATGGACTCCTCCATTCTCTCCACACTCGCAGTTACCCTGGATGCAAACCCTGTCAGAGACTCCTGCACTTGTTCCTGGAGTTCCAGCACCACTCTCTGGATGGCCCCAGAGGCACAGCGTCTACATGCAGCTGAGCTGAGCTAGGAGAGTCCTGCGACCTCCGACGAGGACTCTCCATTGCTGTCGCTGCCTCCGGCATCTGCTGATGCTCACTTGTGAGCTGTGATACACCAGATGACAACACTACTCTATGTCGCGAAGGACCCCCGAGGTGTGCGTAGCTGCGCTGGTGCTGGGTGCACTGAGTCCTGGTGACGCTGCTCCCTCAGAGGCTCCAGGTTCCTCTGAGGATTCGTCTGGCTCTTCCTCCTGGACAGTGGGGTGGGGGGCTCTTGATGGTCCTGTGGGAGAGTAAAGGCACGAGTTAGACATCAGATTTGTGCAGAGGGACACAAGTGGAGTTTCAGCGAGACTGATGGAGTAAATGTGAAGAATCCATAAGGTAGAATTTTAGAGGGAGGCCAGGATGGAGTGAGGTGGCAAGAGGAAGGAGCCTCCCTGTGCATTGTTAGTTGTTGTCATTGCATAACAGTGAGAGCGAGTGTGAGACCTGCATAGCAGGATGGTGAAGTGATTCTGTACAGAGAGAGAGATCGAAAGATAAGGGTGCAAGGGAAGTAAGGGTAAGGTGGGATGTGGAGGAGCAGGCTGACAATGCAGAGTGCTGGTGATGAGAAGAGAAGGGAAGCAGAGTGAAGGTAAGTGTGATGTGATACTCACTTTTGATGTTCGGACAAGATTATTGAAGGGTTTGCGGCACTGGAGCCAGGTGCGTTCACACAGCGACCTTGCGCTGACCTCCTCAGCTATCTCCAGCCAGGCTGCCTTCGTCTGTTGAGGAGGCTTCCTGCGGCCATCGGCAGGGAACAGAATGTCCCTGCGCCCTCTCACTCCCTCTACAAGAGCTTGCAGAGAGTCGTCATTGAATCTAGGAGCAGCCTTCTTGCCTGTGGCAGCACTCATGGTGATCCTGGCCCTTTCCAACAGCAGCTGCAATGAGAAATGAGAGGCTGAGGCTACATGGAGCCCTTAAAAACAAGTGCAGCAAAGACCTCATCAGTGCAGACCAACAGACCCGCTCCAAGTCATTGCAGCAGGCAGCGCACACGACGAGATTAATTGGTCCAATTGAGCCAAAATGGGAAATCGGGAGCAGCTGAAACCGGCAGCGGGACAGAAACCCACACACCAGGCAACCCGACTCCAAATCGCTTCCTTCATTAAAATCGAGCCCATTGTGTGAGCTCCAGCACCAAGCTGTGAGGGGGATTTGTTGCAAAAAGGAAAACTGTTGTCGGGAGAGAGGCTCTGAATCACACCAAACTCGTTGAATACCCTGGAGGGAGAATCACCCCACAGCAGATACGTCTCTTTGCCAAAGCTGCTCACATGAGAACCTAGTG
This sequence comes from Squalus acanthias, assembly GCA_030390025.1. NCBI lineage: Eukaryota > Metazoa > Chordata > Chondrichthyes > Squaliformes > Squalidae > Squalus > Squalus acanthias. The sequence goes on along the minus strand of CM059440.1, from coordinate 28,871,487 downwards.
AAGAGTAAGCCTGATATGTGGCATTTGACTTGGACATCAGGAACAGTAAGATGGCTGGCTTGTCAGAACTATCCTGCATAGGTCCTTTCTCCATATTGAAGACATATGTCCATTATCTAGCTGTTGAGGAAATGCTGAGATTCAGGGTGACGGTTGTTGGAAGGTGTTTTCTGGAAGCCAAATATATGAATGTGTGCAGTATCTTGGTACACCAATGGTCAACAGACCACCTCTTGGTATTTTTATAATTTGTTTCCTCTCTGCACCTGTTGCCCACAGGATAAAGGAGTTGAAATTCCTCCTAACAATTTTAGCAAAAAAAAAATCAATCCCACTTTTTTGCTAAAATTATTGTCGGGATAAATTTAATTCCCAAAGTTTTCACTTTCCTCTGCTGTAATTTTTTTTAATGTTTTGCCCCTTTTTTACTCTTTCAGTTTTATCCTTTTCCAGTTCTCATCCTTCCTTTATCTCACTACATTTGCTTTCACCTTTTCAGTCTTACAGGAATTTCTCCCTCTCTTTATATCTGTTTCCTTCCTGCCTTCTCCCAAGTTTTATATTTGTCCCTTTTGTTGTGGTGTTTCCCTCACCCCTCGGCTCCTTATTAATGCTTTCTTCTCATCTCAAGCTTTCATGTGAGCAGTGAAGGCTCAATGTTTTCTGGTCTTACTGTGAGCCACACACACACACCGTGGAGAACAGCCAGAGCTTCCTTCCAGAGGACTTTCTACGTTGCACTGACTGTCAATCAAAACATCTGGCTTCAAATGCAGCCACGTGTGCGGAGGGAAGTCTTGCTGACACCGCTAAAAAGAACTGTGCCTATACCATATTGTGCGACAAGTTAGAGATTCAATTTAGATAGCAGTAGCAATCTTCAGCCGCCTATGGCTTACAGGTGCAACTCTTCCTTATTACTGCTCCGACTGAAACTATTTGCTTAATACAGGCACAGTTTTATTTCCATTTTCTCCCATTCTCTTCTAACTCAAGCTTTGTTCTGTTTCTTGCTCCCTGGCAGCAGTCCAAAACCGCGGCCAAGTGGCCATTCTTCATCTGCGAGGCTACACAGTGAGTCTTGGCAGGCTCTTTGACCATGGATTAGCCCAGTCCTGCTCTCGCCCGATATCCAAACACACCAATGCCGATGACACCAAACTTGGGGGTGTGGCAAACAGTGAGGATGATACCAATCGACTGCAACAGGACATAGAAAGGCTAGCAGAATGGGCAGACGTGTGGCAGATGGAATTTAATACAGAGAAGTGTGAGGTGATGCATTTTGGCAGAAGGAATAGGGAGAGGCAATATACACTTAATGGCACAGTTTTAAAGTGTGTGCAGGGACAGAGAGACCTGGGAGTTAATGCGCATAGGTCCCTGAAGGTGACAGGACGTATTGAGAGAGTCGTTAACAAGGCATATGGGATCTTGGGCTTCATAAATAGAGGTATTGAGTACAAAAGTAGAGAAGTTATGCTGAATCTTTATAAAGCGCTGGTTAGGCCACAACTGAAGTATTGCGTCCAGTTCTGGTCACCACACTTCAGGAATGATGTGAAGGCCCTTGAGAGGGTGCAGAGGAGATTTACCAGAATGGTTCCGGGGATGGGGGATCTTAGCTACAAGGACAGGTTGGAGAAGCTGAATTTGTTTTCATTAGAGCAAAGGAGGTTGAGGGGTGATTTGATAGAGGTGTACAAGATTATGACGGGTTTGGATAGGCTAGATGGGGAAAGGCTGTTCCCATTAGTTGATGGTACAAGGACTAGGGGACACAGATTTAAGATTTAGGGCAAGAGATACAGGGGGGATGTGAGGAAAAACCTTTTTACGCAGTGGGTGGTGATGACCTGGAATTCGCTGCCGATGGAAGTGGTGGAAGCGGAGACACTCAATGTTTTCAAGGGGAGACTGGATAGGCACTTGAGGGAAATAAACTTGCAGGGCTACGGGGATAGAGCGGGGGAATGGGACTGACTGGATTGCTCTACAGAGAGCCGGCATGGACTCGATGGGCCGAATGACCTCCTTCTGTGCCGTTATGACTCTATGACACACAGCTTCCAGCATGGAACCGTTGGATATTGCTCAAATGGGGAACGCCAGCTGATTTTCTTACTTCCTATTTTAGTCCATGGGCACTGATGCCAATTGTAGTGCCTCACCTGCCACCTTGACCTTACCAGCTTATTCACTTAGGCCAGGGATGAAACCTGGGACCTTCTGATCAGTAAATGGTTGCATATTGCAGGCCAAGACCTAAGTGTGCTACTGTCCCCTCTTTATGTTCGAATACTGTAACTGGTCCCTCTGTGAACCAGCTACGGATTGGGGGCCATGTGGGAAGTTCCATTGTTCTGATATTGTATCATGACATCAAAAGAAGGATCATGTTGCCACCACGACAGCACATTTACTGGGCCCAGAAAGTCAGGCCTGGTACAGAATGGAGCTTTCTGGCCACCAGTCTTAAAAAAACAAAGCCTGGTGAATTTACCATGCTGTTGTTGATGGCTGCAGGAGACCCACACATTGGGAGCCCGTGGCACAAGACCAACATAAAAGCAGCTTGCATGATTCAATATTATTCCAGGGGGTGCATTTACTTAGCATGTGCCGTAGCTTTCAGCAGAGGAAGAATAATGGCGGGGGTGAAATTGGAGGTGAACAAATGAGGAAGGAATGATGTAATCTATGTATGTTATTACCATGGTGACTATACAAAAATTTTTACTTCGGATACCAAAGTGTTGTACATAAGTGCTTTTATATTGCTGTTTGGCACCTGCCTTTATGGCACACTTCTTCTTGGCCATATCAAAATAAACCTTCTGGAATTTTTTTAGACTGATGATAAGGAAGGCCCATTTTTCAGGGTGGTTTCCTGGCAGCCGCTAGTCTTATGAAGCTAATAAATGAGCTTCGGCAGTGACATTTAACATTCATCATTCATCATTCTCTTATTATCTTCGTAGCAGCACGTGACCTTGCATCACGGTATCCCTAATCCGCATGGGCGATTTGGCTAAAATGTCATGGTCAGCCCCTGTAAGTACATAGAATATTGGGCCTTCATAGTGCAGCCAGTTTACAGGTAGACCAGCTGCACCTTGCAAAATAAAGACAGGAAAACAGCTCAGTTAGCTCGCTGTTTCTCGAGACCCGGGCTGTGATGTAAAAGCAGCTTATGAAAATAAACCTGCTGATCTTTGAATTGGAGATACCGAGGTCTGTTTGTAAAATAACTTTATTTGTGCGCACCAGCGAGCAAAATTAGCGTTTGGAATAGAGATGATGTATGTAGCTCTCTCTTTAAGCGCAGTGTTGATAACACTTAACACCTGGTTCCAAACTGATTTACAGTCAGCAAAATGGATGTGGAAAATGGCCTCGTTGCCTTTGGAACCATACTCCAACAAGAATCAGCACCTTCAGGAGAAGTAGGAAGAAAACTGGAAACAAAAAAATGTGTAATTCTTTCTGTCTCTCTTCTGCCTCCCCGCCCCAATTACTTCCTGTCTCAAAGCTAGGTGGGACAGTAAGCTGTGAGGAGGACACAAAGAGCCTGCAAAGGGATATAGACAGGTGAAGTGAGTGGGCAATAAGGTGGCAGATGGAGTATAATGTGGGGAAATGTGAGGTTATTCACTTTGGTAGCAAGAATAGAAAAATAGAATATTTTTTAAATGGTGAGAAACTATTAAATGTTTGGTGTTCAGAGAGATTTAGGTGTCCTCATACAGGAAACACAGAAAGTTAGCATGCAGGTACAGCAAGCAATTAGGAAGGCAAATGGCATGTTGGCCTTTATTGCAAGGGGGTTGGAGTACAACAGTAAGGAAGTCTTACTACAATTGTACAGGGCTTTGGTGAGACCAGACCTGGAGTACTGTGCACAGTTTTGGTCTCCTTACCTGAGGAAGGACATAACTTGCCTTAGAGGCAGTGCAATGGAGGTTCACTAGATTGATCCCTGGGATGAGAGGGTTGTCCTATGAGGAGAGATTGAGTAGATTGGGTCCATACTCTCTGGAGTTTAGAAGAATGAGAGATGATCTCATTGAAACATATAAGATTCAAAGGGGGATTGACAGGGATTGAAGAATCTAGAACTAGGGGGCATAGTCTCAGGCTAAGGGGTCAGCCATTTAAGACTGAGATGAGGAGGCATTTCTTCACTCAGAGGGTTGTGAATCTTTGGAATTCACTACCTGTATGGGCTGTGGATGCTGAGTGGTTGAGTATATTCAAGGCTGAGCTAGATAGATTTTTGGACTCTAAGGAATCTAGGGATATGGGGATCGGGCTGGAAAGTGGAGTTGAGGTCGAAGATCAGCCATGATCTTATTGAATGGCGGAGCAGGCTCGAAGGGCCGATTAGCTTACTCCTGCTCCTAATTCTTATGTTCTTATGTCTCTGTCATTATATATCTCACTTTTTTGATTGCGGTTAATTGTGTACAATTCTGACTGATTTTAACGGATGTTGATTCATAATTTAAAAATATGGTTTAAAATCTGGAGAACAGATTATTCTGTGGTTGGAAATGATAGCACAAAAGTTGGCCAAATTCGCAGATAATAGCTCGTAATTTGCGGCCCCTATGGGTGCATACGAGGTGCATACACACCCGTAACGGCCGCGCAAGTTCCAGGTTTTCACGCGTGAAGCGCTATGCGGCAGCCCCGTAACTTGCAATCTGTCAAGAATTTTCTTGACGGATCCAACGCATCCCCAGGAAAAGGGCATCTGCAGGCGGAGAGTTGGGCTATTTGCCCAACTTCTGCCTCGCGAATGCCCGTGAAATTCTTACGCGTAAGAGTTTAAAAAAACATAAAAATAATTTTTTTTAATCATTTATACATTAAAAAATCTGTGCAATAAGTTTATTTTTAGCCCCTTTAAAACATTTACATTTTTTTTTCAAAAAATTAATTTTGTTTTAAATATTTAATTAAATGGCATTTTAATTCATTTTAAATATGTGATTTATTTATTTATTTATTTGATGTGTAGGTATATTTTTTGGGGTATTCCCATTCATGCTTATGGGGTTTCCGTACATACGGAAACCCCATAAGCATGAATGGGGATTCCCTTCTTTTATTGGTTGGGCTGGCCCATGTGATCCCAGGGACGAACCGCATGCGCCCCTGAGATACGTGGGCCTCTACCCTGCGCATACCTGGAGAGGCCCAAGACTGCGAATCTCCGTGGCTCTTGGACCACCAGGTATGCGGGCATTTTATTTGCGGATTGGAGGCATCTCCCCGCGGGAAGCCTCCAACCGCAAATTCGGGGCCAATACTAAACATGCGAGGGGTCAGTACAGTCAGTTGACGCAGTCAAGGATTTACTGTAGGGCACAGACACTATCTGCAAGTGAGAAGCACTATGGGAGATGGAATTCAATATAGATAGGTACAAAGTGTTAGACATTGAAATAAGAAAATGGAGACATAATTAATGAATGAAGTTCTGACAAAAGGTCTGCATCTGAAATATTAACCTGTCTTTTCTCTCTACAGATGCTGTTGGATCTGATCTGTATTTTAAGTTCTTCTGTTTTCTGCCACAAACTCCGTTCCCTAGCCACTGACTCTATCCCTCTCCTTGGCAACTATATCTGAGGCTGAACCAGACTCTTCACAACCTTGGCGTCATATTTGACCCTGAGATGAGCTTCCAACCACATATCCACGCCATCACTAAGACCACCTATTTCCACCTCCGTAACATCGCCCGACTCCGCCCTGCCTCAGCTCATCCGCTGCTGAAACCCTCATCCATGCCTTTGTTACCTCTAGACTTGACTATTGCAACGCAGTCCTGGCCGCCCCCCACGTTTTACCCTCCGTAAACTTGAGGTCATCCAAAACTCTGCTGCCCGTGTCCTAACTCGCACCAAGTCCCGTTCACCCATCACTGCTGTGCTCGCTGACCTACATTGGCTCCCAGTTAAGCAACGCCTCGATTTTAAAATTCTCATCCTTGTTTTCAAATCCCTCCATGGCCTCGCCCCTCCCTATCTCTGTAATCTCCTTCAGCCCCACAACCCCCCTGAGATATCTGTGCTCCTCTAATTCTGCCCTCTTGAGCATCCCTGATTATAATCGCTCCACCATTGGCAGCCGTGCCTTCACTGCCTGGGCCCTAACCTCTGGAATTCCCTCTCGAAACCTCTCTACCTCTCTTTCCTCCTTTAAGACAGTGGTTCTTAAACTTTTTTGGTTGAAGGACCCCTTTTCAAATGGATTAGTAATCGCGGACCCCCCCCCCCCCCCATCTAAATTATTGCCCCCTTGTATTGATACTGTACCAGGATTTTCTGACAATGAATTGCAATATAGCTATGGTGACATTTACAAAACGGGAAATCCCTCAAGTATGTATGTATAAAATGATCGTGATTTTAAAGCATTGATTTTTTAAATTACAAATGCATTGGTTATTCAGTGTATTCAAGTGCTGCCCAGATTATTATGTCAGATTTGCACCTTGGCCAGCCCTTGACCGTGGACAGACAGATCTAATGTAATGTATGTCCGACTTACGGGGTCTGTTCTTTTTTGGCCGTATCTCGGCGCTGCTGCAGCTGGCTGGTAGTCGGGACGGGATCTTTGTTTACAGATGGTCGGTTCCTCTCCAGACAGTTGACCCTGCGCTTTTCCGCCTCTGACTCCCGTTGCTGGCATTGGCATTGCGGCCGCTGTTGGCCCGCAGTCGTTTTCCCTCCCTGCTTCTTCTCTTCTTCCTGCAACGCACAGCCGCTGCTGCCGCCGCCATGGTAACCATTCGCCACCCCGTTCAACAGCGCCCAGCGGCTCTGCACCGGTTTGCTCCCCATCACTGATTGGGGGTTTTTTGTGGACCCCCTGGAAAGTCTCTGTGGATCCCAAGGGATCTGCGGACCCCAGTTTGAGAACTACTGCTTTAAGACGCTCCTTATAACTTACCTCTTTGACCAAGCTCTGCCCTAATATCTCCTTATGTGGCTCGGTGTCAAATTTTGTTTGATAAGCTCCTGTGAAGCGCCTTGGGACATTTTACTACATTAAAGGCACTATATAAATACAAGTTGTTGTTGTTATTTTCAGACTTATAGGATTTGCAGCTTTTTCTTCTTCTTTGTACTGCAATCACTGGTATTGAACTAGCTGTGAGAGAGACTGAAAGAGATCGGGGAGTGATAGTGGACTCAACACTGATCATGTCACTTGGACTCATCAGGAGGTGCGAGAGAAGACTTTATTGGATGATAAATGGAAGAGAAAGGGTTTGTCCTCAACACTATTTCAAGTTGAACAATCAACTGCAGGATGTGGGGACATCGATATAAACCAATAAAAGGTAGGTACAGGACTGATGTCGGAAAGCAAGCCTTCATACAAAGAGTGATCAATATTTGGAATCCAAAGGTAGTAGAGACAAAAACTCAAAAGACAGATGCTGTAATGGGGGATACTAGGTTTCTATTGAAGAAGGAGCCAGGTGGGCCGAATGGCCTACCTTATCTGTATTTCATTAAATTCTGTACAGTTTTTGCATTCATTTTGCAGCTAGGGGGCGTACACCCATTTCAGATGGTTCAGCATTGTATCAGGACTAAATATACTAAAGCCACTGAAGTACTAATTCTGGAGGTAGGATTGTATATTAAATACATCAGACTGAATCTCTCTGTAATTATTAAAATAACTTGATAATATTGTAGATTTTATGACAAAAAATGTTGTTGAGATTGTCTTTCATTCAGTTTGTCAAGAGCCTTGTGACTTCTGAAAATTCAACTAACTCCCATTGCACACTCCAGTATTATAATGTCTTCAGATAATATAATAAACCATGAGAGTGAAGCTCAACATCTAAAATTAATTGAGATGCTACGACACCTAATTTGAGTGAGGTCCCAGGCATCTGAATCCAGTTGTGGGGAGTGGTGGGTAGACTCGGAGGGTGAAGGATGCAGCTACCTCTCCGGAGAGGCCAGGAGGCGGCCACAGATTGGTGAGTCAGTGGAGCCTGCCTTGACGGCTGCAGGCATGAAGAGGTGCCTGCTGATGGGGCATCAAAGGGGCACGATGACCTTGGGCTCCATCAGCAGCAACATGGAGAATCTTGCAGGTCTAGCCTCAGAGTCTGCTGTGATGATGAGAAGCATTGCACAGGCGATGCTACAGCTGCAAGGGCCAGTCCAGCAGTTGACTACTGTTTTGGGCTATCCGGCAGATTCCCCCGTCGGGACCATGATGTAGACGGTTGTAGATGTTGAGGGCAACATGGTGGCATAGTGGTTAGCACTGTTGCCTCACAGCGCCAGGGACCCGGGTTCAAATCCAGCCTCGGGTAACTGTCTGTGTGGAGTTTGCACATTCTCCCTGTGTCTGCATGGGTTTCCTCCGGGTGCTCCGGTTTCCTCCCACAGTCCAAAGATGTGCGGGTTAGGTTGATTTGGCTATGATAAATTGACCCTTAGTGTTAGGGGGGATTAAATACGTGGGGTTACGGGGATAGGGTGGGATATGTGTCGGTGCAGGCTCGATGGGCCGAAATGGCCTCTATCTGCACTGTGGGGATTCTGTGATTCTGTGACCATGATGTAGAAGTCAGGACCCCCAACTTGATGGAGGCTGAGACTTCGGGGCTGATTTTCACTCCCTTCGTCTGGCGTTAATGGGGCAGTAAGGGCCTCAAAATGGGGTCGGTAGCCTCACCGCCTATTTCGGGTGATAGGCCCCTTTTAATATGGCACTCGAGGTCCTAGGACGTAAATAGGACCCCGATTGCCATTTAGGTAGGAACTGGACAGACCCTGGTCCATGGGTGATGGAAGAGAAGAGGCCCAGCAAAGGTAAGTGTTGAATTATTTTTGTGGGCCTCAATGGAGCAGGATTGCACTTCCAGGGCCCACAAAAATAATCTGGGCTGCTGCTGCCCTGGGCCTCCCACCGTCCGCGATCGCGACCCCCCCCCCCCCCTCACCTGACCACTTACCTTCCTGGCAGCAGCCCCGACCCGTTTGCCTTTGCCGAATCTGGCGAGCTGCATCGCGATGCCTGATTAGCGTCCTGCAACTCGCCTGCCGATTGAGGCCGGAGCCTCAAAATCACGTGGGCCTCTTCACCGATGGAATGGGCGACCCACTAGCGCGCTCCCCCCGGCCAGCAGCCCAAAAGTCAAAATAGACCCCTTCAGCTCTTAAAGCTTTGGGAACCAGACTGGAGGGTGTGACAAGTCATGGCTTTCAGACTCTTGCTGAGGCCTTACGGGATCTCACGGCTACCATCGTCAACCCATCAGGGTGCTGGCTGGGGCCGTAGATGGAGAGCTCATTGGTAGGTCGGCTCACATGGTTCAAGTGACTGATGCTTCCACCTCTATGGGCAGCAGCACCATCCTGGGCTCCAGCCTTACACCAGCAGGCTCGTCGCCAGCTGCACACGCCAGGCCGCACGCGGCAGCTCCGGATCTCAATCCTGGGACACAGGCAGCAGAATTGCTGTTCCAGGAGCAGACAGCCCTAAGAATCGTTTTCGGCATCCCACCACTATGCCCCAAGTTTCCGGCCTGTGTACAGTAACTTGTAGGCAGTGCAGGGGGGCAGCTGGCCGAAGAGCTCGTCTTGGCACGGTGGCCAAATGAGGTCCCTGGAGAGAGATGGGGGAATTTGAAGCCTTTCTCTACTGCCTCCTCTCTCTCCTCCTTTTTCGTCAAAGGGGGACAACTGCCAGGCTGGAAGATCATTTACTTTACCACCATTGTCTCTGATATTTAAAAAGATTCATGGTTGAAAATGTTAAATACTTATTTGAATTTTTGAAAGTTATCAACATTTTGCACAAAATTATAATGTTTACATTGTTTGAACTCTTGTTTACAGCTGTTAGAAAGTTTGATCTTGTTTACAGTTACATTTTTGCAATTTTCCAAACAGAGTTTTACATTTAAATTAACACTTCTGTTATTTAAAAATGTTTCTTATGGTATAATAATGGAAGAATTTTTGAAAATTACAACGGGTTTAAATTTTTTAAAGGACAGTTCTGTTTGTCGTTAACAATGTACACTAACATTTTTGTAATAAAAAGTTATTTGAATTTGACGAGATCAGTCTTCTTCTGGTTGTGACCTCTGCAGGTGGTTGGCTCATTGGATGATGGCCTGCGCCCCTGCCCTCTCGAACGTATGCCCCCTGCGGACGTTCATAGAAACATAGAAACATAGAATCTAGGAGCAGGAGTAGGCCATTCGGCCCGTCGAGCCTGCTCCACCATTCAATACGATCATGGCTGATCATCCAAATCCAGTACCCTGTCCCTGCTTTAATCCCCACAGTACACATATCCCACCCTACCCCCGTAACCCCACATATTTAATTCCCCCTAACATATCCCATCCTATCCCCATAACCCCACATATTTAATCCCCCCCTAACACTAAGGGTCAATTTATCATAGCCAAATCAACCTAACCCGCACATTTTTGGACTGTGGGAGGAAACCGGAGCACCCGGAGGAAACTCACGTCCCCTTTGCTCTGGCTCCTGCAGCGCAGGATCCTTTGCCTGTATCGGCTCCTCTCCCAGTATGTCGCGGTCCAGACCTTTAGTCATGGTGAAGCACACAATGACATTGCACGCCACTCTCTCTGGGGCGTACTGAAGTACGGCCCCAGACCTGTCCAAGCGCCTGAAGCGGATCTTCAACACCACGATGGTTTCTCGATGGCCTGCCTGGTGGACACTTGCCCTTGGTTGTACCTCTCCTGTGCTTCGATCTGTGGGAGGCGAGAGGGCGTCATCAGCCATGGCAGCAGGGGGTAAGCCTTGTCACCAATTATCCATCCTTTCAACGGTACCCCCATCCCCCAGCATGCGTGCTATTACTGAATTGCACACAATGAAAGCATCTTGACATGGAACCCGCGTGCAGCACGTTAACATGTAGAATGTGCAGCCAGAATGAGCGAGTGGAAATCCTTCTGAAGGGGAGGCTTCAGTGCCACACGAGTTCCGTCAATTGCTTCAAGCACTCTGGGGAATCCAGTAATTCTGCAGAAGCTTAGTGCCCTCTGTCTTTGCTCCACCACCGATATAAAGAGACTTGCATTCATACAGCACATTTCACGACCATCGGACGTCCCAAAGCGCTTTACAGCCAATTAAGTACTTTTTGAAGTGTAGTCACTGTTGTAATGTAGGAAACAAGGCAGCCAATTTGTGCACAGCAAGCTCCCACAAACAGCAATGTGATAATGACCAGATAATCTGTTTAAGTGATGTTGATTGAGGGATAAATATTGGCCAGGACACCGGGGATAACTCCCCTGCTCTTCTTCGAAATAGTGCCATGGGATCTTTTACGTCCACTTGAGAGAGCAGACAAAGCCTCGGTTTAACGTCTCATCTGCAAGACGGCACCTCCGACAGTGCAGCACTCCCTCGGCACTGCACTGGAATGTCAGCCTAAATTTTTGTGCTCAAGCCTCAGGAGTGGGACTTCAACCCACAACCTTCTGACTCACAGGCGAGGGGGCCACCAACTGAGCCACCGCTGACACTTAAATGAACTCCACAGCCCTACGGAACACCTGTCGAATGCTGCCCCTCACTGCCTCTTGACTAATCTTGCACAGGTTCTCACATGGATGGCTGGAAGGATCCAGACCCGTAAAAGTTGAGGGCTGTGGTCACCTTTATTTCCATTGTTAAGGCTCTGCAGCTTGTGGACCGAGGCTTCTCATCTCGGAGGAAGTCACACAGTCGCCCGATAGCATTCTTAGTGAAGTGCAAACGGCGCACAGTCAGCTCCTCCGACATCACCTGGAACGTCAGGCGAGGCCTGCATCATACACTCTGGGCAGGCTACCTGCGAATGGAGTGCAGCCTCCTCAGTGGTGCTTCACTCTTTGTGCCTCCTGTCTCTGATGCTCTCTTTTTGAAGTGTAGTCACTGTTGTAATGTTCCCTGCATCAGCAAGAGATGATGGTGGCTTCTATTCTCTCCTGGCCTGCGCTTGCTTCAGGTGACCACGGGTGCCTGTGTGCCTGAAAATCTGGACGCAGATTACTCCCCCGAATAAGCATAATTGGAGGATACTCACATTTGAGAGATGGGCGCGTGGCCAGTTTTATGGGCAGACTCATTCGGACATAGGGTTTAATGAACGGATGTAAAAGCTCGAGGATAATTGAGTGTATTGAATTTTTGTGTGTGACTCACGCACAAAATTCCACGATCTTTTAAACCACAGAATTTGTTTAGGCCCAGATTGCATATCTGGGCACGAATGCGGAGGAAATTCCAGGCCATATGAAGTTTATTCTCAGCAGCAGGCAGGTGGGGAGTGTGACCTGGAGTGTTATACTCGTCCAATTCAAAACCAGAAAAAGCAGAACAACAGTAGAGCTGGAAATTCAGGTTTCCTTATTAACTTACCCCCAGGCAAAGCTAGCTTGAGTGACAGAAGGCGAAAAACTGCAGATGCTGGAAACACTCATCAGTTTGGATGAAAAGTCCACATCTGAAACGCTAACTCATCTAACCTCTTCACAGACGCTGCCTGACCTGCTGAGTGTTTCCAGCATTTTCTGTTTTTGTTTCTAAGTGACAGAAGATTTGATACACTGGGAAAGTGGGAGAGCTTTGTAATGCTCAAATGACATTAGTGGCTTTTACTACAGGCCTCTAGTGTTGGGAAAGTTGATATAAGCAAATAAACTCCAAGCAGGCCTCCCTCAAAGACCGATTGTACAGTGGAATTGAATCATACAGACTATGAAGGTCCCAGATTCAATCCCCCATTTTTCTGAGTTAGTTGCTCTCAGCTAGGGTGGTGATAGGAGTGTAAAACTTGGCCTCCTGGGTTAGCAAGGAAAAGAATTAGTCAGAGTTCCCACCCTTGATTGCTATCCAGACTGTATGTGGACAGGATAGGGCTTGGATGTGATACTCTCACACTTGAATAGCAGATCATTACTCACTGCCTAAGCTTAATGGTAAAATGTCCACTTGGGTGAGGTAATGGATAGCAGCCCTTGCCTGTGAAGCGGTATCCCGGCATGATTCAATGCTATCAGAATGGGAGGGAATCAATCGGAGCACTCCTACTACCACCTTGGTTGAGAATAGCAATCTTGGCACAGACCAGGGAGTGAAACTGGGATCTTCAATGGCTCAGTTCTACAATTTGTGAGGTATTTACCCAGAACATCAGTGGGATAGCTGGATCTGTTTTCTATCTTTTGTTAGGGCCACTGACGCCTCCTTGTGTTCAGTCACGCTATTGCACTTGGTGATAATGCTCCAAGATGCGATGCCGCTGTGCACACTACTTACCTAGTTAATGTTATATTGTGAACTGCATTGGTGTAGGGACAAACAGATTAGAGGCTTAAATGTGTGGCTCAAAGAGTGGTGTGGGAGGAAGGGGTTTCAGTTCATGGGGCACTGGCACCAGTACTGGGGAAAAAGGGAGCTGTTCCATTGGGACGGGCTCCACTTAAACCGGGCTGGGACCAGTGTCCTGGCGAACCGAATAACTAGGGCAGTAGACAGGGCTTTAAACTAATGAAGGGTTTGGGGCGGGGGGTGGGGGGAGGATTCAGGAAAGAGTAAATTTAAAAGCAGCGAGAGAAATGTCAAGGCTTTAGAGCAGAAAAGGGTAAAAATAAGCAGAGTGGGTCAGGAAGGGACAGAGAGAGTAATAAAGGTAACAAAGCATCAGTGACTAAGGTGACATCAGGAAAAAATAGAAATAAGTCAAAGCTAAAGGCACTATATGTGAAGGCACGACGCATTCGCATCAAAATAGATGAATTAATAGCGCAGATAGAAATGAACAGGTTTGATCTAATAACCATTATGGAGACATGGTTGCAAAGTGGCCAAGGTTGGGAACTAAATATTCCAGGATACTTAACTTTTAGAAGAGATAGGCAAAATGGAAAAGGAGGAGGGGTTGCCCTGATATTAAAGCATGGGATAAAGACAGTAGAGAGAAAGGCCTAAAAATTCGGTTGCTTTGCGCCTCCCGTTAGTACCCTAAGAGGGCGCTAACAGGACGCAAAGCAACTAGCGCCTGGCGCTGCGGCACATAGCGCCGCGATATTATCTCGCAGCGCCCCAAGAGGGAGGTGGGGCACTTCCACTAGCGCCCCGCCTCCCTCTTGGGGTGCTACCAGTGAATTTCGGCTGCAGGGGCGCTAATTTTTTCAGGGCGCTAAAAGTAGCGCCCTGGCGAAGTTAGCGCCCCAAAAGGGGCACAATCCAATTTTTCCCCCAAAGGATCTTAGCTCTGAAAATCAAGAAGTAGAATCAGTTTGGGTGGAGCTAAGAAACAGCAAGGGGCAGAAAACATTGGTGGGAGTTGTTTATAGGCCCCCAAACAGTAGTTGTAATGTAGGGCAGAGTATAAATCAGGAAATTAGAAACGCATGTAACAAGGGTAATAAAGTGATCGTGGGGGACTTTAGTCTACATGTAGACTGTGCAAACCAAATTTGCAGTAATAGTGTGGAGGACGAATTCATGGAATGTATGCAAGATAGTTTTCTAGATCAGTATGTTGAGGAACCAATTAGGGAACAGGCTATTTTAGATCTAGTATTGTGCAATGAGAAAGGGTTAATTAATAACCTTGTCGTAAAGGGGCCTTTAGGGAAGAGTGACCATAATATGATCGAATTTTATATTTGAGTTTGAAAGTGATTTAGTTAAATCCGAAACTAGGGTCTTAAATCTAAACTACGTAGGTATGAGGGGCAAGTTGGCTACGGTAGATTGAGAAAATACGTTAAAAGTTATGACAGTAGACAAGCAATGGCTAGCATTTAAAGAATTAATACATAATTTACAAAAAATATACATTCCTTTAAGGCACAAAAACCCCACAGGAAAAGTGGTTCAACCATGGCTAACAAGAGAAGTTAAAGATAGTATTAGATCAAAGGAAGAGGCTTATAATGTTGCCAAAAAGAGTAGTAAGCCTGAAGATTAGGAGGATTTTAGAATTCAGCAAAGGAGGACCAAGAAATTGATAAAGAAAGGGAAAATAGAATGAGAGTAAATTAGCGAGAGACATAAAAACAGACTGTAAAAGCTTCTATAGGGATGTAAAATGGAAAAGATTAGCGAAAGTAAATGTGGGTCCCTTACAGGCTGAGACAGGAGAAATTAAAATGGGGAATAAGGAAATGGCAGAGAAATTAAACAAGTACTTTGTGTCTGTCTTCACAGAAGAAGATGCAAAAACCTTCCCGGAAATAGTGGAAATCCGAGGCTCTAGCGAGAATGAGGAACTAAAAGAAATTAGTATTAGTAAAAAAATAGTACTGGAGAAATTAATGGGATTGAAAGCCAGTAAATCCCCATGACCTGATGACCTACATCCTAGGGTTTTGAAAGAGGTAGTTATAGAGATAGTGGATGCATTGGTTGTCATTTTCCAAAATTCCATAGATTCTGGAAAGGTTCCTGCGGATTGGAAGGTGGCAAATGTAACCCCACTATTTAAGAAAGGAGGGAGAGAGAAAACGGGGAACTACAGACCAGTTAGTCTGACATCAGTAGTAGGGAAAATACTACAATCTGTTATTAAGGATGTGGTCACAGGGCACTTAGAAAATAGTAATAGGATTGGGCAGAGTCAACACAGATTTATGAAAGGGAAATCGTGTTTGACGAATCTGTTAGAATTTTTTGAGGTTGTAACTAGCAGAATAGATAAGGGGGAACCAGTGGATGTGGTGTATTTGGATTTTCAGCAGGCATTCGATAAGGTGCCACACAAGAGGTTATTAAACAAAATTAGAGCTCATGGGATTGGGGGTAATATACTAGCATGGATTGAGGGTTGGGTAACACAGAAAACAGAGAGTAGGAATGAACGGGTCATTTTTGTAACTGGTGGGGTACTGTAAGGATCAGTGCTTGGGCCTCAGCTATTCACAATCTTCATCAATGATTTGGATGATATCCAAGTTTGCTGATGATACAAAGTTGGGTGGGAATGTAAGTTGTGAGGAGAATGCAAGGAGGCTTCAAGGGGATATAGACAGGCTATGTGAGTGGGCAAGAACATGGCAAATGGAATATAATGTGGAGAAATGTGAAGTTATCCACTTTGGTCGGAAAAATAGAAAAGCAGGGTATTTTTTAAATGGTGAGGGATTGGAAAATGTTGGTGTTCAGAGGGACCTGAGTGTCCTTGTACACGAATCACTGAAAGTTAACATGCAGGTACAGCAAGCAATTAGGAAAGCAAATGGTATGTTAGCCTTTATTCCAAGAGGATTTGAGCATAAGAGTAAGGACGTCTTACTGCAATTATATAGGGCCCTGGTGAGACCACACCTGGAGTATTGTGTACAGTTTTGGTCTCCTTACCTAAGGAAGGATATACTTGCCATAGAGGGAGTGCAACAAAGGTTCACCAGACTGGTTCCTGGGATGGGGGGATTGTCTTATGAGGAGAGATTGAGGAGTCGAGGCTTATATTCTCTATATTTTAGAAGAATGAGAGGTGATCTCATTGAAACATACAAAATTCTTACAGAGCTTGACAGGGTAAATGCAGGGAGGATGTTTCCCCTGGCTGGGGAGTCTAGAATCAGGGATCACAGGCTCAGAATAAGAGGTCAGCCATTTAGGACTGAGATGAGGACAAATTTCTTCACTCGGAGGGTGGTGAATCTTTGGAATTCTCTACCCCAGAGGGCTGCAGAGGCTCAGTCGTTGAGCATATACAAGGCAGAGATCGATAGATTTTTGGATATTAAGGGAATCAAGGGATATGGGAATAGTGCAGGAAAGTGGAGATGAGGTAGAAGATCAGCCATGACCTTACTGAATGGCAGAGCAGGCTCGAGGGGCCAAATGGCCTACTCCTGCTCCTATTTCTTATGTTCTTATGTAATACAATTATGGACATAAATCCCAACTGTTAGTATGTTTTCTTTTATTGCATTAACTATGTTCTTAATACAAGAGCTACCAACAATACTGACCAACCCACAAGTGAAAGCGGCTGTAAGATTCCAGACTGTGCCCCATTAAATAAGTTACTGAGTGACACAGGAGTCAGTGGAAATACTAAGCAACTTGGATTGTCTAGCAAGTCTGAATATGATATCAGCAGAGTGTTGCAGCAGTGAGGTGACAGATGGATTGATTGCACCAGTTTCTAAGGTCTTGAAAAGGAATCACGTAAGGAATCTGTGTAGTCACTATGTAGGTTGTAAGAATGTGTTGTGTCGGTTGAATGGCTACACATTGTTTTCTGAGAGAGAGACTCAATGGGATGCAACAACATTCAACATTATTGCAGTTAAAGAAGCTTTATGCTTTTACTTATTAATTATACACTAGTAGATTTTCTGCGGCACTCTTGTGCCCTTTCTTCTCCTCCCCCCATCTCCCCCAGTCTGTTCTCAGCTTCCTGGGCTGGAGTCCTGGAGAAATAAATAATGTCAGGAACTCTTTTAGCCCAACATTCTATTTATTCATTTTGGCAGGAGTGAGGCTGAACAAACTGACGACTTTATGCATTTGCACAGCTCTGCATGATGGGGAGTGGGGCAGAGGCAGGGCTGAGGCCTGGCCCTAGGAGTAAGTCCCTCTATGACAACACCCCTCCTTACCTCCTCAACATCCTTCTTAACAATCTGGAACACTCTCCCTAAAGCTCTCCACTTGCTAGCTCTCTTTCTTCAAAAACTTGAAACCGTCCTTCTTTGCCTTTTTGTCACCACCTCAGCCTTCTACTCAGTGTCCTATTAGTTAGTTATTATCACTTCTATGAAGCCTGTTGGTACATCTTATTATGTTAGTTACAGGTGCTATAAAAGTGAAACTTGTTGTTAAGGTTAGGTAAGTTGGATGAATGACGGACTAGATAGAAGGTCAAACATACTTATTATCTAACCTAACCTCACTTTGAAACAGAGTACTTACATGTAATCTGATATTGCTCTTCATTCCCATCTGAAAGACATTTCCCAGATCCATGATTGATGGTTTTAGTTTCATCAACTTTAGAAAATATGGAAGAGAAGGCCATTCAGCCCATTTATCATAGAATAGTACAGCAAAGAAGGAGGCCATTCGGCCCATTGAGTCTGCGGGCAACACGGTGGCATAGTGGTTAGCACTGGTGCCTCACAGCGCCAGGGACCCGGGTTCGAATCTGGCCTTGGGTGACTGTCTGTGTGGAGTTTGCACATTCTCCCCGTGTCTGCGTGGGTTTCCTCCGGGTGCTCCGGTTTCCTCCCACAGTCCAAAAATGTGCGGGTTAGGTTGATTTGGCTATGATAAATTGACCCTTAGTGTTAGGGGGGGATTAAATATGTGGGGTTACAGGGATAGGATGGGATATGTTAGGGGGAATTAAATACGTGGGGTTACGGGGATAGGGTGGGATATGTGTCGGTGCAGGCTCGATGGGGATTCTGTGTGAGAAAGCAGGGACAGGGTACTGGATTTGGATGATCAGCCATGATCGTATTGAATGGTGGAGCAGGCTCGACGGGCCGAATGGCCTACTCCTGCTCCTAGTTTCTATGTTTCTATGTTTTCGAAGAGCAATCCAGTTACTCCTACTCCCCCGCTCTTTCCCCATACCCCTGCAATTTTTTCTCCTTCAAGTATTTATTCAATTCGTACGAACATACGAAATTAACGGGAAGGAAAATACCAGCCAGTCTATCAAGCCTGCCCACACACTCATGATGGGTGGAGCATCAGGACTAAACACTTCTTCCCTCTCCCCTACCTCCCATCACCCCCGCAGCCATGTAATCTTCTGGTAGAGGCAAAAAAACCCAGGGCCAATAAGGGAAAAAATACTCTGTAAAATTCCTCTCCGACCCCCTCAGGCGATCGAAACCGGTCCAGGAGATCACAGGGGCTTTATGTCCATAATTGTAACACCGATGCAGTTCACTATACAACATGAACTAGATAAGTAACGTGCACAGCAGCATAGCATCTTGGAGCATTATCACCAAGGGCAGCAGCGTGACTGAACACAGGGTGGCATCAGTGGCCTGACCAAAAGATAGAAAACAGATCCAGCTCTCCCAGTGACTTCCTGGGTAAATACCTCACAAAGTGTAGAAATGAGCCATGGAAGATCCCAGTTTCGACCTCAGTAGATGGGCATTAGCTGGGAAAGGGAGTGCAGGTGAAGCCCAGGAACCGAAGCTCTGGGAATGAGTAGATGCTGGATATGGTACGGTGGCACCCACTATGAAAAAATGGCGGTTGGATATCTTCTTGGTAGTTGCCCTGCCCATTTCAATTGGTTGGAGTCTGTAACGTGTTTTAGCTGATGGTTGGACTCTGTCACACCTTGTCCCCCTACTGTTGACAGTTTTGTCAATAAAAGATGCTGGACCAACGAAGCTCGAGAAAGCTGACAGGGACACAGTGTGACAGACAAAGTTCACAACAGATGCAAAAGTTATATAGCTAGATAGAATATGTGTGTTTTTGCTTGTGTATTCCGATGTCTCTAATCCAGTGGGAGCTGCTTCCCTCTGCGGTTCAGCTGCATGGTGAGACTGCCATATCTGTTAACCCCGACATGTTGCCAGAAGAAACCGGGGCTACAGGTGGGCAAGAACATTCTGCCGCAGTGTGATCACCTGGTAATATTGAAAATGGCAGCTCTTGGATGGTAACAGGAACACAATTAAGGTTGTAATTTTTTTTTTAATTGACACATCACTGGAATTGCATTGTGTGTAAGGAATCTGTCAGTAGATACCACAATGGGGTCATTGTGATGCTGAACATGTGGATCTCAGACAGCTCTTTCTGCCCCGGGTCCTGGAGTGCTAGCTCTTTGTCCTGCATCTATAAAGAATGGCTGTCTGGGTAAGGTAGCGGAGGATGGCTAGCGTTTGTGGAGCTATACCTGACCAAATAGTCAGCACCTTCAGGAGAGAAGGGGAAAAAATGAACAAGGAGCTAGTGCCACCTATCCAGGACATAGAAGGCAAAAAGAGCTATCTGAGGTCCACAATGTTCAGCATCACAATGACCGTTTGTGGTATATATTGACAGATTCCTTAAACATGCTGCAATGCTCAGTCTGCCTATACTGTCTTGGCTGTGCTCTTTGTTGTAGGGAATAATGTGAATAGATTTTGTCTGGGTTTAAATTGTGAATTCTGGGAGATTCTCTCATTGCTAACTTACCTGACGAAGGAGCGAACTGCTTCGAAAGCTTGTAAAATTAAATAAATCTGTTGGACTATAACCTGGTGTTGTGCGACTTCTCATTTTTGCCTATACAAAGACACTGATGGGGAGCATTTGTGATGCTTCCTCACACTTGAGGCTTGGTAAAATAAAACGCATTCTGTGACATTAATTTGATAAAAGGCCCGACTACGGTTGCCAGCTCTGGTTGGACGTATTCCTAGAGGTTTCATCACGTGACCTCCCACCTCCAACCGCCCCACCCAGTCAAACAGCTTTTCTCTCCCATCTCCAATATTTTTATAACTAATAAACAAAAGTGTTGAAAGAAAATGAAGAAAACAATTGCCGCGAAATTCGGCTCCTTTGCGCCTGTCGTTACTGCCTCCAGGGGACGCTAATGGGGTGCAAAGGGCTTATCGCCTGGGCGGGGGCGCTACTGAGGTGCTAGCCGATAGCGCCGCGCCCCCGCCAATAGCGCGACCCGCACTGCCATTTTATTTTTTGGAGCCGACCTCCAGGTCGGCCCTCTGTGGCAGCCCTTGGCGTGGTCCGTGGCCGCCATCGCACAGCCCGGCACCGCATCTCAGTGCCGGGCTGCAGCCACGGCACCACGCCACTTTGGTGGGCTAGTGTGGGCCATCGGAGGCCCTGCAGAGCTCGCAGTGTCCCTCCCCTTTAACGGAAGGAGAGGGGCGCTGAAACGCATCAGTGCTACATGGACCGGCCGCGTAGCGCTCTGGCGCTACTGTGCTTTGCGCCCCCGACACCACCCCGAGAGGAAGTGGAGCGCCCGAGATAGCGCTCCGCTTCCTCGCTGGGGCGGTAAGCCCAATTTAGCGGCCGGGGCAGTACTTCCGCGCCAGGCGCTGAATCTCCGGCGATAATTCGGTTACCAGCCCCAAACGGGGCGTAACCGAATTTCGCCCCCAATATTTTTTTAAATGCCCCTATGATATTTCTCCTTGGTTGCTCGCAGCAGTGTCCAGCAGATGAATCTCTAGTTCCTGGAGACTCCAGGACAATCCTGGAGGGTTGGCAACACTCGACCCGACTGAAACCATAAGAGGTCTGGAAAGTACCAGTGGTCTGGATTTGGCTCAGATTCATCATTTGTAACCCAGGGCCTCCGATACTGTACACAAATTCACAAGCAGCTGAAATCTGACACCAGCCTGAAAGCAATAGATGTTTTTGTTACACAGGAATTTTGCATTCAAACTTTTTTTTTTAAATGAGTGAACCTAAAAAATTCCACATCAGTCCTAAAGGAATATCTGAGATTCTGAAAACTTTATAATGAGTGCACAGTACATATCAGGCAATGGAAAGAATCTAAGAGCTTTTAAAATTCCTTTGTTTGGTCCAAGACAGATTTGTAAGGGATATTGGAGAAGGGTAACAGCAACAAGCGTTGATGTGGACAGTCTGCAGCCAGAATACAGTCAGTGCAAAAGAAAATGAAGCTGCTTACTCGAGCGTCTATTGTTCTGGCTCAACTCTACATAGTTCTGAGGATGCTTTCAATATCGCGTTGCAGAGGAAAGCAGAACAGCCAGTGATAGTACTGCACTTCATTATGCTACAGCTGAGAGGCTGTAATATGAAAATCAAAACACAAAAGGATAGAATGATGTCTAGGTCAGTAATGCCAAAATAGCCTCTGTGCAGTTGTCTCAACTTTTGTTTTGGGGGGCGGAGAATTTAATTGTATTCATCAATTTAAGGAATGGACCACATTTCCACTTCTCGCACCCAGTGCCAGCATCAAACCCTCCCTGGTCATGTGCAGCACCATTTAGATATAATATAAAGCTCCCTCTACACTGTTCCAACAATGTGCCTTTACTCCAACTGTATGAGGGCATTCATTACTGCAACAGTGTGAGATTTCCATTTTCCATATCGACCATAACTGGGGCCTCCCTCTGAGTGAAACTTCCAACTTGGTGCCAAATTTACAGTGCTTTTGCCCTGCGTTTCTGGGTAGAGAATGTTCAAAATACTTTTTGCTTAGATCGCTTACAGAACTCGGGGATTTGGAATGGAACTATACAAAATGGACCTGTTTCCCTTTCACTAGCTGCATCATATTGATTCTGTAGCTCGTGGTATTATTGTATTATATCCAGTATGTCCCCTGCACTACGTTGTAAATAATCTGCCTCATACTATGTTGTGTCAGTGTTCCGTCTACTGTTTTCTCCTGTTAATTTGTACTCTGTCCCTTGTGTTGTGTCTGTTTGTGCAGGGACCCACTGTAAACAAGCTACTAAACTAGAATGTAACAGATGATCTCAGCCGGATTAAACTCTGATATCTGATTTAGCAAATACAAAGCCTAAAATGGTCAGAATAGACTACTGGGTCTTGGAGTGTGGGGTGGGGTGGGGCGATGGGTGGAGGAGTACCTAGCCAAAGACCAGAGGAATTACCATTTTTCTCATTTCAACACAAAAACAATCATTCCCTGCTCTTCCTGATGCAGAGTAAACACTCTATCCACTTTAAAATACTGACACATTCAGTTTGAGAAGATGGGACTCAGTCCGGTGTCTAATGTTACCGAACCTATAACTCACACATGCTTTCTCACCAGAGTTACCAACATGACCTCTTCATTCACAAATCTGCAGTTCACCTGCCATGAATTAATGATCCAAAATGTAACATTTCCCAGAGAGACTAAGTTGTATAATGGCAAAAACTCTTCAACTCTTCCCTTCGTTGCTCTCACGCTCTGTTGTGATTGTAAAGTGAGCACAGGGGTGATGGGTGAACAGGACTTGGTGCGAGTTAGGACATGGGCAGCCGAGTTTTTGATGACCTCAAGCTTATGGCACAAAGAGTGCAGTACCCCATGCCTCATTAATTGCCCCCCACATGCTGCACAGCCTAAAATGAGCAGAAAAAGCTGTACCAATGCAGCATCCAATAGCATCAAATGGCCCTGTTTGGCTGCCACCTCAAGTAGAACATGGGAGGCCAGCCAGAGGTGCGTTGGAATAGTCAAGTCTAGAGGTAACAAAGATATGGATGAGGGTTTCAGCAGTAGATGAGCTGAGACAGGGGCGGAGAAACTAAGTGACACTTTTAAATAAATATTACTTGGGATGGATTTAGATTAGTTGGCGATCAACAAAAGAACATTACTGGCACAGCACTGCCAAGCCACTAAAAGAGATAGTTAAAGTCCTGACTTACAGAACCCCTCCCCTACAACTCCTGCACCTGAGCAACAACAGAACAAGAAGCCCATACCTGGCAACAGGCCGTTTGATGCTATTGGATGCTGCATTGGTACAGCTTTTTCTGCTCATTTCAGGCTGTGCAGCATGTGGGGGGGGGCAATTAATGAGGCATGGGGTACAGCACTCTTTGCACCATGAGTATCCTTGCAGTGTGCACACATACACCTACTATGCAGACACTAGAGAGCAAAGGTCGACACTACACTCAGATCGTGCCCTCGCTTCCCTGTTTGGCTGCCACTTCCATCTTGTATTCCAGTGGGAGCACGTCATGACTCGCTTCATGTGCTCATTGCCATATCAAACTACCCATTGTCTGATATCAGCAAAGCCCATTCACAACCATTGGGTGGCAACAGTATGTACGCTGATTGGTCCAGGTGAGGGATAATCATGATGCTCTTGGTGACGAGCCTCAGTTCTCCAACAAAACTTTCCTGGGTCTAATGCCAGGTGCACTTTAAGCCCTCTATCATCATTCTTATGTCACTGCTACAGATATGGGTAGGCCTTTTTTTTGCCAATTATTACCCGTTGTTTCCTCTCATGAAGGCATTGACTCCTTGCTGGGTACAAGTTCCACAGGCACTGGTTGCCCTCTGGTACCTTGGCTGAGTGTCCACTTTTTATGTGATTATTGGCAGGCCTTTGATTGTGGGAGGCATTACAGCCAAGTCCGATCCTGTCCTCACCCAATGTTCACATACTTTCTGCTAGGGGTCACTGCATAGTGAAGAAACACCCGGGCTGTTTTTCCCCTTCTCCCTAGCCTGGGGGCACCCATACTGCCATGGATCAAACTTGGATTTCCTGGTCTGTGTGATTTTACCACCTGAGCCATCGAGGAAACTCAAGTATGGGGGTTGAAAAATGGGACTGATATCTAAGATTCATTGGGTGAAAAATTGAGTCGCGCCCCCTTTGGGGCGCTAACTTTGCCGGGGTGCTACTTTTAGTGTCCCGGAAAAATTAGCACCCCCGTGACGGAAATTGAGTGATAGTGCCCCAAGAGGGAAGCAGGGTGCTACTGGAAGCGCCCCGCCTCCCTCTTGGGACGCTGTGAGGGAATATCGCGGCGCGGTATTGCAGGCCTTCCTCCTCTTCTTAGAGGGGAGGGGTCTTGCGCAGTGCCCCCAACTGGGCCCCCGGGGATCGGGAGTGCTGGCAAAAGAGCCCGGCACTCAAGAGAAGTGCCGGGCTCATGGAGCGCTGCCGGCACTCCGCGGGGGGGGGGGGCGGGTAAGGAGGCCGGGGACGGGAGCGAAGGCAGGTGCTGGCAGGCGGCCAGCAACAAAAATGGCTGCCTGGCACCTCGCCTTTAAATAGCACCTCCCCAGCCGCAGGTAGGCCCCCCTGACCCCGTCGGACATAGCGTTCGGCGGTAAGTCAGGGGGCGCTACCGAAGATCGTGGCCTGGGCGCGAGCGGATCGCTGCGCATGGCAATGATGTCATCGCCGGCGGCGCAGCACCGCAGGGCACTACCGGTTACCGCCGCCGCTAACCTCCCGCTGAATTTTGCGGGAGGCGTTGGCAGCGCCGCGCCCAGGCGCGAGTTGCTTTGCGACCCGTTAGCGCCCTCTTAGGGTCCTAACGGGAGGCGCAAAGCAACCGAATTTTTCCCCCATTACCTTATTAGCAACTACTTAGAAATTTCTGATGAGTGTAGAACTTGGGAGATTTAACAATCAGTAATGAGGAGTTCTTACCACTAGTATCTCATTGAAATATGCACCAGTTAAAAGAAAGCTCCACAGCCAATAACATACTTTTGAAGTGTAAAGTAGGCAAATGCAGCAGCCAATTAGTGCACAGCAAGGTCCGACAAATAGTAATAAGGTAAGTAACCAGACGAGCTGTTTTTGGTGTTCTTGGTTGAGGGATAAATATTGGCCAGGAGAACTCCCCTGCTCTTTTTCAAATACTGCCATGGGATCTTTTACGCCCACCTGAGAGGGCAGATGGGGCCTTGATTTCACGCCTCATCCATAAGAGATTAAAACATAATTAATATTTAATATCTATTTTTAACTGTTCCTTTTCTTGAATATATTCGTTTGAAATATAAGTGCAGATGCTTTGCTTTCATCAGGTTACTGAATCTCAGGGCTGGATTTTGCCAATGGGGAGCTTTTGGAGGCGGGACTCCCACTTGCCGGGTTTCAGTCCCGCCTCCATCAACTTCTGGCCAACCCACGCTATTTTCCCTTAGTTGACCTTGTTAAGCCCGTCCAGCGGGCTTAGCAGGCCAATTAAGGGAAAGCCGGTTACAGAGAACGTCAGCGTATGACGTTTCATCTGTCAAAGATGAATTGTCATCATTTGATAGCTCTGTGAAGCTATCAAACACTGACATTCTCTGTAGTTTGATGAGTTCTTGAATTCAAGACCTCATCAAACCTCTTTCTTTTGCAGAAATTAGATGGTTGTTGCATTGGAGAATGCAACGGTCATCTGTCATCTCTGCCGCGGAGTTGCGAGACTCTCTGCATACCCACCGATTGAAGCCTGCAGGAAGAAACAAAGGTAAGTACACTTACACTTTCTAACACTTTGCACTTACCTCAGATACTCAGCTCTCCACACTTGCACCCATCACTCACCTCCACAGCACACTTTTGGACCCCTCCGACCCCCACAGACCCACTACTCGCCTCGGTGACCCTGGTGGGTTTCGGAGCCTTCGGGAAGCCCGCACTTGTGTGGGCAAAATGGGGATAATCCTCTTATCTGCCTGTTAACTACCTGTTAACAGGCAGTTAAGTGGCTGTAATCCCCTTCCCGCCTCCAAAGAGACGGGACTCGGCGCGGGACGGCTTCTCGCCTCCTGGCAAGATGGCACGGGGGCGGGTTGGGCACCCGCCCCCAAATTCTGCCATTTTCCTGGCAGTCCCGCCTCCATACCCGCCTCCCCAGGGCTGGCAAGATCCAGCCCAAAGAGTGCACAGGGTCTAAACTAACCTTATTGACACAGTTATTAACCCTGATGGACTTTAATGGGTTTTGATTATTTACCAAATGTTTAACTGTTGGGCTTATGGATTCACTCCCGGCAGTTCCTCCAAAAGCGCCCATGACAGTTGACACCTTTTGCCAAGACAAGCTGGTCAGGAGATGGATAGGGTTGGGGCAGGGAATTGAACATGCCTTAAGTCTTGATGTTCAATTTGCTGCTAGTAAAAGCTCATCTTAAATTTAACAGCCTTTTAATAGTTAACACTTCCGCACCATGAGACAAAGTAGCAAGCGAAAAGAATTAAAACTAGATTTTTGGTATCTGGTTTATATCTTAGGGATTTACAGACAAAATAAAACAGCATCAGGTCGAAAACCAGATGGGTGGTGATCCCAACAGTATTAATGTTTACAGATGGTTATTTTTAAATAACAGAAATAGAAACAGTTTTTTAAAAAAGGGCCTGCAATGTTGACGTTGTCTTTTAAGGGGACTTTTTCATCCAACTAAAGTAACTTTTCTAAATTTAAAAAGAAATTACAAAAATTACTTTCTTTTGATATATAAAATATATTCCTTGCTCTCCCGGTTTTCCTCCTTCTCTCCTCTCTATAAAGTGATGATTCATGTAAGGCCAATCCTCCAGTACCTTGTCCTAGCGGCCATTCTTCATGCGACAGGATATCCGACCATCACAACTGATCTCACCTGAATCCACAAACATGAATTTTCCAGCAAGGGTCACTGGATAGCAGGAACCCTGTCTAATTGTTTTTGTTCTGTTAGGAAGGATATATTGGCTTTGGAAGGAGTGCAGCGTAGGTTTCCCAGAATGATACCTGGACTTCAAGGGTTAAGTTACGAGGAGCGATTACACAAATTAGGGTTGTATTCCCTAAAATTTAGAAAGTTAAGGGGTGATCTGATCGAAGTTTTCAAGATATTAAAGGGAACAGATAGGGTAGATAGAGAGAAACTATTTCTGCTGGTTGGGGATTCTAGGACTAGGGGACATAGTCTAAAAATTAGAGCCAGACCTTTCAGGAGTGAAATTAGGAAACACTTCTACACACACAGGATGGTAGAAGTTTAGAACTCTCTTCCGCAAACGGCAATTAATGCTAGATTAATTGTTAATTTTAGATCTGAGATTGATAGCTTTTTTGTTAACTAAAGGTATTAAGGGATATGGGCCAAAGGTGGGTATATGGAGTTAGGTCGCAGATCAGCCATGATCTCTTTGAATGGCGGAACAGTCTCGAGGGGCTGAATGGCCTGCTCCTGTTCCTATGTTCCTATGTCACCTCCCTAGCCTAGGGACAGTGAATCCAATTTCACAGCTCCAACGACTGGCCTGGCTGAGATCAGCTAACTCAGCACAGACCAGGGATCGAACAACCACTTGCATTTATATAGCTTTTTTATTGCAGAGAAACATCAAAGGTGTTTTATAGAGAGAAGAAAATAAGAATGGAAGTCATGGCATGAAAAGAGAGGTAGAAGAGTTGACCATAATAGGTTATTAAGAAGGTCTTTTAAAGGCCGGGAGAGAAGTAGAAAGGTGGAGAGGTTGGGGGGGGGGGGTTTCAGAGAGGGGGGGGGGGGTTTCAGAGAGTGGTGGGGTGGGTTTCAGAGAGTGGTGGGGTGGGTTTCAGAGAGTGGTGGGGGGGGGGGGCGGTGGTTTCAGAGAGTAGGGCTGAAGCGGCTGAAAGCTTTGCCACCAATGATGAGCTGTAGGAGGCGGGGCTGCACCGAAGAACAAAGGAACAGGAGTAGGCCATTCAGCCCCTCGAGCCTGCTCAGCCTATCAATTAGATCATGGTAGATCTGTACCTCAACCGACCAGAGTTGGAGGAGCGAAGGGTGCTGGAGATGGTGTGAGGCTGGAAAAAATTGCAAAGTTAGGGTGGCCGAGACTATAAAGAGATTTCAAGATGAGAACGAGGACCTTCCTGGAGTATATAAGGCTCAGTAGCACATCAGGAAGTGCATTTACCCACTGAACCACCAGACTGGGCATTATATATATATATATTTTTTTTATATAAGCCATTTGTTAATCTTCACTCCCCTGGTTTAGTTCCTTAGGCCTCTGCCACTGGCATGTGTAAATGGCCCACGGTTTCACTCCCTCTGATTTTCTCTCCTAAAATAAAACAGCTGTCATCTATTAAACCCCCAGCACATGATGCGGTGGGGGGGGGGGTGGAAGTGATTGTTCACCATGTGTGAAAATCACAGTCACAAACCACATCCTATTACTCTGTGGCACAGCAGAGAATTTCAATGAGCTCCTCATTATACTTGAATTGTCCTCCTGAGGACACACACTGGGTCAGAAAAAATATATATTTAAAAAATCTGTTTCCTGATGTTAGACAGAGTTCCTCTGGTACTTCTGGTGTTTTGGAACAGCCTAAGCATTCTGGAAGGGACGATCAACTGCAACTCGATAACAGTGCCGAAGGCTGACAAGGAGAGACACACGCAACTTGTGTGTTGTCACAAAAGAGACATCTGCTGTACCAGATATGGAAACGGCTGCCAAACAAAAGGAGATCTGTATCCAAAGTCAGCACACACTCGGTGATGGATTCATGGACGGACTGAAGTCCCCAACTCTCCATTACCTAAACAAAACTTGAAAGGGAAGTTGGGCATGTTGAGATATAAACAAGAGTGCAACTGGAAAGGAAATTGAAACTAAATTCTGAGACTCAGAAAACATCATTCAGATGTTTGTCACTTTGGTTCTTGCCTGGTTTTTTTTCCCCCTTACAATTCGTTCTGTCCTCAGTTACTGGGATACAGTTTCACGGGGGCCAGGCACCCTCCGGTACCTTGGCCAAGTGACCATTCTTCATGTGCAACTCTGGACTGTTAATATTGGCAGGCTATTTGACCATGTGGGGCATTGTGGGAACCTGATCCGGTCCCGACTTGAGATTTATGCAACTGCATTTTACAGAAGGAGGTCACTGAATAATGGTCAGGAGCAAGCACTCTGTCTGATTACTCGCCTTCGTGATCCAGCAGCGCTATAGCAGTTGCCTCCTGTAATGACTCAGTTACACAGCAGGCAGTGCAGTTACCAGCTGAGCCATCAGAAGACGGACACTTATCTTCAGTGCAGAATACAGGTAATTATATTTTTCTTCTGAAAGTTTTGTATAAAGGGTATATAAACCTCGTAAACATGCAAAAAAAAAATCAGGAAATGGCTGAAAGGAGGTCACACAATAACAGCAGCGACAAGAAAATGGGATGGATGGTGGAGATTCAATGTGTAGTATTATGAGTTCCCAACCTCAGTCTTAGCATCAAAGAGAACTGTCGAGCAGACTGCAGGCTATTCCCCAGAGGCATCAACAACAGAAAAATCACAAGGTGAGCTGCTCTGACCCATTCCCGCACCCTTCCCGAAGGGCAATTTCAGAGCAGCATTAATGCCGGCCAGCTCTCTTGACCCAGATGGTGCATGTGAGGAGGGATGTCCAAAAGAGGAAGATGAGAAAATAAAACAAAATGGCAAAAAGTTTACATAAATAGATACACAAATGTAAAATAGAAACTTATTTTGTTATGATTGAATTTAATGATATTTGAAAGGTAGTTTGTGGTTTGGCAGAGCAAGTATTTAAAACAAGAGAGACATATAAGGTAAACTTCTGTTATTGGAAAGCAGCACTGGATAAAATAGTACCTATGTCATTACATTTCTCAGTGCCAAAAAGCATAAAACAGAGTATTTATAAAGACCAAAATGACGCAGGTATCATGCTAAAAAAAAGTAACTTACAACAATATTAGCACTTTAAAGAGGTGGGCCAAAGCCTCTCTTTTACTGAAGAACTCCATAATTGATGACCCGCTGATGAAATTATGGAACACGCAACTTTGAAATCTCTGGAGTTCATGTCATGCTGACTGTGTGTCTTGCCCTGTAGTTTACTGGTGCCAATGTCACTGAAGGTACTAAAGACAGTATGATAGAATATTTCAAGAAAAGTCCATTATAACGTACTTTTGTCAGCAGGACTTTATAACTCTTCCATCTATGGGGCTTATGAATTATGAGTCTTTTTACAGTTGTGAAATAAGCCCAGTAATTTTCCACTGACCAGTACAATATACCCAAAATGTTCTTTCAATTTACTTAAAGTTGTACCACTTCATGCTTGCAATTTCTGAAGGTATTCACAGGAGAAAAAAAAACGAGGGGCTGGATTTTCTCAGCCCCGAGGAGGCGGGTATGGAGGCGGGACTGCAGGTAAAGTTGCAGAATTTGGGGGCGGGTGGCAAACCCGCCTCCATCCCGCCTCCGTGCCCTCTTGCCAGGAGGCGGGAAGCCGTCCTGCCCCGGGTCCCGTCTCCTTGAGGTGGGAAAGGGATTAAAGCCTATTAACTGCCTGTTAACAGGCAGAAAATAGGATTATTCCCATTTTACCTTCCCAAGTGCAGGCGTCCCGACCTCGGGGAACCCCGCCAGGGTGGAGGAGACGAGTAGTAAGTTTGCGGGGGTCGGAGGTGCAATGTAGAGGTGAGTGATGGGTGCAAGTGTGGAGTGGTAAGTATCTAAGGTAAGTGTAAAGTGTTAGAAAATGTTCATTTACCTTTGTTTCTGCCTACAGCCTTCAGCCGCTGAGAAGCCGGAGTCCCAACATCTCCATTGTAGAGATCACAGACTGGCTGTTGCATCCTCCGATCCAACAGCCAGGTGATTTCTGCAAAGTTGAAAGGTTTGATGTGTCCTGAACACAAAGACTCATCAAACTACACAGAATGTAAGTGTTTGACAGCTTCACAGAGCTGTCAAACGCTGACATTTCTTCTTTCAAAAAACCTTGACAGATGGCACGTTAGACATTGACGTGCTCTGTCAATGACTTCCCCCTAATTGGCCTGCTGAGCCCGCTGTGCGGGCTTAACAAGGTCAATCAGGGGAAAAATCCCTCTGGTTGGCCAGAAGCTGATGGAGGCGGGATGAGAGCCGGCAAGCAGCAGTCCCGCCTTCAAAAGCTTCCCATTGACAAAATCCAGCCCATTGAGTCACTGCCCCTTGAGAGTTATGGGGCAAACTTTTCTCTACAGTTTCTTAAAGGTGGCATGCACTGGTGTTGTTGTTGAGTTACCTGATTTCAGTCGGTGCAGCAATTGGGCACAACATTTGGACTTAGTGCGCCACTGGGCTAGGGAAAGAAAAAATTAGCCAGGGCGCCTCTTCCTGCTCACTATCCAGTGACTCTTGCTAAAAAGAGTGTATGTCTGAATATCAAATGTGGACTGTAATATTATGGGGCTACAGAATTCAGGATAGCTGGTCTCAATCTCTAAAGGGTAAATTCAGTGAGGATCTGCTCTCAGCCTAGGCAGGAGTGCAGATTGGACAATCAGGCTTTGGCGTTAGATCCTATCTCTGACACATGGCCTCGCCCAGTGAGGCTCTGTGCCAAGAAGGGAGCCTCCGTGAATATACCCTTACATTCTTTAGTGTTCAGACTTAACAGTGGACTTTCTTCATGTATAACTCTGAGTGTGTGTAGCTGGATAACTCTGCTTTCATTGACTGATCAATTAATTTAACCTGTGCACATTTTACTAGAGTTATTGCACCATTATTAGAAAATATAATTGGTTCAGCTGTGATGCCCTCCAAGGTTGAGTGACCTGCTGCCACATGTCTAGGCTAACACATGAAGAATGGCTACTTTGAACAAGGTACTGAAAGGGTGTTGGTGCCCATGCAAGAATCAGAATATCCAGGAGAGGAGAGCGCCTTAATCCAGGGCCACCTGGGAACCAAATGCCTCTTTAAGTTATTTTCTTCTAATCTAAAAAAAAATCTTTGAATCACCCTTGTTTTTGTGCTGACTCCAATAACAACATCTGATTTTTTTGCCTGCGTCCCTCCTTCCCAACTCAGTCCCATAAAATCCCCGTTTGAAGCCATCATTCCACAAAATATTGATGGAATTTTAACATATTAAACTTGGACAAAGACATGCAGAGTCCTTGCCAAGCTAGCACTAGGAAATACATATCCTTGCCAATCTAAACCCTAAGTATGGCTGTCATCTTGATAAAATTTATTTAAGGCAAGATCTCAGGACAATGCAGAAAAGCAGACTGACTAACTATTGCAGAGGACAGACTTTTGTGGCGCAGTACTTTCAACACACTAATTTATGTTTCTGTTGCAGGTGTAAAGTTCACAATGAGGCACCCTGGATCAGGAAGTACAAGGGGGAAAAAAACAGTAAAACTATTTCAAAGGCACGCAGCAGAAAATCCAGCAAATTGATGACTACGAGATTTTGCTTTTATGGACTGGGGAATCTTTGAATCCAAGGACTTTGTATGACTGGAGAGGTTGTAGTTGGACCTTTTAGGTAGGTTCCTGCATGAACTTTTCTCTTAAGTTTGTTGCAATTATTACTTTTCCACAAATAAAGCAATTATACACGTATTCATTAAGTGGGGGGGAGGGGATTTGAATGGATAATAAACATATCGTAGAATCTTACACCACAGAAGGAGCCCATTTGGTCCATCGTGCCTGTGCTGGCTCTTTGAAAGAGCTATCCAATGAGTCCAAATCCCCCCGTCCTTTCCCAATAGCCCTGCAAATATTCCCTTTTCAAGTATATATCTAATTATGCAATCTATTATTTTCAGCAGCTCTCCAGAGGCTCAGTGCATAAATGCACTGCCCATTGCAGTGAAATTTAGGAAGATGCCACATTCTTAAATGGTTTTCCGTTTTAGGTAAATATACCAGCTCAATAATGGCCCGTATTTTCCGATGCCTATGGGTGTGTACGAGCTGTGTACACACCCGTAGGGACCTCGCAAGTGCCGGTTTCAGGCATGCGAAGCGCATGCGCTGAAAACCGGCACTTCCGATCTGCCAAGAATCCTCTTGACAGATCGCACGCCTGCCCTGGAGAAGGGCCTCTGCGGGTGGAGAGTTTCGCTTTCTGCAGAACCTCCGCCCGCTGAAATCCTTTAAAAATCTTACGCCTGGTAAAAGCAGGCGTAAGGCCTGCTTTTACTCGCATAAGAGTTTAAAAAAGTAAAAAAAAAATTTCCACTCATTTATAATTTAAAGTTTATTTTTAGCCCCGTAAAATTTTTTAATTTTTTTCCAAAAAATTTAATTTTTGTTTAAAATATTTAATTTAATGTAACTTTAACTAATTTTAAAAACGTGATTTAAAAAAAAAAATTATTTAGTGTTTTAATGTGTTTTTGGAGTGATCCCCATTCATACTTTTGACAGGTCTAAGCTGAGAGACCTGTCAAAAAGTATGAAGTGGGATTCCCTTCTTTCATTGGTTCCCCATGGCCCACGTGATCCCAGGGTGAACCGCATGCGCCCCTGGGATACCTGGGCCCTGCGCATTTCGAAGTGGAGAGGCCCAGGAGCGGAAATGTCCGGACCTCTGGAGCCCTCAGGTAAGGGCGTAGATTTTTTCCAGGAAGCCTCCGATCGGAAAACACGGGCCAATAAATCTAAGTGATTTGTGCCTTATTCAGAGTGGCATCAGCATGTTAACACCTGAAGCACTCGAGTCGCAGTTAACCAGGAAGTAATACCACTTGTATGATGGTAATTTAAATATTACACAAATTGACTCCTTTGAAGGTTCAGTTGATAAAGGCGTGGCCAGTATGTAACTGAGCCATATGGAAAGGTATGATCTCAGTCCATGCTGAGTTAGCTAATCTCAAATTGGGCAACAGTTAAAGTTCTGTAATTTGCCTAAACAGCCCTGGGTTATGGAGGGGAAAAATCATCCAGGTTTCCCACTCCTGGTCACTAACTGGGAGCGGGAGCAGGACTAGGGTGGGCAAGGGGCGGGCTGAGCGGCAAACATGCTCGCGTTAGTAGTGTGAGGCCCATCAGCTGCCCACCCGAAATGGGCGGAAAGTGGCAGCTGGCTAACTGGCGGGAGTGGAAGTTACAGGTGGCAGGGGGAGCCGGCTCGCACCAAAGGAAGGCTCACTGGCAAGAAGGTAAATTGTTGGGAGGGGTTTTTCGAAGGGTCTCGTCCAAAGAAAAGGTGGTGGGGAGGTCAGCCCAGGGCAGGGGCAGCAAAATACTGAGGATGCTGGAATCTGAAATAAAAACAGAAAATGCTGGAGATACTCAGCAGGCCAGGCAGCATCTGTGGAAAGAGAAACAGAGTTAACGTTTCAGGTCTGTGACCTTACGTCAGAACTGGAAAAAGTTAGAGATGTAACCAGGTGCAGAGGCAGGGAAAGGGTGGAGGGAAGGAAAGAACAAAAGGGACGGTCTGTGATAGGGTGGAAGGCAGGAGTGGTTAAATGCTGTAAATGGGAATGGCAGAATCAACAACTGCCGTCTGAAAAAATAGGGGCAGAGGTTATGGTCTGAAATTGTTGAACTCGATACTTGAGTCCAGAAGGCTGTAAAGTGCCTAATCGAAAGATGAGGTGCTGTTCCTCGAGCTTACGTTGAGCTTCGTTGGAACAGTGTAAGAAGCCGGGGACGGAGAGGTCAGAGTGGGAGTGGAGCGGAGAGTTAAAGTGACAGGCGACCGGAAGCTCGGGGTCACCCTTGCGGACTGAACAGAGGTGTTCCACAAAGCGGTCACCCAATCTGCATTTGGTCTCCCCAATGTAGAGGAGACCGCATCGTGAGCAGCGAATATGGTATACTAAATTGCAAGAAGTACAAGTAAATCGCTGTTTCACCTGGAAGGAGTGTTTGGGACCCTGGACAGTGGGAAGGGAGGAAGTAAAAGGGCATGTGTTGCATCTCCTGCACTTGCACGGGAAGGTGCCGGGCGAAGGGGAAGGGGTGTTGGGTGTGATAGAGGAGTGGACCAGGGTGTCGAGGAGGGAGCGGTCCCTTTGGAATGCTGAAAGGGGAGGGGAGGGGAAGATGTGTTTGGTGTTGGGTCACGCTGGAGGTGGCGGAAATGGCGGAGGATGATCCGTTGAATGTGGAGGCTGGTAGGGTGAAAGGTGAGGAAAAGGGGAACCCTATCGTGACTCTGGGAGGGAGGGGAAGGGGTGAGAGCAGAAGTGCAGGGAATGGAACGAACACAGTCGAGGGCCATGTCAACCATGGTAGAGGGGAATCCTCGGTTGAGGAAAAAGGAAGACATATTGGAAGCACTAGTATGGAGGGTGGCATCGTCAGAACAGATGCGGCGGAGATGGAGAAACTGGGAGAATGGAATAGAGTACTTACAGGATGCGGGGTGGAGGAAGTGTAGTCCAGGTAGCTGTGGGAGTCAGTGGGCTTACAGAGGATGTTTGTCGATAGCTTATCCCCAATGGAGACAGAGAAGTTGAGGAAGGGAAGGGAAGAGTCGGAGATGGACCATGTGAAGGTGAGGGAAGGGTGGAAATTGGAAGCATAGTGAATGAAATGTTCTAGTTCAGGGCGAGAGCAGGAGACGGCACCGATACAGTCATCAATGTACCGGAAAAAGAGGTGAGTGAGAGGACCTGAGTAGGACTGGAACAAAAAATGTTCCACATATCCCACGAAAAGGCAGGCATAGCTAGTGCCCATGTGGGTTCCCATAGCAACATCTTAAATTTGGAGGAAGTGAGTGGAATCAAAGGAGAAGTTGTTCAATGTGAGAACAAGTTCTGCCAGGCGGAGGAGGGTGGTGGTGGATGGGGACTGGTTGGGCCTCTGTTCAAGGAAGAAGCGGAGCGCCCTCAGGCTGTCCTGGTGGGGGATGGAGGTGTAGAGGGATTGGACGTCCATAGTGAAAAGGAGATGGTTGGGGCCAGGAAACTGGAAACTGTTAAAGTGGCGGAGGGCATCGGAAGAGTCGCGAATGTAGGTGGGAAGGGACTGGACAAGGGGAGAAAAAATAGAGTCGAGATAGGAAGAAATCAGTTTTGTGGGGCAAGAACAGGCTGAAACGATGGGTCTACCAGGGCAGTCCTGTTTGTGGATCTTGGGAAGGAGGTAGAAGCGGGCTGTGCGGGGTTGGGGGACTATGAGGTTGACAGCCGTGGAGGGAAGATCTCCAGAGGAGATGAGGTCAGTGACAGTCTTGGAAACAATGGTTTGATGTTCGGTAGGTGGGTCATGATCCAGAGGGAGGTAGGAAGAGGTGTCAGAGAGTTGGCGTTCAGCCTCTGCAAGGTAGAGGTTGGTTAGCCAAACAACAACAGCACCACTCTTGTCAGCAGGTTTAATGATAATGTTGGAGTTGGATCTGAGAGAACGGTGTGCTGCAAGTTCAGAGGAAGGTAGGGTGGAGTGAGTGAGGGGAGCAGACAAATTGAGACGGCCTGATGTCACGTTGGCAGTTCGGAATGAAAAGATCTAGAGAGGGTAAGAGGCCAGAGGGAGGGGTTCAGATAGAATGAGAATTCTGAAAGCGGGAGAAAGGGTCTGCTGTGCGGGGCGGGGGGGGGGAGACTCCTGGCCAAAGAAGTGGGCATGGAGACAAAGGTGATGGAAAAAGAGCTTGGCGTCGTGCCGAGCTCGAAATTCATTGAGGTGGGGGCGTAAAGGGATGAAGCTCAGGTCTTTGCTGAGGACCGATTGGTTGGGGTCAGAGAGGGGAAGGTCAGAGGGGATAATGAAAACACGGCAGGGGGTGAGATTGGAAGAAGGGATGGGGTCAGAGGAAAGTGAAGGGGAAGAAGGTGTCCAAGAGTTGTTGAAGCTTGCGATCCTTGACATCTGAAAGGAAGAAAAAAAGTTTTTTGTTAAAGCGCCGGATGAGGCGAAGGATGAAATGGAACTTGAGATAGTGAGTCGGTGCTGCTGAAGAGAGAGGTCGAGAGTGTGCACATGGCAGCTCATGGCGTTGAGCATGGATCTCAGGATGTGGCGAGAGCAGTAGTTCGAGGAACGCTGAATATCTTGAAGATATTCTGAATATCTTGGAGCGCTGAATATCTTGGAACTTTCCTTATGGCTTCCCCTCTCAGGCCAGGGTTAAAAGTGCAGTCGGGTCAGGTGAGGTCCTCTGCATATTTAAAGAAGGATCCCGTCGGCTTTGGGCTGGCGTCCTTTCCATATCCTCAGCAGAGCAGGTTAAAATTTAAGATGGCAGGATCTGGATGGGACATTGGCACATAAGCCATCGGGTCGAATTTAACTGCCCACCCGCCCAGTTTCCATCCAGGCAGGAAGGGTTAAAATCGGCCCTCTGGTTTGATGTTGATTGAGGACCCAGGTGTAATGCCGGGTCAACTAACCTCAACAATTACAGTAGACTCGACCTGGGTGAGTACTGGAGGATTACCAGTGCCTGTGGAATTGTACTTAGCAAAAAGTCTGTGCCTTCAGAAGAAATGGGGAGAAAATCAGGAAGAAACACAGAATAGTAGCATCAAACCCTTAAAATTCTATTTCTGCCTCTCTCTTTTTACTCAGTTATATTCCAAGTGTTTTCCTTCAATTGCCATCTTGATTTTTTTTTGTTTGTCTCTGACCAGATGTGCAAATCTAATGTATGTAATCCACTTTGCCCTTTTTGTTGGGAATCTACGCATTCCATATTCCAACCCTGTGATCGTCTCCTGTTCTAAGGGTAACAGAAATTGGCACTTTGTAAAAAAAAGTACATGTGAAAATGATTATAGGCAATGAAATGTTGAATGAATATGGGTCAACACAATCCAGCACATGGAAATACCCTCTACCTGGTTTGATCCAAAGTAGTTTTATCTGTAATCTGTGTTTATCGGACTGTTCATCAGGAAATAGTTCAGAGTAGCGTGTTTTGTACTCATGACGCTCTTGTCTAGGAAATAATGGTTTTGGTAGCTGTTTGTTTCTTTGCTAAACCATTCGCATTTCCAGATCGGCGTGTTGAAGACACACTATGAGAATCCTGTGGGCATGCAGTGGGGTTTTTCATGCACAAAGAACCCCTAATTAAAAATGGAAAGTGCAGCTTATCAGCAAAACAATAAGAAATTGAGGTATATTATACCTTTGTAGTATATTGTACCTTTAGGAGTGGGTCATGAAATCCTTCCCCAGTGTCGAGGGAAAGTCTGTGCATACTCACAATGTGAATGTGGCAGGCTGAGAGCTCAATCCACCCTCAGCCAACATACAACGTTGCAATTACTGGCAAGTTGGAGGCAGTCATTTAGCGTCCCACCAAGTGTTGTTCTCTGCCTCCAGCGGCATGTATACTGCCTCATTTATAGTGCAGCATATCTCACAAAGGAAATCAGTGTTGCTTTCCAGCCTTACTACACATAGCAATCAGGCCAGTCAAAAAAAACTTAACCCACAGATAGGAAAGCTTAATATTTGGTTGCGTACGAAATGCCATTAGAACAACCCTCCTAGCATTCAATAGGAACATAGGAACAGGAGTAGGCCATTCAGCCCCTCGAGCCTGTTCCGCCAGTCAATGAGATTATGGCTGATCTGTGACCTAACTCCATATACCCGCCTTTGGCCCATATCCCTTAATATCTTTGGTTAACAAAAAACTATCAATCCTCAGATTTAAAATTAACAATTGATCTAGTATCAATTGCCGTTTGCAGAAGAGAGTTCCAAACTTCTACCACCCTGTGTGTGTAGAAGTGTTTCCTAATTTCACTCCTGAAAGATCTGGCTCTAATTTTTAGACTATGCCCCCCAGTCCTAGACTCCCCAACCAGCGGAAATAGTTTCTCTCTATCTACCCTATCTGTTCCCCTCAATATCTTGAAAACTTCGATCAGATCACCCCTTAACCTTCTAAATTCTAGGGAATACAACCCTAATTTGTTTAGTCGCTCCTCGTAACTTAACCCTTGAAGTCCAGGTAGCATTCTGGTAAACCTACGCTGCACTCCCTCCAAGGCCAATATATCCTTCCTAAGGTGTGGTGCCCAGAACTGCTCACAGTACTCCAGGTATGGTCTAACCAGGGTTTTGTATAGCTGCAGCAATACTTCTACCCCTTGTATTCTAGTCCGCTAGATATAAAGGCCAGCATTCCATTAGCCTTTTTAATTATTTTCTGTATCTGTTCATGACATTTTAATGATCGATGTACCTGGACCCCCAAGTCTCTTTGGACCTCCACTGTTTTTAGCTTTTCACCATTTGGAAAGTACCCTGTTCTATCCTTTTAGGTCCAAAGTGGATTAGCTCGCATTTGCCTACATTGAAATCCATTTGCCATAGTTTTGCCCATTCACTTAATCTATCAATATCCCTTTGTAATTTTATGCTTTATCTATACTGCCTACAATGCTGCCTATCATTGTGTCATCGGCAAATTTGGATATATGACTTTCTATGCCATCATCTAAGTCGTTAATAAATACTGTGAATAGTTGAGTCATCAATACAGATCCTTGCGGGACACCACTAGTCACATCCTGCCAATTTGAGTACCTACCCATTATCCCTACTGCCTGTCTCCTGCCGCTCAGCCAATTTCCTAACCAGGTCAATAATTTGCCCTCAATCCCGTGGGCTTCCACCTTAGTTAACAATCTCTTATGTGGGACTTTATCAAATGTTTTCTGGAAGTCCATATAAATAACATCCATAGACATTCCCCTGTCCACTACTTTAGTCACCTCTTCAAAAAATTCAATCAGGTTTGTCAGGCATGTCCTACCTTTCACAAATCCATGCTGGCTCTCTCTGATCAACTGAAAATTTTCAAGGTGTTCAGTCATCCTATCCTTAATTATAGACTCTAGCAATTTCCTGACAACAGATGTTAGGCTAACTGGTTTATAATTCCCTGGTTTCTCTCTCTCGCCATTCTTAAATACCGGAGTGACATCCGCAATTTTCCAATCTAAAGGAACGGTTCCTGAATCGAGAGAACTTTGGAAGATTATATTTAGGGCATCTGCAATGTGCTCAGCTACTTCCTTTAAAACCCTGGGATGGAAACCACCTGGTCCTGGGGATTTGTCACTCTTTAGTGCCATTATTTTCTTCATTACTGTTATTTTACTTACGTTAATTTTATTGAGTCCCTGTCCCTGATTCAGTATTAGTTTCCTTGGGATTTCTGGCATGCTATCCTCTTCCTCTACTGTAAATACTGACGCAAAGTGATTATTCAACATGTCCGCCATTTCCTTATTATCATTGACAACATCACCGCTTTCAGTTTTTAAGGGGCCAACATTGCTCCTGACTACCCTCTTTTTCCTAATATAATTGTAAAAGTTCTTTGTATTAATTTTGACATCTCTTGCAAGTTTCTTTTCATACTCCCTTTTTGCAGCTCTTACTATCTGTTTTGTGACCCTTTGCTGTTCTTTGTATCTTTCCTATTCACCAGGATCTGTGCTATTTTTTGCATTTTTGTATGCTTTTTCTTTTAGTTTTATGCTGTCCCTTTAGTCGTCCATGGCTATTTTTTTTTTTGGCAAGTGGAGCTCTTGCCCCTCAGGGGTATAAACTGGTTCTGTATCACCTTAAATTCTTTTTTGAACATCTCCCACTCTGTCATTTTACCCATAAAGTAAAGTCGTACCCTGTGAGAATACCTAAACAGTGGGACTGGTTTGATGGATTGCAGTGATCTTTCCCAGTCCTGTACATTCCGATGAGCCTATGGCTCTCAACCATTATTTCATGAATTTCGACCACACATGTACACACACAACCGTACCTGCACACAGGCAAGTGACTTCACACTGAGACTCCTATATATGGATGTTGGTGGGTGAGAATGTACTGCTATTTAGTCTGTATGGGTGAGATGATAACTCGGAGGTGATAGGTGTTATAATGGGTCTTTCTTATCTGTATACATTAGATACATAAGCAATGTATCTTACCCACTGATGTGTGAGAGTATCCAATTTAAATAATTTCTGAAATCCAACTGTGATTGAATTTTTGTACAATTATTCTCTGTATAACATATACATTCTGTCATCCTGTTATAGCTATTCATTATAATATTTTGATATATTATTCTCTATATACATTAAGAGTGTTATCCAGTAATCGATAAATTTAGATTTTTGTATATACCGCATATCATCCTGACTGCCAGTATATATATCTATGTGCGTTATCCATCCATCCATCTATCTATCTATCTAGCTAGCTATGTATTTATAGCATTAAAAATCTTTCCTCCAGCACACATTTCCCTTTGTCACACTTACTCCCTATGTCATGATTTTGTCATTTGTGGCTGTCATGCCTGGGTTTAACGTCTGAATTGCTTTAAAGCGGAATGCAAGGTTTGTATTCTATTGCTTTCTATTCGGAATTTGCCATTATGCACCTTTCAGGCCTCTAGTAACTAGGTGCTACTGTGGCTCCATAGTGCTACTTGTTTTCCCACATTCACTTGTCCTGTTATCGAAGTTGTTTTCCTGTTCGTGCGGAATCTGTTTAAATATTATGCACCAAACATGCAAACAAACGTGCAGCTTGAAGTACTTAGTAAAATAAATCAAAACGAACAGCACACAGCTCCGCTACTGCTTGCAGTCCACCTTGCCTATGGCGACAGAATCTATAAACTAGTGAACCATTTGTGGTTCTATGCAACTATACTTACTTCAGACCTCTACCTTTTATTGTTTTTTCCGGTGAAAACCAGTTTGTCCAGATAAACGACTGATAGCTCGATTTTAATTTAGGAAGCACAGCCCAACAATGGAACCTGGGACCTTTCTGCTCTGTATGGCACAGTGCCACCCTGGAGGGTGCTATTGGAGCACTGATACAATATTTGAAAGAAAAAAAAGAAAGACTTTGCATTACTACAGCGCCTTTCACGACCACCAGACATCTCAAAGCATTTTACAGCCAATGAAGTACTTTTTGAAGTGTAGTCACTGTTGTAATGTAGGAAACGCAGCAGCCAATTTGCGCACAGCAAGCTCCCACAAACAGCAATGTGATAATGACCAGATAACCTGTTTTTTTAGTGATGTTGATTGAGGGATAAATATTGGCCAGGGCACCGGGTATAACTCCCATGCTGTTCTTTGAAATAGTGCCATGGGGTCTTTTACATCCCATGGCACTATTTCAAGGCCTCGGTTTAATGTCTCATCTGAAA
Source organism: Squalus acanthias (assembly GCA_030390025.1). Taxonomy (NCBI): domain Eukaryota; kingdom Metazoa; phylum Chordata; class Chondrichthyes; order Squaliformes; family Squalidae; genus Squalus; species Squalus acanthias. The sequence continues at coordinate 28,829,065 of CM059440.1, read as the reverse complement.
GTAGGCACCTCCGACATTGTAGCACTCCCTCAGTACTGCACTGGAGTGTCAGATTTTTGTGCTCAAGTCTCTGGAGTGGGACTTGAACTCACAACCTGCTGACTCAGAGGCGATGGTGCTAACAATTGAGCCACAGCTGACATTTGATTAATCATTGTACAAGTAATATTTCTCCCTGGTGCATTCAGTGTCTTACACATTAACGTGCTGAAGCTATTCAGAATAAGCCTATTATTCATATATTTCTATAAAGTCTGAGTCCCTCCAAGATTTAAATACAGGGAAGTTTGAGGAGGTCATTCATGGTCAGGAGAACTTTATTGTACAATAGGAGACCTCTAGTCTCAAATCTTTTGCTCTCTCAGGTGGACGTAAAAAGATCGCATGGCGCTATATCGAAGAAGAGCAAGGGAATTATTCCTGGTGTCCTGGCCAATATTTATCCCTCAATCAACATAATTAAAAAACAGATTATCTGGTCATTATCACATTGCTGTTTTTGGGAGCTTGCTGTGCGCAAATATTACAACAGTGACTACATTTCAAAAAGTACTTCATTGGCTGTAAAGCGCTTTGGGACGCCTTGAGGTTGTGAAAGGCGCTATATAAATGCTAGTCTTTCTTTATTTTTTCTGACATAACTGCTCGGTCTTTCTCTATTTTACCAATATTACTATGGTCTATGCACCTCTGAACTTTTCTTTTGTGTTCTTCTAAGCTGCAAATCCACTGCCCGACATGTTTTTCTTCCTCCCGCCATCCTCATTTTGTTGAAATTAGTTTCCAGTCTGAATAATTTTTCTATCAGGGCCTCAAAACTGTGGGACTCCTCACCCCCCTCAGTCTTTTCCTGCGGCTTTTAAAAACCAAGCACGCAGTGGCCTAATCACTAGTTCCTGATCTACCTGCCTTCTCTCTCGCCATTTTCAACTTTAGTGTTGTACTGTGAGTGCTGCTCCTTCATCTAGGTTTCTCTGTAAAAAAAAATTGGTCTGCCACTTAATAAACCAAGTTATTTCAGTGCTTGTTAGTACAATAAGGGCAACTGGGTTTAGGGCAGACAACAAATGCTCAGACTAAATGTTTACACAATATTGTACTGGCTGCAGGACAGGATTAGCGTTAGTCAGTGGTGTAGTTTTCGATCATTTTATATCCATTATCATATGATGAATGAGAAGTGTTCTTGTGATTTTTTTTGGTAAAGAAATGACTAAACTAGCTTAGGTTCTGAACAGTGTGAGTGTAGGACTGAAGCATTTAACTCTCAAAGATAAAAAGATAAAACAAATCTGCTGGAAATCTGAAATAAAAATAGAAAATGGTAGAAATGCACAGCGAGTCAGTCAGCATCTGAGGAGAAAGGTAGATTCATGTTTCAGGGCAGATCTTTCAACAGACCCTGTTGTGATCAAGAGGTTTCATTTCCTCTGAGTGCACTTGTCAATGCATTTCATAAAAAGTCCTTTCTATGGTATTTTAATGCACTCATTAACTTGTGCGCTTACAGAGGGAATGAGACCCCTGATTGGAAGAACAGAGCTCTGAAGAAGAAGCAACCTTTCTCTATCAAAGTTCTGACGAAAAGTCAGCGGCCTGAAACGTAAACTCTGTTTCTCTCTCCGCAGATGCTGCCTGGCCTGCTGAGTATTTACAGCATTTTCTGTTTATATTTCAGATTTCCAGCCTCTTCAGTATTTTGCCTTTCTCTGTCAGCTGCTTCTCAAACCTGCTGTTAATTCCCAGCAGTTTTTGCAGTTTACACTTAGCCAGCTGAATGAACAGGGGCTCCATACAGATGGACAACATTTATTAACCCGGACTAACATTGTAACCCTTAACCTGCTGTATGAACTGGTAGTGCTTGTGGTGATCCAGGACTCTCCATTCTTGCGGTTCCCACTCTTGGGTGCTATTCAGTGACCCCTGCTGGAAGTGTGCACAAGTAGGACACTGGATGACCACAGGATCGAGCGTGGTTGTGGGACATTTTGTGGTTGAATGGCCGATTGACACTCACTGTCCAGGCTCACATGTGGAGTGGTTACTTATGCAACATACTGGGGGGGGGGTGCTTCTGGCGCCTGTGGGATCACCCCAAGTAACAAGCAGTATCTTCAGGACAAAAATTGGAATAGAAGTAACTGAATTACAGCTGTACTGCATCAGATAGAGCTTCAACTCTTGCAGCAACCAAATTGGAGTTTTCGCAGCAAGGTGTCCCTGGCTCTTCCAGTCTGCCTGCACACTCCCCATCAGGGCTACCTTTACTTTTTTTCTCTCCATCAATTTTCTCCCTCCTCATCTTAAGACTCCTTGCTAGGGTATGGTTCCACAGGCACCAGCCACCCTCCAGTACCAAGTGGCCATTTTTCATGTGTGAGTCTTGTTGTCACGTTTCAGCGGCCTCTTCAACCATGGGGGGGAATCACAACCGAGCCCACACGTACACTTTCCAACAATTGCTTTCCCTCCCTCTCTATCAGACGGATGTGGAGGTAGGTTTGAACTGTTGGGTGGCTGACCGGTGGAGCGAGCCAGTTGTTAGGCTTGGTACATTTCGAGAGCTGGGCCTCATGAACATATATGCGACCGCCTGCAGATGCCAAACGGGCATCCCAATGCAGCTCACTGGCTCTGGGTCGGTGCAATATCGGGTGGCCTGGAGTCCGACCCAGTCGGGAAAAAGGTAGGCCTGAAGGGGTGGCGGGGTGGGGGTTGCGATCGCTGAGGGGTGGGGTGTGCACGCCAGCTCCCCCAGCCCCACAAAAATAATTTTAGCACTTACCTGGCAGGGCTTCTTCCGCTGTTCTGCCAGGTTTTACTAAAGCAGAACGTCCACGGAAAACCCAGTCGACAGTTAAAATGGCATTGGGGTCCTGTGTGCTCAGAGAACCCCGATTTGCACAGATTAATGAGACTCCCGCCTGATTCAGGCAGATGCCTCAGCCGCCCCAGTGGAATGCCCCGGGAAATATGGCGATGGAATAAATCTACCACCTCCACATTTTAGCTCCGCTATTGCTCCATTGCCACAGGATGGAGGGCGTTAAAATCTTCCCCAGTGGCGGTCCTTTCATATTGGCCCTATCACCATCCCCAGCTGAGATCAGCTAACCCAGCTCAGGCCAGAAATTAAATGTCTCATTCTTCTTTACTTTTTTTGTCCATCTGAAGCTATGAGGGGGTCTGAGTATTAACAGAGAACAAGTAAAATACTTGTTCAGACATGAGATCAGGGAGTGTTCTGTCAACTGAAGGAGTACAGTTAAAATTGGAACTCATTGCATTAAAACTAGAGACAAACATCTCGGTATTTCGAAGTCACAGGATGACAGAATTTAATTCTCAACTCCCAATTTATAAACCTGCCTGATGCTTATCACAGTTCGAATTCTGAAGGATCAGAGAGTGCAGTACTCCACGTTGGAGCTCTAACGTGCAATATCCTTCACTTTTGAGTTGTTTTTTATGCAAGACTATCTAAAAGGCACATTCCATCCTAATCACATTTCATATCAGTCCTGTCATTTGGAAGTAAATAAATAGTCACATTCAGCAGACTGGTTCTTCCTGTGGGAGCTCTTTAGTTTAAGGGACATAGCGCTCTCCCCTGGGTGGCTCAGCAAGTTTATCTTATGAGTAGCTGAGCCCATGCAGACGACTAAGGTCCAAAGTTTGATTCCCTGGTCTGTGTTGAGTTTAGTTGACCTCAGCGGAGATGACAATAAAAAAAGCCTACAATTACCTCGAGTGCCCCTGGGTTAGAAAGCGGTAAAATCAGTCAGGCTTCCTGCTCAGGTGGTGAGAGAAGGTTTACAATTGGTGCCGGGGCACCTGAGCAAGAGAGGGCAAAATCAGTCGGGGCTCCTGCTCCTGATTGCTAGCCGATGAGCCTAGCCAATGTCCGTGGCTTCACGGGGGTGAACTGAAAAGGGGTACAAAATAGTAAGTAACTCATTTAAAAAAAAATGAAATACAGAAAATGAGAACATAGAAAAACCCCACAAAAGAGATGAAGAAATAAATGATTTTTATAAACGTTTGTATGTATAAACCATCTCGGGAACCCCAAGCCTTTTCACAGCCCCAAACAAAGAGATACCACAGCAGTACAGTTGATTCCAAATTACTGAACAGTTTTGATTAAGTGAAAGAAATTTAAAATCATAAATAATTTTCTATTCGAACCTGAATTTTATTGATTCTTGTAACTGAATAACCTGAGGTGTTCTTTCCTGTTAAGTAAATGTTTTTTTTGTTGGTAATTTTAGATTTTACCAGATGTGCAAACCTTTTGCAATGGCACACCCAGCCCAGTGGCCCCTGCAAAGTCCTCCTCACTAACATGGGGACTTGTGCAAAAATTGGGAGAGCTGTCCCACAGACTAGTCAAGCAACAGCCTGACATAGTCATACTCACAGAATCATACTTTCTGCCAATGTCCCAGACTCCTCCATCACCATCCCTGGGTATGTCCTGTCCCACCGGCAGGCCAGACCCACCAGAGGTGGCGGCACAGTGATATACAGTCAGGAGGGAGTGGCCCTGGGAGTCCTCAACATTGACTCCGGACCCCATGAAGTCTCATAGCATCAGGTCAAGCAGGGGCAAGGAAACCTCCTGCTGATTACCACCTACCACCCCCCCTCAGCTGGTGAATCAGTTGAACACCACTTGGAAGAAGCATTGAGGGTAGCAAGGGCACAGAATGTACGCTGGGTGGGAGACTTAAATGTCTATCACCAAGAGTGGCTCGGTAGCACCACTACTGAACGAGCTGGCCGAGTCCTGAAGGACATAGGCTGCCAGACTGGGCCTGCAGCAGGTGGTGAGAGAACCAACACGAGGGAAAAGCCTACTTGACCTCATCCTCACCAATCTACCTGTCTCAGATGCATCTGTCCATGACAGCATTGGTAGCAGTGACCACCGCACAGTCCTTGTGGAGACGAAGTCCCATCTTCTCACTGAGGACACCCTCCATCGTGTTGTGTGGCACGACCACCGTGCTAAATGGGATAGATCTAGCAGCTCCAAACTGGGCACCCATGAGGTGCTATGGGCCATCAGCAGCAGCAGAATTGTATTCCACCACAATCTGTAACCTCATGGCCCGACATATCCCTCACTCTACCATTACCATCAAGCCAGGGCACCAACCCTGGTTCAATGAGGAGTGCAGAAGAGCATGCCGGGAGCAGCACCAGGCGAACCTAAAAATGAGGTGACAAACTGGGGAAGCTGCAAGACAGGCCTACATGCATGCTAAACAACAGAAGCAGCATGTTATAGACAGGGCTAAGCAATCCCACAGCCAATGGATCAGATCAAAGCTCTGCAGTCCTGCCACATCCAGTCGTGAATGGTGTGGACCATTAAACAACTAATGGGAGGAGGCGGCTCCATGAATATCCCCATCCTCAATGATGGCGGAGCCCAGCACGCGAGTGCAAAAGACAAGGCTAAAGCGTTTGAAACCATCTTCAGCTCGAAGTGCCAAGTGGATGATCCATCTCGGCCGACTCCTGAGCTCCCCACCATCACAGAAGCCAGTCTTCAGCCAATTCGATTTGCTCCACGTAATATAAAGAAACAGCTGAGCGCACTGGACTCAGCAAAGACTATGGGCCCTGACAATATCCCTGCTGTCGTGCTGAAGACTTGTGCTCTAGAACTAGCCGCGCCTCTAGCCAAGATGTTCCAGTACAGCTACAACACTGGCATCTATCCGACAATGTGGAAAGCTGCCCAGTTATGTCCTGTCCACAAAAAGCAGGACAAATCCAACCCAGCCAATTACCGCCCCATCAGTCTACTCTCAATCATCAGCAAAGTGATGGAAGGTGTTGTAGACAGTGCTATCAAGCAGCACTTACTCACCAATAACCTGCTCACCAATGCTCAGTTTGGGTTCCGCCAGGACCACTCGGCTCCAGACCTCATTACAGCCTTGGTCCAAACATGGACAAAAGAGCTGAATTCCAGAGGTGAGGTGAGAGTGACTGCCCTTGACATCAAGGCAACATTTGACCGAGTGTGGCATCAAGGAGCCCTAGTAAAATTGAAGTCAATGGGAATCAGGGGAAAGACTCTCCACTGGCTGGAGTCATACCTAGCACAAAGGAAGATGGTTGTGGTTGTTGGAGGCCAATCATCTCAGCCCCAGGACATCGCTGCAGGAGTTCCTCAGGGCAGTGTCCTAGGCCTAACCATCTTCAGCTGCTTCATCAATGACCTTCCCTCCATCATAAGGTCAGAAGTGGGGATGTTCGCTGATGATTGCACAGTGTTCATTTCCATTCACAACTCCTCAGATAATGAAGCAGGCTATGCTCGCATGCAGCAAGACCTGGACGACATTCAGGCTTGGGCTGATAAGTGGCAAGTAACATTCGTGCCACACAAGTGCCAGGCAATGACTACCTCCAACAAGAGTGTGACTAACCACCGCCCCTTGACATTCAACGGCATTACCATCGCCGAATCCCCCACCATCAACATCCTGGGGGTCACCATTGACCAGAAACTTAATTGGACCAGCCACATAAATACTGTGGCTACAAGAGCAGGTCAGAGGCTGGGTATTCTGCGGCGAGTGTCTCACCTCCTGACTCCCCAAAGCCTTTCCACCATCTACAAGGCACAAATCAGGAATGTGATGGAATACTCTCCACTTGCCTGTATGAGTGCAGCTCCAACAACACTCAAGAACCTCGACCCCATCCAGGACAAAGCAGCCTGCTTGATTGGCACCCCATTCACCACTTTAAACATTCACTCCCACCACCACCGGCGCACCGTGGCTGCAGTGTGTACCATCTACAAGATGCACTGCAGCAACTCGCCAAGGCTTCTTCAACAGCACCTCTCAAACCCACGACCTCTACCACCTAGAAGGACAAGGGCAGCAGGCGCATGGGAACACCATCACCTCTAAGTTCCCCTCCAAGTCAAACACCATCCTGACTTGGAAATCTATCGCCGTTCCTTCATAGTCGCTGGGTCAAAATCCTGGAACTCCCTCCCTAACAGCACTATGTGAGTACCTTCACCATGCGGACTGCAGTGGTTTACCACCTTCTCAAGAGCAATTAGGGATGGGCAATAAATGCTGGTCTTGCCAACGACGCCCACATCCCAGGAACGAATATAAAAAAAAATTCTGCTATGCCCCCACCCCAGTTTTCTCTCCTCTTGCAGGGTCTGACTCTTGCTGGAATACACCGGTACCAGCCACCCTCTGCTATCTTGCCCAAATGGCCACTCTTCATGTGTGAGCTTAGACAGTGAGGGTTGGGGGGGCTATTCTGACATGAGGGGAATCACAGCCAAGCTTGATTCTGTCCTTACCCGATGTCTCACACACACCATCTCACTTTTCACGCCCTCTGGACATCCCAAAGCAGTTTACAGCCAATTAAGTACTTTTGAAGTGTAGTCACTGTTGTAATGTAGGAAACAAGGCAACCAGTTTGTGCACAGCAAGCTCCCACAAACAGCAATGTGATAATGACTAGATAATCTGTTTTAGTAATGTTGGTTGAGGGGTAAATATTGTCCAGAACACAGGTAGAACTCCCCTCAACATCTTCGAAATAATGCCATGGGATCCTTTACGTTCACCGGAGATAACAGACTGGGCTTCGGTTTAACGTCTCATCTGAAAGATGGTACCTCCGACAGTGCAGCACTCCCTCAGTACTGTACTGAAGCGTCAGCCTAGATTTTGTGCTTAAGTCTCTGGATTGCTATTAGGGGCAGGAAAGTTTCTTCTCTCTAACCCAAGGCCACTGGGGTAGTTATGACGCTACAAATACTGTCAAAGATGTGATCAGGTAGCTCAACACAGATTGGTGGTGGAACCTGGCGGCTAGCGCCTTCTTGGTTCTTATAGCTCGGTTCTGTTCTAACCAGTGCCTTTACCAACTGAGCCATCTTCTTGATTTTCTGGTACATTTGCCGTACGCACAAGAGTGAAAATGCACCTAGAATAATTAAACTATTGATCCTTTTTAAAAGATATTTAGCCTGTAATATTCTCAGTGTTGTGCGTAGCTCTCATTAAGGTGAAATACGATATCTGGGGCTGCCCTATTGACAAGCAATTCCACAGAGTACACTTTCAGCGCTATCTGTGATAGTATCCCACTCCATAGATCCAGGTTACACCCAAAGCACTGAAGAAATATTCTTCCATTAAAAAAAACCTTTCTGATCTAATGATGAAGTGACAAGGTGAATCTAAAGGATAAGTCATAGCTGCTTTACTGAGCCGTTAGGGGTGGAAAGGAAATGTAGCCATCTGTCGCATTCCACCTCATATGACTCACTGCTTTTGTTCACGGTTAAGGAAATGGTTAAGAGTTGAGCCTGTTGGCACATTTGCCTACCAATATCCATTGTGCTGACTGCAAGCCAACACAGGGAGGGTGAAGGCATTCAGCACAGATATACACACCTTTAATGAGACACAGGTAAGCCTTTGTCCCTCATAGCTCAGTTGCTAAATGTGCTGCCCAGACTGGTACTGAGTCATACACATCAGGCAGGGCTCAGATTTGGTCCCCAAACCTGGGGGAGCTGGGAGAGTTGGAATTCGTCTCAGGGCCCTCTGGATTAGAAACGGGAAAAATCAGTCAGCGATCGTAATTCCAATCACCATCCAGCGAGCCACGTTTGAAAGCGCACTTGTGTGGATGTCTGGTGAGGAGATGGCTGTTGACACCCCTGGAACTAGATCCTTCAGGACAGGAGGGTAGAAAAGAGAAAAAATATATCATTTTACAAAATTTGTACTAAAGATTTCAGGGCTATAGAGCTATGATGGTATTCACAGTAATGTCTACTTCTTGTTTATGCAAATTACCAATTTAAGAGGTAGAAAGTGCCCCCTATTAAAGGGGCACAACCCATAAGCTGTAAATTAAACAAAAAATAACTTTTAAAGGAACCGCAACAAATTAAAGTTTTGTTTTGGAGGGTGATGAAGCACTCCAGTCCCTCGCGGAAGGCCTCAAGCGTGCCAGTGGACACCACGTGCTCCATCTCCAGGGACACCCGGGCGCGAACATAGCCACGGAAGAGAGAGAGACAGGGCCGCACCACCCCCTCGACTGCTCGTTGCCTGGACCTGTTAATGGCCATCTAGGCCAGGCACAGGAGCAGTCCTACGAGGAGGTCCTCCGACCTGCCCGCTCCCCTCCGCACCGGGTGACCAAAGATCAGGAGCACACAGTAACGTTTAGACTGAGGCACTAATAGTTGATAAATAATTGATTCGAAAAACTGAGATTTCTCACAGTAATTCAGTGCATGTTTAATGAGGGTGAAGGAAAACCTTGCTATTACAAAAACTCCATTCTTACAAATCTCTCATTAAATTACCCCCTAAGCCCAGCTAGAAGTTCCATTACGTCAGTGGAGCAACTTAAAACCTCGATAGGATGAAATTCTGAATGATTTTCTCTGATCACTAAAAGTTTATTTTTTAACAACGAGGTGTGTTAGCGCTTGAACAAGCCCGGGTGAAGCCTCCCCCCGGCCCCATCGAGGTCACGCTGCTGTCATTGCACAAGAGCTTGCCTGCTGTATCCTGGATACCAGACTCTAATGAGATCTGCACACCGATCGACGCATTTGCAATTATTAAACTTCAACTCCCACCCACTTTTCTTGATGTGTTTTTTTTTTCTTCCCTGAGAATTTCGGAAACCTGGTATGAGATTTGAACTGCCAAAAGGCCCATGTAGGAGGGGAAAGTGGAGTCTCGCTGCTTGCTGTTCATCGCCCGAGCTGAGTACAGAGCACAAGCTGATAAATATTCATAGCTGCAAGACTGAAGCGCCCTTGAGGATTGTGGAGCAACTTTGAGCGATCCCATTGGTTGTATGAATGCCCAGCTCTGTGCAGGATCTGAGCTGCTTCTATTGATTAGAGGGAAGGAGAGGCTGAGAGAGAGAAAAGAGAGACCCAGAACACAGCGTCCTGCTTCTATTTGGGAACCTGCTCACAGACATGCCAGCATTTTTTTAAGGATTTCTTTTATGATGGCTGTGTCGACTAAATATGGGATATAAAATGCTCTGAGGCAGAGAATATGACCAACGAGGCTTTATGTTTCCACCCCTGCGATTTAATATCAGTCCTGCAGAAGCCGTGCAACCTCTAGCTCTTTGTATATGGCAACAAAGACATAACCGGGTAAGTGGAAAAGTGTGTTTCTGCACCGAAGATGCAGTACTTAAATCAAACATTAATTCCATCAAGCTCTAATAATCGCGTTGCCATCCAGTATGTTAAGTGGAGCTGACAAAGGAGATCTCCGTTCTATTTGAACAGGGAGGCTGGGGGAAGAGAGAAAGGCACCAGAACATAACGAGCAAGTTAAATTTCTATTCAAATAGTAAAATTGTGCAAAAATCAGTGGCAGGGGGAGAATTCTGATCGAGCAGCTGCAAAATAACAATTCCGGGTGACAGCAGCTCCTTAGGGTGTGTATCTGTGCATTTTGGGATGGAGTGGGAGGGGTTTGTTTGTTGAGAAAACGATTGCGGTTGACTTTATTTTCCTGGCAGTGTGAGCTATTCTAATGTTGTGCGACCCGGGGTTGGGGAGGGCCAACGATGATGCTGGGCTGGAGGGTCTGAGAGAATCGGTTCAAACTCACGGCTGGCTGTATTTAAGACGCTGGATAAAGTTTAGTGTCACTTCTGTGATCCATTTCTGGCCTCCGCTGGGTCCACGCCAGACATATTTACTGTTTTTTGGGGATGAGTCACAGGCCATTACCCCTGCCATTGCCTCAGCATATTGAGGAATGTGGCACCAGACTGGGAGTTGAATCACTATGGGTGAAGTAGTTTGCATTTTTCCAAAGTTTTTTTTGTCATTGCCAATGTTCTCTTCTCTCCTGATTCCCGCTGGGTTACAGTTCTTTGGGTGCTGACTGCCCAAGTGATTATTTTTAATGTGTGAGCCTAGACATTGAGTATCAGCAGACTATTTGACCGTAAGGGGGGCAGTACAGCCGAACTCCCCCCCCCCCCCCCCCCCAGTGTTTACACATGTGCACTTTTCATCAGGGGTTTCTGGACAGCAATAACTTGGCTGATTCCCCCCCCCCCCCCCCAACACTCTATAATGAAGGGTTGTGCCCCAGTTGTTGCCACAGTTAAGATTCACTCAGTACAGATCAGGAATTGATCTTAACATTAGCTGTTGGTAAAGATAATCCTAGTAACAGAAGTCAGGGTTCATCAGTTGGTAAATGCAATGCCTTGTGTGGTATTGTGCTACATAGGCTAGGAAGATCACAAATTCAATTCCTGGTCTGTGCCAGGTTAGCTGTCCTCAACTGCTGCAGCACTTGGGCTGCTGCAGTTGGCTTAAGTTGCCCCAGTGCCGGTGAGGGGAATAAATAGCCAGTTTACTCTCGGCTGAAAATTCATACGTGTGAATATCAGGTAAGGATAGGGTGGGGCTTGGTCCCTCTGGTCAAATGGCCTGCCAGTTATTCAATTCACCGTTTATACTCGCAGGTCAAGAATGACTACTTGTGCATGGTATCAGAAGGCTGCCTATGGCCCTGGAACTATATACCACAGTATGACTCACCGCTCCTCCCCAACCTGGGCACGGAGGCACATTGTAGTCTCTCTACTGTCACCCCAGTTGAGGACAGGAAACTCAGCCCTGACCAGGGATCAAACCTGGGATCTTCCTGGTCTTTACAGCTGAGCGCTAGAGCAGGCAGTGCATTTTGCCAGTCGGGCAAGTGAATGAACACTTTGGTTTTCCTGTGCGCTGCTCCCCCATGCTGTTCCTCCTCCTAGTACTTATGATTTTGTTAATGTTACTTAACTTGCAGTTACTCCAATGGATCTATCTACTATTCAATAACAGGATTCTGAATAGCTCAGCAGTATGCTTTCAAACTCAGTTGATGCAGTCAGAGTCTCACAATGTGTTCCAAAATATGATGGGCCACCAATCAAGAACCCTGGCGTGACATCAGTGGGACCCGAATAAGCAGTAGCTGAAACTGACCTAATTATGTTAATAGTTTTTGCCTTTGCTGTAGCCTGGAATTAAGACTGATGTGCTGATTTATGGACTTGATTTAATGTTAAGTATTGATTCTAATATCAAAGCAGTTGCCAAGCTTCCTCAATAGCCCAGTTGATAAATCGACTGGTCAGTATGGAACTGCACCATTCAGATAAGGAAGGCCCCATCTGAGGCAATGGTAGGAATGCTATAATTGGACATGGCATCCGGGAGGAGAAAAATCACCCAGAGTTCCCACCCCTGATTAGTATTCAGCGAATCCAGTTGGAAAATGCATGTGTGGATATTGAGCAAGCATCGGCTTGGTTGGGATGCCACCACGGCGGAATAGCCTGCCAACAATCACCGTCTTTATTCTTGCATGCCAGATGGCCATTTGTGTGAAGTCCTGAAAGTGTCTGTTCCTTGTGGAACTAGAGACTGGAGGATTGTAAATGTTACACCCCTATTCAAAAAAGGGGAGAGGGATAAACCTGGTAAATACAGGTCAGTCAGTCTAACGTCTGTGGTGGGAAAACTACTAGAGATCATTGCCAAGGACAAAATTAATTCTAACTTGGAGAAGCATGGGTTAATAAGGGATAGCCAGCATGGATTTGTTAAAGACAAATCGTGTCTGAGTAACCTGATTGAGTTCTTCGATGAAGTAACAGTGAGGGTTAATGAAGATAGTGCAGTAGATGTTGTATATATGGACTTTCAAAAGGCATTTGCTAAAGTACCACATAACAGGTTAATTCGGAAAATAGAAGCACACGTGATTAAAGGGACGATGGTAACTTGGGTACGAAATTGGTTAAGGGATTGGAGGCAGAGAGTAGTGGTGAATGGATGTTTGTCTGACTGGAGAGAATTATGCAATGGGGTCCCCCAGGGATCGGTATTGGGACCATTGCTTTTCTTGTTATATATAAATGACCTGGACTTGGATATTGGGAGTACAATTTCGAAGTTTGCGGATGATACCAAACGTGCCAACGCAATAAATAGTGAAGTGGATAGTAGCAGACTTCAGGAGGACATAGACTGGTGAAATGCACAGATACATGACACATGCAATTTAATGCAGGCATGTGTGAAGTGATGTGGGAAATGAAACCATACAGTGTTACATGCCTGGGACTATAGTAATACTACCTTGTTATTCAGAATAACTTTTTTCTTCCTTGTAGCAACTAACTATTTTATTGGTACCACTATGGTCCTTGCTCCTCTGAGCTTTCCTCTCTTGTTCCTTCTCCGCTCCATGATTAGTCTTAATGGATACACAGTGAGGGTTCGTGAAGGAGATTAGTGTGTGGGAAGCTATCCTACACTATGGGCCATGGTCCTTTACCTAGTGTTCTCAATTTAAAAATAAACTGATGCAGCAAATTTAATGCAACTTAGAAATTCTAGATGCAAAACTTTAAGTCTGGCACTGACATTTTAAAGGGTTCTCCCGGTCTCCCACTATAATTCCAGTGGTGCCTAAAGGTTGCCAGGCACTAGGAAGAAAGCAAAAGAGAATTTAAGGAGCCCAGCATCAACATGTATAGTGTCAGTTCAAAGCTTATTTCTGACTCATTTTTGTAGGATTATTTTGGCTTTTTGGCTGTTGCCAACATTTTGACGTCTTCTTTGTGCCATTTGCTGTGAGGCTGCCATTCCCCACCCCCACCCCCGTCGGTTCACACAGGGCACAAAATGACATTTCTATTGAGAATTGCCCTGTATCTTGGCTCTTTAGAAATGGAGGAGCAATGGAGGGATGTCAGGCTGATTCGGCAACACCGCATGGCACTCACTGGCTAGCACCCCACACCTGACACGCACATACTTGCGTTTCTTTAATGGATCAGGGGCTTTACCAAGGAAGTCATCAATGATTTATGCCACATGCTGCAAGCGGGCCTACAGCCACCTCCACTACAGGCACAGCAATGCTCGAGACTGTTCAGATCACAACCGCCCTTAACTTTTATGCAAAGGAATCATTTCAGGCTGCCGTTTGCACTAACATTTGCTAATCAGCTGTGCGCATATTCATTAAGCAAATCATAGATGCAGTTTGCTAGAGCAAACAAGTTCATATTTATTCTATACACAGTTGGCAGTAGCATGAAAGGGCAAGGAGTCATAGTTTGCACCCACATGTCCCTACGTGCTCCCCTGCTCAATGCCACTGCCTATGTCAAAAGATTGTACTCTTTCAATGGGCTGTTCGTTTGCAACACTGGATGATTCAAGTGAATGATCCCTTCCCTGGGAGCTGCTACGATGCTTTCATTTCAAGGCACTCCACCTACATATCCTTTTCTGTGTGCAACAAGTCACCAAGCTCTCATTCATGCCATCTGATTAAAGCTAATTCCAAACCTTTGCAAACATAGTGTTTGCATGTACAACAACGCTAGTGCCATCATAATTTAAATAATTTCAATGAAAACCCATATTGTGTGTGTTCCTGGTGCTTATACGAATGTGTTTCCTTTGGTGCCAGTGTGTGAAGCGTGAGATCATAGGGAAGATTTTCCTCCCCCCACCCTGGCATAGAGAGGAGTAGTGCACCCGAAGTGCGCTGTTCTTGACCAGCCCCAGGAGCGCTAGGATTTCCTGTCCTAGGTCATTTAAATAGATATTTAGATGGTCCAGGGGAAGCTCCTAACAGAACCTAATGCTGGCAACTCAGAGCTCAGAGGTCGGGACCTTGTCCCAGTTGAACTTTAAAATTCTGCGGGTGCTTTAAATAAGTTTAACAGTGCTCACCTTCAAGTCTTTGGTTTGTCACTGAACTGCAGTTGGCCTCCTCCCACCCCCCCGCACCCCCCCACCCCCGTCAGCAGTGTATCTGGGAGCAGGCTGCAGCGCCATGTGCTGGGTCTCCATTCCATTATCCTGGCTTTTACCCTAGGGAACTGTTTATTCCTCTGGGGCATAGGTCAGGAAAGTCCACCTTCGTAAACCCTATTCTTGTGTGTCCCCGAGGTGTTGTCGCAATGGCAAATGTGTATCAGGTGGCTGGCTACTGTACTGTAATAGGAGCTTCCTGTGACTGAGATGGTCCTCATCTCGCCAGAGGTGGACCTGCTGTCGGCTGCACCTTTTTGTGGTGCTGCATAGGCAACCTGGCCCCATTTCCTTTCTGCCACATGCGAGTAACAGAGGAAGCTGGTGGGTGGGAGGGCTCGCATGTGTTGTCATCCTGAGACACTGGACCATCATCATTGCCATTCTACTCGTACTGGGCATTGGCTAAGCATGGAAAGCAGACCTAATTGTCCTAATGAAACAAACAAGCCCCATTTGATGCTTGTCTGCAAAACTTTGGAGGCCAAAAAAGACAGCCTTCTCAATTTTTGTGCCACAGGCCTCTATGGTAGCATTCCTACCTTGCAACAGTGACTGCATGTCAAAAGTACCTAATTGGCTGTAAAGTGATTTGGGACGTCCTGGGGTTGTGAAAGGTGCTAGATAAATGCGAGTTCTTTCTTTTACTCTGCATAAACTGCCTTTATGAAGTCTGTTACAGGGACCTTGGAACTGCCACATAATCAGGGTTTGACTGCAGAGTAACAAAGTCGTCCTCCAGTGTCCTGGTAGTTGCCTTCTCCACCTGCGCTGCAATCAGCAGCACACCGTCTAACACAACTCCCAATACTCGCATCGGTGTTTGATGCTCTGCAGCATCACTCTTTTAAAAGCCAGATTGTGAGATCCTGATCCCCAAGCTCTTCAGCGCAGGGTTTACACAACCTGATCCTCTGGCCAGAAAGATCTTCCCCCTCATGTGCCACCAGTAGCACCTTCTGCTCACTCATACTCTGTGTGTCACAAAGTGCATGCCCATAGGCTTCCTCTCCCCCTCAGGGTGGATGTCTTTGAATTGGCACTTGGGAGAGACAGAATGAGTGACAGTCTGAGATGCTAGCAGGGCTGGATATCATATGTCCTCGGGCTTGTGTGTTCTTAGCAACATCTAGAGAAGGAAGAGAAGTTACAATGATTTCCTGATGGCAGATGTCATGCACACTAGAAGGGATGATAGGAGGTTTATTTTGATATGGTCTACTGATTGCCAATGTGGGCACAGAAAATGTTCATGTTGAATTTGTAGCTGGCATATGCTCTGCTACTTTTCCATTTCATGATAGCCTGTATGGATTTGCTGTGTCTCTTCCTCCCAGGTCATGAGAGGCTGGATGTTTGTGGATCAGCCACCTGTAGCAGCTCTTTCTCTGATGTTTTGTCCTGTCTTTTGAAGAGGAATGCAAGAGTGAGATTTGACTTTGGTTACCATGATGTGCAATAAACCCCAGATAGCATGTCGGCCATACAGGTGTGATGACAAGTGCATTCCATGTAAGGTTTTTGCAAGGTGAAGGAACACTGCCAGGTAAAGGCTGGGTGTGCTAAGGGCATGGCAGAGCCTCAGAGGCATTGGTGATGAGGTATTAAAGCACTTTAACACAGCGTGATGGGTAGGTCATTGTAAGTGGGAAACATGCTTAGTACAATAAATTCTTGGAAGGTGTTGATGGCTTCTCTTAATTCTGCTGACCAGGCAAGGTTATTAAACTTCATCTGGCACTGACTGGCTGATCAGGGGCAATGGAGTTGGCACTCACGACCCTGGCAATCTCTCCTTGGAGCCATGCAGCACGCTGGATAAAGAAGATCACAGTATTGACACTGCCCCATTGGAGAACCCTTGAGGACTCCCTACCCTCTGCAGATCCAGAGTCCCTCTGCAATCTCAACAACAACAACTTGCATTTATATAGCGCCTTTAACGTAGTAAAACATCCCAAGATGCTTCACAGGAGTGTTATTAAACAGAATTTGACACCGAGCCACATAAGGAGATATTAGACAGACTTGGTCAAAGAGGTAGTTTTTAAGGAGCGTCTTAAAGGAGGAGAGAGAGGTAGAGAGGTTTAGGGAGGGAATTCCAGAGTTTAGGGCCTTGACAGCTGAAGGCACGGCCGCCAATGGTGGAGCAATTAAAATCGGAGATGCGCAAGAGGCCAGAATTGGAGGAGCGCAGACATCTTGGAGGGTTGTAGGGCTGGAGGAGGTTACAGAGATAGGGAGGGGCGAGGTCATGGAGGGATTTGAAAACAAGGATGAGAACTTTAAAATTGAGGCGTTGCCGGACCGAGAGCCAATGTAGGTCAGCGAGCACAGGGGTGATGGGTGAACAGGACTTGGTGTGAGTTAGGACACGAGCAGTAGAGTTTTGGATGAGCTCAAGTTTACGTAGGGTGGAAAATGGGAGACCGGCCAGGAGAGCGATGGAATAGTCAAGTCTAGTGGTAACAAAGGCATGGATGAGGGTTTCAGCAGCAGATAAGCTGAGGCAGGGGCAGAGTCGGGCGAGGTTACGGAGGCGGAAGTAGGCGGTCTTGGTGATGTCGCAGATATGTGATTAGAAGCTAATTTCAGGGTCAAATACAACACTAAGGTTGCGAACGGTCTGGTTCAGCCTCAGACAGTTGCCAGGAAGAGGGATGGAGTCAGGTGGCTAGGGAACGGAGTTTGTGGCGGGGACCGACGACAACGGCTTCGGTCTTCCCAATATTTAGTTGGAGGAAATTTCTGGTCAGCCAGACCTCAATCTCAGACCTTCTTTTCCTGAACACAAGTGGTAATAATGATACCTGCCCCTTTAAGCTGCTGCAGGCATTTGAATCAATTGCCGAGCTCCCATTCAGTGGTGTCTATAATGCTTGTACCTCGCCCAAAATATTCTAATGAAGGCAACCCTGGAAATGCAGCAGGGTCAGCGCTCATCATGTTGAGTGGGTGAATATCACGCCCTGCCATACCTTTGGTCAGACTCATAGGTGATTGGAAAGGCCAGACTTTACCGCCTCCTGAAATTTGTTTCCTACTCCCTGCCTGTTTTAAAGAATGATATGTAGTGTAATCTGTTTCTCACTAACGTTTTTGTTGAGGGCCACAATTCCAAACAGTTTCTTGCTTGAGATCCATTTTCAGGAATGCTGTTACTTGCTCCACCACAGAGTGATGGGGTGCGGGACGGCACCTGTAATTTACCAGGTAGTAAGCGCCTGATTTCAAATATGCCAGCTTGCAAATTGGAGACCAGACACCTCCCACACAAGATACAAGTTAAAGTTACAGGTGCCATAGTTCTAATAGGGGTGCTTTCTGGATGCTGGGATATTGCTGCTTCCTAATAATATTCCCTTGCTTTATCTCATTGGATAGCAAGAGAAGGAGAGCCAACTGTGCTGAATCCCAGTTGTGGCTACATCCCACAGGTATAAGTGGAGGACCAGAGGTTTACGGGGCGATAAGTCACATGGGGCTGCAAGTGAAGGGGAAGCCACAAATGGCCCTGGGCTGTATTACAAGCGCTAAATAGTTTTATTTTAGAATGTAGTTGTGAGGGATGTACACAAAGCTAGAACAGTAAAGCTAGAATGATGCAGGTGAAACTAATACTGACCTAGGATCTGAAGGTGTAAGGTACCAGTTGACTGCTAGAGTAGATAAATCTCACTGTTTCCCGTGGTCTGACCATGGCAGTACTGCAATGTTAAAATAATGCCGTTAACTCTTACATACTGTGAAAAGATCTGTGACGCCTTGGGCCACAAGTTGATTTCTACATGACCTCACTCAACTAATTTTGCAGAAAAATAATTTGAATCCTTGAGTGCAATATTCAGCCAAAGTGTTTTTTTAATGAAAAATTGTCATTTAATTTAGCATCTCAAAAATCATGCATTATTTTCCCAATATCCCCTGAAGGCGCTGACTCTTATGGGGATACAGTTCCACCAGTGCCAATTTTCATGTGAGACCACAGAGGGCATCACATCTGAGTCCAATTGTGTGGCCACCTGAGTTCCACAGACAGGCATTTCCAAGCAGGAGTGGGGAATCGTGGAGGTTTCTACACCTCCACCACCAGCCCAGGGACATAGAAGCCAACTTTAATGCCACAACAGCCACCTGACTGAGGCCAGCTAATTCAGCGCAGCCCCCAAGTCAAAGTTGGGGCCTTCATTTCTGTATGGCTAAGCACCCCATTTCTTTCAGTGAAAATTCATCATCTAATTCAGGGGTTCTCAACCTTTTGGCTTCTGAGGCCCCCCTCTCTCATAAAAATTTCACGGACCTCCTGTAACACAATACAAGTATTTTTTCTGTATAAAAATTAGTTATACAATTAAACATATATATTTATTATTCTTTTTGTTTTGCTTACTTAATGTGAAACCTGTTGCTGATGCTGAGCAACAATGATGCATTTTAAAATCAATGATATTCAGTGCAAAATTGGACAGACTATTCTGCAGCTGACCAATCCTGACTAACGATTGAAAGAGCGTCCACTGCATCTTTTAAGGGGGAAATAACGCCACTAACATTGAAGTAAAGGAAGACGCAAGGTCATGGGGATAAGTGAGTTTTATATTACTTTAGCAAAGAGCCAACACAGACACAATGTGCAGAATGTCCTCCTTCTGTGCTGTAAGCTCACTTGTAAATTAAACGGCAGACGTGATGGTTTACATTGCATATCAGGTGGGTTTTCCCAGGAACAAGACATCAGCTCTCCCATTCAACTGAGCAAAAACCCTCCATCCAATTGCCTTATCGAAGGAGGCAAGAAGTCATAGAATCATAGAAATTTACAGCACAGAAGGAGGCCATTCGGCCCATCCTGTTCGTGCCGGCCGACAAAGAGCTATCCAGCCTAATCCCACTTGCCAGCACTTGGTCCGTAGCCTTGTAGGTTATGGCACTTTAAGTGCATATCCAAGTACTTTTTTAAATGTGATGAGGGTCTCTGCCTCTACCACCTTTTCAGGCAGTGAGTTCCAGACCCCCACCACCCTCGAGTGAAAAAATTTCTCCTCAAATCCCCTCTAAACCTCTGACCAATTACTTTAAATCTATGCCCCCTAGTTATTGACCCTTCTGCTAAGGGAAATAGGTCCTTCCTATCCACTCTATCTAGGCCCCTCATAACTTTATACACCTCAATTAGGTCCCCCCTCAGCCTCCTCTGTTCCAAAGAAAACAACCCCAGCCTATCCAATCTTTCCTCATAGCTAAAATTCACCAGCCTAGGCAACATCCTCGTAAATCTCCTCTGCACCCCCTCCAGTGCAATCACATCCTTCCTGTAATGTGGTGACCAGAACTGCACACAGCATTCTAGCTGTGGTCTAACTAGCGTTTTATACAGTTCAAGCATAACCTCCCTGCTCTTGTACTCTATGATCGGCTAATAAAGGCAAGTATCCCGTATGCCTTCTTAACTACCTTATCTACCTGTCCTGCTACCTTCAGGGATCTGTGGACATGCACTTCAAGGTCCCTCTGGTCTTCTGCACTTCTCAGTGTCCTATCATTTATAGTGTATTCCCTTGCCTTGTTAGCCCTCCCCAAATGCATTACCTCACACTTCTCCAGATTGAATTCCATTTGCCACTGTTCTGCCCACCTGACCAGCCCATTGATATCTTCCTGCAGTCTGCAGCTTTCTTCTTCATTATCAACCACACGGCCAATTTTTATATCATCTGCAAACTTCTTAATCATACTTCCTACATTCAAGTCCAAATCATTGATATATACCACAAAAAGCAAAGGACCCAGTACTGAGCTCTGCGGAACCCCATTGGAAACAGCCTTCCAGCCGCAAAAACACCCTTCGACCATTACCCTTTGTTTCCTGCCTCTGAGCCAATTCACCACACATCCTCGGAAATCCACGACCATTCACTGAATTCATTAAATTTTGGGGGTAACAAGTTTAAAAACTCTTCCATTGTACTTTAAACCAATGTATTTGCTTGTTAAAAAAGTATAAATTTATCTCACTGCTGTCTATTCGAAATAGGAGAAAAAATAAACGAATCCTTTGAGTGAACGGGAACTGCATTGGAAGTTTTATTGGAAATTCTGTGAAACGATTTCCAATAAAAGTAGCTGAAAATCAGGGCACTCTCCCATGACATCCCATAAATAGCTTCAGACCATGTCAGTTAACATATATATATAACCCTTCAGGATTCACTCACCTCTAAATCAAACTTATAAACATGAAATGCTCCCCGCACCTCATTGGTTTGTGTGGCTGGTTTGTATAATCTGAATAGCTTGCAACACATTTTAATAAACATCCAGTCTAGTGCATGACTTGCGCTGACTTGTCTTGCCATGTTCAGAGTTCACTGGCAATGTTGTGTTGGTAAAGGATCAGGGCCATTCCACGCACCATCCGCTCTCAGTATGGGCAGTTTTAATAACCAACTGGTCTATAAGAATTTAAATGAATCACCCAGATATATTTAACGAGGAGATAGTCCCACTCTGACTATCTCTCAGACATGCTCAATGCTCACAGTTTGGTATCACTCTTACCATTACTATTCGCTTTCTTCTTGCCACGCGTGATCGGGTACTTGTTCCGATTGATTTTGCGGCATTTTGTAGTTGGAGGTAGCGAAGTTACTTTCTGTTTCTCTGGAACTGAAATGAACAGCGTTTTGTGAGCATTGCATTCTACTGTGGTTTTTACCCAAGCGTCTTCTGTCAAGTAAAAGCGGACAATTTGTAACCGTAAATAGCAGTGCGGGGGCGGCGGAGGATTATTTACAATCTGGTTATTTTTGGCGGACCCCTTGAAACCTTCTCGGACCCCCAGTTTCGAACCCCTGATCTAATTAACTATTACAGAATGTATGCATAAAAGAGATATGGGGGTAGAAATTGATATGCGTTGCGCCTGTTTTTCGGGCACAAAGCATACCAATGAAGCAGTAGGATGGCCTGCGCCCGATCTGCATAGATGTTGGTCCCACTGCTAAATTCGTGGAGCACTTTTTATAGGCGTCTCGGGCCCAATATGTAAATGAAGGGTCTAACGCCTGTTGAAGTACCCCATCAAGAAATTCATCGCTGATTCTTCAGCCTCCAACTCCAGATAAGTGTTAATTTTTATTTGTTGAAAACAACTCCTCCTGTGGAGCCAGGAGGGGCTGGATTGCTCTGCTAATTCCACAGCAGCTTACTTTTTAAAAAATTCATTTATGGGATGTGGGCATCACTGGCAAGGCCAGCATTTATTGCTCAACTCTAATTGCCCTTGAGATGGTGGTGGTGAGCCGCCTTCTGGAACCGCTGTAATCCGTGTGGTGAGGGTACTCCCACAGTGCTGTTAGGGAGGGAGTTCCAGGATTTTGACCCAGCGACGATGAAGGATCGGCGATATACTTCCAAGTCAGGATAGTGTGTGAGTTGGAGGGGAACTTGGAGGTGGTGGTGTTCCCATGCGCCTGCTGCCTTGTCCTTCTAGGTGGAAGAGGTCGAGGGTTTGGGATGTGCTGCCGAAGAAGCCTTGGCGAGTTGCTGCAGTGCATCTTGTAGATGGTACACACTGCAGCCACGGTACGCCGGTGGTGGAGGGAGTGAATATTTAAGGTGGTGGATGGGGTGCCAATCAAGCGGGATGCTTTGTCCTGGATGGTGTTGAGCTTCTTGAGTGTTGTTGGAGCTGCACTCATCCAGGCAAGTGGAGAATATTCCATCACACTCCTGACTTGTACCTGGTAGATGGTAGAAAGGCTTTGGGGAGTCAGTAGGTGAGACACTCGCCACAGAATACCTAGTCTTGTTGGTATTTATGTGGCTGGTCCAGTTAAGTTTCTGGTCAATGGTGATCCCCAGGATGTTGATGGTGGGGGATTCGGCAATGGTAATACCATTGAATGTCAAGAGGAGATGGTTAGAGATAGTCATTGCCTGGCACTTCTGTGGCGCGAATGTTACCTGCCACTTATCAGCCCAAGCCTGAACGGCGTCCAGGTCTTGTTGCTAGCAGGCATGGAGTGCTTCATTATCTGAGGAGTTGTGAATGGCGCTGAACACTGTGCAGTCATCAGCGAACATCCCCATTTCTGACCTTATGTTGGAGGGAAGGTCATTGATGAAGCAGCTGAAGATGGTTGGGCCTAGGACACTGCCCTGAGGAACTCCTGCAGCGATGTCATGATTGACCTTCAACCACCATCCTTTGTGCTAGGTATGACTCCAGCCAGTGGAGCGTTATCCCCTGATTCCCATTGACTTCAGTTTTACTAGGGCTCCTTGATGCCACACTCGGTCAAATGCTACCTTGATGTCAAGGGCGTCACTCTCACCTCACCTCTGGAATTCAGCTCCTTTGTCCATGTTTGGACCAAGGCTGTAATGAGGTCGGGAGCCGAGTGGTCTTGGCGGAACCCAAACTGGGCATCAGTGAGCAGGTTATTGGTGGGTAAGTGCCGCTTGATAGCACTTTCGATGACACCTTCCATCACTTTACTGATGATTGAGAGTAGACTGATGGGGCGGTAATTGGTCAGGCTGGATTTGTCCTGCTTTTTGTGGACAGGACATACCTGGGCTGTTTTCCACATTGTCGGATAGATGCCAGTGTTGTAGCTGTACTGGAACAGCTTGGCTAGAAGTGCGGCTAGTTCTGGAGCACAAGTCTTCAGCACGATAGCCAGGATGTTGTCGGGGCCCATAGCCTTTGCTGTATCCAGTGCACTCAGCCGTTTCTTGATAGCACGTGGAGTGAATCGAATTGGCTGAAGACTGGCTTCTGTGATGGTGGGGACCTCAGGAGGAGGCCGATATGGATCATCCACTCGGCACTTCTGGCTGAAGATGGTTGCAAACGCTTCAGCCTTGTCTTTTGCACTCACGTGCTGGGCTCCATCATCATTGAGGATAGGGATATTCATGGAGCCTCCTCCTCCCGTTAGTAGTTTAATGGTCCACCACCATTCACGACTGGATGTGGCAGGACTGCAGAGGTTTGATCTGATCCGTTGATTGTGGTATCGCTTAGCTCTGTCTATAGCATGCTGCTTCCGCTTTTTAGCATGCATGTAGTCCTGTGTTGCAGCTTCCCCAGGTTGGCACCTCATTTTTAGGTACGCCTGGTGCTGCTGCCTAGCATGCTCTTCTACACTCTATTGAACCAGGGTTGGTCCCCTGGCTTGGTGGAAATGGTAGAGTGAGGGATATGCCAGGCCATGAGGTTACAGATTGTGGTGGAATACAGTTCTGCTGCTGCCCCACAGCGCCTCATGGATGATCTGTTCTGAATCTATTCCATTTAGCACGGTGATAGTGCCACACAACACGATGGAGGGTGTCCTCAGTGTGAAGATGGGACTTCGTCTCCACAAGGACTGTGCGGTGGTAACTGCTACCAATATTGTCATGGACAGATACATCTGCGACAGGTAGATTGGTGAGGATGAGTTCAAGTTGGTTTTTCCCCCGTGTTGGTTCTCTCCCCACCTGTCGCAGGCCCAGACTTGCAGTTATGTCCTTCAGGACTCAGCCAGCAGTGGTGCTACATTGAAGTCCCCCACCCAGAGTACATTCTGTGCCCCTGCTACTCTCAGTGCTTGTTCCAAGTGGCCTTCAACATGGAGGAGTACTGATTCATCAAGCTGAGGGAGGGCAGTAGGTGGTTTCGTTGCCCATGCTTGACCTGAAGCCATGAGACTTCATGGGGTCCGGAGTCAATGTTGAGGACTCCCAAGGCCACTCCTTCCCGACTGTATACCACTGTGCTACCACCCTGTCCTGACATGGAGGAGTTTGGGACATTGGCTGAAAGGTATGATTCTGCGAGTATGACTATGTCAGGCTGTTGCTTGACTAGTCTGTGGGACAGCTCTCCCAATTTTGGCACAAGTCCCCAGATGTTGGTGAGGAGGACATTGCAGGGTCGACTAGGCTGGGCGTGCTGTTGCCCTGTCCGTAGCCGGTGCCGAGGTCGACGCCGAGTGGTCCGTCAGGTTTCATTCTTTTTATTGTTTGTTACAACTGAGTGGCTTGCTAGGCTATTTCAGAGGGCAGTTAAGAATCAACCACATTGCTGTTGGTGTGGAATCACATATAGGCCAGACCAGGTAAGGATTAGTGAACCAGATGGGTTTTTACAACAATCCGATAGTTTCATGGTGGGATTTGAACTCCCGTCTCTTGGATCATTAGTCCAGGCCTCTGGATTACTAGCCCAGTGACATTACCACTATGCTACCGTTCCTTTACTGGTCTGGGAAAGGTTTAAGATTTTTACTTCTCTGATTCCAACAAAAAGATTGATGTCGGCAATAACGCAAAGAATAGAAAAGCACAGTCACAGAGCGATTTTCAACTGCCGACTGCCCACGTTTCAGGCAAGGAACGGGCGGCCAGCAGTTGAAAATTCAGCGAGGAACCTTAGCAGGCCAATCGATGCCCGAGGCTGGGCTGATGCAATTTTTAGGCGGGTCTGTAAATGAGCAAGCAACACGCCCTCCTGATTCAAAAGGGAGGCTCCTTAAACATGAAAATCAGGATCTTGTTTACAATTTTCAGATACAAATGGGCGGAGTGTGCACCATGCACGCCCTGCCTAATTGTACCAGGCTTTTAGCAGCCTAACCAGCGGTCCTTAAAGGGACTGTTAGTGGCTGCTCGAGGAGAGGTCCAAACATTTATTTGGGAGAAGTTTTGTGCGGTCAGGAGAAGGAGGAGCGCTCAGACATATTTCAGAACACGGCGGGCTTGTGCTGGCCCGTGTGCGATCTCCTCCGTGGTTGTCTCCGCCCCCCCCCCCCCAGATAGGAACCGGACAATTGCCCGTCCACCCACAACTGGCGAGCAGCAGTGGGGCACCCACTTGGTGCCCGTAGCTCACTGGCAACAGTCAAATGAGGCCTGAACCCGGAAATGGTTCGGCCTCCCAACGCCAGCTTCAGGCGGGTGATGCGGAGGCCCCGCTGACTGGGCGTCCGTTTGGGACTAAAATCTGAAATCGCCCCCGAGGTGTCAACTAAATGTCAAGCCCCAATTTCACTGCTGATTGGAAATATGTTTTAGAATTCAAAATATCTGTCTGTGGCCAAATGGAGAAAGCTATTCCAGACAGACTGGTTGTTAATTTGGGTGTTTATGTTTCTGCCCCTTTAAAAAGAAGGCACTTTGTTAAATTTAGTAAAAAAAACAGACTGGTAACTATGACACTCGGGCACTGACTAGAAGGCCTGAGTTCAAATCCAAACCTTAATTGATATTCCCAGTTGATGGCGGGTGGGGAAGGGGGGGTAGGTGAGTTCTGCCAATCTTATCTGGATTGTCAATGAGAGGAAAGATAATCACTCTGGAGTGGAAGAGGTGGGGAAGGTGATGTATCCAATTGTTGGTCAGCTGAAGCACATTTCCTGGTGGGATTGAATGAGCAGCACCATTGCTGGAGAGAAGTCAGCCACTTAGGTGATACTGGAAGGTTGTTGCCATCTGTGGGACCCACAAATAGTCAGTACCTTCAGGAAAGGAGAGAAGAAATGTGGGGGGAATAAGCATTGTATTCCTTTGATGAGTAAATTTTGCTGAATAAGATACAATGAAGAACAGTCGCAGTCCATGAAACTGACTGAGAGTACACATTGTATATAACCTCTTGCCCCAGTGATTTAATGAAAAAACAGGTTGAGACCCACAGTGATGTTCCACTGAAACAATGTTAACTGAGTGCCCCCATTAGTTTAGTGGACCTGGCATCGACCCATATAGATCAGGAAGGTCCCAGGGTCACTTTTCGCATCTGTGTTGAGTTTGCTGTTCTTGGCTTTGGCGGTGGTGGAGGTACTACAATTGATCTCCATCCTTGGGCTAGGGAGGAGAAAGGAAATAAGCAAGGTTTCCACTGCTGACTGGTGTCTAACGGGTTTCAAGGTTGGCATCAATTACCAGCCTGCTGCTGTTGTGCCCGATGGTGATGCAGCTAAATGCAATGTGCTATGTGTTGGAACGTGTTTCATTGTTGGAAAGTGCACATGTTTCATCAACGGGTAAGGCTTTGATGTGACGCCCTTCGTGGTAGAACTGCCTACCGACACTCGCTGTCTAGAATGGTCACTTTTGGCAAGGTAATGAGGGCCTACTGAGTCCTGCGGAACCATACTCCAGTGTAAGTCAGCACCTTCAGTAGAGGAAGGGAGAATATCCTTTAATGAGTAAAACTTGCCCATTATTGTCACCTACCGTATCTTTGAGTGTTACAGATTTCACTGCTGTTACTGTTGTACTGTTGGTTTGTATAGTGGGCAGTGTGCTTCATGTGATGCGTTTACAGGCCTCTCCACAGGCTACAGTTTGTACTTAAGAATAATATAAAATGATAATCCCATGGCATTTATTAAAACTAATGTTTCCTGCAACAGGAAAGGCCGGGGATCTTCTCACTGATGTAACAGACGGCGGTGTATTGTGGAATGGCTTCCTCCGATTCCCCTCCTTTGCAACCAGAAGGTAGGATATTGTGATCTATGTTCCCATCAACTCTGATACACTATTGAGGGTTATTGTTATAATATAGCATGGGTAGAAACGTGCATAGGGATAGGTTATAGACGTATTCCCCATTTATACCGCAACCCTGCTTCCCGGGTAGCACAATATTATAAAGAAGGCTGCCTATATGCCTCCGGAGGCAGGAAACATTAACTTTGGAGGTGTATTTGTTTCCTACCAGAGGCAAAGTGCCAGCGGTGGTGAAGATAAATGGGTGTCGCTGTTGTTACTTGATGCCGGAGCCACCATTTTATTCTGGTCACAAGCAGGCTGAGCTCTCTCTTCTCATATAATTGCTTCTCTGGAATGGACTGATTGAAATTCCCTTCTCAAAACTGGTAGTGAGTGGTTCTCCTTTAAATGTGTAAAATGTAAGGGTAGAAATTCCAACCGATGGCATTGGAATGAACTAGTGGAGGCGGTTCGAAATTACGGCATTTTTGAAGTCATCGGCAATGGGTATTGGATTCAGTGTTGCTCTTTCACTAGATTTGATAGAAGAGGATGAAGAAGTCCAAAGAGGGCATGATCACACTGCAGGGTAGGAGAACTACTTTGCAGCTGTCATTACCCAAATACCTATCTCCAGGCTACCTGGCACTGCTGGAGGAGAACTGTCTTCACAGTTTGAGATCCAGCAATGAAGCAATTACAGAACTGTGTATTCTGTTGCAAGAAGGCCTACTCCTGCTCTTATTTCTTATGTTCTTAAGGCAACCTCAACCTCGGGGACCGTACTACCAGTGGCAGTAAAGGTTACCAGCACCCTCTAACGTTATGGCTCCAGCTCCCTCTCGGCCACCACAAGGAACATCTTTAGTACAAGCCAAGTTGCAGTATACATATGTATCAAACAGGTGTCTGGTGCATTGCTCAGCAGGCCCTGCTCATTCATTACTTTTCCCATTGAACAGCACTTCCTAATTTCATCCCACTGCTGGGTTCCCAAGGTGCAGGGGGTCATTGATGTTACCCATGATAAATTTAATAGAGTTCTTTGAGGAAATAGTGGAGTGTATTGAAAATAGGAAGTGCAGTGGACTTTCAAAAGGCATTTAATAAAATGCTCATTGATAAAATGAAAGTGCTTGGTGTTCTAGCCAATGAAGTACTTTTGAAGTGCAGTCACTGTTGTTGTCGGGTTTCCCAAGTGGCCATCCTGGTTCTGATGTGTGTGTGTGAGTAAATGAGCATGCTCATTATGGTGCGAGAGTCTTTCACAATATTGGTGTAGCCACAGTGGCAGTGGTATGTCGTGCATGATAAGCATGCTGTTACAAATTTTGAGTCTTACACCAGATATTCTCGACTTCAGCATCACTGGTCTCTCCCGTAAGTGGACCCCATGTTCCTTATGATCAGGAGTTATCTTTACTGCTCAAATATCTACTCATACAATGGCCTGACCTGGGGGACTAGAACAATGGAAACCCCTTATTATGCAAACTGAATACAGTAACCTCACGTGTGTCCCCACATGTGCTTCTCCGATCTCCTAAAGGGTGCACTGAAGGACAGTTTAGTGAGAGGAGGTCAAATATAAATCAACAAGCTGATTTATTTTTCATATAATAAGTTAATGAACATAGCAGTGATTACAATGAATTATAACACTTTTCTTAACATAAAGTATAACAGTACATGCCACACTGTCCTAGTTAGCTGGCTAAACATAACATTTCTGACCAGTAATGTCACTGAGCTTAAGGAGAGTACACTCACCCTGTATCTGTTTTCTGCACTAGATCTTCCAAACTGGCTCTCAGTGTGTCCTTTCTTAGCTGGATAGGAAGTCAACAGTTTGACCTCTGACCTTCCCCTCACTCTCTGTGTCTATGGATGGGCCAACTGAGCTGCCAATAAAACTAGCTACAATCTTCCTAGGCGAGAGCTCCCTGACAGCAAACCCCTGCTGGGCCAGATTGAATGTAGCCGTCGGAACATATTGGGTGCAAATGTTTATTGGAATGTCTAAATGAACGCTCATTGTCTCAAATGAAATTGGAATGTGGGAATCACCACTTCACCAGTTGGCTCATGTAGATCTAATTTGCATCACCAACACATGGCCTCTCTGAGGATTTAATATAAACTACACCAAAATCCTTCCATGGACAAATAGTCAAAAACCTGGGAAACATGACACATTCAAACAGTTGTAAGTTTGTCTGTGACACAGGTCAACAGTACAGATGTAACCAGTTGAGAGAAAATAGTGTGCAGCGTGCATCCTTGGCCCATCTACTTCAAGACATAGAGCTCTCTTGGGTAGCTTTATCTTTGCAGCTCTCTTGATATCGGGCATACTTTTCCTCATTTGGATCCCATCTCGTGGGTGCTGAAGAGTGCAGTTACTCTGATGGTGGCCTCCTGCCAGGCCTTCTGTACAGCTCTCATCTGCGGAGAGCATTCCGGGAGTACCAAACAGGATGGCTCTTCTTGCACCCGCCTCATGTAAGACCTTTACTGCAGCATTGCAGAATCTTGCCATTTTGTGACTATTTACCTCCATTTATGTTGTCTTTGAGAAATCTTTGCAACAGTTACAAGTTGTGATGTTACCTGTGACTGAAATACAACATCTCTCTCATTCCCTGGCTCTACTCTCCTGTAGCAGTGCTCCCAAATTCGGTCTATGTTTGTGCAAGCTTGCAGGTCCCACCCACGCCGCGGAGAGAATCTGCTCTGGAAACAGGAACAGATTTGCATGAACAGTCGGACTGTACTCCATTCCTGCCCAACTATGGTCATACGTGGAATTTTTACCCGTTGTGTCACCTTGTATACCAGGGTTTGCAGCTTCACCCTGCAGAAAGAAAGAAAGAACGAACTTGCATTTATATAGCACTTTTCACGACCTCAGGACGTCCCAAAGCGCTTCATAACCAATTAAGTATTTTTTGAAGTGTAGTTATTGTTGTAATGTAGGAAATGCGGCTGCCAATTTGCATACAGCAAGGTCCCACAAACAGCAAAGTGATAATGATCAAGTAATCTGTTTTAGTGATGTTAGTTGAGAGATAAATATTGATGAGGATGCCGGGGAAAACTCCCCTACTCCTCTTCGAAATAGTGCTGAGAGATCTTTTACATCCAACCGAGAGGGCAGACGGGGCCTCGGTTTAATGTCACATCCGAAAGACGGCACCTCCGACATTGCAGCACTTCCTCAGTACTGCACTGAAGTGCCTGGCTAGATTTTGTGCTCAAGTCTTTGGAGTGGGACTTGAAACCAAAAATCTTCTAACTCCGAGGCGAGAGTGCTACCACTGAGCCAAGGCTGACACCTTTATTATTATTCTTCTGAAGAGGAAAGATTTCATCCAGTTGCAGCCTCAGTACTCTAGAAGATTGGCACTGTATTCATCTGCTTGGCTTCAGAATCACTGGTGTTCATAGCAGACTGCCTGATATTTGGAAAAGTCAGAGAAAAGCTGGATTTCACATCAGCCACAGACATTCCAACCACTCTGATGTGTTTTGCAGCTCTTGTTACGACATCATTCCCGACCCATCAGGAATCCAGGCTTATCCCTGCAAGGAGACATTATCAAATCTTTGGCAACTGCTGCCAGCTAGCGGGCTTTCTGAAACAAACACTCAGGTGCAACATTTCTACAGTAACAGAAAAAGACTTGCATTTATATAGCGTTTTATTACGTGTCTCAGAAATGTTTCAAAAACGTACACACACAATGAATCATTCGAAATGCAGTGACTTATTATATCGGTAAATATAACAATATGTAGGTATGTTCATAGTACCTGAAACAAAAGATTAACACACAAAAATACTCCACGCTCTGAGATAGTGGCTTTGAAATCCTGTGGGGGTTCTTCCGATCTCCCACCATAACTCTGATGGGAGACTGTTGGAATCCCCGTGGAATTTCAAAGCCAGTTCCTGTCGAGATGTGTGGTATGAATAATAAGTTTATTTTTGCCTTCACCCTCCTCTCCTGAAGGCGCCTACTCACGCTCCGCTATGGATCTCCAGGCACCAGTCACTCTCCACTATCTGCTGCAAGTGTCTACTCATGAATGTAGAGCCTGAGTTTCAACAGGCTACTTGATAGTTGGGGCCATCATGACCAAGCCTGATTCTGCTCTCCAGTATCACTGGGTGAAAGCAGGAACCGTGGCTGATTCTTTCCCTCTGAAGCATTGCGGTCAACTGTAGTGCTCCAACTGTTGCTCTGACTGAATTCAGATAACTCAGCCCAGACTGGAATTTTTCTCATCTGTATGGCTTACTGGCCTAGATTTCGACAAATGAGCTGAAAGTACCCTATAACTGGGGAGGAACTCAAGATGCATAACCACTGGCTGCAATTATGGCCCAGAGTTTGTTGGGGCGGGGCATCTTGTTCATGTTCGTGCATGTTTAGGTTTTAAAATATTTTGCCCACAGAGTTGCTGGAAGTTTGAGCTGGTAACGGTGTGGTGAGGGCAACAGGACACCTGGGATCTTGGTGAACAATGGGACAAACAGTGTATCTCCTTCACCAATGAGATTAAAGGATTGAGAAATAAACAGAAGAAGGACAGGAAGGAGGGCGAATTAGAGTGGGTGAATTCAATTTCAAATCAGGTACAGAAAGAGACATAGAGAGGGAGAGAAAGATTGGATTAAGAGAGAGAGAGAAAAGAGACTGAAAGGAAAAGTAAAAAAATAAAACATTTAACATTTAGAAAATCTCCAACAACAATTCACAACCTGAAGGAATGAGACACCACACTTTTAATTGTTCACTTTCTGGGCAAGAGAAGTTGATTGGCTGTCATTAACAATTATGAGAAGTCGCACAACACCAGGTTATAGTCCAACAGCTTTATTTGAAATCACAAGCTTTCAGAGCGCTGCTCCTTCGTCACCTGACGAAGGAGCAGCGCTCCGAAAGCTTGTGATTTCAAATAAAGCTGTTGGACTATAACCTGGTGTTGTGCGACTTCTCACTTTTGTCCACCCCAGTCCAACACCGGCATCTCCGCATCATTAACAATTATCACATCGTTAAAAGGGTACTTGCGCTGTTAATTACTAGACTTAACTTTCTGTGGTGCGTTTAATAGGCAATTAATATGCAAAGGCAGCAACCATGACAATCACGGGGAGGTTAAGCTGCCATTTTCGCGAAGCTAAGGGCGGAGCGGCACAAATCGTCCAGCAACTTGTGGCGATTCGCAATTCACGGGGTATCTCTTCCTCGCCACACGTCGCTGGCCAATTTGTATATTAATAACGCCGTGCGTTATTCAGACGCCGTTATTGTTCCAGCGAAATCTGGGCGATTGTCTCTGTCCTCCCATCCCCACAGACAAACATACATACACACAATCTCAATAAGCAGCAGCTGTTGGGAAGATCATGGATATGGTTGCTTTGATGGCTCTATTAGCGAATGCACTACTCAGTGTGAAAGTGAGCCATGCAGTCCAGGAAGGTTCCACACTCAATGCCTGGTCCGTACTGAGTTAGATGATCTTGGCTGGGACAGTGGTAGGCAATGTTCCCGCGCAGCGCTCCAGGGGTCTCACGCAGCCGGTGAGCTAGCTTTTAAATTGATGATAACGCGCATGTGCGGAATTTTCAATGGGCTGCGCGGCTCAAAAAAAATTACAGGGAACATTGGTGGTAGGCGCACTACTATTGGTCTCAGCATCATCCTTGAGCTAAGGAGCAGAAAAAAATCCGCCACTATTCTTTATCAATTTTCCTGATAGGCAGCACACGTCACGTGAGAATGCGATCCACATTGCCTCGGATTTCACGTTAAGATTGTTCACTTTGATGAGGTACCGG
Source organism: Squalus acanthias (assembly GCA_030390025.1). Lineage (NCBI taxonomy): Eukaryota > Metazoa > Chordata > Chondrichthyes > Squaliformes > Squalidae > Squalus > Squalus acanthias. The sequence continues at coordinate 28,795,826 of CM059440.1, read as the reverse complement.
AGAGCAGCCATGCATGAGCCAATGGCTTCAGGAGAAGAAGAAGTAGAACATTGGAGATGGGGGTGGGAAAGACGATCACTGTATGGGGGGAGTAAATATCACATCTGGCCCTGCAGGGAAGATCCGTTTTAAACAATAGGCCAACACACTTCTCTGCATGAAGTCATGGGAACTATTGGATTGGCCTTGTATGCAACATAGTTTCAGGCAAAAAAATAAGACATCGCTTGTATACCAGAGAACACTGGGATTCTTTATTTATCGAGAATCTTGACACAGGGTAGCCCAATTCAGCTGAAAACAGTTGGTGTATGGTTAGGCCCCCCTGACGTCTGATGCAACACACAGTCTTATTCGTCAGGATGGCTGCAATAGCACATCAGCAGAAGTCTACAAAAATTGCTCTACATTTTTCAAAATTCATCGGGAAACTGCTTTGATAATCTAATAACAAAAATGTACATTTTGAGGGGGTGGTGGGGGGGGGGGACAACAAAAACATATGAATCATTTCCCCCCCAGTTTTTCCTCTCTTGAAGATGCGGACTCCTGCTGGTGGATAGTTCTTCAAGTGTTCTACGTGTGTGGGCCCAGATAGTGTGTATTGGCAGGCTGTTCCACCACAGGGAGCATTACAGCTGATCCTGTCCTCACCCCAATGTTCACACACAGACTTTCCAGCAGCGGTCATTGGTTAGTGATCAGCAGTGGGAAAACTTGCAGTTTTATCCTTGTTATCCATGTGGTGCTGAGGCCAATTGTGGTGACCCTACTGCTGCCCCAGCTAAGATCAGTTATAGCAGCACAGAATGAGGGTCAACTGTGACCTGTATGGCTCAGGAACATTCCGTACAGTATATTTTCCCAAGGGTACTTGATAAGGTCCTGGAAAGCTTTGAGATTTTTTTTCCTATTCGACTTGGAAAGGATTTTGGTTTCATGCAAATTATGATGTTGCTATGATGCTAGATTCAATTCACAAAAGGTTAAATTCCCAGAGAGGCTAGCTATCTGGGATGTTGTTTAGGACAAACTAGCTGGAATTTTTTTTTGTTTATTCGTTTATGGGATGTAGGCGTCACTGGCAAGACCAGCATTTATTGCCCTTGAGAAGGTGGTGGTGAGCTGCTTTCTTGAACCGCTGCAGTCTGTGTGGTGAAGGTACTCCCACAGTGCTGTTAGGTAGGGAGTTCCAGGATTTTGACCCAGCGACGATGAAGGATCGGCGATATACTTCTAAGTCAGGATGGTGTGTGACTTGGAGGGGAACTTGAAGGTGGTGTTCCCATGCATCTGCTGCCCTTGTCCTTCTAGGTGGAAGAGGTGGCGGGTTTGGGAGGTGCTGCTGAAGAAGCCTTGGCGAGTTGCTGCAGTGCATCTTGTAGATGGTACACACTGCAGCCACGGTACGCCGGTGGTGGAGGGAGTGAATGTTTAAGGTGGTGGATGGGGTGCCAATCAAGTGGGCTGCTTTGTCCTGAATGGTGTCGAGCTTCTTGAGTGTTGTTGGAGCTGCACTCATCCAGGCAAGTGGAGAGTATTCCATCACACTCTTTACTTGTGCCTTGTAGATGGTAGAAAGGCTTTGGGGAGTCAGGAGGTGAGACACTCGCCACAGAATACCGAGCCTCTGACCTGCTCTTGTTGCCACAGTATTTATGTGGCTGGTCCAGTTAAGTTTCTGGTCAATGGTGACCCCCAGGATGTTGATGGTGGGGGATTCGGCAATGGTAATGCCGTTGAGGCTGCCGCGAAACACGAAGTAAGACTGAATCCATGTGTGGAAAACAAATGCTTTTTAATACAACTGCATGGTCCAAAATGGCTGATACAAAAAGCTCCCAGAATTCTCTGGAAAAATCCTGAGGCCCCGCCCATTCCTTTTCTCCTGCCTTAAAGGCAAGGTGCCTTAAAGGCAAGGTGCCCGATATTTTGTCCACGGACGGAAAAGTGGATAATGCCCGTTTAGGTGGCGATCCGCCACACAGCTCCCCCCAGAATCCGCTTCGGAGGTGTGGACGAGACGGTGCGGCGGTCTGATGGGCCGGCCGGAGCGGCTCTTGTAGGACGCCGGTGGACGTGGAACGGCCGGGCGTGGAGCAGCCGGGTGAACCGGCTTGAGGGCAGGTCGGCCGCGTGGTTGTGGACGAGCTACAGGGACCTGCTCACCGGGCTCCAAGTGTGCTGGCTTGAGTCGGTCAACCGACACATTTTCGGTCATGTCGGCCACTTGCAGGGTGAAAAATTTGTCCCCAGCCTGTAGCACCATGTAGGGCCCGTCGTACGGGGGTTGAAGGGGTCCGCGGTGGGCGTCGTGCCGGACGAAAACGAACCGTGCCTGGTGCAGGCTTAGTGGGACGTGTGAGGTGGATTCGCCGTGTCGGGCAATGGGCACCGGGGCGAACTGCAGCGCCGGTGAGGCGAAGTAGTTTGCGTTGCTGGTCGGCTGACCAGGGTGTCGTGGCGGTGGGCAGGAACTCGCCGGGTACGCGCAGCAGCTGACCGTACACGAGCTCTGCTGCCGATGCGTGGAGGTCTTCTTTAACCGCGGTGCGCAGGCCGAGGAGGACCCACGGAAGTCGGTCGGTCCAGGCGCCGTCATTGAGGCTGGCTCGAAGAGATGCCTTCAAGGATCTGTGGAACCGCTCACACAGTCCGTTGGCTTGGGGGTGGTACGCTGTGGTGCGGTGAATGGTCACCCCGAGATTGCGTGTGACAGCGGTCCACAGTTCAGAGGTAAATTGCGGACCTCTGTCGGGCGTCATGTCGGAGGGGACGCCGAACCGTGCGATCCAGGTGCTGACGAAGGCTCTGGCGATGTCGGCGGTGGTGGTAGAGGTCAGTGGAATTGCCTCGGGCCAGCGCGTGGTGCGGTCAACGATCGTCAGCAAGTGCGTGTGGCCTTGCGACGGCGGCAGGGGCCCAACGATGTCCACGTGGATGTGGTCGAATCTACGCGAGGGGACGGTAAACTCCTCGAGGGGTGCTTTCGTGTGTTGCTGTACCTTGGCCCGTTGGCAGGCTAGGCAGGAGTTGGCCCAAGTAAGCACATCCTTGCGGTTGGCTACCAATTTGATGGATGCGCGGGCGCCGGGGTAGGAGAGGTTGTGGAGAATGTCGAATGCCCGGCGGCGCCAGGACGCTGGGACGATGGGCTGAGGTTGACATAGGGATATGTCGCACTTGACCATGACTGCGGTCGGGCCACAGGTGACGTCGGCCAGGCGTAGCCCTGGTAGGTTGGTGGGTGCGGAGAGCAGATCAGGGTCGGTGATCTGGTCTGCTGCGAGTTGAGCGTAGTCGACTGCCAGGTGTGCGGCGTGGATGGCGGGGCGGGAGAGGCAGTCGGCTACCACATTGTCTCGGTCGGAGACGTGTTGGATGTCCGTGGTGAACTCGGACACTGCCGCGAGCTGGCGCTGCTGCCTGGCGGACCAGGGGTCGGTTGTCTTTGCCATTGCGAATGTCAGGGGCTTGTGGTCGACAAACGCAGTGAAGGGGTGGCCCTCAAGCAAAAACCAAAAATGGCGGACCGCCAGGAACAGCGCGAGGAGCTCGCGGTCGAAGGTGCTGTACTTGATCTCCGGGGGGCGTAGTTGGCGGCTGAAGAAGGCAAGTGGTTGCCAGGCGCCGATGACCCACTGCTCATACACGGCGCCGACCGCGTGGTCGGAGGCGTCCGTGGTGAGCGCTACCCTGGCATTGGGCCGTGGGTGCGCGAGCAGGGTGGCGTTGGCGAGCGCGGTCTTGGTGGAGTCGAAGGCGGCGGACGCGTCTGCTGTCCATTCGACCGCCATCTTGCCGCTCCTGCCCCGGAGGGCTTCATACAGGGGCCTCATGAGGGACGCCGCTTTGGGGATGAAGCGGTTATATAAATTCACCATCCCGAGGAACTCTTGGAGGTCTTTGATGGTGGTGGGGCGGGGAAATTGTTGGACGGCCTGCACCTTGGTGGGCAGGGGAATGGCCCCAGCACGGGTGATGTGGTGGCCGAGGAAGTCGATCTTGTCCAGGCCGAACTGGCATTTGGCTGGGCTGAGGATGAGCCCATGGTCGCTGAGGCGCCCGAACAGGATGCGAAGGTGTTCGAGGTGTTCCTGCTTGGAGGAACTGGCTACCAGGATGTCGTCCAGGTAGACGAACAGGAACTTCAGGTCCCGAAGGACCGAATCCATGAGCCGTTGGAATGCCTGGGCCGCGTTTTTGAGGCCGAAGGGCATCCGCAGGAACTCGAACAGGCTGAAGGGGGTGATTACGGCCGTCTTGGGGATGTCCGCGGGGTGGACGGGGACTTGGTGGTAGCCGCGCACCAGGTCGACCTTGGAAAAGACTGAGCGGCCAGCCAGTCTAGCCGAGAAGTCCTGAATGTGCGGCACGGGGTACCGATCAGGGGTGGTGGCGTCGTTGAGGCGGCGGTAATCCCCGCAGAGGCGCCAACCCCCGCCTGGTTTGGGGGCGATGTGGAGTGGGGAGGCCCAGGGACTGTTGGAGCGGCGGATGATGCCGAGCTGTTCCATGGTGGTAAACTCGGTCCGCGCGATCTCCAGTTTGGCTGGGTCCAGCCTGCGGGCGTGGGCGTACACTGGGGGGCCTGTGGTGGGGATGAAGTGTTCCACCCCGTGTTTGGCGGCCTCCGCGGAGAAGGTCGGATTGGTAAGGGCCGGGAATTCGGCCAGGAGTGCCGAGTAGTCATCCGTGGCCCGGGCGTGGCAATGTGACGCCATGCCGGCGGGTTGACGGGGGGCCATGGCGCCCAGGATGGGGGACATGGTGTTCATGTCCACGAGGCGGTGACGAGGGATGTCTACCAGTAGGCCGTGGGCGCACAGGAAATCTGCGCCGATGAGAGGGGAGAGCACCTTGGCAGTGATGAACTCCCATCGGTAGCGGCGACCAGTGAGGTCGAGTGTGACTGTCCGGGTGCCGTACGTCCGGATTTCCGACCCGTTAGCCGCAGCCAGCGCCGGTCCTCGTTCGCCCTTTTGGATGTCGAGGGAGGAGGCCGGGATGATGCTGTGCTGAGCTCCAGTGTCGCACAGGAACCGGCGGCCGGTTTTGTCATCCATGACGTACAGCAGGGAGCCCGCGTGGCCCACGGCCATCGCTGGGGCTGGTACGGCGGCGGACTTGAAAGAGCAGGGAGGTGTGCCCTGGCGCCGAACCGTGCGTGGTAGTAACAGTGGCCCGGGTTAGTGGGGCGTGAAGGCCCCGTGGGCCTGGTGGCTGGTCCTTGTGGCCGCGTGGTGGCCGGTGAGGGGCGCGCCCAGGCATTGGCTGCCAGGTCCAGAGTGACGTTGCGGCTGGAGTGAGCAGACAGCAGCTTGTCGGCCTCATCGGCCAGGGCTTCCAGGTTCGTGAGGCCTGGACGCCACGATCGCTGGGCGGATGCTGAGAGGGAGCTGGCGGATGAACAGCGTGCGGAAGAGGGATCCGGGTGGGCTCTCGTCGGTGAGGGAGAGCATGTGGGAGAGGAGGTCTGACGGTGAGGCATCACCGAGGCCTGGAAGGTCGAGGAGGTGGCAGTTTCGCTGGTATGCCGAGGCCGTAAATTTTTTAAGGCGCGCTGCCTTAAGATGTGCGTACTTGCCTTCCTCTGGTGGGTTCTGCAGCGCTGTCCAAACCTTCGAAACTGTGGCGCTACCGAGTGATGTGACGAGGTAGTCGTACTGCGTCCCATCTATGGTGATGTTTCGCAGCCGGAAGCGGGATTCAGCTTGGAGAAACCAGGCTTCGGGCTGGTTTTCCCAAAACTCCGGCAGTTTTACGGAAACTGCGTTCGTGTCCGCCATTGCAGTGCTCGGAATACGTTCTGAGCGTCGGGGTCACCAATGTTGAGGCTGCCGCGAAACACGAAGTAAGACTGAATCCATGTGTGGAAAACAAAGGCTTTTTAATACAACTGCATGGTCCAAAATGGCTGATACAAAAAGCTCCCAGAGTTCTCTGGAAAAATCCTGAGGCCCCGCCCACTCCTTTTCTCCTGCCTTAAAGGCAAGGTGCCCGATATTTTGTCCACGGACAGAAAAGTGGATAATGCCCGTTTAGGTGGCGATCCGCCACACAGCCATTGAATGTCAAGAGGCAATGATTAGACTCTCGCTTGTTGGAGATAGTCATTGCCTGGCACTTCTGTGGCGCGAATGTTACCTGCCACTTATCAGCCCAAGCCTGAACATCGTTCAGGTCTTGTTGCATGCGGGCATGGACTGCTTCATTATCTGAGGAGTTGTGAATGGCACTGAACACTGTGCAGTCATCAGCGAACATCCCCATTTCTGACCTTATGTTGGAGGGAAGGTCATTGATGAAGCAGCTGAAGATGGTTGGGCCTAGGACACTGACCTGAGGAACTCCTGCAGCGATGTCCTGGGGCTGTGATGATTGACCTTCAATCACCACAACCATCTTCCTTTGTGCTAGGTATGACTCCAGCCAGTGGAGAGTTTTCCCCCCAATTCCCATTGACTTCAGTTTTACTAGGGCTCCTTCATGCCACACTTGGTCAAATGCTGCCTTGATGTCAAGGGCAGTCACTCTCACTTTTTTGAAATTCAGCTCCTTTGTCCATGTTTGGACCAAGGCTGTAATGAGGTCGGGAGCTGAGTGGTCCTGGCGGAATCCAAACTGGGCATCAGTGAGCAGGTTATTGGTGAGTAAGTGCCGCTTGATAGCACTGTCGATGACACCTTCCATCACTTTGCTGATGATTGAGAGTAGACTGATGGGGCGGTAATTGGCCGGATTGGATTTGTCCTGCTTTTTGTGAACAGGACATACCTGGGCAGTTTTCCACATTGTCGGATAGATGCCAGTGTTGTAGCTGTACTGGAACAGCTTGGCTAGAGGCTAGTTCTGAAACACAAGTCTTCAGCACGATAGCTGGGATGTTGTCAGGGCCCATAGCCTTCATATCCAGTGCGCTCAGCCGTTTCTTTATATCACGCGGTGCGAATTGAATTGGCTGAAGACTGGCTTCTGTGATGGTGGGGACCTCAGGAGGAGGCCGATATGGATCATCCACTCAGCACTTCTGGCTGAAGATGGTTGCAAACGCTTCAGCCTTGTCTTTTGCACTCACGTGCTGGGCTCCATCATCATTGAGGATGGGGATATTCATGGAGCCTCCTCCTCCCATTAGTTGTTTAATGGTCCACCACCATTCACGACTGGATGTGGCAGGACTGCAGAGCTTTGATCTGATCCGTTGATTGTGGGATCGCTTAGCCCTGTCTATAGCATGCTGCTTCCACTTTTTAGCATGCATGTAGTCCTGTGTTGAAGCTTCCCCAGGTTGGCACCTCATTTTGAGGTACGCCTTTGCTGCTCCTGGCATGCTCTTCTACACTCCGCATTGAACCAGGTTTGGTCCCCTGGCTTGATGGTAATGGTAGAGTGAGGGATATGCCGGGCTATGAGGTTACAGATTGTGGTGGAATACAATTCTGCTGCTGATGGCCCACAGCACCTCGTGGATGCCCAGTTTTGAGCTGCTAGATCTGTCCTGAATCTATCCCATTTAGCAGGGTGGTAGTGCCACACAACACGATGGAGGGTGTCCTCAGTGTGAAGACGGGACTACGTCTCCACAATGTGCGGTGGTCACTGCTACCACCAATACTGTCATGGACAGCTGCATCTGCGACAGGTAGATTGGTGAGGACGAGGTCAAGTAGGTTTTTCCCTCGTGTTGGTTCACTCACCACCTGTCACAGGCCCAGACTGGCAGCTATGTCCTTCAGGACTCGGCCAGCAGCGGTGCTACCGAGCCACTCTTGGTGATGGACATTGACCTTGCTACTCTCTGTGCCCTTGCTACTCTCAGTGCTGCTTCCAAGTGGTGTTCAACATGGCAGAGTACTGATTCATCAGCAGAGGGAGGGCGGTAATCAGCAGGAGGTTTCCTTGTCCATGCTTGACCTGAAGCCATGAGACTTCATGGGGTCCGGAGTCAATGTTGAGGACTCCCAGGACCACTCCTTCCCGACTGTATCTCACTCTGCCGCCACCCCTGGTGGGTCTGTCCTGCCGGTGGGACAGGGATGGTGATGGAGGAGTTTGGGACATTGGCTGAAAGGTATGATTCTGTGAGTATGACTATGTCTGTGGGACAGCTCTCCCAATTTTGTCACAAGTCCCCAGATGTTGGTGAGGAGGACTTTTCAGGGTTGACTGGGCTGGGTGTGCCGTTGCCGTGTCCAGTTCGATGCGGGGTGGTCCGTCCGTTTTGTTTCGTAGCAGTTTGTTACAATTGAGTGGTTTGCTAGGCCATTTCAGAGAGCAGTTAAGAGTCAACCACATTGCTGTGGGTCTGGAGTCACATATAGGCCAGACCAGGTAAGGACGGCAGATTTCCTTCCCTAAAGGACATTAGTGAACCAGATGGGTTTTTACGACAATCCGATAGTTTCATGGTTACTATTACTGATACTAGCTTTTTATTAGATTTATTTAATTAACTGAATTTAAATTCTCCAGCTGCCATGGTGGGAATTTGAACTCGCGTCTCTGGATCATTAGTCCAGGCCTCTGGATTACTAGCCCAGTGACATTACCACTATGCTACCGTTCCCTGGAATACTACACAAGTACCTCAGATTTGTGTATTATCACACACCATATCGGATTGAGGCAATGGGGAATCATCCAAGTCATCTGAGAGATGTTTCCACCTTTTATGAAGAATGGTTTTCATTCAGAGGTGCCCAGCACGGGGTTTAGCTAAACAGACAATGTAGTTGCCACGGCTCCTACACAAAGCAGGGGTGTAGGTATTCTGATTCAGGGTAGTAGAACGTGTAATTCTTGCTGTAGTCGAGTCCATAAATTTTTAAAGAGGAATTAGGTGGTGGCTTGAAAAAGAGGAACATTGAAGGGTATGGGCAAAAAATCAGGAGGGTAGGATTAGATGCTGTTCATGGGGAGAAAAACACCAACACAGACTTGATAGGCCAAATGACTTGTTTCAGTACTGTAACGTCTATAATTCTGTGTTGACTTTGTGCAGGATTGTTTTCATTGGTTCATGAATAGTTAACCAGGGACGTGGATTTAGGATTGCCTTTTGAAGAATAAAGGAGGAACTTGGAAGAAATAGATTTAGGATTAACACTAGAAGAATGAAACAGCAAGTTAGAAGAATTTCTTTCACACAGGGTTATTAGGATATGGAATATGTTATCGCAAGAAATAGAATTTAACATCGCTTGAAGATAATTGGATAAGTACTTCAGAAAGAAAGATATAAAAAGCCAGAAGAAAAGGGCAAGGAAATAGGATTACAGCAGATAGCACCAGCTGAAGAACTAGCACTGATACTGGCACAATATGTCAAATGGCCACCTTGTGTGCTGTAATTTCTATGATTCTATGCCCCACTGACCCACAGGGGGCGTACGGTGAATCAATGTTATTCGGTGATGTACAGGTTTGTGCTGCTGGATTAATATTTATGCAATACTTTAATGTACCACTTTGATGTTGATAACTGGCTTGAAACACATTCCTACACATTGAAAAACTATATTTTAGAAAGGCTCACAGAGGATGATATATTGGTGGAATCTATTGAAGCTGCACTGTAGACTGATGCTGCATTGTTTGTCTCCTCTGTGCTAATATGCAGGGGATGGGGGCGGTGGAGAAGGGGGATGGTGGTTACTGAATAAAGACTGGACACTTTCCAATGGGGAGGGAAGGAAAATTGGGGGATTTTCAGCCCAACGTGTTGTAGCACAACTTCCTGTTATCTACGTCAGAACATAATTTTGGTGGAGATCTGGACACCTGCACTCGGAACCAGATGGTGTGAGGTGACAAAAAACTTTTCAGTGCAAATTTTAATTGAAAATTACAAGAAAAGTGTCTTGCTATATAGTACCTCACGACTCAGACTGAAGTGATGTGAGCTTCGTTTTAACACTTGTTACCAGAAAGTACATTAACTTTTATACAGCATGTCTTATATACAAGATTTGGCATTAGTGATGGAAGTTTAAATGGTTTATTTTGTGAGTATAAAGTACAAGTGAGTGATCCATGACAATTTTTCCCCCCCCCACAATTTTCTTCACTCATCTGAAGACATCGGGGGAAAATTTCGGTTGCTTTGCGCCTCCTGTTAGCGGGCGCTAATGGGGCGCAAAGCAACTAGCGCCCGGGCACGGCGATACTTGCGCCGCTCGCGAAATTGACCAGACATTTTGCGGCAGCGCTAAACACTACCACCACGATCTCCTGCGGCCGCAGATCGTGACGTCAGTCGAGCGTGTAGCGCCCCGGACCGGATATTGAGTGGCACCGCCTGCCGCTAGCAATGACAGGTTGAGGGGAGCATTTTGCAGTCGGGAAAGGACTAGGGGAGCGCTATTTAAAGGCGACCGCTTCCTGCCTTTTTTTGTCGGCGACATTTTTGCACCACGCATTCTGTGAGAGAGAGAGACTTCTGGAGAGATTCAGCGCTGTGTGAAGGAGTTTTGGGTACTGAGCAGCACTTTGCAGAATCATTTTGATTTGACCGTCCTTGCATCGATTTAGAAGAGACTATGAGGGCTGCACTCTGAGCTCTTTCCCTGGGCCTCTCCATTGTTTTTTCCAGCAGATTTGATGTGCAGATTTGATGTACAGGTTTCTCCAGGCCGAGATTCAAGGCTGCAATGAGCAGGGTGTGGATGAAGAGCAAGATCAACCCTCCCCTTTAAGAACTGGCCGGCGCCAGTGTGTCTGTGTTCCATTGCTGACTGACATGACCTGAGCTTCGCCAGCGCTGTGAGGTAGCGCCTAGCTCCTCGGTGTTAGCGCCTTAAGAGAGGTGTGTAGCGCCTGATTTAGCGCTCCAATCACCTCCTGGGGCGATAGAAGCCAAGTTTGCAGTCGGAGGCGATAATTAGCGCCAGGCGCTAAACTTTGCACCCGGCCGATAATTACGCCCCAAACGGGGCGATATCGAATTTCTCTCCCATAGGCTCATGCTTGTGTCTGATACTGTGGGCACCATGCAGGCCTCCTGTACCTTGCCCAGGTGGCCATGTTATTCTTTACGTGTGTCAGTGAGGGTTGGCAGCTGAGCCCAATCCACACTTTCCTGGACAGCGATCAGGACCAGGAAACGTACTGATTTTGCCGCTTCTTCGTCCGAGGACCCTGAGGCCAAATGTAGGCACTAACTGCTGTCACACCTTAGAGGCGTTAATTGAGCACAGAACAGGAGGTAACTTACAATATTTACACGAGGGAACACTCTTGACTCATCATTAATAGTCCAATATCTCTCCCTGTTCCGAAGGGTAGTTCTTAACTATGTTCTGGAGTGGGACAGACGCCTTTATCAAGTGAAACTTGTTAGCGCATTTCCATTTTCAGTGCAGCTAATTATTACAATTCTAATGCATAAGCATCTGTGGAGTACCCTCACCATACAATCAAGAAGCAAAACCCAGTGGTTTAGTTGGTAACTACCTAATGCAGTATTAAACCGTAAAGATCAAGAAGGGCCCAGACTTGATTCCCCAGTGTCTGTTGAGATAACTGGTTGCAGCTGGGGTGATGATAGAGCAGCTTTAGGAGGTCTCAGCGCTCTCTGGTTAGAGAGGGGAGAATCGGACAGGATTACAGCTCCAGATTACCATCCGTTGATCGCTGTTAATAACAAGGTTTGTGTGGATGTCAGGATTAGGCTTCGCTGTGATGCCGCACATGATAGAATAGCCAGCGACACTGACTGGGCTCTTGCACAAAGAATGACCGCTTGGGTGAGGTACCAGAGGTGGCCAGTGCCTGTGGAACCTGTAGGCCTCTTCAAAAACGGAGGAGAGAAAATTGGAAGGTAGACAAAAACTAAAGAACCTCAAAGCTGAGGGAACATTTAGCCCTTAAATGGTTTAATGAGAACAGGCTGCTAGAATACCCAGGCAGAGCTGTGAGGCTATACATTGGTAAGATATTCTCCCTGTTACTGCATCGGATTCCTCGGCTGTCTTTGATATACTTGTGTACAAAGTGAGAGCGTTGAGCTGTAATAGTGAAAACATTTTCCAGAAAGAGATTGGGCAAGACCATCTGTTTCTGATTAATCTTTCTTAGTTATTGAAGAAAAAAACAAACCTTAGTGACTGCCAGTTGGTGTCTGAAGAGAGTGGAAGAATGGCTGATTTAAATAGCGAAGGAGAATTTTCTTTGTGAGAGAGCTCAAACAGTTGAAATGTAAAATCACCATTAGGTGTTTCAACTCTCTGATCAAGAAAAATCCCCTCTGATTCAAGTGAGTTTAAGCACATCAGGAAAGTTTTACTTTTCAACGTTTGCTGTTCTTTGTTAATACAGGGAGGTGGCTCTGTGTTGAGCCGGTCCTGAAAGCCAGTGACCATTGCCTACAACTTTTAACCTAAGTTACTGTTGCTAATGTGGTATATCTGACTAATTTTCTCGCTATTATTTTCCCCTGTTCATTTTCTCCTCTCCTGCTTTCCTGGAGGGACTGACTCAGAGTCTAGTTCCACAGGAGCCAATTGCCCTCCGGTACCTTGCCCACTTGGTGTTCTTTGCGTGTGAGCCAGCAGGCTGTGTGCATTAGCTGCTGCAGCCAAGACAGATTAAGACCTCTATCCAGCATCCATTTTCCAACAGGAGTCAACAAATAGTGATCAAGAGGTTTTTCCGCCCCCCCCCCCCCTTCCCTACCCAGGGGAGCAGAGGGTATTTGTAGTGCCCTTATAAAAACCTTTGTGGAGACTAGCTAACTTGGCACAGACCAGAATCAAACCCGATGGGCCAAAAATTCATCCCGCTGCGCGAGAGTACGCACTGCGTACTCTCGCGTATTCTCTCTCCAATTGCCGGTTTTCTGCATGCCCTGCGCATGCGCTGAAAACCGGCACTTGGTCTTTTGAAAAGGGGGCGGTTCCTCGGTGCATCGCGTGCGCGCTACAGGCTGCGCGCACGCTGTGCACTTCATGCTTTGGACGCGCAGGTAAGGACGGAAGATTTTAGAAATGGAAAAAGGAGGAGTAAGACCCACTTTTAACAAGGTACAGGAAACTTTCGTTTATCCGGCACCCAAATATCCGGAATTCTCGCTTAACCGGCAAAAATCATCCTCCAAAAACTCCTCTCAAATAACCGGCAATGTTGCCGAGTCGCAGTCGAGTCTCCGCGAACGCCGAGTGCTCCGAAAACTCCTCTCAAATAACCGGCAATGTTGCCGATCCCGAGTCCGAGTCCGAGTCCGCGACCGCGAACGCCGATTTAGTCAGTAGGGGTACTTTTCAAAAGTGCCACTACTCGGCCTCCTGGCGCTGTCGGAAGTCTGAAACATTGCAGTAGCAGGAGTTGATTCTCCCGTGCTGCCTGGAGTCTCTTTGTTAAAAATAGCCTCGGTAGATATAACTCTCCGTTATCCGGTACTTTCGATAAACCGGCACCACGCCGGTCCCGTCGATGCCGGATAAACGAAAGTTTCCTGTAAGTAGTGAATTAAGTATTTTTTTGAATTTTTTTTTAACAGGTATATCTTTTTTAGAGACTTTAAAGACAGGTAAGTTTATTTTTATAACTTTTTAAAAGATTTTAAATTTTTTCAAAAATTTTATTTTTTATTTAAAATGGTTAATTTATTTAACTATACTTATTTTATTAATGTGATGTTTTTTTTTTAAATTTCATTGAGGTTTAGCTGTTATTTTGGGGGGGTGTAAGATTCATAGATTTCACAGCACGTATGTGAAACTTATGAATGGAAGATGGTGTGCTGCCATTGGCTCTAACTGAGTCATGTGATCCCACAGCTCGCACGAATTCACTACGCCGGTGGGATACGCAAGCACTGCCCAGCTGATGTCTGGAACATCAAGTTCGTGCGAGCTGGATCTGAAAAAGCCAACGCGGAGTGAGAGATCGCGGGGAAGCCTTACCCCCGCGGGAACAGAGCGAGATCAATTTCTGGGCCGATATATTCCTGGTCTGTGTAGCTCAGCTACTCACTGCCTTAACCAGCTGGGACAGGCTCGCAATGGTATTTTAATATATTTGCTTTATTCAGAGAGTTGCATTCCAGTGTCTTGAATTAGGTTACAAGTAGGTATTGGCAATGCGCATTGACCTGTTTAGATACATTTTATTAGTATTTGTCTTAAAGGCTGGGCGTAGATGTATTTACATGTGTTTGAATCTTTGTGCCAGTGGGCCCGATATTTACGGGGAGGGTGCGGGGGAGGTCGAAAGCCTCCGAAGAACCCGGCAAGGCCGGGGACGCAGACCGGCAGGACCTCATTATCTTTTTTTGTTCCATTTCTCGCCCGGCAGCCGGCCAAATTGATACCCTGGCCGGCGGCTGGGAAGGAACACCAGTGGCAGGAAGCCCTTGGGGACAGTCCCCGGCAATCAGGAGGGGGGGCCGGGGGGTGGGGTAAGGTCGGTGATTGGGGCGGTGGGGGGTGGGGGGGGTCAGTGATCGGAGTTGGGGGAGGTTGGCAATCGTGGCTGGGGGCGGGGGGGCTCGGTGATCGGGTCTGAGGAGAGGAGGTCAGTGATCGGGGCCGGGGGGGAGGAGGAGGAGGAGGTTGGCAATTGGGGCTGGGTCGGAGGACGGCGATCGGAAGGGGGGAAGAGAGGCTGCGATCGGAAGGGGTGAGGCTGAAGGCTTCCTTGAGGGGCCGGGGGGACGCACTCCTGCTCTTCCTGGCCCACAAGGAGTGCTGAAAGAGGCACTTAGCTTGTGGAGCTGGCAGCTCCCTCCTCCCTTTCACTGCCGGGTTTCCCGACCCCTGGGAAAACTGCGCAGCAACAGTGAATTTTAAATCGGGCTCCCAATTACACTGTGGGGGCCCAATTTAAATATGTTAATTGTGTTCAGCCTCTCAACGGTAGAGGGGTGGCCACGATATCCGCTGCTGTAAAAAAGGTGGTGGGCGCGTGCACGCCGTGTTGGGGATGTGTTCCCCATATTTAAGTCTTTAACCCATACGCTCTTCTTCTGTTTGTTGTGGGGTGGCGGGGTTAATATCAAGGCCAGTGTGTTTGGTTATAGTTGCGTATTAAGTTGGAGTTAGTTGAATCTAGATGTTTGTTGTTGATAGTGCAGTTCTGGTCGCCACACTATAGGAAGGATGTGATTGCATTGGAGAGGGTGCAGAGGAGATTCACCAGGATGTTACCTGGGCTGCAGCGCTTCAGCTATGAAGAGAGACTGGACAGGCTGGGGTTGTTTTCCTTAGAGCAGAGAAGGCTGAGGGGGGGAACCTGATTGAGGTGTACAAAATTATGAGGGGCATAGATAGGGTAGATGGAAAGGAACTTTTCCCCTTAGTAGAGGGGTCAATAACCAGGGGGCATAGTTTCAAGGTAAGGGGCAGGAGGTTTAGAGGGGATTTGAGGAAAAACTTTTTCACCCAGAGGGTGGTTGGAATCTGGAACTCACTGCCTGAAAGGGTGGTAGAGGCAGGAACCCTCACAACATTCAAGAAGCATTTAGATGAGCACTTGAAACGCCATAGCATACAAGGCTACGGACCAAGTGCTGGAAAATGGGATTAGAATAGATAGGGCTTGATGGCCGGCGCGGACACGATGGGCCGAAGGGCCTCTTTCTGTGCTGTATGACTCTATAGTGTAGGTATTTGGGTCAGAATTGGTGTAATTTTATTGGGTAGATCTAGGTATGTGTACTGGTATCTTTGAGTGTATCGCCAGTAGCTTTGGGCACAATTGGATCTAGATGCTTGAGTTGGGATGAGTGCAGTTGTTGCATGGGCCGGATTTCCATGCGTGTATGTACATGCTGGGGTTTCCAACTGTGGTTGGACATATTCAGGGAGGTTTCATCACATGACCTCCAACCGCCCTGCCCCCACACATTGTCATTGGTGCATCCGACACATCCATCCTTGCGACATATTAATTGGAAAGCAAACAGACTCTTCGTTACCAATTTGGATAATTTTTGACTCACTCAAACAGCCTTTTTTCCCATCTCCAATATTTTAATAACTAATAAACAAAACTGTTCAACGAAAATGAAGAAAAATACACTTTTTTTTTACAATGCCCTATGATTTTCCTTCCGGGTTGGTTGCAGTAGTGTCCGGTAGATTAGTCTTTCATTCCTGGAGACCCCAGAACAATATGGGACGACTGGCAACCCTAGTGTGTGTGTGCATGCTTGCGTGCATGTGTGCAGCTGTGATGGGGCATTTAGTTGTATTGGGCAGAGGAAGAAAGGGTTGGAGGAATGTCCTGGTCACACCCTACTGCACAAAAAGAGAGTAGATTTTATCTATGTACACCTGCCTGTGCCACTTAAAAAAAACAAACCACTCCTGTTCTCGAAAAGGCAGAAGTCCAGTAATTTAGCAAGCTTTCTTAACAGGAATATAGTAGTACCTTACCTTGAGGAAGAGCTTTATGTATCCATTCTTTCCAAGGATAACACCAGAAATTGGCACCTGTGTCATATGAGTATCATTAATATGCTGTTTATGGGGGAAGTTGAAAGTGACCTCGAGGCATTGGTTGACGTGTCTAAACCGTGTGAGGCAGCAATAAACAAACCAAATCGGATGTTGGATTATGTTGCCAAATGAGTTGAGTTGGAATGCCCACAGGTCATTCTGAAGCTGTACAATGTCCCAGTTAGACTTCAGCTGGCGTATTGCATACCGTTCTGGTCACCGTGACATAACAGAGCCACCCAGACCCTAGAGGCAGTACAGAGGAGAGCAACGAGGCTGATCCTAAGGAGGTGATTTTGCCAATGGGGGCGCGTTGGAGGCGGGACTGTTGCTTGTCGGGTATTGGTCCTGTCTCCATCGAGTTGTGGCCAACCCACGCTATTTTCCCTTGATTGACCTTGTTAAGCCCACCCAGCGGGTTTAGCAGGCCAATTAAGGGGAAGCCGGTTACAGAGAATGTCAACGTATGACGTTTCATCTGTCAAAAATTTTTGACAGATGAATTGTCATCGTTTGACAGCTCTGTGAAGCTGTCAAACACTAACATTCTATGTTGTTTGATGAGTTCTTGTATTCAAGACTCATCAATCCTCTTTTGTGAGCAGATATCAGATGGCTGTTACATTGGAGAATGCAGCAGCAATCTGTCATCTCTGCCGGTGAGATGCGGGAGTCTCCGGATTCTCAACGGTTGAAGCCTGCAAGGTAAGGAAACCTTTTTCTGTCAGTTTTCACTCACCTTTCATACTTACCTCTCCACACTTGCACCCATCACTCACCTCTACATTGCACTTTTGCACCCCGCAGACCCACTGCTCGCCTTGGTGACCCTGGTGGGGTTCCTCGACGTCGGGAAGCCCGCCCCTCTGAAGGAAAAATGGGAATAATCCTCTTAACTGCCTGTTAACTACCTGTTAACAGGCAGTTAAGTGGCTGTAATTCCCCTTCCCACCTCCAGGAGACGGGACCCAGCGCGGGTCAGGTACCCGCCTCCTGGGAAGATGGCACGGAGGCGGGTTGGAGGCGAGATGGGTACCCGCCCCCAGATTCTGCCATTTTCCCGGCAGTCCCACCTCCAACCGCCTCCCCTGGGCTGGCAAAATCGCCCCCAAAGTGTCGGAGGGAAGAATTATGAGGAAAGACATAAGAAGTTAAGGTTCTTCAGCTTTGAAGAGAGACATCTCAGAGGCAGCAGGATAACAGGACACAGATTCTGTGTCTGTGCTGTGAAGGGCAAATTCAGGACAGACATCGGAAAGTATTTATTTACAGGAGGGTGATCAATAGTTGGAACGGATTTCCACGAAGAGTGGCTGAGGCCAGGTCAATGGACTTATTGAAGAAACAACTAGGTGCTGTAATGAGAAGATGCTAAGATTGGTATTCTAGAATGTTAAGATCAAGTGGGCTGAAGGCTCTTCTTCATCTGTAATGATTTAGATCTAGACAACAGCAGATGGAAAGAAAATTGAAGTGTTTTGCGTAGATGTGAATTGATCCTGTTGGCCCTTAAGTTAGGGATGGAATGATGCATTCAGGCGGTTTAGTATATATTGCACTGTTAAAGGAGCATGGCTGGGAAAGATTAATGAAACGTCAATGCCTGGCTGCCTCAGTGGGTAAGAACACTGTATCGTATGCTACCAGGCCATACAAACCAGAAAGTCTTAGGATTAATTCCTGGTCTGAGTTAGCTGATCTCAGCTGGGTTAGGGAGGAGATAAATCAGCTAGAGTCCCTTCTGTTCATTATTCAGTGATCCCTGCTGGAAAGCATCTGTGTGTGGATCATACTCAGCTGTGAATTCCCCTCTGTCCTTGATCAACTAGCTGACATCCACTGTCTAGGCTCACATGTGAAGAGTGGCCACTTGGGAGAGCTGGAGGGCTGGTGGTACCCTGGGAATGTGGGAGAGGTGCTGGAGGACTGCTGGTATCCTGGGAATGTGGGAGAGGTGCTGGAGGACTGCTAGTACCCTGGGAATGTGGGAGAGGTGCTGGAGGACTGCTGGTACCCTGGGAATGTGGGAGAGGTGCTGGAGGACTGCTAGTACCCTGGGAATGTGGGAAAGGTGCTGGAGGACTGCTAGTACCCTGGGAATGTGGGAGAGGTGCTGGAGGACTGCTAGTACGCTGGAGGATTGCTGGTACCCTGGGAATGTGGGAGAGGTGCTGGAGGACTGCTGGTACCCTGGGAATGTGGGAGAGGTGCTGGAGAACTGCTGGTACCCTGGGAATGTGGGAGAGGTGCTGGAGACTGCTGGTACACTGGGAATGTGGGAGAGGTGCTGGAGGGCTGGTGGTACCCTGGGAATGTGGGAGAGGTGCTGGAGGACTGCTGGTACCCTGGGAATGTGGGAGAGGTGCTGGAGAACTGCTGGTACCCTGGGAATGTGGGAGAGGTGCTGGAGGACTGCTGGTACCCTGGGAATGTGGGAGAGGTGCTGGAGGACTGCTGGTACCCTGGGAATGTGGGAGAGGTGCTGGAGGGCTGCTGGTACCCTGGGAATGTGGGAGAGGTGCTGGAGGGCTGCTGGTGGCCTTGGAACCAGTACCCAATGTTGAATCAGTACATTCAGAAAAGGAGAAAAACTGTTGGGGGGGTGCGGGGGGTGGAGCGGGTGCAGGGGTACTTTCCTCTTCATGGCATAATATTTTAAGATAATAGAAAGTTCAGATAGAAATTGCACCCTCCCCCTTTTGCTTTCCTTCCTTTAGAGCCTCTCTCGGTGTGTGTGTGACGCAGTCCTTTCCTGAACACTGGTAAAAACAGACATAAATCAGGGAGCAACAGCAGTCCTAGCCAAGATTCATAAAGTTCTAACAATTATGATAGGATACATACAGGAAAAATGAAAAGATTAAAAACAGGAATTTACCCCTCACAACAACTGGATTCCTGAAAACTTTTTAACACAGAAAGAGCCCGGATATGTTTTCCTTCTTTGATGGTCTACAAACAGGCTGTATCTTTTGCCAAGTTTAAACACAGACAAATGGCTGCAGAGGTTAGGGGAAGGAAGAGGGGAGTGGGATGATGGCTCGAGTTCTGATGTTTGCTTTGTTGCTGATGAAATTTGATTGAAAACCGTTCCTTATTGCAATCTGTTCAACATTCTGGAGCCTGTACCCTATCCTGCACACCCATCGACCGTGTCCTGACTGACCTTCAGTGGCGCCGTATCCCACTAAACGGATGAGACATTAAACCGAGGCCCCCATCTGACCTCTCAGGTGGATGTAAAAGATCGCATGGCACTACTGGAAGAAGAGCAGGTGTCCTGGCTAATATTTATCCCTCAATCTACATCACTAAAGACAGATTATCTGGTCATTATCACATTGCTGTTTGTTGGAGCTTGCTGTGCGCAAATTGGCCGCCGCATTTCCTACATTGCAACAGTGACCACACTTCAAAGGTACTTCATTGGCTGTAAAGCGCTTTGGGACGTCCCGAGATCGTGACAAGTGCTAAAGAAATGCAAGTTCATTCTTTCATTGATTTCAAAATATTCAGCCTTGTCTTCAAATTCATCTGTGTCCTCTCTCTACCGTACCGTTACACCTTTCTCCACCCCAGCATGGACCTTCTGCTCTTCAGCTATGGCCTTCTGCATGTTCTCTCTCTTCTCGCCGCTCTACCATTGGTGGCAGAACCTTCAATCAACCATCCCCGATTTCTGGAACTCGCTCCCTAAATCTTTCGAGCTTGCTACCCCTCTCCCAACTCCTATAAACTTACCTCTTCAGCCACACCGCTCTGTGGATAATGAATGCCTCCAAACATAAGACAGAAAATCAGACCTTTGGTGTCCAGTTTGTATTTTAAAGAAAGAACTTGCATATATATATTGCTTTATCATGTGCCCATGATGTGCCAACAATAGGGCAGTAACAGTGAGGATTTCAATTACTCCAATATTAACTGGGCTACTACCAGTGTAAAAGGTATAGAGGGCACAGAATTCCTAAATTGCTTTCTGGAGAACTTTTTTTAGCCACTACATAGCAAACCTAACAAGAGGGGGGCGGGGCAGTTCTGGATTTAGCTTTAGGGAATGAAGCTGGGCAGGTAGAAGGAGTATCAGTGGGAGAGCATTTTTGTGGTAGTGATCATAATTCAGTTAGTTTTAGCGTAGTTATGGATAAGGACAAAGAAAAAAACAGGAGTAAGGGTTCTAAATTGGGGGAAGGCCAATTTTACTAGGTTGAGAAGTGATTTAGCAAAAGTGGACTGGAAACAGTTACTTGAAGGTAAATCAGTGTTAGAGCAGTGGGAGGCATTCAAGAGGGAGATACATAGAGCTCAGGGTAAACATGTTCCCACAAAGAAAAAGGGTAAATCTGCCAAATTTAGAGCCCCTGGATGACCAGATGCAGACGGGGTAATATAAGGCAAAAAAGGGAAGCCTATATCAGATATCGTGAGCTCAATACTGCAGAAAGCCTAGAAGAGTATAGAAAGTGTAGGAGTGAAATTAAGAAGGAAATTAGGAAAGCAAAAAGAGGGCATGAAAAAATACTGGCAAGTAGAATCAAAGAAAACCCAAAGATCTTTTATAATTACATAAAGAGCAAGAGGATAACTAAGGAAAGAGTAGGGCCTATCAGGGACCAAAATGGTGATCTATGTGTGGAGGCGGAGGTTATGGGTGAGGTACTTAATGAATACTTTGCAGCTGTATTCACAAAAGAGGGGGACGATGCTGACGTTGAAGTTAAGGAGGAAGATAGTGAAATATTGGACGGGATAAACATAGTAAGAGAGGAAGTATTAAGGGGTTTAGCATCCTTTAAAATAGATAAATCACCAGGACCGGAAGAAATATATCCGAGGCTATTAAAAGAAGCAAGGGAGGAAATTGCGGAGGCTCTGACCATCATTTTCCAATCCTCCCTGGCTACAGGATTGGTCAAAATTGACAGGATTGGTGCCAGAGGATTGGAGAACTGCTAACGTTGTACCATTGCTTAAAAAGGGAGGAAGGGATAAGCCGAGCAATTACAGGCCAGTTAGTTTAACCTCGGTGGTGGGCAAATTACTGGAATCAATTCTGAGGGACAGTATAAACCTTCATTTAGAAAGACACAGATTAATCAAGGACAGTCAGCATGGTTTTGTTAAGGGAAGGTCGTGTCTGACTAACCTAATTGAATTCTTTGAGGAGGTAACAAGGAGTGTCGACGAGGGCAGTGCGTTTGACGTAGTCTACATGGATTTTAGCAAGGCTTTTGACAAGGTCCCACATGGCAGGCTGATCAAAAATTTAAATGCCCATGGGATCCAAGGGAGAGTGGCAAATTGGATCCAAAATTGACTCAGTGGCAGGAAGCAAAGGGTAATGGTTCAGATGAGTTTTTGCGACTGGAAGGCTGTTTCCAGTGGGGTTCCACAGGGTTCAGTACTTGGTCCCTTACTTTTGCAGTATATGTTAATGATTTAGACTTAAATGTAGGGGGCATGATAAAGAAATTTGCAGATGATACAAAAATTGGCAGTGTGGTTGACAGTGAGGAGGAAAGCTTTAGACTGCAAGAAGATATCGATGAACTGGTCAGTTGGGCAGAAAAGTGGCAAATGGAATTCAATCCGGAAAAGTGTGAGGTAATGCATTTGGGGAGGGGCAACAAGGCAAGGGAATACACAATTAATGGGAGGATACTGAGAGGCGTGGAGGAACAGAGGGACCTTGGAGTATATGTCCACAGATCCTTAAAGGTAGCAGGACAGGTCAATAAAGTAGTTAAAAAGGCATACGGAATGCTTTCCTTTATTAGCCGAGGCATAGAATATAAGAGCAGGGAAGTTATGCTAGAACTGTATATAACACTGGTTAGGCCACAGCTTGAGTACTGCGTGCAGTTCTGGTCACCACATTACAGGAAGGATGTGATTGCACTGGAGAGGGTACAGAGGAGATTTACAAGGATGTTGCCAGGACTGGAAAACTTTAGCTATGAGGAAAGATTGGATCGGCTGGGGTTGTTTTCCTTGGAACAGAGGAGGCTGAGGGGAGATTTAATTGAGATGTATAAAATTATGAGGGGCCTAGATAGAGTGGATAGGAAGGACCTATTTCCCTTAGCAGAGGGGTCAAGAACCAGGGGGCATAGATTTAAAGTAGTTGGTAGAAGGATTAGAGGGGAGATGAGGAAAAAAATTTCACCCAGAGGGTGGTGGGGGTCTGGAACTCACTGCCCGAAAGGGTGGTAGAGGCAGAAATCATCATCACATTTAAAAAGTACTTGGATGTGCACTTGAAGAGCCGTAACCTACACGGCTACGGACCTAGTGCTGGAAGGTGGGATTAGGCTGGGTAGCTGTTTTCCGACTGGCACAGACACGATGGGCCTCCTTCTATGATGTCCCAAAGCACTTCACAATATGTAGGGAAATTGAGCTACCAATTTGCACATAGCAAGATTCCAAATAGAGATGAGATAAATGACCAATTAATCTGTTTTTTGATGGCATTGGTCGAGGTAGGAATGTTAACCAGGAACTCCTTGCTCCTCATTGAATAGTGCGGTGGGAACATTTACATCCACCTGAACCACCAGAACAGACAAACGGGGCCTCAGTTTAAAGTACTCCATCACTACTAACTGGAATCACAGAGGCAAAAGTACGACCAACTGAGGCAAGCTGACACTTTTCTTTTGGAAATTTTGGTTCTTTCTGCACAAAATTCAGATTGTCTGGTTCAAGACAGGAAAATTCCAAATGGCTGTTCAGTTAAAATGTCAGCGGTTTACTGTGTTGCTCCGAAGACAAAATACAGAGCTGGGGAAGTGCCAGTGTTTCACTTTTACCTCCCAGTATTGGTACCGAGGACTCCCAGCTAATATAAACCCTGCTGCCGGAGAGAGGCCCCACCATGGTTTCTGCCTGGTGGAACGCTGGGTAGCTCGGCCCTCCTGCTCAGGCTGGCGATGCAGTTTTCACTTGCTGGCCTGCAGGGACCTTGCCCAGCCATCAGGGAAAGACGAGGAGATGAAGAATTTTCCATGCACTGTTTGCCAGTTATACCAAATTTTGTCATATGCTCTGCAGTACGAACGGGGCGGTGTTCACAGTAACTAGACCCTCAGACTATACTCAAGAGGTGGTTCTATAATATCAATGCAGCATGAACAAGGGCAGTTGAAGCCATGGAAAGTGACTGATCTCTGACACAACAACAACAACTTGTATTTATATAGCGCCTTTAACGTAGCAAAACGTCCCAAGGCGCTTCACAGGAGTATTAAAAGACAAAAAATTTGACACCGAGCCACATAAGGAGAAATTAGGGCAGGTGACCAAAAGGTTGGTCAAAGAGGTAGGTTTTAAAGAGCGTCTTAAAGGAGTTAAGAGAGGTAGCGAGGCGGACAGGTTTAGGTAGGGAATTCCAGAGCTTAGGGCCTAGGCAACAGAAGGCACGGCTACCAATGGTTGAGCGATTTATAATCAGGGATGCTCAAGAGGGCAGAATTAGAGGAGCGCAGATATCTCGGGGGGTTGTGGCGCTGAAGGAAATTACAGAGATGGGAAGGGGCAAGGTCAAGGAGGGATGTGAAAACAAGGATGAGAATTTTGAAATCGAGGCATTGCTTAACTGGGAGCCAATGTAGGTCAGCGAGCACAGGAGTGATGGGTGAACGGGACTTGGTGCGAGTTAGGACACGGGCAGCCGAGCTTTTGGATCACCTCAAGTTTATGTAGTGTAGAATGTGGGAGGCCAGCCAGGAGTGCGTTGGAATAGTCAAGTCTAGAGGTAACAAAGGCATGGATGAGGGTTTCCGCAGCGGATGAGCTGAGGCAAGGGCAGAGACGTGCGATGTTACGGAGGTGGAAGTAGGCGGTCTTTGTTATGCTGCGGATATGTGGTTGGAAGCTCATTTCAGGGTCAAATATGACACCAAGGTTGCGAACATTGTGGTTCAGCCTCAGACAGATGTTAGGGGGAGGGATGAGTCAGTGGCTAGGGAACGGAGTTTGTGGCGGGGACCGAAAACAATGGCTTCGATCTTCCCAATATTTAATTGGAGAAAATTTCTGCTCATCCAGAACTGGATGTTGGACAAGCAGTCAGACAATTTAGAGACCGTGGCGGGGTCGAGAGAAGTGGTAGTGAGGTAGAGCTGGCTGTCGTCAGTGTACATGTGGAAACTGACGCTGTGTTTTCGGATGATGTCGCCAAGGGGCAGCATGCAGATGAGAAATAGGAGGGGGCCAAGGATAAATCCTTGTGGGACACCAGAGGTAACAATGCGGGAGCGGGAAGAGAAGCCGTTGCAGGTGATTCTCTGGCTACGATTAGATAGATAAGAATGGAACCAGGCGAGTACAGTCCCACCCAGCTGGACGACATCCCATCACAAACTCCCTGGGCCTTCTCTGCTTTGTGTTAGCCTGGCTCAGTTGACTCCAGCACTCTCCTCTCAGATCAGAAGGTTCTGGGCTCGAGTCCATGCAAGGAGTTTGAGCTCATAATTTAGATTAACCGTCTAGTGCAGGACTGAGGAAGTGCTGGATCATTGAAGGTACCATTTTTTGGATTAGACTTTAAACCAAGGCCTTATCTACTGGTTCTGGTGGACATTAAAAACCCATAGCACCATTTGAAGCAGAGCAGGATATTCGCTCAATGCCCTGGCCAACATTCACCTTCAAACCAGTACCACCCTCAAACCAATACCACCTAAAACAGATTGATTTGGTCATTCATTCCATGGGTGCCATATTTGCCCACATAGCAGGTGACTACACCTTTACTCGGAGAGTGATTAGAATGTGGAACTTGTTACCACACGGAGTGGCTGAGGTGAATAGCACAGAGACATTTAAGGGAAAGCTAGATAAGTACACGAGGGAGAAAGGAATAGAAGGATATGTCGATAGGGTGAGGTGAAGAAAGGTAGGAGGAGGCTCATGTGGTGCATAAACACCGGCATGGACCCGTTGGGCCAAATGGCCTGATTCTGTGCTGTAAATTCTATGTAACACACTTTGAGTTAGTTCTGAGGTTTGGTCAGGTGCTAAATATAAATGAATCTTCGGTTGAGCGGAGACATCAACATTGCAGAAATATTAGGAGTGATATATATGACTAATCAAGCTTGTCCTACAGGCAGGGTGGCCCCTGAAGATGTTGTAATGTGCTTTATAACCTATCTCATACTCGCTTGGAGCTGTATGAAGATAAACTTGACATCCCATGTACTACTAATTATACCATTTAGCAGGGCATTAAGTATTATATTTCACACGTTATTTTCTGTGACTCATCAGCACTTAACTCATAGTGATGTTTTGAAATGTTAGATTTCTTATAGGGCACCTAGAGCGAGGCTGTCTTCGAATTCCCACTCCCACTTCCATTCTTGCTGTTGATAACATTGTTGGTTGGTTTCTGCAGCTGTGGTCCAACTTTAAAACATTAGACCCTCTTACATCGTATTCTGGTTGTGAGAGAGCGATATCAAACTGCCCACCACATGCCACTTTGATACATATATTGTCCTCTTCCTCAGCTCCCTCATAGGCGTGCAGGATGCCCCTGTCGGTATAAATCAGAGCCCAGTCTTCACTGTGTGCATGGACCAGCTTTCAATTTTCTGAAACAGACTCCAACAGGACCCTGCAAGCCAAGGAAAACAAAATAGACGATTTGACTCTGCTTTTTTAATTTAAAAAACAGTTCGAGCTTTGCCCTGAACTGAGCCCGGAACATTGTGAATGCTCGTGTCACAATGCAATTTAATGTCATGTTAAATTGGGAGGCAGATTGGCAGACTCGGGAAATAATGGGTTTTTGTTGCTGTTAGTTGTGTGTGGGTCAACAGGTTTGCATGTGTCGGGGCTGCCAACTGTGCGAGATCCGCGTATAGGGAGTTGACTGCACAGGAGTAAAATGAAATACTTCTCCTGCACCAAACCGGTTCTTAATGGCAACTCTTGCTGATGTAAAAAGCACCCTGTGTACAGTATATATATATATTATCGGATGGTTTCTGTGTCAGCTTAAAGACAGTAGCCTCGAATTTACCCGCGGGATCTACCATACTCATGTCGTAACTCCATCAACACTGGAAGCCTCTGTTGCCCCTTAAAAGACCATTGATGCCGAAAGGTTGTAGCGGAATTGTGGGGGGGGGGGGGGGTGGTTTGGTCAGGGGACTCCATACGCTGGGAGTTCATGCTTCCCTGGCTCAGAAGGCACCTGACGTATTACTGGAGGCTGGTACATTGAGAGGTTAAGAGAATTGGCATCCATATGGGTGCAACTGGGAAACTCAAGGCGAGACACATCAGTCCTTGTTATTTAAAAAAATATGGATCTGCCTCTCCCCATAAGAGGCAGAAGGCAGCTTAATGGGGTCTCAAGGAAGGGCCCCGGATGCCCCCTCCACCGATGGCACACAGGCGCTCGTAGTTGTGGCCGCACGAGGCAGGTGAGAACCGGAGATATGCTCATAGTGGCAGGGATGTCTGCTGGGCCTATGTAAATCTACCGTCCCGATGACCCTGCCAGCTGTGTTGGGGGTCAGTGCTGAAGGATGCAATCTCGGCCCTACTGCCAGGATCACGGCCCACAGATTTTCAGGGCCGCTGTTTCACTGGCCTGTATTAACGCAGATGAAAGCTCTTTATTTGCTCATAGCTTTGGGAGTTACCTATCTTCAGCATATTATGATGGGCCCTACAGACTCTCTCCGCTGCGCCCTCTACATCTCCCTATCTGTCGTGCGGGCGAGCTTGTGCCTGAACAGGATGGTATTTTACCCATGTTGCAAATGCAGTGAGTCTTCTGCTTGGGTTTTTGTAGCTGTACTGTGCGTAAATACCACCAGAGTTGCCTGACACCATGACAGTGGGCTGTAGGCTTGACGATTACTGGGTTTATAAATGGGATGTCCAGAAATCAGTAAAACAAGCCACCAAAAGTCTGATTTTTTTTTTTTACAGAATTCCCCCCCTGCCCGCTTTTGTGTCTTGTGATGTGGAGATTTTAAGATATCAAGGTGTCAAAATGAATTTTCATCAGCATCAAAGCCAACATCAGAACTCAAGCCAACATTCTGCCCCTCCCTATCTGGTTTTGACTTGGCAAAAGGCGGAGACTCTACCTGTTTGCAATCAGTACACCCCAGATAATGAAAAAAGAGGCCCTGTTTCAACAACAATCGGGACCAATTTTGCAAGAAAAACAGAAAATGCTGGAAATACTCAGCAGGTCGGGCAGCATCTATAGAGAGAGAAACAGAGTTAACGTTTCAGGTCGACGACCTTTCGTCAGAACTGGCGAAAGTTAGAGATGTAACAGGTTTTAAGCAAGTGCAGAGGCAGGGAGAGGGGGAGGAGAGGAAAGAACAAAAGGGAAGGTCTGTGATAGGGTGGAAGGCAGGAGAGATTAAATGACAAAAGGGACGATGGTGCGAGGCAAAAGGAGATGGTAATGGGACAAGTAAAGAAACAAAAGATGAGTCTAGATGAGGTGTAAAAGGGAATAGCAGAATCATCAACAGCTGCCATGTCAAAAAATGGGGGCCGAGATTATGGTCTGAAATTGTTGAACTCAATGTTGAGTCCAGAAGGCTGTGAGGTGCCTAATCGAAAGATGAGGTGCTGTTCCTTGAGCTTACGTTGATCTTCATTGGAACAGTGTAGGGGGCCGAGGACAGAGGTCAGGGTGGGAATGGAGCAGAAAATTAAAGTGACAGGCGACCAGAAGCTTGGGGTCACCCTTACGGACTAAACTGAGGTGTTCCGCAAAGCAGTCACCCAATCTGTGTTTGGTCTCCCCAATGTAGAGGAGACCGCATCGTGAGCAGCTAATACAGTATACTAAATTGAAAGAAGTAGAAGTAAATCGCTGTTTCACCTGGAAGGAGTGTTTGGGGCCCTGGACGGTGGGAATGGAGGAGGTGAAAGGGCAGGCGTTGCATCTCCTGCGCTTGCGAGGGAAGGTGCCGTGGGAAGGGGAGGGGGTGTTGGGGGTGATTGAGGAGTAGACTCTGGTGTCGCAGAGTGAACAGTCCCTTTGGAATGCTGAAAGGGATGGGGAGGGCAAGATGTGTTTGGTGGTGGGACCATGCTGGAGGTGGTGGAAATGGCGGAGGGTGATCCGTTGAATGTGGAGCCTGGTGAGGTGGAATGTGAGGACAAGGGGAACCCTATCGTGGTTCTGGGAAGGAGGAGAAGGGTTGAGAATAGAAGTGTGGGAAATGGAACAGACACGGTTAAGGGCTCTTTTGCAAGATGTTTATCATTGAAAGGTGCCTTTACATTATGGGAGTGCATCCAAATGCAGATGCCCGGTTCTCCTGCCATTGGCTCCCAAGCAATCTTCAGGGAACCGATGGAAGCTCACCTCATGAAAATGTGAGACTATGGGCTGGATTTTGTCAATGGGGACGTGATGGAGGCGGGACTCCCACTTTTTGGGTTGTAGTCCCGCCTCCATCGATTTGTGGCCAACCCACGCTACTTTCCCTTGATTGACCTTGTTAAGCCCGCCCAGCGGGCTCAGCAGGCCAATTAAGGGACACCTGGATACTGGTGACGTCAGTGATTGACATTTCATCTGTCAAGAGCTTTTGACAGATGAAATATCAGCATTTGACAGCTCTGTGAAGCTGTCAAACACTGACAATCTGTCTTCTAACTTGAGTCCTTCTACTCAGACTCAGTTGGAGAGCTCTCCAGACCAGAAAGCAGAGGCTGCAGCTTTTGACAGCTCAGCGGCCATTCTGCTTTCTGTGCCGGTGAGCTGAGGGACTCCCGAGAACTGAAGGGAGGAAGCCTGGAGGAGAAAGTAAAGGTAAGTAAAACTTATTAAAATACTTTACACACACCAAACACACTTACCTCTGCACTCATGCACTCATCACTCACCTGTACACCGGACATCTCGACCCTTCCAAGCCCTGCAGACCGACGGTCCGCCTCGCTAACTTGCCGTGGTTTGGAGCCGTCGGGCAGCCCACACTTCAGGGCTATAAATAGGGATTAGCCAAAAAACTGCCTGTTAACGACCTGTTAACAAACAGTTAATTGGCACTAATCCCCTTCCCGCCTCAGGGAGGCAGCTCCCAGCACAGGTCGGGTACCCGCCTCCTGGGACATTGGCATGGAGGCGGGTTGGGGGCGGGATGGGTACGTGCCCCCTGAATCTGCAATTTTCACACCACTCCCGCCTCCAAACCTGCCTCCACGGGGCTTGGAAAATCGAGCTCTATGAATCTGCTGTCAGGTTATGGCCATCTGTTTTGGGAAGTAAAAACAGGGAACAGGTCCCACATGTTTATACTCTAGGTCTCCGTATACACAATAGAGCTCAGCACGCCCGTGGAGAGTAGTGCACGGAGATCAATACCCGCAACAGGAATAGAAAAAGCAGTAAGTGTAAAAGAGCCTAAAGTTCACTGCACTGCATGCTATTATACACACAAAAAAACTTGTATTTTTTTACAGCAAAGGTGCTGTAAATCTACAACTCACCATCAGGTGGCAGACAATTCACAAAAATATTCATATTGCTTGCACTGTTTTGAAGGATCCTGGCAAAAGATTAACTGCAGTCAAGACTAGTTTACTTTGCTCTAAATTTAATTTTCACTTGACTGTAATTTCTTTGGATCTGCTTCCTTGGTGAAATTACATTCGCCTCATTGCTGTCTGTGGGATCTTGCTGTGTGCCAAATGGCCACCATGTTAACCTGCCAGCACTTCAAAAAAAAAGTAATTAATTGTTGGGAAGCATTTTGGGACATTTCTGTGAGATGTTATAAGGAGTCATATACTGTACATGTAAATGCAAGTTCTTTGATGTAATCATTTTATATACTTCAGTGATGTCACTGTTTCTACATGGTAAAACTTACACTCCTTTAATTTTTTAGCCACTTTAAACTTGGACCCAGTCCCGTTGCTAAATTCTACACTCTTCCCAAGCCAAGTTAATATTTTTTGTGATGTGGTCACCAAAACTGAATGCAGTATCTATCGATTGTCTTAGAAAGAAAGAAAACTTTCATTTGGATAGCATCTTTCATGACCTCAGGATGTCTCAAAGCACTTTACAGCCAATGAAATACTATTGCAATGTAGGGAAACATGGCAGCCAATTTGCACACAGCAAGGTCCCACAAACAGCAATGAGATAACGACTAGGTAATTTGTTTTCGGTGATGTTGGTTGAGGGATAAATATTGGCTAGGAGAACCCCCCCCCCCCCGCCTGCTCCTCTTCGAATAGTGCCGTGGGATCTTTTATGTCCACGTGAGAGGGCAGACGGGGCCTCGGTTTAACGTCTCATCCGAAAGACATAGGCTGGGAATTTCTTTGGAGTTGCTCCTGCTCTGCTGCTGTAACTTTGCCAGAAGTGTGGCAAAAACCCTTTCTCTGTGCGTAAATGGGATTTCTGACGCATCTCCGGTGAAGTTGTGGCGGCAGAGTAGGAGCAGCTCCGAGGAAATTCCTGGCCATAACATGAAACGATAGCCATTAGGGAAGGTACCAAAGGGCAGCTGGGCACCTGTGCGTTATAAGTCTTTAACACACCAGTTTTCAAGGTACACATCAGATATGAGATAACAAGAGAACAATTTGTCTCCCACCCACTACCACGCCATGGCCTGACACTCTCACAGGTGCAGACAAGTGCTTGCTGCCTCACTTTTGGACTCTTGCCCATGCAGTTTGCTGATGGGATTTTTGTCCTTGGTTCTTGAAAGCTTTTTATTTGTCATTTGCTCATCATTTTCTCAGCTCTTCCATCTGATGTTGCCTTTCGTTAAACTGCATGATCATTCGATGATGTGGTGTACTCAAGCACCGCCACATGGTGGCACAGAGTGCCAGCTTGCAAATTGGTCATTAAAGGCCCCCTGGCATTATTAGAAGAGCAGGAACCCTCCTGATGTCCTGGCCAACATGCATCTCTCAACCAACATATTATCTTAATGTCATTCATCTCGCTGTTGCTTGTAGGCATTTCTGCTACTTGCCTGTATAAAAGCAGTCATTGCACTTTTAAAAAAGGGACTCGCTATAGAAGGCTTCTCAGATGTTCTGATGAGAACGACTCCATCTAAATACAAGTATGATTTATTATTGAAGCTGCTGATCTCATTTGCATTACTGTTGGGAAGAGTTGAGCCCCTTTCACAGTCGCACTGGCACAACCTGGGAGCAACTCCTTTATCTCTCTCAGCCATGGAAGTTGATTGGGGTAGGGAGATCCAGATAGAAAAGGAAAAAAAGACAGTGATGACTCAATGGGAAAATGCATGATGTGGTGTTCTACTGAGCCATTCAGCCAAGGTGTTCCCAGGATCCAGTCCTATTCCACGGCACTGCTCTCTCAAGGTTCCACTTCTATCTGTCCCAGGCCATGCTGTCTCCTCAAATGGTTTCTCTTCCCATGTCTGCACGATCACCCAGAGCTTCATCCTTGGTACCTGACATAAGAAAACTACGAGGCACTTGGTCTAAGCGTTAAACAAAGCTTTAATCAACTGTTTTTCAACATGGAGATCTAGTTGTGGCCTTCACTAGTTCCGGTTAAGAATGTCCTGCGCAAGCTGGGCCCGTGCCCGAGTATTTATACTCTCCCTGGACAGCGCCACCCGCAGGCCACTCAGTATTATTTCATAAGTCATAAATGACAGATTCATGTCAGTACCCTCCTATTCATTATTTACACGCCCCTCAATGACATTAGCAGCAAATGTACAGTTGGCTTCCACAAATATGCCAACGGCATCCAATTCTCTGCCATCACCATAGGCACTAAGGCTATTGCTCTACTATCCAGTTGCCTATGTGATCCTGGATGAGTCAACATTTGCAATAGCTCAATGTCAGCAAAATTTAAGTCATCCATTTGAACTCCTGCAAGCACCTACATGCCTCCATCAAGCTCTGAAGTTGCTCCCTCAGACTGAATCTGGTGGTGTGCAACATTTGTGTTCCTTTTGACCCTGAGTTGAGATTTTTGCTCCACATCCAGTCAATCATCAAGACTGCCCTCTTTGCTTTCGGAACACTGCCTGGTTTTACCCTATTCTGTGCTGAAACCTTAACTCATACCTTTGTCACCTTGAGGATTGATTCCTATAATGCTCCCCATCACGTGCCTCCACTCTCCACAGATTTCAGCTTATGTAGAACTCTGCAGTGCAAGCTCCTTCCCATGCATTCAGTCACCCTGGTCCTTGCCAAGTTCCCCTGGCATACTGTGCCTCAGTGAATCAATTTTAAGATCATCGTACTTTTCAAATCACCTTCTCCAATGATCTTCCCCAGCTCACATGTCCCAACCTACACCTTCCAGTCCTTTGATTCTGGATTACCGCTTGTTACTGCTGCCTCGTCGGAAGCTGATCTTTCAGTCACTACACCTCTGCCCCCTCTAATTCTCTCCTGAAATCAGTTTGCCCTACTGCCTCTCTTCCCCACCTCCTAAACGCCTACCTCTTTGGTCTCCCCCTTGCAAAGTGCTCTGTGTCATCCACTTATATGCCTTGGTTCAGATACCAGAGCGTTGGGGCACCTGTGGAGCATTACTGCAGCATGAAGATTAAAAATAATAATGTAACTGGACCGAACACTCCTTGATAATAATAGAATGCTGCCATTGTCTTTCCTGGTTTAATCGAGCTGTTTACTTTCCTTTCAGATCAGAAGGGAGAGGAAATTGAACTCCAATTGTCTAGCACGGCTGTGGATCAAACAGTGAGGAAAGAAGAGGATGCAGTACATGGGGCATCAGCATGTGAAAGTCAGCTAAAAGAGGAGGAACAGCAATCAAAACCAGGTAAATCTGTGGCACGAATGACAGCAAAGAAACAGAGAACAAGCATTGGGAGAGAAAGAATAATCAGCAGAGATCGTGCAGTATGAGTGTTAACTCCTTCACCTCCAGACCATAGTCAGCAATTTTCTTCAGCTGACACACCACTGCCTCCCCCTACCATTTGTTCCCCATCTTTTGTGAAGCTTCTAATTGTGGGTGTGTTCCTTGAGTTGCAGGAGTCATCTAAAGAAAGAAAAGCAAGACTTGCATTTATATACTGCCTTTCACAGCCTCAGGAGGCCCCAATGAACTTCACGGACAATGAAATACTTTTTTGAAATAAAAACAGAAAATGCTGGAAATACTCAGTAGGCCAGGCAGCATCTGTGGAGAGAGAAACAGAGTTAACGTTTCAGGTTGATGACCTTTCAAAGGACTTCTGATGAAAGGTCATCGACCTGAAACGTTAACTCTGTTTTTCTCTCTCCACAGGAGCTGCCTGACCCTGCTGAGCATTTCCAGCATTTTCTGTTTTTATTTCAGATTTCCGGCATCCGCAGTATTTTGCTTAAGTACTTTTTTGAAGTGTGGTCACTTTTTTGTAATGTGGGAAACGCGACAGCCAATTTGCGCACAGCACGGTCCCATGAACAGCAATGTATTAATGACCAGATAATCTGTGTCAGTGATGTCGATTGCAGTATCTTGCCCAAATCCCATTCTTCACGTATAATCTTAGACAATGATTGGTGGCTGGCTACCAGGCTACTGCTTCTCTCAAGGAGCCAAAGCACTTCCTCTTGTGCACACTAAGCAGTCAATGGTTGCCATTGCTCCTCAAATGGCACTTCTTTGCCACTGATTATAGGCACTATTTTCCTTTGCAGGTAGGTTGAGAAAGGCACCTGATTAACTTAACGTTTAATTTCACCTAGGTGTCTGCAGCCATTCCATGGTGAGAATGCATTCAGGTAGTCTGTGTAGCAATCTCTTCTCCTTTGAACCTAACACTACCACCCTTGGTCTCAGGCCTTGGGATGAGGCACAGTGGAATGGTGGGAAAGGAGTGCATGCGGGAGGGCCTGAGGTGCCTTGTGAATATAGCTGTCACTTTCATCTCGTCAGTTGCACTGAGAGGAAATGGTAGGCCTGGAGTTGAGTTATGCCTCCAGAATTCTTGCAGGATGTGCATGGGAACTCATGACTTCATTTACCTTAACCAACCTTATGAGATCATTAAAATGTCTCTGGCACTGTATTGCTGTTCATTGGTTAGCTGAGGTAGCACTTACTGTCTGAGCCATCTTCCTCTATACTACCTGCACCACCCTCTTCTGAGACTTCCTCTCTTGGGTGTCAAAAAGCCAGTCTCCCCTTGCCCTTATCTCTACCTGCAGAACGTCCACAGACGCATCTGAAAATCTGGGGACTCTGGGCATAGTTGAAGACCCTGATACTGGTCCTTCTTCTGCCATTTCAGACCAATGCTGGCTCTCTCTCGATCTTCCTCAATGTCAACTGCTTCTGTCCCTTTAAGCAGCTGCAGTCTTTTAAATGTTACAGTAACACCACATTTCCCTTCAAACCCAGTGATAATAAACTACTCGGGTGGGAATGTCACTGAAACCACCATGCATATTAAATAAGGCCCGCTCCAGGAAAATGTACTGAGTTTCTGATGGTGTCACATGTGCAGGCAGAAGTCCCGCCCAATTGCATTTCTGGTGGTGGTGGGAGGCGGGGGGACAATCCAGCCCCTAGTGTGTAATGTTACAGCACAGCACACTGAAGCACCAATGTGCGCCACAGACATGTCATCCCTGCATTGGTACAGTTCTTTGTTTGATGAAGAGCCAAGGCCCAAAGTGCAGGACACCACCAAGATTAAAAAATGAGGTAAGTCAAGAGGTAGTAGTTAGGCAAAGCTAAGGTTGCATTTAAAAACCTACCGATTGTAGGAGGTATGTAAGGAGTTACACAGTTTTGAGATTCCAGGAAGGAATGAGTTAGACAAGGAAGTGGTGTGATGAGTCTTGATTTCAACACAGTGAGGACGCAGGGAGATCAAACACTGTGCAGTACAGTATATTTTTGGAAGAGTAAGACCGATATTCAAAGGAACAATTATCGTGGTAGTAAGAATGAAGTAGAGAGAGAGGAAAAAGGTTGCAATAGAGAGTTAGAGCTGAGAGTAGGATTGCCTGTCAAATTACAAGCTTGTTTCTTGGATGCCATCCAGGATTTCAGAAGATGTGTTACAAGAGCCTCATCAGTTTTGGACAGACTGGGAAGTTATAGATAGTTTTGAATAGGGTCTGGTTGCAAAGCCAGTCAATGTGACCTGAGTTCTGTTTTTTTGTTCTGACAGATGGCCAATTGCCTGAAGAGTTGGAATCTTCTACAGATGAAGAATACGGTGAAGCGTTTGATTTTGATGATAGTCTGCCTGAAGAAGAAGATGCCACTATCAGAAATGGGCCAGATCTCAACATATCGCCAGAAAACACAGGCGATAATCAAGCTGCTGACACAGCGTCTGAATCAGCGAAGTCTACCCAATCTGTGCAGGATGCAGTCCTACCAAATTCAAACCCACCTTCCATATCCCACACAGTAGCAACTCTGAGCTCTACGTCTCACCCGAATAATGTCACGTCTCCCACAGATTCAATTGCACATTCTACCAGCACAGGTAAGAAAGAGAGGAACAGATCATTCCTGAATCCCATCCAACAACCCAAAATAATTGTAACTTGTACAGATTGATTTATCAGTGTGTGGAATATTCAATTAGTAACCGGATTAGAAAGATAAGTATGGTCAATATTCTCTAAAGCTCTGGAGTTCCCGTTCTGTTGTGACCATTGGACTATTTCACACAGTTGCCATTTTTAGTCGGAGAAGTCTGAAAGAGTATTATCAGCTGAACGTTTTACATATGGTTCTTCAGGAGATTCAGTATGCTGGGGACAGCGTGGATTGTACATAGCCTATGAAGGAAGTGGGTTCAATGGGATGGAGGGGCTTTCCTCATTCCTCAATTTATTTTTTTTACCATCAATTTTCTTCCCTCTCCCATTCCTAAAGGTTCTGACTCTTGCTGAAGTATGTTTCCACAGGCACTAGCAGTCCTCTGGTATCTCGCCCAAATGACCATTCATCATGTTTGGGTGAGAGAGTGCGAGTATGACTGTTTCTGTGTTCACCCAATGTCTATATATAGGAACAGGAGCAGGCCATTCAGCCCCTCGACCCTGTTCCTCCATTCAGTGAGATCATGGCTGATCTGTATCTTAACTCCATCCACCTACCATGGCACAATATCCTTTTAATACCCTTAGCTAGCAAAAATCTATTGATCTCAGATTTAAAATTATTAATTGAGCTAGGTTGGTCTGGAATCAAACTCTGGTCACAAAGGTTGAAAGGTCAATGTTTTTAAACTTCTTGCGCTGTGTGCAGATTTTTCTCCAGAATGTCAGAGCAAAACTCGCAGAGAACAGAGTTAAATTAATTTGCAAATATGAAATTCAACAT
The DNA here is from genome assembly GCA_030390025.1 of Squalus acanthias. Taxonomy (NCBI): domain Eukaryota; kingdom Metazoa; phylum Chordata; class Chondrichthyes; order Squaliformes; family Squalidae; genus Squalus; species Squalus acanthias. The sequence goes on along the minus strand of CM059440.1, from coordinate 28,759,067 downwards.
TGCATCGTATAATTTAATTGGTCTATTTGTAATAATGCACATTAGGGGCGATTCTACAATCCAGCACTCCCAGCAGGGAGTGTGTCTCGGGAAGTCACGGGCATGCAGCCCATGATTCTCCATTCATTAAAATTAATAGATAGAGAGTTCCCGGGCTGTGTCTCTTGATTTCCCCAAGATGCACTCACTGTGAATACTGCTCCCCACTGGCAGTGCTGGATCATGGAATCACCCTTTTTGTTAATGGTTTTTATACATTCATAGGACAATTTTGTGTGTAAAAAAAAATCAGTTATTCACTTAACAGGAGCATGTTATATTGAACTGCTCTCGGGCCTCACAATAACCGAAATGGGAAATGCACTGCTTAGTGTTTAACTGAGCTGTACACATCAGGAAAGTCCCAGATTCAATCTGAAGTCTGTCCTGAATTAGTTGCTTTCAGCTTGAGTAGTGGTGGCGTGGGGACATAAAAATCAGTCAGCATTTTGTTCCCAATCTCTCATGAAAACGGACGATGTCAGGCTATGTTATGATGCCCTGCATGGTTGACTAACCTGCGGCCATTCACTGTTGAGGTTTACACATGAAAAATGACTGACTGAGAAAGATACCCAAGGATGGCTAGCACCCATTGAATGGTAACCCAACAGAAGTCAGCACATTCAGGAGATAATAGTTGGGAGGCTTGATTTGAAAAAAAAATTAACAAGGTGAAAAACTATACTTACAACAATCATTAACTTCTCTCATTTTTATTTCAGACTCTGCTGCCATAGCCTCTGGTTCAGGGTGAGTCTCTATTATATTTGTCAGCCTCTTATATTCAATGTAATTATTTGAAATTTTAAGTAAAAATTCTTAATTTACTAAACCGGGGAAAGTTCAAATATTTATTTTCTTATTTGTTCTCGGGATGTGGGCAACGCTGCATTTATTGCCTATCCTTAGTTGTCCTGAGAGGTGGCCGTGGGCTTTTCTTTGTTGGTGATGATGTTTCCACAATGGTATTAGGTAGGGAATTCCAGGATCGTCACCCAGCAACAATGAAGGATCAGCAACACATGCCCAAATCGGGATGCTGTGTGACCTGGAGGAGAACTTGGAAGTGATAGTGTTCCTATGACATTGGTGCTGTTGTACTTTTCGGTGGTAGAGGTTGTAGGGTAGGGAGTTGCTGTCAAAGTAAGGTTGATGAATTATGGCAGTGCATCCTGTAGATAGTACATACTGTTGGCACAATGCACCAGTGATGGAGGGGCGGGGGGTGAATACCAAGTGAACTGTTCTATGCTGGATGGTGTTGAGCTTCTTGAGCGACGTTGCACCTGCCCCCATCCAGATGAGTATTTCATCACATTCCTGACCTGTGCCTTGTAGATGGTGGAGGGGCTTTGAAGGATCCTGACGTCAGTCACTCGTCACAGAGTTTGCCCTGTTTTTGTAACCACAGTGTGGTATGGCAAGCCCATTTAAAATTTGGGTCAATGCTGATTTCCAACCCCCCCCCCCCCTTCCCCAATATGGTGATGGTGGGGGATTTGGTGATGGTGGTGTCGTTGTGGGTCAGGGTTGGTGGCTGGGCTTTTTCTTGTTGGAAATGACCATTGCCTGGCACTTACGCAGCACAAGTGTTACCTGTCTGTAGTCAGGCCAAGCCTGGATGTTGTCTAAGGCCTCCTGCAGACTGGCACGGGTTGCTTTATTATCAGAGGAGTTGTGAATGGAACTGAATTCTGTGAAATGATCAGCAAACAGCTACACTCCTGACTTTATGATGGTGATAGGTGCTATATAAATGCCGGTGCTCTCTTTCTTGTGGCTCAGTTCCACTACTGACTTGTGGTGGTGATTCTTGGCTTCACACTGGAAAGTTAACATGTGGAAAGGTACAGACCTGCTTGGACCAGCCCCATTGATATCGGGCTGAGCTTTCGCAGAGGGTGCAATTTGAGGTGCTTTTTAAAAACTATTTTAGTTTACTTAGCTTTCACCCCGCCCTCCTTAAAGGAGCTGAGGGGGGTTCACTTTGTCATTTTCTGACAGAGGGATATTGTCAGAAAATGACAAAAAGGTTTTGGAACTTACTCCATTTGCCATGAATCTCGAGTGTTAAAGAAATGAGTGCTGTCAATGCCGCACAGGGAAGCGCTTAATAATGTGCCTGGACTGGGAGAACGCAGTGCAATAATTCTGTAACTGAAGAAAAGAACTAACAGAAGAACTATTAATATTCCCCCTTCATTGCAGTAAACAACACCCAAAACACAGGGGTCATTACAGTCGCTTACTGGGAGCAATGATTACATTACTTCCTACCATTTCAAAATTTGAATGCATGGCTGAACATCAGTGGAGAATTTATCAAGATTCATTGCACTGTCTCCAACTCAACCTCATTCTATTTCACCGTGGAATTCCTTATCCGCACTTCAGTCTTTCTCCCCTCATACAATCGATAGGCTTTTAAAAGCCAAGTTTGGCGTCATCTAACCATTACTTCTAGATTAATGTCACCTTATGGTATTTTTTACAATTGGCAATCTTTTAATGCCAGCATTAACCTATTTAAGATACAATACCGATTGGACAATATATCCTACCCTTTGCAACTTTGGTGGGGTCTTGCATTATGGGGCTTGTTCCTTCACCGAGGCTACTCCTTTAAAAATAAAAAGTACATTGTTAGTTAAAAAAGCAGCGTTGGCCTTGTTGATGAACACTATGTGACCACCTTCAAACAAATCTGTTTTTCATTGGCCAGTTTTCTGGATAATGAGCAATTGTAGCCTGTTGATAAGTGAATGCCCCTTTAAGAGAAACCAAAGACCTGAGCCCAAAGCCTGTTGCACAGGCCTTCTTGAATGCATCTGCCCCCAATAAAGGAAATAAGAATCCAATATGATGGTCTGTGTAATTCATTCATCAGTAAAGGCCTGAGATGATTTGACAACTGGATTTAAGCACACCAACAAAGATTGGGGCTTCCTTCACTGAAAATAAACTGCTTTCATATTCGCTTCGCACAAAGTCAAGTTTAGGAATACAGAGAGAATTCACTTGGAGAAGTGAGAATTTATTTGGTGTTCTTGGAGATATTTCCCTTGATTTATATTGACTTCCATGAAGAAATTTCCAGACTACCCAGAAACTAAGAATCATCAAGAAATTGGGACAATGGTTATTGTTTTCCTGATGTTCATAACAAGTCTCATAGCAGAGAAAAGATGTTCCATTTCTGAAGGGCAACTTGGCAGAAGACCGATATCAGAAGGTTGTTTAAGTAAATGAACATTCAGAAAAACAAATTCATGAGGAGAAACCAAAGGAACTTTGTCCACTATATCCAGGTAGCCTTAAGGACATAAGCAGGCAGTAATAACTTAAATGATATCTCGGTTGGCAAATCCAGTACTTACCATCCTTAAACTGGTTCGGAACCTCATAAGAAAATAATAACATAATAACAGAAGGGATGTTGCAATAATCCTTAGCATTATTCTTTATATTAAAGAAGGAAAAATCCACTTATGATTGGTGTCGAGTTATCTCTACTGAATGTGTGTGTGTGTGTGTGTGTGTGTGTGTAAGGGCAAGATTGCTGTGATTCACTACCGCAGTCAAGTAACTTACTCACACTTGCTTATACATGAGTAATACCCCAAGGTGAGCTACCAGAATTTGGGGAGTGCCTGCAGAGTTAACACTTTCAGGAGAGAAGTGAAAGGGGCAAAAAAAGTAAATATTTTTAGGAACAGTAAAAGACTATTAAGCCCAACAAACTCGTTGGATTTTGATAGATCAGCTCATCCTACACAACTTCTCACCATATCCCTCAGTCCTTTATTGTTCTGAAAATATCTAGTTGTTTCTAGAGTTTATTTGTACTATATTCCTTCCTTGATAAATTATTCCATAACTCTATTACCTTTTGGATGAAAAAGTTCTTTTTTTTTAATTCGTTTGTGGGATGTGGGCGTCGCTGGCAAGGCCAGCATTTATTGCCCATCCCTAATTGCCCTTGAGAAGGTGGTGGTGAGCCGCTTTCTTGAACCACTGCAGTCCGTGTGGTGAAGGTACTACCACAGTGCTGTTAGGCAGGGAGTTCCAGGATTTTGACCCAGCGACGATGAAGGATCGGCGAATAACTTCCAAGTCAGGATGGTGTGTGACTTGGAGGGGAACTTGGAGGTGGTGGTGTTCCCATGCACCTGCAGCCCTTGTCCTTCTAGGTGGAAGAGGTCATGGGTTTGGGAGGTGCTGCCGAAGAAGCCTTGACGAGTTGCTGCAGTGCATCTTGTAGATGGTACACACTGCAGCCACGGTACGCCAGTGGTGGAAGGAGTGAATGTTTAAGGTGGTGGATGGGGTGCCAATCAAGCGGGCTGCTTTGTCCTGGATGATGTCGAGCTTCTGGAGTGTTGTTGGAGCTTCACTCATCCAGGCAAGTGGAGAGTATTCCATCACACTCCTTACTTGTGCCTTGTAGATGGCGGAAAGGCTTTGTGGAGTCAGGAAGTGAGTCACTCGCTGCAGAATACCCAGCCTCTGACCTGCTCTTGTTGCCACAGTATTTATGTGGCTGGTCCAGTTAAGTTTCTGGTCAATGGTGACCCCTACGATGTTCTACCTGACTTCTCTTCTTACTCCTAACTTCCTGTGATTTGAACCCTTCATCATCATGAACAATTTGCCTGAAATCAACTTTGTCAATCCCCATTGTAATATTGAGAACTTTAATTAGGCCACCTCAAAGTCTCCTCTTTTCTAAAGAAAACCAGCTCAACTTCTTTAACCTTTCTTCATAACTTAAATTTCTAATATCCACAATCATCTTTGCCAGTAACCTCTGTACCCTGTTGGGCCATTGAAGAGATTTACTTTAGTGAACTACTACCATCACTCGAAGGGCCGCAGGTTGTCCATTCTGAAGAACAAAAATCACATTTTATATTTAATGCAAGCTAATATTGAACAGAGCAGAACCGTCTGAAGGAGAAATACATTCCAGTGTGTCTGGCTGGAGAGATTGTTTTATTCTGAGGTTTAATACTTCTGGAAGTTAAGAGCTAAGTGTCAGTTTGGCTCAATTGGTACCATTCTTGCTTCTGAGTTAGAAGGTTGTGGGTTCAAGCCTCACCACAGACTTGCGCATATAATCATGGCTGGCATTTAAGTGCACGACTGAGGGAATGCTGCTTTTGAGGGAGGTGCTGTCTTTTGAATGTGGCATTAAACCGAGGTTCTGACTGCAAGCTCAGGTGGATATAAAACATTCCATTCCCCTATTCAAAGAAATACAGGACATTTTCCCTGTGTCCTGGCCAACATTCCTCCATCAACTCCCACCACGAAAAACAGATTAACTGCTTCGTCATCTGCTTTTTGTGAGACCTTACTCTGTGCAAGTTAACTACCATGTTTGCCAACTTAACAACGGTGACTACACTTCAAAAATAATCCATTGGTTGTAAAGTGTTTTAAGAGGTCCGCGGACATGATAAGACACTATAAATGGAAATTCTTACCTTTGTGTCTCAAAGCAACTGAAGCTCTCTGGAAGATAAAATGAAAGGATGTTCTGGGAAATAATGGCAGGAGATGGTGCAACAAATCTCATTTCTGATACAGGGAGGACGAGTTTGTAGGGCAGCATATTAGAGTAACCTGCAAAATCTCTTTGGATTAGAATGTCCCGAAACCAGTTGGTGCCTCGCCTGTTAGCTTGGTACGTGTGGGAGTAGTTGTCCTACCTCTCTGCTTGGTTTGAGGGTTGGCCTGTTATTATGGATTAAAACTAGGATTATTAGCATTCCTCTTTGTGCCCACAAAACAAAGTGCTCGTTGCTGCACAGACACCTGAAACCTATTTCCATAGAGAACAAACTTTACTGAAAAACATTCGGGATAATAGGGGAGATGGTTATGACGTGGGGATGGTAGGAACAATCCTTCAGGTCAGGGAGGTAGCTGGTATATAAAAGGTAAACAATTGCTAGAGCAGTTAAAAAGTCTGGTGATTAAATTGCACACTGCAAATTCACTCTTTCATTTGACAGGTTATGAGAGTGCCTGACTGCACACCTCAAGCATCAGTACAAACAGAAACACCATGTAGGGAGAAGAATGAGTTTGTAGGGCAGTTTAGGCTCAAGGCTGCTGTTATCCATTCAGATAAAAATACAGTCCCCACCACTTAAAACATCCACGTTTAAAATGGGCAGTCGCTAATATCGGCCAAAAAGCGAAAACCATTGACCATTTGCATTAACATCAATTTCAAAGTTGCCGGTTATAGCGTCTTAAGTGCTCCGTTTATTTCGTTCAGAAACAGCTGAACGGGCACGGTAGCATAGGTTATGTTACTGGACTAGTAATACAACTGAGTTGTATACAACTAATGATCTGGAGACATGGGAATTTAAATTCAGTTAATTAAATAAAGCTGGAATAAAAAGCTAGTATCAGTAATGGTGACCATGAAACTACCGGATTATCTGGTTCACTAATATCCTTTAGGGTAGGAAATCTACCCTCCTTACCCAGTCTGACCTATATGTGACTCCTGACCCACAGCAATGTGGTTGACTCTTAACTGCCTTCTGAAATGGCCTAGCAAGCCACTCAGTTGTATCAAACTGCTACGAAAAGCTATGAATAAAAGCAGATGGATCACCCGACATCGACTTAGGCACCGGATTTGGACACGGCAAAGGCACACCCAGCCCAGTCGACCCTGTAAAGTCCTCCTCACTAGCATCTGGGGACTTGTGCCAAAATTGGGAGAGCTGTCCCACAGACTAGTCAAGCAACAGCTTGACATAGTCATACTCACAGAATCATGCCTTTCAGCCAATGTCCCAGACTCCTCCATTACCATCCCTGGTATGTCCTGTCCCACTAGCAGGACTGACCCACCAGAGGTGGTAGCACAGTGGTATACAGTCGGGAGGGAGTGGCCCTGGGAGTCCTCAACATTGACTCTGGACCCCATGAAGTCTCATGGCATCAGGTCAAGCATGGGCAAGGAAACCTCCTGCTGATTACCACCTACCGCCCTGCCTCAGCTGATGAATCAGTACTCCTTCATGTTGAACACCACTTGGAAGAAGCACTGAGGGTAGGAAGGGCACAGAATGTACTCTGGGTGGAGGACTTCAATGTCCATCACCAAGAGTGGCTTGGCAGCACCACCACTGACCCAGCTGGCCGAGTCCTGAAGGACATAGCTGCCAGACTGGGCCTGAGGCTGGCGGTGAGAGAACCAACACGAGGGAAAAACCTACTTGACCTCATCCTCACCAATCTACCTGTTGCAGATGCAGCATTGACAGCTGACAGCTTTGGTAGGAGTGACTACCGCACAGTCCTTGTGGAGACAATGTCCCGTCTTCGCACTGAGGACACCCTCCATCATGTTGTGTGGCACTACCACCGTGCTAAATGGGATAGATTCAGAACAGATCTAGCAGCTCAAAACTGGGCCATCCATGAGGCACTGTGGGCCATCAGCAGCAGCAAAATTGTATACCACCACAATCTGTAACCTCATGGCCCGGCATATCCCTCACTCTACCATTACCACCAAGCCAGGGGACCAAACCTGGTTCAATGAGGAGTGTAGAAGAGCATGCCAGGAGCAGCACCAGGCGTACCTAAAAATGAGGTGCCAACTTGGTGAAGCTACAACACAGGACTACATGCATGCTAAACAGTGGACGCAGCATGCATTAGACAGAGCTAAGCGATCCCACAATCAACAGATCAGATCACAGCTCGGAAGTCCTGCCACATCCAGTTCTGAATGGTGGTGAATAATTAAACAACTAACGGGAGGAGGAGGCTCCATGAATATCCCCATCCTCAATGATGGTGGAGCCCAACATGTGAGTGCAAAAGACAAAGCTGAATAGTTTGCAACCATCTTCAGCCAGAAGTGCCGAGTGGATGATCCATCTCGGCCTCCTCCTGAGGTCCCTGCCATCACAGAAGCCAGTCTTCAGCCCATTCGATTCACTCCACGTGATATCAAGAAACGGCTACACGCACTGGATACAGCAAAGTCTATGGGCCTCGACAACATCCCGGTTGTCGTGCTGAAGACTTGTGCTCCAGAACTAGCCGCGCCTCCAGGCAAGCTGTTCCAGTACAGCTGCAGCACTGGCATCTACCTGAGAAAGTGAAAAATTGCCCAGGTATGTCCTGTCCACAAAAAGCCGGACGAATCCAATCTGGCCAATTACCACCCCATCAGTCTACTCTCAATCATCAGCAAAGTGATGGAAAGTGTCGTCGACAGTGCTATCAAGCGACACTTACTCACCAATAACCTGCTCACCGATGTTCAGTTTGTGTTCTGCCAGGACCACTTGGATCCAGTCCTCATTACAGCCTTGATCCAAAAAGCTGAATTCCAGAGGTGAGGTGAGAGTGACTGCCCTTGACATCAAGGCAACGTTTGACCGATTGTGGCCTCAAGGAGCCCTATTAAAATTGAAGTCAATGAGAATCAGGGGGAAAGCTCTCCACTGGCTGGAGTCATACTTAGCACAAAGGAAGATGGTCGTGGTTGTCGGAGGCCAATCATCTCAGCCCCAGGACATCACTGCAGGAGTTCCTCAGGACAGTGTCCTAGGCCAAATCATCTTCAGCTGCTTCATCAATGACCTTCCCTCCATCATAAGGTCAGAAGTGGGGATGTTCGCTGATGATTGCAGTGTTTGGATCCATTCGCAACTTCTCGGATAATGAAGCAGTCCGTGCCCGGATGCAGCAAGACCTAGACAACATTCAGGCTTGGACTGATAAGTGACAAGTAACATTCGCGCCACACAAGTGCCAGGCAAAGACCATCTCAAACAGGAGAGAGTCTAACCACTTCCCCTTAACTTTCAATGGCATTACCATCACCGAATCCCCCACTATCAACATCCTGCGGTCACCATTGACCAGAAACTTAACTGGACCAGCCACAAAAATACTGTGGCAACAAGAGCAGGTCAGAGGCTGGGCATACTGTGGCGAGTGTCTCGCCTCCTGACTCCCCAAAGCCTTTCCACCATCTACAAGGCACAAGTCAGGAATGTGATGGAATACTCTCCACTTGCCTGGATGAGTGCAGCTCCAATAACACTCAAGAAGCTCGACACCATCCAGGACAAAGCAGCCTGCTTTATTGGCACCCCATCCACCACCTTAAACATTCAGTCCCTCCACCACCGGCGCACCGTGGCTGCAGTGTGCACCATTTACAAGGTGCACTGCAGCAACTTGCCAAGGCTTCTTCGGCAGCACCTCCCAAACCTGCGACCTCTTCCACCTAGAAGGACAAAGGCAGCAGGCGTGTGGGAACACCACCACCTCCAAGTTCCCCTCCAAGTCACACACCATCCTGACTTGGAAATATATTGCTGTTCCTTCATAGTCACTGGGTCAAAATCCTGGAACTCCCTCCCTAACAGCACTGTGGGAGTACCTTCACCACATGGACTGCAGCGGTTCAAGAAGGCGGCTCACCACCACTTTCTCGAGGGCAGTTAGGGATGGACAATAAATGCCGGCCTTGCCAGCGATGCCCACATCCCGTGAATGAATTTTTAAAAAGCTGTTTACTCTCAGTTCGCACCTCGTTAAGTTGCATCCAGGCAAGAACAAACATAAGTAAATAGCACCTCGTTAAGGTCCAAGGACTTTTGTGTACTTAACTCCTTCTAATCCCCTATAAGTGGTGTGGGGTTACAGTTTGTACTAAGCACAGACTACAGTAGCAAATATGACTTCAATAGTGATCTGCAGTATATAGTAGAGTACTGTCATAATGCTACCCTCTTGTTCCGGCCAGCCCGTATAGAGGGCAAATCGCGTTTGCACGAACGCACATGCTATAAACTGTGGGGACTATAATCCATTTACGTTTTTGTCCCCTTCTCTAATTTTCTTCTCTACCCACTCCTGAAAGTGTAACATCCTCGCTGAGCAGTGATGCCACCGTTGCCAGATTCATCATTCAAGTGGCCATTGTTCATGAGTGAGCATAGACAGTAATTATTAGCGGGATATTGAACTGTGGAATACATCATAGGCAAGCCCATTTCTGTATTCATTGGCATTCGTACACATACACTTCCAGCAGGGGTTATTGGGCTGCAATTAGGAGCAGGAACACTCGTCTAATTGTCTTTGAGTCCAAAACCTTGCCTCTGTTGGGATCAGCTAACTCAGCACAAACTGGGGATTTAAGTTGGGACCATCCTGCTATATAATGTTCTTAGACAGTGACTTTGGGCTCGATATTAACACGGAGACTGGATCGGAGCTGGGGGGGTGCCGATAGCGGGCGACAAAAACGTAAGATCGTTGGACGCATGGGAAAGTCCGATGTCAACACTGATGCCTCATATTATAATTTTACTTCGGGCTTCTTCTCTCCACTGCGCGTGAGCTGGCATGATGCGGACCCGCATGACATGATTCTACCTCGACTATTTAAAGGCCCACTTCACAGATGCAATGGTGGAGGAGGTTTGTAGGTTTCTGGATTGTGCTTAGTGATCAGTAAAGTGGATTGAGAAAAATGGAAGCAAGGAGGGCAAAGGCTGTGGCCAGATTCAATGCGGCGTCCCTGGACGTACTGCTGGGTGCAGTAAGGGCGAGGAAAGCGGTCATGTTTCCTAGCAATGGGAAAAAAAAAACTTGCTGCCACAACAAAGAAGGTGTGGCTGGAGGTAGTCCAAGAGGTGAGCAGCAGGACCGTTATTATGAGGACTTGGATCCAGCGCAGGAAGTGTTTTAATGACCCGAGCAGCAATGTGATCGGCTGCTCTGGCATTGGGCGCCCCAATCCTCCTCTTCCTCCTCCTCCTCGCTATTGGCATTTTCATCAGATGAGGAGTGCTGAGCAGCTTGTTCCTCCTGCACCTCTAGTACTCGTTGCTGCGTTCTATTGTGCAGAACGCAGCACACCACGATTATCCTGGAGACTCTCGCTGGTGAGTACTGAAGGGCACCTCCAGACCTGTTCAGGCACCTGAAGTGCAACTTGAGCATACTGATGATACATCTGGTGTTCATATGGCTCGCTTTGTAGTGCTCCTGATGTTCATCGATGGGGTTCCTCAGAGATGTCATCAGCAAGGTTTGAAGGGGTTATCCTTTGTCTCCTAGCAGTCACCCTTTAAGGCTGGTTCCAGGTGTGAACAGGTCAGGGATGTTGGACTGCCGCAGAATGGAAGCATCCTGGCAGTTCCCAGGGAATCTGGTGCAGACCTGCATGAACCTTTTTTTGTGGTTGCACACTAGCTGAACATTGATAGAATTAAAATCTTTGCGGTTGACGAATGCTCCTGGTTGATCGGGGGGTGCTCGGATTGCCATGTGTGTACAGTTGATAGCACCCTGCACCTATGGGAAGCCAGTCAGAGACGCGAATCCGAGTGCCCGCTCATTCTGGCTATTTTCATCACGGGAAGTTTACATACCTCCCAGCCCTGGGCAACAATCTATCCGTTACCGGCCTTATGCATTTATGTGCAGCCGACTGCGAAACCCTCGCTATGTCTCAGGTAGAGCCCTGTCAGGAATCAGAGGCAAGGAAATTGAGGGCTCTGGTGACTTGCACAGCCAGTGGTAATGCAAGGCTACCAGGTCCAGCAGGCAGCAGGTCCTCTTCTAGGAGGTTGCAGATGTCTGCAACCACCTGATGTAACAATCTCCGCTTTCGGAAGCACTGCTCCTCCGAGAGGTCGAGGAAGCTGAGCTTGTCTGTAGACCCAGTTAGGTTGGTAGTGTCTCCTGCGACCTCAACCCCTCTGTTGCTCCCTTCTCTGCTGGCCACCTGCAGCTCCCTCCACAGCACGTCATTGCTGCTGCTGATGCTCGTTCTCTTCCTCATTGGAAGTTCAATCAAAAGCAGCCATGGCACCACTCATCCCGATGTTCTCTGCGTGAACACCTCCAGGTTGTATAAAAAAGTCTTTCACAACTACTCTCGCCAAACTGTTGCCCAGAGAGAACTGAGAAAGCAGCTGTGAACACTGAACCTTTATTCACATCTGGCCTCCTGACCTTTAAACCCGATAAAGTGCCGCTCAATCTTGCCTCCGTTTCACTGACGAGTTTCCCGACCCACGGTTATGGCATTATAGGAGCTTGATTTAAATATGTTAATGACGGATCCGCCTCTCCACAACGGGATACTCTGATATCCGCCACTGTAAAAACTGGCGCGTGCGCGGCGGCTTAGGGTCACTTTACGTGCATTTGACCATTTAACCCCGTACGACCCTCTCCCACCTGTCGTGGGGAGGTTAATGGCTGCAGGGAAATTTTCTTAATCATCTGTCATTCCTTTAGCAACAGGGCTAGGTTAAACAAGACGTAACGCATTCTGGAATGTTTAGGAATGCACTCCTGGTACTCCTCCTGAAAGCTGTTCCTTGCTAGCATTTGGCCTGTATCTGTAAACACAAGAGGATGAGTGCTTCACCCTGACTGGTGAGTCTGGTAGGCCTCAGTGAAACTTGAAGCCAGTGTTAGAAGTAATAGTTAGGTGGACAAACAAGCTTGGCCTCCCACCCATTATTACTCTTGAAGCATTTATCTTTTTTGTTACCGTATCTCCAGACAGGCTTTTGAAGTATTATTTTATACCTTACAAATCACCTGATCAATCCAGGAGGATTTCCAAAACATCCTTGCCCCCTAAAGTTACAGGCAAACCTCCCAATTAGCACTGTTTCAGACAGGCCATGGAGATTGATTCCAGGAGGTGGAGATGATGTCGGTGTGTACTGCTCTGCTTCCCCACTGTGTCAGTATCTGGAGAGTTTTGGTTTCAGCTTCAGAGCTGTGGCTTGTTTGGGTGGGGTAAAGCATGCTTCGATGCTTGGTGTGCAACCTATGTGAGGCTACTGTTGTTATGTCAACCAAGTGCTGGCAAAGGGTCAGAAATGGGGGATCAGATTTTGAATAATATCTTCTGGTTTAGTCTCAGGGAGTACATGATTTTCTCTGACTGGGCTATCTTCCATGGTGCCTCAATCCATAACACATCTTCCCCTCCCCTCCTCTTTCAGCATTCCGAACGGACCATTCCCTCCGTGACACCCTGGTCCACGCCTCCATCACCCCTAACGCCTGCTCTTTTCCCGCCCGGCATCTTCCCATTGCAAGCGCAGAAGATGCTACACGTACCCTTTCATTTCTTCCCATACCACCGTCTAGGTCCTTAAACACTCCTTCCGGGTTTTACTTGTACTTCTTCCTAACCTAGTATTCTGTAATCGCTGCTCATGATGCGGTCTCGCTCTACATCAGGTGACCAAACGCAGATTGAGTGATCGCTTTGCTGAACACCTCTGTTCTATCCGCAAGTGCGACCCTGTCGTTGGCTTCCTACACTGTTCCAATGAAGCTGAATGCAAGCTCGAGAAACAGCATCTCCTCTTTCTACTAAGCATTTTACAGCCTTCTGGCCGTAACATTGACTTTAACAACTTCAGACCTTAACCACTGCTCCCATTTTCTCTCAGACAGCAGGTGCTGATAATGTAGGATGGTGCACTAGTGTTTTCGGGAATGGAAGAGGTTGTGGACTGGTGTCTGGGATGGAGATCTTCTATCGTTACACGGCCAGCGTCTGCACCCCTGGTGTCCCCTGCTTTTTTTCTTCCACTATGTTCCCGGGTCACTGGAGCCTGATTTTCCAGGTTTCGCTCAGCCTCTGCTATTCTGCTGTAACCATTCACACATCCTCTGGGTTTTGGATACATCTTTTATTTCTCTAATTTCTCTCATTATTGCTTCCTTTTGTCTTCCACCATTATCACTTCTGTCATTCAATCATCTGCCCTCCATCTGCTCACAGACTATTCTTTTCCCTGGCTCTGTTCCTCCATATAAACTGTTCATCTTCTGGTTCTGATGAAAGTTCATCGACCTGAAACGTTAACCCTCCTTCCTCTCTCCATAGCTGCTGCCTGACCTGCTGACTGAGTGTTTCCAGCTTTTTCTGTTTTTAACTTCAGATTTCCATCATCTACAGTGTTTTGCTTTTTGTTTCATTGATTGACTGGATAGGGGTTAATTGTTTGAAATGAGGTAAAATTGATTTCATTTTAGTACATTTGCTGGTATTTTTTTGAAAACTTCACAATTTTTGTACTCATCAAAGGTGAGGGGAGTGAAATAGTTTTCCATTATTTTGACCATGCAGAGTAAACCTTGCTATGGAGATCCAGATCAGGTACAGCACGGCTTTGATGTAGAGTAAATTTCAACCCACATTGCCCCTTCAAGCACTCCCAGGCATGGTACTGCACGGTCAGATGCAGCGTAAAGCTCCCTCTGCTCTATTCCAATAACGTACCTTAACTAACCTGTCCTTAGAATAGTGCCCCTTCTGCGTTTCCATTTCCCACACCAGTCACCTTGTGGCATCTCTACGTCAATTTTGCATTGTCTATCCATGCCCATTGGGTTGGGATTGCCTCAAAAACATTTCATGTGGGACCCTTACAATCAAAATTGCTTTGTTCTTACACATCAGTGTAACATGTGTGGTGTGCCTCCAGTGTGAATATTGGCTAGTAATGCAAGACTACCTTGAGGTAATCTCACACCTCTTCGGTTTAGCATCAGTACAACTGCAGCCATTGCAAAGCGGTCCGTAAAAAGGAACTTAATTTTTCATGTTTTTAGTGTCTGTGAAAAACTGACTCAATAATCTTAATTGGATGCATGTAAGACTTCCATTTCCCTCAGCTAGAGGATGGTTCAGTGGCAATAGTATAACTTGGCTCTACATACCCCATGTTGCTCTAAGCATGTACCAGTCTCAAACTGGTAACAGCAGTATAAATGCACCGTAGTCAGTGAGTATAGCAGTGACAATGCAATGCATTAATACTCACTATTTAAGAGAGAGATAATTGTGGTAAATTCTATTAATAGTATTTGATAAGGGAAAATGGGAATGATATCAAAGAGTTAATCCCTTTGCAAATCTGCATGTGACTTCTGACTCTCAGGCATGTCTCATCACTGTGGCACTGGCTCCGCCCCAGCAACAGTGAAAACACAGGAACTTAACTCCTTGTGCCAGATTGGTTTGTTAGTACCAGGCCAGTGTGCGTGACTGGATTCATGGAAGGGATTTTTAAAGAAAAATTCTTTGCGGAGAAAGGGATAGAGGAGAAACACCGAGCGAGATTGTGTGCGTGTATGTGAAAGAGAGGGAGAGCGTGAGGTGGATTTTTAATTCTTTCAGTAGCACTATGAACTGCAGGCGTGAAGCCTGCAACAGGTATGTGG
This sequence comes from Squalus acanthias, assembly GCA_030390025.1. Classification (NCBI taxonomy): domain Eukaryota; kingdom Metazoa; phylum Chordata; class Chondrichthyes; order Squaliformes; family Squalidae; genus Squalus; species Squalus acanthias. Next base: position 28,743,758 of record CM059440.1, on the reverse strand, counting down.
CTAGTGTTTGTTGTTTCTCTGGCTATTGGAGGCGGTAGTTCAAATTACCAAGTAATGGGTTTCACAGCGGAGTGGATCATATCTTGAATATTGTGGCTGTGCTGTAGACGTACATTACTACAGGTTCATTCAACCATGTCATGTGTCTAATGCAAAGCCACCTATCAGGAAGGATCTCAAGTTTAGTAAGGTAGGTTTTAAAATTAAAAGATGATTTCCTTTTATTTTTCTCTCACCTTTTATTTTACTTCCTTTCCTTTCTCATGAACACACTTAGCTCCTGCAATTTACTATTGCTCAAGTGTCTCTATGAATAAGATATTAACCCTTTGAATGCAGCATTTTCTTTCTGGTTTACAGTAACAATTGCACTTTCAAGATATTCGATTTTTCTCCCCTCCCCTCTCCTGAAGGCATAAGCTCATGGTTATGGTTCCACGAATACCAGCCACCCTCCATTACTTCCCACCCCAGTGACCATTCTTCATTTGTAAACCTAGACAATGAACGATGACGGGCTGTTCTCCTTTGGGGTGCAGCATAGCTGAGTACAATCCTGTTCTCATCTGACCACCAAATATTTGCACTTGCCAGTAGAGTCGCTTGATAGCAAGCAGAAAAGAGAATATTAGTCAATTTCCCTTGCCTTGCCCAGGGATGCTGAGGCTGTGCCACTACCTCCACCCCAGCTGAAATAAGCTAATTTAGCACAGACTGGGGATTGAACCGTGGACCTTCCTGGACTGTATAGCTCAGTATGACACTAATCATTGCACTTACGAACTGACTATTTCTGCGCATACCTGAAACAGTATGACAGATTGCTGTAGACTTTTATAGAAACAATCTGCCCCAATTGGCTGTCAGTAACTGTCTGGTGCAGTATCAAGCCCTAAATCTAGGAAGGTCCCAAGTTTAATGCTACATCTGGGCTGAGTTAGCTGATCTGACCAGGGATGAGGGACTTCAGTTATGCGGAGAGACTAGAACAGCTGGGATTATTCTCCTCAGAGCAGAGAAGGTTAAGGGGCGATTTAATAGAGGTGTTCAAAATTATGAGTGGTTTTGATAGGGTAAATAAGGAGAAACTGTTTCCACTAGTTGGAGGGCTGGTAACCAGAGGACACAGATTTAAAATAATTGGCAAAAGAACCAAAGGGGAGATGAGGACATTTTTTTACGCAGCGAGTTGTTATGATCTAGAATGTACTCCCTGAAAGGGTGGTGGAACCAGATTCAGTAGTAACTTTCAAAAGGGAATTGGATATATACTTGAAAAGGAAAGAATTGCAGGGCTATGGGGAAAGAGCAGGGGTGTGGGATTAATTGGATCGCTCTTTCAAAGAGCTGGCACAGGCACGATGGGCTGAATGGCCTCCTTCTGTGCTGTATCATTCTATTCTATCTCAGTTGGGGTGATAATCGCACAAATCAGTGGGACCAAAATCATATTTCCAGGGGCATGTAGTTATGATAACAAACTTGCATCACCAAACGGTTTGAATTGATCCTCCTGGCCTAAGAAAGTACCCACCAGGTCATCTTTTGTTTTCAGTTGCCGCAAGTATTGCAGAAATGCCAAGGTATGGAGAGAGCTCTGCTAAATATCTCCACTTGTGAGGTGACAGCTCTACACATTACTGTGTTGCACGCCAGCTATCCCTCATCCTGCTAGTCTCCCTAATTCAGACACTCATTATGTTTGACTGATAGTCAGGACATATTTTCTGTTTTATTCTAAGATTAAAGCCACGCAAACAGAAGGTTTGATGGGATCAATGAGATATGAGTTACAACACACAGGACTGACTTCTTCCTCAGTCTTTCTTTCCTCTTACAATCTGCAAAATTTTAAAACAGAATCTTAGTACCATCTAATAGAGCTTGATTGATCTTCTCTTCTATTTGCTCTTTCACCTAGGTTTGTTAAAAAATCTCATTGACAAGCTCCTCTGATGGCACAGCACTGCCGAAGGTCCGAGGAGTTATCCCTGGTCTTTGCTTCAAGTTTGAATTCAAGCAGAGCAGCAGAAGGGGTGCTAAATAATCATCGGTGTTCCCAGGCCAGGAATTCTGGTCCTGATCGCTGATCCAGTGACCCCTGCTGAAAAGGACATTGGTTAAGGACAGGATGAGGCTTGGCTGTGAAGCTCCCCATTGCCAAATAGCTTGCTAAGATTCACTGTCTGGGCTCACACATGACAAATGGGAAAGACACCAGAAGGTTGGCAGACCTAGTGGACTTTAACCTAGCATCAGTCCGCATGTAGAAGTGAGGAGCAGAGCAAAGCAGAAAAATGCCAAAGTTTGCCAATGTTTTAGCTCATGAGAAATTACCTCAGGAAATGTGTGATGCTTAGCAACCATTCTAATACAAGAAATGTTGTATGCCAGTCACATGACTAGTAAAATAATATTTCAGTGTTGGCGGTTACATTTTAGATTTTGCACTACCTGCACTTTGAACTTCTGGAGGGAATAGGAGAGGGATATGTATTAAGGAGGAGTGAAATATTTTCTTTAATTTAAGGTTAACCTTCAAAATTCAGTGAGTATCCCACCATACTCCATTTGGTATTCTGTGTATAAAACAGTGGAGGGCATAAAACTCCTGTCTTCTAATTTTAGTTAATAGAAAAAGTCAATTTAAGGTTAAGCGAGAACACCACCTTATATTCATAACGACATTTGTTATAATCTGTGATAATAGTAATTCACTCCCGCGGATGTGCTTTGATACTTCCCATTATGTGAGTTGACTCCCGACTGACTGTTGCTTTAGTTGGGGCCGCCTATCTTCTTGGAAATCCCTTGAATTCGAGAGATCATAAATGCAGTTCTGGTATTGTAGAGTGGCCAAACATGGCAGAAGCTGGTCTGGATGATACAGTTCCAATTGTGTGCAATCAGTTAGATTTCCGTGATGTGCTATGGTGGGTGTGTGAAGTTTGTATACTGTGCCTATTTGTACTGTGAAATCTGTCCAAACTTGGCCTGTGTCCGAAGAGAACTGTAAAACACTTATCTTATATTTATATAGCATCTTATCACATTTCTCAAACATCCCAAAGCACTTCACATATAATCAATTACTCTGAAGTGCAGTCACTCTTGTTATATCGGCAAACATGGTAGGCAGTTTGCACACAGCAGAGGTGAAGTAGTGGCGATAACAGGCCAGTCACTAGTAGTGGGAGTAATTTGAGCAGATAACGTATTGCACAATGTTAGTATGTATTGACTTTATCCTGCCTGTACTGGCGCCAGTATGCCTGATGACAGTTTTGCGGTTTATAGGTTGCCCTGTGGCTTAGTGGATAAGTGCATCACAAGGTGTAGTAATATGCCATACATACCAGAAGGTCCAAGTTTGATCACTGAGTTAACTGATCTCAACCAGGACAGAGATTGCAGTGCTACAATTGTTCTCAGAGCTCCAAGATTATGGGAAAAAATATCAGCCAGTCAGTAGCTAGTGATCCCTTCTGGAAAGTGCACATATGTGGACATTAGCTGAGGACAGGTTCGAGTCGGGCTATAATAACTTCCTACCTTCGAATAGCCTGCCAACACGTAACAGTTCAGGCTTACATGTGAAGAGTGGCCATTTGGGCACAGTACCAGAGCACTGTGAACACAATAAAAAAAAAAGAAAGACTTTCATTTATATAGTGCTTTTCATGACCTCAGGACGTCCCAAAGCGTTTTACAGCCAATGAAGTATCTTTGAAGTGCAATCACTGTTACAATGTAGAAAACACAGCAGCCAATTTGAGCACAGCAAGGCCCCACAAACAGCAGTGTGATAATGACCAGATAATCTTTTTTTTAAGTGATGTTGGTTGACAGATAAATATTAGCCAGGACACCAGGACATGTGGAACTGTACCCCAGTATGAGAACGTTGAATAAAGACAAACAATGGGTTTATTTCATGTAATAATATTAGTACAGGCCATAGTCTAACATTGAGTACCATCTTATGTGTTGCCTCCTTGGCTTGTGTTTCTAGGGGTCTTCCCACTGCCCTGTGCAACGAATCTAACAGCAGCTGTGAGACCGGCATCGAAGATTTATCCTGGAAAGAAAACATCCTGTATAACGGTAAGATGTCCTCAGTGTGTGCTTGTGTTAGTGTTCCATGCGCAGTGGTAATGTGAAGAGCAAACTTAGGACAGCTGCAGGAATTGTTTCTTTATGCAGATGGTGATAACCATCTGGATCAGATTGTAAGTAAGGCTGGTTGAGGCCAGAACAGTGGTCTTTTAATAAACTGCTAAGATTCTGAACTGAGAAGATGGTAGGGTTGGTTTTTTGAAAGGATGAGATCAAATGGGCTGAAAGACCTTCTTCACTGAACTAGCCTTGTACTCCTGTGCATCCCTCATCCTGTACCCCCATCAGCGACACATCTTTGGTGCTACTGCATTTCAGTTCCCTCATATTATGTACTTCTGTTTTGTATTATGACTCAGTTTACGAGTGGAGCAGATGTTGTGGGTTTGTTGGAGTGGTGACCTGATTTATCTTTCTTCAGCGACTACCCTACACTGAACACAACCAGGCTCCATTTAATACCCAACTCTTTATAGTTCTTTGCATAACACATTTTTTGGGGGGGCGGGAGTGTTCTTTACAGGATGACACCTGCAGCGAGATGCAGAATTTCTTCAGTACAACTGCGCAAATATTCACCAGACAGTTAAGAGAAACAAGAAGTTGCACCTTTCGTTGTGGCTCACTGGGAGTGAGTCCCAGCTTTAATCTGTTCAGCAAGCGAATAGAAACTTTGGAGTTTTTTTTGCCATAGCAAACTGTTTTCCAGTTTGCCCCCTCTGTGAAGGTGCTGAATCACAGTAGGGTATGGTGCTACTATCACTGGCAGCCCTCCAGTACCTTTCCCAACTGGCCGTTTTTGTGTGTTGCGAGCTCAGAAAGTGAGATTGATGGGCTGTTTGATCACACAGGACATCGGAGCTGAGCCCTGATCTGTACTGGTTGACTTTTATTCTTAAAAGCGGTTAATTGTAGCACCCTACTCCTACCCGGGCTGAGGACAGCTAACTTCAGAACAGACTAGGAATCAAACTTGGGGCCTTGCTCATCCGAATGACTCACTAGACTGGGAAATGCATGTGCCCACTCAGCTGTCAGGGATTTCCTGAATTAAGTAAAAAGTATTTTGAGCACTGAAAGGAATTCAACAGCTATAAATAAAGAAATGCACATTTTTTTTATTAAGTTAATTTGAAGAGCTCTGGTTACTGTCGTGACAGATAAAAGTTTAAGAACGAGGGTCTGCATTTGATTCTGGTCAGTTTACTTTTAAACTTGGCGGCAACAACAGCCACATCCAGGATTCTTCTCCTGACGCTAATGTTGAAACCAGCAAGTTATCCGAAAAGGGACATTACAAGGTAACCAGGGACATAGCAGCAGAATCTACTGGCTTGAAGCTGGCAAAAGGGATTTTTACCGGGGTTTTGTGGATCGCATTCAATGATTCTTTCCATCTCTCTTTGAAAATGGAAGAGCCAGGGGGCTTGTTATTCTCTATAATCAGGCCCACTGGTTTACAGTGACAGAATAAGTTCAATTCTATTTTTATTACATGGGATTTTTACCGGATCCTGGTTGGTGATTCCATCCGATTTACATGAAAAGACAAAACTAGTGGCCTTGGATGTGACTTTAAAAAAAAAAGAGCTGTGGGATAGTTTGAGAGCTCAGCTGGTAAATACACAATGGAGAAAATAGAAGGGTAGGGGGAAAAAAAAGAATGTTTGTGACAAAGTGTGATGAAAGGCTTTCTTGGACCAGCCTCTGTGCTGGAAGTTGCTTTGCTCATCAGGTTTTGATTTCTAACCTCAGAAAGCTAAAATTGCTTCTGTAGAGCAAAATTCCCGAGTTACTTCCTCTCACTACTTCCCTATTGAGGGCATCAGAACAAAGTAGGGACATTCATAAAGAAGCGCCCAACAATTCGAGATATAAGCTACGGAATGTAAAACTTTCTTCTGTTTCTATAATCGAGGAGTTCCCGGGTCCAAAGAGCCCCTGGGTGCAACCTGCTCTAATCAACATCTTGTGCAGTGGCCACTGGGGTAAGTGTGCGCTGTAGCAGAGGCTTGGCACAATGTGACAGGGCAAGGGTAAAATTTTCTTTACTTTGCAGAAGTGCACGTAAAATCTGACACAACTGCAGCAGTGTCTACCAGATTACTCAGAATGATCTGTCACAGACATCTCCTCAGGAATGTATGGTTTCTAAGTGCTCACGGTGTTGGTGAAAATACGAGGAGAAAATGGAAGGTGTTTTTCCTCTGCCTTCTGGCCTCACTAGACCACAGACCTACTCCCAGGCCTCTGGCTGTGCTGCTGTTGGAGCAGGCACCATCAGGTGCACAAAAGAGGTGTGGTAACAAATGTCTTTCCGATTTAGTTGTTTATTTTTTCTCTCCCTCCCAGTGGACAGCACCTGACCTCTGCTTGGATGGGACCAAAAACAAGTGAATGGAGGCAAAAAAATTGAAAGGAGAGTGATCACTAGGCTGTTTTTTTTTGCACCACTTAACAACTGGTTTCAGAACAGCACTAATACGGGTCTGGGAGCAACTTGACTGCCTTTAATCTTGGTTGCTGCTGGTGTAAGGCATGAGGTGACCCAGGGAGTGGGGAAGGTTTGGATGGAGATAATAGTAACCTAAAGGTCATGTTTAACCAACCTTATTAAATTCTTTGAAGTAACAGAAAGAGTTAACAAGGGCAATACAGTGGATGTGGTATACATGGACTTTCTGAAGGCCTTCGATAAGGTGTCACATAGAGACTCATGACAACGGTCTGGACATGTGGAGTCAGGGGCCAAGAAGCAGAATGGATTGAAAAATGGTGCCTCGCTCATTGACACTACCTCAAGATTCCAACTGCATCGCAACTCTTTTTAAACTTTTTTGTCTAGACTGCACACGTATTTTTTTCTTATTAGAATGGGATGTGCAAGAAATTGGCTGCGGGTCCCTCAACCGCAGCAACTTAAATATTATAACACTAGAGTGCATGTGATGAGCTTGGAAGGCAGACTTTCTGGTTTAACAAGATTGATGTAGACCTGAGTTGGCTGTTTCTTGTATCAAATACATCACAGAACATAATGATTTCTCTGTGGGGGGGGGAAATGTTGTCTGGAGGGTAGCTGGCCAGGACTGATTAATGGAGACATGAGATGGATGAATAATTTAGATTTTTGCAGAACTTTCATGCAGGAGAGTAAATGGGTAGTCCAGAGTCTTTAATAGGGTAGATTTAATTTGGTCTGTGCAATAACTAGGGACCTGATGGATCAAATAGCTTTCCCTTGTTGCATTGTCCCAGTATTGTTATGTACTGTAGTGTGCTGCTTCCTAAAGTTAGGTGAGTGATGACTAGGGCTGTACTCTAAGTTTCACAAACTTGTAAAACTTGCTCTGGAACTGGTTTGCTCTCTTAAGGTAGACTGGCCAAGGCCTACCTTACTTCTCTCAACCAATCTTTCCAACTGACCTTTTTTCTCCCCTAAGGGACGTCTAGATAATGGGTGAGGCCAGAGTGTAGGCCATCGCCAAGGGGAAGTATAGGAGGGAATCATCGAATGATACAGCACAGAAGGAGGCCATTCGGCCCATCGTGCCTGTACTGGCTCTTTGATAAGCCGGTTAATTAGTCCCACTCCCCTGCTCTTTCCCCATAGCCCTGTAAATTTTTTCAAAGTATTAATCCAATTTCCTTTTGAAAGTTACTATTGAATCTGCTTCCACAACCCTTTCAGGCAGGGGAGTTATCCCCGGTGTCCTGGCCAATATTTATCCCTGTGTCAGCTGTGGCTCAGTGGGTAGCACCCTCCCCTCTGAGTCAGAAGGTTGTGGGTTCAAGTTCCGTGTTTCCCACATTCCAACAGTGACTCCACTCCAAAAGTACTTCATTGGCTGTAAAGCGCTTTGAGACGTCCGGTGGTCGTGAAAGGCGCTATAGAAATGCAAGTCTTTCTTTCATTGCATTCCAGATCACAACAACTCGCTGTGTAACATTTTTTATCCTCATGTCTCCTCTGGTTCTTTTGCCAATCACCTTAAATCTGTGTCCTCTGATTACTGACTTTACTGCCACTGGAAACAGTTTCTCCTTACTTACTCTATTAAAACCCTTCATGATTTTGAACACCTCTATCAAAGAACAACCCCAGTTTCTCCTGTCTCTCTGCATAACTGAAGTCGCTCATCCCTGGTAACATTCTAGTAAATCTCTTCTGCACCCCCTGTGAGGCCTTGACATCCTTCCTAAAGTGCGGTGCTCAGAATTGAACACAGTACTCCAGCTGAGGTCTAACCAGTGTTTCATAAAGGTTTAGCATAACTTTCTTGCTTTTGTACTCTATGCCTCTATTAATAAAGCCAAGGACCCCGTATGCTTTTTTAACAGCCTTCTCAACTTGTCATGCCACCTTCAAAGATTTATGTACACACCCCCCCAGGTCTCTCTCTTCCTGCACCCCCTTTAAAATTGTACCATTTAGTTTATATTGCCTCTCCTCATTCTTCCTACCAAAATATATCACTTCACACCTCTCTGCATTAAATTTCATCTGCCCATGTGTCTGCCCATTTCCCCAGTCTGTCTGTGTCCTCCTGAAGTCTGTTACTATCCTCCTCATTGTTTACTACATTTCCAAGTTTCATGTCATCTGCAAATTTGAAATGATGCTCTGAATACTCAAGTCCAGGTCATTAATATATATCAAAAAGAATAGTGATCCTAATACTGACCCCTGGGGGACACCACTGTATATTTCCCTCCAGTCTGAAAAACATTCACCACTACTCTCTGCTTTCTGTCCCTTAGCCAATTTCATATCCACATTGCCACTATCCCTTTAACCCCATTGGCTTTAATTTTGCTAACAAGTCTATTATGTGGAACTTTATCAAACGCCTTTTGAAAGTCCATATACACAACATCAGCCGCATTACCCTCATCAAACCTCTCCGTTACTTCATCAAAGGACTCAATCAAGTTAGTCAAACATGATTTGCCTTTAACAAATCTGTGTTGATTTTCATTTAGTGGCCCATACTTTCCCAAGTGCCAGTTAATTTTGTCCTGGATTATTGTCTCTAAAAGCTTCCCCACCACTGACGTTAGGCTGATAGGCCTGTAGTTGCCGGGTTTATCCCCCTCCCCTTCTTTGAACAGGGGTGCAACATTTGCCATCCTCCAGTCCTCTGGCACCACCCCATATCTAAGGAGGATTAGAAGATTGTGACCAGAGCTTCCACAATTTCCACCCTTACTTCCCTCAGCCACCTAGGATGCATCCCATCCGGCCCGGGTGGGATTTCTAATTTGAGTACTGTTAACCTTTTAAGTACATCCACTTTATCTATTTTTATCCTAGCCAATATCGCTGCTACCTCCTCCTTTACTGCTACATTGGTAGAATCCTCTTCTCTAGTGAAGACAGATGTGCAAAATACTCATTTAGTACCTCAGTCATGCCCTCTGCCTCAACAAGAAGATCTCCTTTTTGGTTCCTAATCGCCCCCACCCTTCCTTTGACTATCCTTTTACTATTTATGTGTTTATAAAAGACTTTTGGGTTCCCTTTTATGATAGCTGCGAATCTATTCTCATAGTCTCTCTTTGCCCCTCTTATTCCATTTTTTAGATCTCCTCTGTACTTTCTGTATTCAGCTTGGTTCTCTACTATATTATGAACTTTACATTTGTAATAAGCCTCCCTTTTCTGTTTCATTTTAATCTCTATCTTTAATCACCCAGGGAGTTCTTGCTTTGGATGCCCTTCCTTTCCCCCTCATGGGAATGTGTCTAGTCTGTACCCGAACCATCTCCTCTTTGAAGGCCTCCCATTGTTCACTGTTTTGCCTACTAATTTTTGATTCCAATCCACCTGGGCCAGATCCCTTTTCAACTCAGTGAAATTAGCCCTCCTCCAGTTAAGTATTTTAATACTTGATTGTTTGTTGTTCTTTTCCATAACTATTCTAAACCTGATGATATTATGATCACTGTTCCCCAATTCTCTCCCACGAAAACATACTCCACTTGCCCCACTTCATTCCCCGGAACTAGATTCAGCACTGCTTCCTTCCTTGTTGGACTGGAAACACACTGATCAAGAAAGTTCTCTTGTACACATTTCATGAATTCCTGCCCCTCTTTGCCCTTTACACTGTTATTATCCCAGTCTATATTAGAATAATTGAAGTCCCCCATTATCACGACTCTATAGTTCTTGCATCTTTCTTTCTTTCGTTCTTTCTTTCTTCGTCTCAAAGGACATCGAACTTGTCGTTAAATTGAGCTCCCGGTGGCAGTAGCAAACCAAACCAATCGAACGGTCCTCTCCAGGACCAAAGAAAACTACATGTAGGCCCAGCCATCCAAATATGCCAACTTAACATCGAAGGCATCTCTCGTTCAAAATGCGAATATCTCGAAAGGTTACTCAAGAAACACAGCATTGATGTCCTGGTTCTTGAAGAAACACACATCGAACACATCCACCAGTTCGACACAAGAGGACGTATCACAGGCTTGCAGTAACCATCCCAAATATGGCCTGGCATGCTATGTCAAACAAGGCATCGAAGGCGGCACAAAGGAAGATGGTTGTGGTGGTTGAAGGTCAATCATCACAGCCCCAGTACATTGCTACAGGAGTTCCTCAGGGCAGTGTCTTAGGCCCAACTATCTTAAGCTGTTTCATCAATGACCTTCCCTCCAGCATAAGGTCAGAAATGGGAATGTTTGCTGATGACTGCACAGTGTTCAGTGCCATTCGCAACTCCTCAGATAATGAAGCAGTCTATGCCCGCATGCAACAAGACCTGGACGACGTTCAGGCTTGGGCTGATAAGTGGCAGGTAACATTCGCGCCACACAAGTGCCAGGCAATGACTATGCAGGGCAGGATAGGCGCACCAACGTCAGTGTTCTCGCTCAGGCCAACATCCCCAGCATCGAAGCTTTGACTACACTCGATCAGCTCCGATGGACGGGTCACATCGTCCGCATGCCCGATACGAGACTCCCAAAACAAACGCTCTACTCTGAGCTCCGACACGGCAAGAGAGCCCCAGGTGGGCAGAGGAAATGCTTCAAGGACACCCTCAAAGCCTCCTTGAAAAAGTGCAACATCCCTACTGACACCTGGGAATCCCTGGCCCAAGTCCGCACAAAGTGGAGGAGAAGCATCCGGTAAGGTGCCGAACACCTCGAGTCTCTTCGCCGGGAGCAAGCGGAAGCCAACTGCAAGCAGCGGAAGGAGTGCACGTCAACCCAAGCACCCCACCCACCTGCCCCTTCAATCACCGTCTGCCCCACCTGTGACAGAGACTGTAGGTCCCGCATTGGGCTCATCAGTCACCTGAGAACTCATTTTTAATGTGGAAGCAAGTCATCCTCGGTTCCAAGGGACTGCCTAAGAAGAAGAGAAGAAGATCTCCAACAAGCGAGAGTCTAACCACCGCCCCTTGACATTCAACGGCATTACCATTGCCGAATCCCCCACCATCAACATCCTGGGGGTTACCATTGACCAGAAACTTAACTGGAGCAGCCACATAAATACTGTGGCAACAAGAACGGGTCAGAGGCTAGGTATTCTGCAGTGAGTAACTCCCCAACATCTTTCCACCACCTACAAGGCACAAGTCAAGAGTATAATGGAATACTCTTCACTTGCCTGGTTGAGTGCAGCTCCAACACTCAAGAAGCTAGACACCAACCAGGACAAAGCAGCCCACTTGATTGGCACCCCATCCACCACCTTAAACACTCACTCCCTCCACCACTGGCATACAGTGTCTGCAGTGTGTACCACCTACAAGATGCACTGCAGCAACTCGCCAAGGCTTCTTCGACAGCACATCCCAAACCCGTGACCTCCACTACCTAGAAGGACAAGGGCAGCAGGCGCATGGGAACACCACCACCTCCAAGTTCCCCTCCAAGTCACACACCATCCTGACTTGGAAATATATCGCCGTTCCTTCATCGTCACTGGGTCAAAATCCTGAACTCCCTACCTACAGCAGTGTCGGAATACCTTCACCATATGGACTGCAGCGGTTCAAGAAGGCGGCTCACCACCACCTTCTCGACGGCGATTAGGGATCGGCAATAAAGGCTGGCCTTGCTAGCGACGCCCACAGCCCATGAGTGAATAAATAAAAATAAAAATCCTAAATACTTATCTGTAATTCCTTGGGTTCCACCCTCTGTGCTGCTTGTGACGTCACTTCTTCAGTTTTTCTCTCTGTGGTTTTCTTGGTTCTTCGGGCCTCCCGTGATGCTCTCTGTCACTCTTGCCGCATCTGCGCTGTATTTGCGCTCCTCGGGCCTCCCACGATGCTCTCTGTCGCTCTGACCACACCTCCTCGGATGCTGAAATAAATCATGTGATGGCAGGTAGATGACAATAAGCTTGGGATTTGAAAGTCTTGTAGATTGTAGTGGAAGGCTGTTAAATGTAGTTAATTTGTATGGCCAGCTTACCTTCACCCCTACCCCCCACACAGGGTGCCTAAGTTTTACCCTTGTGATGTGGGAGGCATGATCACAGAGAATAATAAATAAAATGCTGTCTTCTGCCAAATTCTACCAGACCTGTCATCTTGGATGAGCGTCAGCCTGGGGTGCTGTGATACCACATATTATATACATGTCACTTAGTGCAATTGGATTGTTCTCCCAACCTGCAGCTTGGTTCCTGGCCCTGCAAGACAGAAAGCTTTCGTGCGATGATAAAAAAAAACGTCATTTTGTTCATGAGCAAATTTGAAGCTTTTCTACTTGTTGAATTGATTGATATTTCTTACTGACCTAATAAATGAACTTCATGAAAATGAAGAACTGTGCTGTTTTACCTACATACAGTATTAATATGAAATCACCATCTTTTGAGGAATTTGCACAAGCTTAGAAAGGTGGTTGGTTGAAAATTAATCAAAACTGCAATAAGACAAGGAGATTTTATTCTCTATCAAATGCTACCATGGCCTATATTTGGTAAACATTTATCAAGTCAAAGGATGTCAGTACTGAGAAACTCCAATACATCAGGCACTTCCAGGTCAGGCAAAGCCTTATTAGGGTTTCAGTTACACTACAAATACAGTGTTCGTTTGAAGCTCTTTCTGCTTTACACCAACACTAAGGAGTCAGTGTTCCACGTTTACACAGAGTGTGAGAGGTTGCAGCCCCTCTTTCATTATTTGAAGGGGCTGCTCCTCGATTATTGGCTGCACTTCAGTCCACGCTCCTGATCTTTGGTCACCCGGTGCGGAGGGGAGCGGGCAGGTCGGAGGACCTCCTCATTGGACTGCTCCTGGGCCTGGCCAAAGTGGCCATTAACTGGTCCAGGCAGCGGGCGGTCTAGGGGGTCGTTCGGCCCGACTGCCTGCCTCTCTTCCGCGGCCATGTTCGCGCCCGGGTGGCCCCGGAGATGGAGCACGCGGTGTCCGCCGGCACGCTTGAGGCCTTCCGCGACCGATGGGCGCCGCGGGGACTGGAGTGCATCATCACCCCGGCCAACGAAATTTTAATTTAATTTGTTAAGGTTCTTTTAAAGTTTTATTAATTTACAGACGATTTGTTTAATCACCCAACCAGAAGAGTACACCAACACTAAACTTGTGTTGTGTAAATCCAGATATTACAAATTTTGGGTCTATCTTAGTTATTTTCTTGGGTTAACGTCACTGGTCTCCGTCCATTATGATCAAGTGTTTACTTTTTCTACCAATATCTATATGTATGATCGCGTAACTGGGGACGGGGGTTTGAGGAGGGGTAACAATGAAACCTCCTTCTTTATATTGACCAGATGCCATAACCCTCCGCATGTGTCTTCATATCTGCTCCTCTAATTTTCTCAAAAGCAGACCGATTAACACTTTAGTGAGACGAGGCCAGATTCAGATTGTTAACCTGTCTTATTTTACAGACAGTAGTGAACATACAGACCAATAGTTATAGCAAATCTCACTTTACTTCAGCTTAACTTTGGTTCTCTGTAAATAAGAAAAATAATGGCCCGGATTTTGCAGTGGGTAATGACGCCGAACTGACAGCATTCGCTGCGATTGCCCCTCTGAGACTGACTGCAACTTCAGGATTTAGTACATGTGCATCTAAAGGTGGAAATCCTGAAGTAGCGGTCAGTCCGTCACTGCTCTGACACAGGCTGTGCTGTGCCCCCTCCCCACCCCACCCCCCGCCATAGCCGCAGCAATCTGTGTGATCAGTGAAATCAGTGGAACTGACACAAACTTGAGCTTTTCTGCGCTAATATTGCTGTTAAATACCCCATTAAATGTTAAGCCTTGTTGGAATAGGTGTAACTGGTGTTTAAACCGCGTATTGATTGCTAAACAATCGTTCTGGCCCTGAAAAACTAATTTTTATATTTCTGGAATTTTGCCATGATGATAAAAATTACAATTAAAAAAAAATATTTTTATTAAAGTTTGTTCATGATATTTCAGCTGCTACCCTATCCCCATGTGAAAGTCCCAATCTTTCTTTTGTTCTCTGTAACATTTTTAAAAAATGAGGATAAAAGCTGCTTTTTATTTCCTGGCTTGCTGTCTGTGCGAATTCTTCAATGTGATGGGCTGCTTCGACAGCTTGTTGACGTCACTGCAGCATCGCCGTAGGAATCCCCTATTCACAGCACTGCAACCAATTACACGTCGAGGAACCTCAAGCTTTTGCCACAGAGATTGCGAGATCTCTGTGGGCAGCTTACTTCGAGGTCAGCAGCGAGTGCCTTTGCTTCGCTGCCGACCGCAAATTACGGGCTAATAAACTGTGCCAGGGTGGAAACGCTTGTTTATGGTCAGCTTCATTACTGAATCGAGACTAAGGCTTGCTCTGGGCCTGGTTAGCGCGCTCAAGGTAGACTGGCCTCGGCCTTACTTACTTCTCTCAACAGATCTTTCCAACTAACCTTGAATCTGTGGGTAAGGGATTTTATCTGTTTGTGGCACTGATAATAGTGCACACAAGCAAGGTTTTTTGGTGAGGTCTGTAACGACACGAATAGTAACAGTGTGCACGTCTTTAAGGATTTTCATATTCTGGCCCTCCTACATATTTTTAAACGCTATTCCATTCTGCTCAAATTTGTAAACTTAGAAAACAACTAAAAAGTAAACTATACAAGCAGTGTAGCTACAACCCACTTGACTTCTGCCTGTAATTTTAGTGTGCGTACAATGGCTCCCAGGTTGGCAACCTCTTATTGGTTAATTTCAGTGATTGATGGCTGGTGCCATCACCAATAAAAAAGGAAGCAAGTGCCCCGTTCTAAAGGGGCACAACCAATAAACTGTAAATTAGTTCAGCCCACCGCTCGAGGAAGGCCTCAATCGTGCCAGTGCCCAGGTTGGCAACACCCTACTCAGCTGCTCTCTTTTGAAGCTCTCTCCAGGGCCATCCATTTCCCTCCTTATTGTGGACAATTGCATTGCCATCATGGCTTTGACTGAAACTTGGCTCACGGATAGCAACACCTGATCCCTTATTGAAGCTTCCCTGCCTGCCTATACTTTCCACCAGCTGCGCCTCCCCAGAAGCTGCTTTCCCACTGCTTCATGTTCCTGTAGGAAAACTTGCAGGCTGATAGAGACAATGACTGTCCACGTACTTGGCGTGAAGTGACATAATTATCATTTTTTAAAAAGGCAAAAATCCTATCTCCTGAACTCAGGAAACAAATTGAAGTGGCTGAATTCCAGCCACTCCTGGCTTCCAGTTAAGATTGATGCTGAATCATGCTCCTCAGCTGGGATTTATTTTGCTCAAACTGCTCATTGTCTCATTATTAATTGCAGCTGAGTTCCTTTCTCATTTAATCCCTTTTCACCCCTGCTTGCAATGGGTGTTGTAAAAAACTTATTTTCTGTTTGTTAGCATGAGGTGCTTGTGTTGTGTCTCTCCTGGTAATGCCCTCTTTTTTTGGGGGTGGGGGGGGCAACTGGTACTTGTATCCTTTTTAATTACTTTAGTTTTATACATCTGGCTGCATTCCCTGTAAGGCTGATTGGGTGCTACCATCAGGTTCCTTGCAAGCCTGCCTTTTGTTCAGATAAATTAGTTTCTTCTCTTCCCTTTCCCATACCAATCCTAATTTAAAGGCTTGTTTTCTTCTTTGGTATTCATTTTTTATTTATTGCTTGTAGTTGATGGTTGACATGTTGGGAGTTTATTTTTCCTCAGTGACTTTTTAATCTTCTATTTTATTTCATGGCCTAATTGTGCAACTATCTGTCTCTTCATGTGGCCCAAATAAAAGGTGGCTTCAAAAACAAAACTATTTACTTGTGTTTGTTACAGTGCAAACTTTTCCATTTGTGATTTTTGGTATCTTTGATCTTTAAAAGGATTTTTAGTTGAAGGATATGCTTCCCTCTTATCCTTGTGGGCCACATAGCAACTGCGAGTGACCTGCTCCCAGGCCTCTGCCAATGTAGCCTGGTGGAAGAGGCACTTTACTTTCAGAGAAATGTCTTGAGATTGGTAGCTCATCTGTTAAACTCTGTACTGCCTTGCCAATTCCCTTTTTTGGAATTTACCTTGGAATGATTTGATGTGGGCAGGTTTCCTAACAATGGATTAGTAATGCGTTTCTCTCCAAGAAAGTTTGTGAT
This sequence comes from Squalus acanthias, assembly GCA_030390025.1. Lineage (NCBI taxonomy): Eukaryota > Metazoa > Chordata > Chondrichthyes > Squaliformes > Squalidae > Squalus > Squalus acanthias. Next base: position 28,727,049 of record CM059440.1, on the reverse strand, counting down.
CTACTTGAGCAGATTTTGCACTGAAGTACCAGCCAACCTTTTGCGCTATTTGTATTAAGTAAAACTTCCTTGTATCACTGCAAAAACTAGAGGGGGTACCATCTTCATGAAAAAGTGCCCGGTCAACCATTTCCACTTGATATTCCCCCATATTGCTTCATCCAAGTGTAGATTACCAGGAAGCTAAATAAACACACGAGGGAGAAAAGAATATGCTGGGCGGGGTTAGTTGAAGAGGGGTGGAAGGAGGCCTGTTGGACTGAATTGCCTGTTTCTGTGCTGTACATTCTATGTAATGATTACAAATGCAAATCCTGTTGAATTACATAATTAGATCATGTGATGCCAAAATACATCTCTTTCCCCCAACCAAAACAATGGTTCTAGGAAGACTGTGTTCCTGCAACCAACTGATGCCATTGTGCCAATCTGATCCTTTGATTGGATACCTAATCACTTAGTCCAAATCAGAATTCCAATTAGGTGATTGATTACTTTGAATCTGAAGGTTAAGGTTGTCTAGTGTTTGGTGAAGGTGTGTCAGAGTATAGCTACTATCTCGCATACCCTGATTCCTTTGATTATATAAAAAGCATGTTCCACCTACCCCAAATCAGTTACAGTTAAGTAGGAATTCACAAAACGTTTGATTGGACACTCTAGCTGCTAAATTTATCACAACAATGCCATTCTCTAATTTTAATTAAAAAATAATTATTCCCCATATTGCTTTAGCCCAGTCTGCCTCAGCCCAGTGTACATCACCAGTGGCGGATGATGTGATCTATGATGATGTTACACAAGAAGATCGATCGCTCCAGGAGCAGGGTAAGGACTTTCTTTATAATTTATACACAAGTTAATGGATTACATGCTTTACCAGCCAGTCACCTGCCCATTTTTTACCCTCCAATTTATTTCCTTCATCTCCTAAAGCTCCAGATTCATACTGGGGTAGGATTCCATGGGCACCAGTCAGGCTCTGCTACTTAACTGGCCATTTCCATGTGCCAGCCAAGACGGTGAGTGTTGGCAGGCTATTGTTCAGGGCATTAAAGTTGAGCCTGATTCTTTCTTCACTGGACATCTCCATACATGCGCTCTCGAACAGGGTTGGAATGCAATCAGGAGTGAGCATCCTGGCTGATTTTCTTTTCTCTTTTGCACCCTCCACACTTTTTGTCTCCCTGGGCCCTGTGCTACCAATAGGCAAGAGGCAGGACAGTGAAATACCATGTGTCTATATGCCTTCAGTGACTTTGCACACTGAAGATCATGAAGTCTTTGATTGAAGATGTCTGTAATCTAAGCAGATTTGGGTACTTGGTATCTACTCTCAACAGACATCCTAAATGCATATTAATACCCACCCCTCAACATGGAGCGAATGAAGCCTGTAAGCCTGTTTTTGTACTTCACTCCCTTTATCTTGAATTTTTCACTTATTCATAGAATTATTCTCACGATGCCCAATCAATAGTAGGTGTTTGATAATTGTATCAAATCTGTATTCTTACCATGCCACTTGATGTACAGAATTAATTACTGTAGTATAACTGATTGATTGAAATCCCCCAGTGTCCCTGATAAGCTCTTGGTATTTAATTATTTTCATTTGAATCCCCGTAAGAGCTTATTGATATTGTCAAAGCTTCCCTTTATCAATCATTGGCGTTTAAAAGCTTGTTTGTAATTTCACCTCACACAGTGCCCATGGATGAATTGATCTATGATGATGTGCATCGAGAGGCTGGTTGCACCAATCCAGCACAGCTTGAAGAGGGTTGGAGTTCCAGTGAATTCGAGAGCTATGACGAACACTCAGATGAAGAAAATAAACCTGGAGGAGAGCAGCAAAAATCCAAAGCTGTCCTTCAGCCAAAGGTGAAAGTCATGGTGATCAATAATGCTACCAAAAAAATTAAACCATATTGGGACAGTTAGCCAAATGATTTGTGAAGTAAAACTTTAAAGGTTGGTTATATTTTGGTAGACCAGGGAGACGATACTGGTCTCCGGATGTACCACTTATGGTGGTTTAGATGTTTGTTGTTTAACAAAGTATAGCACAGGAACTTGAAGAATAGCATTTATGAAATGGATGTACATTTGTCCAAATTTGGATTGAATTAAAACGCATTGGGGGAAAAATTCAGTATCGCCCCATTTGGGGCGCGATTATCGGCCATGCGCAAAGTTTAGCGCCTGGCGCTAATTATCGCCTCCAACTGCAAACTTGGCTTTTATCGCCCCTGGAGTTGATTGGAGCGCTAAATCAGGCGCTACACACCTCTCTTAAGGCGCAAAGGCCGAGGAGCGAGGCGCTACCTCAGAGCGCTGGTGAAGCTCATGTGATGTCAGTCAGCAATGGAACACAGACACACTGGCGCCGGCCAGTTCTTAAAGGGGAGGGTTGATCTTGCTCTCCATCCACATCCTGCTCATTGCAGCCTTGAATCTCGGCCTGGAGAGACCTGTACATCAAATCTGCTGGAAAGAACAATGGAGAGGCCCAGGGAAAGAGCTCAGAGTGCAGCCCCCACAGTCTCTTCTAAATCGATACAAGGAAGGGCAAATCAAAATGAACCTGCAAAGTGCTGCTCAGTCCCCAAAACTCCTTCACACAGCGTTGAATCTCTTCAGAAGTGTCTCTCTCTCTCTCTCTCTCTCTCTCGCTCAGAATGCGTGGTGCAAAAATGTCACCAACAAAAAAAGGCAGGAAGCGGTCGCCTTTAAATAGCGCTCCCCCTGTCCCTTCCTGACTGCAAAACGCTCCCCTCAACCTGTCGTTGCTAGCAGCAGGCGGTAAGGCAGGGGGCGCCACTCAATATCCAGTCCGGGGCGTTGCACACTCGACTGACGTCACGATCTGCCGGCGCAGGAGATCGTGGCGGTAGTGTTTAGCGTCGCTGCAAAATGTCTAGTTAATTTCGTGAGCGGCGCAAACATTGCCGTGCCTGGGCGCTAGTTGCTTTGCGCACCATTAGCGCCCTCTTAAGGCGTTAACGGGAGGCGCAAACCAACTGAATTTTTCCCCCATTGTCACTGGAAGTGAAGGTAGCTCAGCTGGTTGACTTGGTGGTTTGTAGTTAAGTGCAAGTTACTCCCAGTATGGCAGATGTGATTCTAAGAAATGCATTGGTGAGTAACTTAATCTAAAGCTTAGGGGAGAAGTTAAGTATCCAAAGTCTATTTGAGTTGGGAAACTGAGGCAAACAAAGCTTTGGTTTGAGTTGAAAGGCCGGAATGAGTAACGATTGGGTCGAGGAAATGGTGGTGTGAGCACAAAGTGACAGGGGAATCATTATAATGATTACTGGTAGGTCAGAATAAGATCCATTGTCCCCAGAGGCCAAAGGACTTGGTGAGTTGTGATATGCAGGACTTGGCTGGGGAAAGTTTGGACTGGCTTCAGTAGCCAAAGAGAGTATTGGCTGGATACAGAGACTAGAGGGTGTGAAGAGTGGATGAGGATAAGCAAAGCTTCAGCTAAGCTAAAGCTAAAAGCTTTTGACTAGAAGGTTTGAGAGGAAGCAGCAGAGTGCAAAGTTGGATCCTGAGCTGAGTGGGGAAGCAGGGTTTATGGATCAGTTTTGTCTAGCAATCCAGCCTGGTTAAGAAATAAGACTAGCTGGATTTGTGTATGAGTTGTTAGGAAATACTTTTTTTTTTGTTGCTTTTTGCCAGTGCAGTCTTTAAAATTATTTGGATTCAACGGTTGGAGCTTCTGATTTTGTCAACCCAAATCTAATGTCCTAATTTACTCAAATTCTTTCATTTTATTCCCCGTGAAGCAAAACACAGTGTAGGAGATTCTGATGAGCTTTTGAACCTTTGGGTTAATGACGGTCTGATGTTTCAATGTGGTCTTATTTCCTGTTTATAACTCTATGTTTTGGATCTCATGAAAGTTGAGGACCACTTAAATGAAGGTGTGGCTAGATGAGACACCTACTTCTTGGTTTCTGGAGAAATCCTGACTTACTGTTACAGGGGTTTCAAGTTAAAGGCCCTAAATTACCTGATGTTATCTGCTGGTAAGCAAGTAACTCCTGTAAGTAAGTAATGTGCCAATTAGATTCTGGACACCCAGATGATGGGATAGGTGCAAATGAATCATGCTCTTTCTAGTAATGCACGCAGCTTTGGATGGGAGGGGAGGGGTAACGGGAAGGAATAAGATCGAGAGAAAAGGATAAAGGCTAAACCTGCTCTGTGAAGCGCCTTGGGATGTTTTCTCGATGTTGAAGGTGCTTTTTAAATGCAGGTGGTTGTTGAAAAATAGCAATAAATGGGAAGCAAGAAGGTAAAGGAGGAAGAGGTGGAGGAAGGAAGCAACTTGTGAAAACTAAATACAGGACTGGTTATTTTTAAATAACATTTATGTATTTATAGAATACTCGTATATGGATACAAAAGGATAACACTAATTGTTGCACAAGTGAGAAAAAGCAACCCCTCTTGGACCAGGGCACATTGTTTTCCAGCGCAGACTGCTATCGATAGGAGACCTCATTTTCTTTCTATATTTTTTATTAGTGTTATGTACAAAAATGTAACGTTTTTTCGTGTCATGTTTTGCGAATTTCTGGTATATTACAGATGACACAATATTTGCAGATACATTGAGTGTCATGTATATGTTTGGGAATACTTGGTAACAGGGGTTGTTTATTCCCTGAGGGCTGTGACCACATTTTATGTTGAGTCTTTATGCCAGCGCTGTTCTAGGCCTGGGTAATTCAAACAATTTTAACTAATAATCCTCTTTATCAGCATGTTTTCATCAGTTTCTGATCAGCTTGCACGAAAACTAATGTAATGTTGGTCTTGTGTTTTTTTTTTGAATGGAATAGTGTCATTGTACTTTTAGCTGCATTTACTGAAGGTTTCACGGTAATGGTTGTTCAGAAGTAAATTAGATGTGCGGATAGTCCCAGGTTGCCAGTACCTAGTGAGTGGTATCTGACTGAAGCTAGAGGGCCAAACCACTGAAGAATTTTCTTCCATTAACTTGTAAATATTTTGATGTACTACTTGCTCTTTCTGTGGGTGAATAAGGCCAATAATGCATCTGGGGCCAGGACTGCACAAGTGATGTTTTCCATAATGGCACACATTGAAATGGGAGTCCGATGTTAAAGGAGCAGTGTTACAGAACAAATTTGCATGTCCCAAATGAACGAAGAGGTTGGTTATTGGGGAGGATGGGTAAGGAGGAAAAATAACATTGTACAACACCATATTTGAAGTGTATCTTGTTTTCAGTGTGTTTTAAAAGTCTGTAACCCATCAAGGATTGAGATGGAACTGCTCCTGATGGCTCATGTAAGTGCAGTGCTCAGTGTGGAACTGATCCACGCAGATCAGGCAGGTCCTGGGTTTCATCCCCCTATCTCTACTGTCAGCTCATCTCCACTGAGACAGCATTGGGGATGGCTACAAATGGGGATCAAACTTGGGAACTTCCTGGCCTATTAGGCTCAGTTAAACATACTACTTTTAACAATTGAGCCATTGGTGAGACTGGTATGTATGGGTTTTGAAAAACTTCTCAAGTTAGCAGCGTATTTGAGGCTACAGTGCAAACTTGGATCCAATATTGTAAATGCTTGAGTTTAGTAGTAAAACACTCCTACATTTAGTTTCCATTCTGTATATTTCAGTTTTAATTGGGTGGTGTGTTGTATTTTTGAAGCTAGTTCTTTCTGATGCCATTGAGTATTTGCCTTTTCTGCATAGGGCACTCTGCTTGCATTATCTTTGCTTCAACTGTGCTTATTCCACTCTTGCACTTAATGCTGCCTATTTTTGAATGATGTCACACCCTAGGTGCAGATGTCTCTTCCTGGTGCTAGTATGATCAAAGCAGACTTTTATTGGCCTTTGTGAAGTTTCAAAGCGAAAAGGATTAGCACCTTCGACCTGACCTCCAACATTAACTTCATTTCTGTCTGCAGTGCTTGTATCTCTACAGTATCAATACTGGACTTTCATTGATTGTTTAAGCGCACAGTGTCTTTTCATACTACGTCACTAACTCTCATGCACTTCTATTCCTCTGCCACCCATCTTTATTTCTCTTTCCTGTGCTCGTCCTCCTCTTCTGGTTGCTGCTCAGCTTTCCCCGGATCTCAATAGACTGAAGGAGAAGTACGCCAGGACTAAGAGAGAATTCCTGGCCATGAAAGTCAGGGGCAGAGACGTACAGGAGCTGAAACAGCGATATGATTGCAAGGTACCTCTCCATCTTTCTACTTCTCTCAGGTTAGAGAACCCAAGCGACACTAATGGTACTAGAGAGCGAGGCTTCTACATGACGTTAAAAACAAAATCTGGATTCTGAGAACTTGGGCAGTCTCAACCCAGTTCCTAATGGGCATGAGCCCACAGTATAAAACTGCCCCAATTTCAGAGAGGCCACAGGATGGCTGGATTGGGAAATGAGTTGCTGTTGCAGTAGGGGTATTTTCTGGGGTTGGAGTTGAGGTATATTGTTGGGGTTGAGTACAGAAAGCTTTACTCTGCATCTAAATCTTCAATACTTGACCCGAGAGTGCTTGAGCTAACACTGTGTCCTTGAAATAGGCAAATTTTCATTTCTCAACACTGACATTGCTGATTTTTAAAAATCCAGTAATGTTACAGGTTCATTACATAATTCAATATACTTTTGGATCCCGCATTTAAAAAAAAAAGTACTCTTTGCCTGATACCCCATCACACTGCTTTCATCTTCCAAGCTTCCACATTGTCATCAAGGTTAAAAAGAGTAGGAGAGAAGTGGTTTGATGATGGAAACCGTGGATTTTAATAGGTTGTAAAGTTAGAGCAGATGATGGTACAATGCGTTTTGATTTCAACACCCGAGGTGAAGGAAGAACATGTAGAGAAGGTGTATGTAGAGCTATGGAGAAACAAGAGAAGAAAGCTCAGAGGAGCAATGACCATAATAGCATTAATAAAGTGGAGAAAGATGTGATGGAGAGAGAAATTCGAAGCTAGAAATGATTTGCAGGACTCTGGACCTTTTGCGGGGGAAAAAAAACCTCATTGCTGGACCAATTCTGCTTGAAGTTTGCTTTGTTTTTGAAAGAACTATTACCTGAAGGAGTGACCTCTCCAGATATTGGCAACCTCAATTTTCTTAGTGTCACTGGTACAAGGATCCTCGCTCTAATGCAGACATATATTAACTGTCATATTATTCCTCACACCAGATGCAGCAGCTAATGAAGGCGGCAAGAAATGGGACTAAGGACGGGCTGGAGAAGACAAAAAACGCAGTGATGCGCAAAGTATCCTTCCTTCAAAAGAGAGAGGCTCAAGGTATTGTTAATGATCAGTTGCATTGCATCATTAATACCATTACTTTCCAGGAACTTGGGGTGAAAATGTAACTTTTCTGTTTTGTGGCTTCTTAGACTTTATTTTGTAATGGAAGATATATTTTCTGTGGTGTTTTAGTTCTTGTGTGCAAACTATGGGCCTCCTTGGATCTTGATTACTACATTTGCCAATGAGCCATAACCTGGTCTTTTATTAATGGGATTTCAGTACCCTGTCAAATAGGAAAGATGGGCTAGGCTTATTGTGATGTTGTAGAAAATGTTAAAAACATGTAAAAACTATTTGATTCAACAAACCCACCCATGTTCGTTCAATTTAGTCCTATCTTTCAGCCTTATCACCATATCCCTCAACCTCTTCCTTCTCCAGACATTCACCTACTTGCCTCCTAATATACTGTAATTTGTCTTTCCTGGCATCTTGTTCCTAAGTCTAATACTCTGTTAAAATGACGTATGGCACTTCTACGATCCCTTTTGCCGTCCCCCCAAAATGACAGTGTTCCCATTTTAAAAGCACCAAAATTAACAAACAGCAAACCCACCACATTAAGAAGGCTGGAGTTCCCTCCAATGATGCAGCTGGAAAGTGTATTGCAAGGGTTGATTTGGGAGCTATGTTAATTTACCTGGTCTCAGCCAGGGTGACGCTGCAGACATTACAAATGGTATTTGCACTTCTGGGCTAGAGAAAGGAAATGTCAACAGGGTTTCTGATTGCAATTCAGAGACTCTTTGGGCAAGGTGCCAGAGAGGGCTGGTGGAGGTAGGCGAGAGCTGACTAACTTCATGTGATCACAAGGTGGCTGGGGTAGGCCATTTGGCCCTCTTTTGTCTATTGGAAAGAACCTTTAGTTGCCCTCGCCTCTACCCTCCTCTACCCTACCTGGTAGCTCAATTGAGTATTAAGCCAGTTTGCGCTTAAAGTACACTATTTATTCTGGGTACAAACTGTGCTCAGTGAATATCAAGCTCAGTAGTGATACCCTTCATGAACGAGTAGCCTGCCGACACCTGGGGTGGAACTAGTCTTGGGCAGTAGTGTAAAACGAGTGATGGTGAATCAACAGCCTGTTTTACATCACACCCAATTTTCCTTTCCATTCACTTCAGCTGAACAAAAAATTGGACAGGGTATAAAACGGGCTGTTGGTTCGCTATCGCCTGTCTTGCGCTACTGCGGAAGACTAACTTCACCCCCCACATTGTCTAGGATCACACAAGAAGAACGGTCACTAGGGTGAGCTACCCAAGGGCAGCTAGTGCCAGTGGAACAGTTCACCAGCACATTTAGGAGACTGGAGGTGAAAAGTGGATGGATGAATCAAAAACGCTAGTTGCAAAGATTTGACCTATCGTGAACATAAGAACATAAGAAATAAGAGCAGGAGTAGGCCATACGGCCCCTCGAACCTGCTCCGCCATTCAATAAGATCATGGCTGATGAGAAAGTTACATGTATTTTTTCACAAATGGCTATTATCTTCCATTCTCTTGTATCGTCTATTTATGAATCTGTGGCTGCACTCTTCAATGCACAAATATCTCCTCGAGTGATCTAATCTGTAGCGTGTGGGTTTCCTGCTCAGCTAAAATGGATGGTTTCCTTGTATAATCTTATCGTCCTGTTCCAAAAATAGAGCTTTAACTTTTAGGGAAGTGTTGCATCCAGCAGTTGCATTTTGAGTTGTGCAAACTACATAGGAGACAGCAGAAGCTGTCATTTTAAAACGTTAATTTTATTGTAGACTTTAGGTTTGTACTGAAACCATCTGTTTACATGAATGAAACACAGCCACAGTTTCCAATACAGTAAGGATTTTTTCTTGCCCTTATCTTTAATTGCTGAATCAGGCTGGTCAATTCCAGGAGTGCGAGCTGTTCTCCTCACCCAAGTGGTCATTCTTCATGTATAAGGCTAGACGGTGAGCATCAGCAGCCTACTTGTCCACACCAGGGCCATTGCAATTGGTCAGTTACTGTCCTTGCCCACCCTGAATTTGCATAACACAGGAGTCGATGACTAACAATCAGCAACAGGAAGCTTGGCTGATTTTTATTTTTAAAACCAAAAATTCCGCCTCCCTTGCCCAGAGGCAATGAGGCTTACTGTTGCACCACTAGCATTGCTCCAATTGACATCCAGTTAACTGAGAACAGGCTGGGGATGCAATCAGAAAATCGCCTTATATAAACAAAGCCAAGAAACTACAGAGACTGGAAATCTGAAAGCACCAGAAAAGGCTGGGAACACTCAGCAGGTCAGTTAGCCTCTGTGGACAGAGCAGATGAGTTCATGTTTGAGGTGTAGATTCTTCGGTAGAACTGGAAGATATTGGAGATGACTGGCATGTGAAAGAGAACAGAACAAAGGGTGAGGGAAAAGATACTGTTGATGACCAGTTTGAAATGTGCAATGTGTTCTCTTCCCACCTTTCCTTTTGTTCCATTCCTTTTTAAAATGCTGTTTATCTCTAATATCTTCCATCATTTAATACTTTTATTGTGTGAAAAATACAGTCTCATTGTCTGCCTTGCTTCCAGCGTTTGACAGATAATTTTGAACCTTTTGTTTTTTTTCAGATCAGTATGAAGAGGATGATGCTGGATATCTTGATGTTCAGGTGTTGGACTCAAAACATCCTCCACCAGAGCTCAGCCCCATGCCAGCAGGGCTAACCCCTCAGCAGGTCTGTCCCTTTTTAACGCTTCAACTCTCCAGCGTGATGCCAGGGTTTTTTTTTTGTTATCGTGTGTCTTTTTCCGTGCAGCGCAATGAATAGCTGAGCCATACGGACCAGGAAGGTCCCCAAGTTTGACTTTTAACCTGTGTGAAGTTAGCTGATCTCAACTTGAGCTGTGGCTAGGAAGAATTGCAATTAGCCTCAATCGCACCCTGGTTAAGAAGAGGGGAAAAATCAGCCAAGAGTTCCTGCTGTTGGTTGCTATATAGCGATACCTTACCATCCAGGCTCACATTTGAAGAATGGCCACGTGGGCAAGTTCCCAGTGGGTGAACAGTGTCAATCGAGCCGTACTTTGAGTTGGTGCCTCAGAAGAGGATGGGGGAAAAAAATTGGGCAGAGAGCAGGCAAGTGACTTGCGTCCACAGCTCTACCAGTGGTACTCCTGAATTGGCCATTGAAGGGTAGCTCTCTCCCTTTATTGATTTGCCCTTTCCTCTTTGTCCTGTTCTCTTCCCCCCCCCCCCCCCCACCCAATCAATTCCAGTGACTTTTCTTCCTCTTAGTGACTCATTTAGATGCTTCTGGATGCCCAATTAGGTGGTGTCCCAGCTAGCTGTTGGTCCTTCTGTTCCCCAACCCAAGCGTTCAGAAAGATACAGGATTCTAAACAGTACTCGTTTTCAGGGCGGAGGTGCATTTGAAGATTGCAGTATCCCCTTGGTCTGGTTAATGGACCATTGATCTTGGCCTTATGGTTTTTTCCACCAGTTACATCATTCCTATATCACAGTTCCCAGTTATCAGTCATGAACTCTATAGTATGAGGCCCATAATATGACATTTGTGATACTTGAAAGATCTTTCATTGATTGTGAAAGTTAAATATCTGTCTATCTTACCTAACAGATTGTGCGAAGGCATATTTTGAGTTCTATCGTGCAAAGTGAACGGAGTTATGTCGAGTCTCTAAAACGGATACTGCAGGTAGGAGTTTGGAATTCTATAATGTGTTGCGATAAATGCCTTGTTGTGAAGGGTTGACGGACAAGGAGCATAGGAGGCAGCAAAATATATCCAGGCACAGTCTGATAGACAAATACATATAGCATTTGTGAGGGCGGTGCTTTAATTCCAGGAAAAGGGTTTGCTGAGAGGTCTGACGACCAATTGCTTTGTTCTGTGCAAGTCAGCACTTCCTAGTAAATTGTTGTAATTGGAGCCTCCTATGTCTGGTTGAAGTATCTTAGGGGGTGGAGAGGAGACCAAACGAGGTAGTCCTTCTAGATAGCTGGGGAATAAAGTGTCATCTATTAGAGAGATATGGTGGGGTAGAGGTTTAATGATGTGGACTTGCCATGAAAACCAACCAAGAACATTGGACAGTAGTACAGGACCAATGTAGATCTCACTACTGTAGGTAGCAATAATCAATCCAGTGTCGTTCGCTAAGTTTATGTCTGAGGCCCACTCTCAGGAATGCTGTAACTAATCAGACCACAGAATGATGACAGTGGGTCTCGGCCTGTGAATTCTCATGTGGTGAGCTTCTAATTTCAATCGGGCCAATGCTGCTAATTGTTGAGTGGAATTCGGGTCCTTCCCCACAGGGAGAGAGGGCAAAACCCAGAGAACCAATAATTCTATTAAATAATTCTATCTTAATGGAACTCTTGCACACTGGATGCTGGGTTATCCTTGCCAACAAATAGGATTCCATTGCTTTCTCTTTTTTTTAATAATTCATTCTCGGGATCAGGGCATGGCTGGCATTTATTGCCCGTCCCTTGTTGCCCAGCAGTTTGATACAATTGAGTGGCCACTTCAAAGTCAACCACCTTGGTGTGGAACTGGAGTAGCATATAGGCCAGATGGGGTAAGGACGGCAGGTTTCCTTCCTCACAGGGCGATCTGACCGCTTCGTGCTGATTTTTTTACTGATACCAGCCTTTTATATCCAGATTTAAAAAAAACTGAATTCAAATGATCAAACTGCCACGATGGGATTTGAACTCTATGTTCTCTGAATTATTAGTCCCATAACATAAGCACTACACTACTGTACCCCTATAACTGGACAGCACTGAATCATGGCTCACTACAGCCAGGCAAGCCACGAATGGTTTGCTCAGAGGCACGTGGAGCAGCAAGTTAGGGACCACTTGCAACTCCTCTTCTCTTTAACCACTGGCCACAGTACAAATACCAAGGGCATCAGCCATAATGAAAGAGTCTGTTGTCCTTGCAGATTCTTTCAAATCTCTCAGCATTCCCTCTCTCCCTCGGGTTTTTTTTTCAGGAGTATAAGAAGCCATTGCTGGAGGCGGAGCCGAAGTTGCTGAGCGTGAGGAAGTTGCAGGTGGTGTTTTACCGTCTGAAAGAAGTTCTTCAATGCCATTCGATGTTTCAGATCGCACTGTCTTCACGGGTAGCTGAGTGGGATACCACAGAGAAAATCGGAGATCTCTTTGTCGCTTCGGTAAGTGTGTACTATGCTTCTTCCCGTTTCCCTGCTCACCCTCCCAAGCTCTGTATGTCACCCAGCAGCAGGCCGAGCTGGAATGGTTGCAGTCAGGTGGCGCTGTCCAGCTTTATGGGGTTGCTCGCTTTCTCAAAGTCCAGCTTGGATATCACCATTAATACTGCGGTGTGGTTCACAGCCCCTCGGGAAATGCACCTCCACTTGATACAACTGGGGGACCGATTGCTCTCCGAACCTGCGGATGTAACTTTGTGGGATTTATTTATGTTTTTTTTGCTTGCAGTTCTCGAAGTCTATGGTGCTGGACGTATATAGTGACTATGTGAATAACTTCACCAACGCTATGGCACTCATTAAGAAGGCCTGTCTGACCAAGCCAGCTTTTCTGGAATTCCTTAAGGTGAGTTAAAGTGCAAGAGGCAACTTAATGTCCCCGCAGTTGATGATTCTGTCCCGGCAAATTCATCCTCTTTTTAAAGTGTCTTTTTAAAAATCTTTCTCCTAATAACTAGAATGACTTACAGATGTGAAAACAGATGAAAAAAAACCAATTCTCCCCCCCCCCCCCCCTTTTAAAAAAAAAAAAGAATATCCAATTTTCTCTAGCCTTACAAAGGCTCCCAAAGGGGTCATTTAATACTGATCAGGAGTGCAATCTGTGGCTCATTTTTTTTCTCTCTCCCTTTCTCCCCCCCCCCCCCTCCCCTTAGCCTTAAGTGCACTGAAGCCAATTGTTGTATCCCCTATCGCCAGCTTGGCTGAGATCAGCTAAGTCAGCACAGACTGGGTATCAAACCTGATGCTGCTCTTCTGTGTGGCTCGGAACCACAGCAGGTATTTACCAGCAGAATTCCTTTTGATTTGCTCTTGTTTTGAATAAGGGAGCAGATTGTGAATCTCCCTTTCCTTAAAACCAAATGTGTTCCTATTATGGTCTTCAGATGGGCAGGATAATGTCTCTACAGTTGCGAGATTTCTGTGGGAATTGCTTCAAAAAAAAAAAAAAAATTGCTCAAATGTGAGATTGAAAATATTTACTGTGAAGAATCCTGGAATCCATCCCACTAGGGGGCAGCAAATTCAATCTTTTGTCACTCGTCTCGCCAGAAACCAGCCAATTTGAAAAGCTGGCAAAGTGTTCCATTGCTCATTAAAATGAATTAAGTACACATTGTTAAACATTTCATGTCCTATATTAATCGTCCAAAGAATGTTGTGTGCGAACCAGTTATATTCTGTTCATTTCATTGGAAGCAATTGTTTTCCGAGGAGCAGTTAAGGGATTCCATCTTTTTCCAAGACTAAAACTAGACTCCTGACATGATGGGGGTGGGATCGTGGCTTGAGGGCTAATGTTTGCTTTGCTGCTGATGTAAATTCATTGAAAACCTGAAGAATTAATGTCCTTGTATCAATCGGGACAGGAGTAAGTAGGGTAAATTCTGATATTGTTTCTTCCTTGTTTAAAAGATATGTATATAAAAATAGATGTTGGTGTTCAACTGCACTTGGATATTTCGAGACAGCCCACTGGATTATCTGATCCAAAACCAGACTGCTGGCAATGACATTTTGAAGTGGCGATCTCCTGGAAAGCGATTGCACCTTCTGCCCTAAGCAGCCCGTCCTGGCTAATTTCTGGATAAAATATACAGATATGTAGGAAAGCAGTAGTTTACGGAGTGCCTCAACCCACGTAACTTGGGTGTGGATGCATAAAGATAGCTGCACTGTAAGTGGTTCTGTTACATACAGTGTAGTTCGTGAAGTGCTTTGTTTGTTTGATAAATGAGTACAATTTTAACTCTTAAGTGGGACACGCCCTCATTCTCTAAGCAGTGACTGGAGGACGTCACAAACTTGTTACATGCGTTCAGGAAGCGTGTGACACGAATGCCATAAATTAAAATTTGAGTGGTTTACATTATCATCCAAACCCCAAGGACAGGCTGCAATCTTGTAATGTGCTCTGTTCATTGTTCAATTTTTTACATTTTATACTGGAGTGGTTTTTGGTATTTTTGGTCCCCATTGTAAAGTTCTCTCTACTGAGTATCAACAACTTCAACCCCAAACTGAGTGCATCCCTCACTGTGACATTGTCCATTCCCTCATCAGCCATCCTTGGGCCTGTGGATGAGATGACCAATTCGAGCCTTGAAGCTAATGAAAGGATAGTAAAGATGGTATTGTAGAACAAAAAAAAAGCACACGGTATCCATTCTCACAGTGTATCCCAGGCCCACCCCACTTTATCCGTAGCCTTCTGCAGACTTGAGCCTTCCTGTATGTACCCACAGCTGCCAGATTATGGAATATTGATCAAAATGGGATTCATTGCCGTTCCCTCTCCTTTTCTTGCTCTTCAGCAAAACAACACGAGGAAATGCTATTGAGAGGCGGGATTGTCCTAAACTTGTGTCAAACTTAGAACAGGGAGGGTGAAAAGACACTTTAGGTTTAACAGCTATGCAGAGGGTGGTGAACGTATGGAATGGGCTACCATGGGAGGCAGTGGAGGCTAATTTGTATCAGCAAATTCAAGAGAGATGAGGATAAGTACCTGATATGCGAGATTTCATGGGGTATAATATTTCCTAAACACTGGGGCCAGTCAGATGGTCTTTTCTGGTCCTGTACATTCCTCTATGTTCCACATAGCAAGTGAAAGGGATCCTAATGAACCGTTCAATCGAACTATTGGTCTTGTAGTTTTATTCCCCTCTCCCACTTGGCACCTACCCACAGTGTCCCAGTTGAAATCAGAAGTCTGGTTCCTCCATCTCTGTGTTTCGGAGATCGGCTCTTGGGCAAGACAATGATTGCGGTTGTGGCCCTCAACAAAAAGTTAGTGAATAACCGTTGCCATATTAGCATGTTGTGGATGTTGCACAAGATTCTTCCCCCCCCCCCCCCCCCCCCACCCCCCCAGCACTAATTAACATACCATTACAGTGTACCCTTTGGGAGGTGCAGGAGTTGCCATAGTGAGATTATGCTACATGTTCGGAACGCTTAGCAAATGTTACGGCTAATGGAGGTGGGGCAGGTGAATTACTGAGCGTTTGTCTGATCTTCTACAGCGGAAACAAGCCTCCAACTCTGACCGGATAACACTCTATGGGCTGATGGTGAAGCCAATCCAACGATTCCCGCAGTTTATTCTATTGCTTCAGGTGAGGGCAAAATAAATTCATTGTGACTATTAACTTGTATATTCACAACAATTAGATTTAAAAAAAAAAAATTAGATTAAAATCGTATCAAGCTCTGCACCGTTAAGTGTGTAAATACATGGCCTGCCTAGTACTGAGCCACAGGGACCAGGCTGGATCCCTGGTCTGTATTGAGTTAGTTGAACTAAGATAAGGCAGCAGTTTTGGGGGGTGGGTGGGGAGGAATACATGGGCTGGCGGGAGAAATTAGAGTTCCTGCTCCTGACTAGGCGGAATTATTGAAAATTGGTGTGAAACCTGGAATAAGGAGGGTGAAAAGACAGTTTAGATTTAACAACTACACCAAAGGTGATGAGCCCTGGTGAAAAGTGTGGGTGGCCATCAAGTGAAGACAGAATCAACCTCGACTCACCCTCCTCTATAACACCCACCAAATTAATAGGGTGCCGACACTTGTCTGTGTTTACGTATGCTTAGTAAGAATTGATACCTTTTACAGGGGAAACAAAATTTAACGTCGTTGTAAATATTTTTTTCTTGGACATTTTAGAAGAGGTGGTCTTATTTCCTATGATGAGCCCTAGATAGCCGGGAGCTACAGTTGGGATATCAGAAAATAAATGTCTGAGTTGGTTAAAGCTCAGTCTGCACTTTGTTTTACAGTGACTTTGTTTCACCTGCCAATTATCCTCCCAAGTTCTGTTGAAGGGTCCAAGTTGAATCATTACTCTGTCTTTAACTTCTGGATACTGACCAACCTGCTGCATCGTTATCTCCTTTCCTCCCCTGATTCTGACTGCACACATTGCTTGTTTCAGGATATGCTGAAGAATACACCGAAAGGGCACCCTGACCGGCTTTCATTACAGCTCGCTCTGACTGAACTCGAAATGCTAGCAGAGAAGCTCAATGAGCAGAAGCGAGTGGTGGATCAGATCGCCGAAATTCAGCAGCTGGCGAAGAGTGTCGGTGACCGCAACCTCAACAAGGTCAGGTGGGGGAGGAGACAGTGAAAGAAATGTTAGTGGCAGCTATTGTACCTAAAGTGGCTTTACACAACCCGATGTAATCATCAGCCAATCGTATCTCTAAAATCTGATCCATATTAATGGTGGAAAAGCATTAGGACATGCCTTCAGGTCTGCACTCACAGATAATGGCAGCAAGAATGATAGGGACATGACTACAATTATATTGCATTATCACACAGATACGGCGCGTTATTGTTGCATTCTGCAAAGGTGTCAGCCGTGGTTAACACACTGGCCTCTGAGTCAAAAGGTTGTGGGTTCAAGTCCCACTCCAGAGACTTGAGCACATAATTTCAGGCTAACAGTCCATTGCAGTGCTGAGGGAGCGCTGCACTGTCGAAGGAGCCGTCTTTCGGATGAGACGTCAAGCTGAGGCCCTGTTGGCCCCCTCAGGTGGACGTAAAAAAAAAATCCCTCGGCACTATTCGAAGAACAGCATGATGTCCCAGCCAATACTTATTCATCAACCAACATCACCAGAACAGATTATCTAGAAATGATCACATTGCTGTTTGTGGGCACTTGTCTGCAAATTGGCTGCTGTGTTTTCTACTTTACAACAGTGACTACACTTCAAATGGACTTCATTGGCTGTAAAGTGCTTTTGAACGTCCTGTGGTTGTGAAAGATGCTATATAAATACAAGCCTTTTTTCTTGGAGGAAGGGGGCGCAAATGGCTTTGCTGACATCAACTCCCACCATATTCGGCCTAGGTTTTGTGGCGGCACTACAGCGTTGCGCCCGATCTCCTTTGCCTGGAGATCGTGACATCATCACCCCGGACCCAAAATTGACTTCCGCCCCCTGCAGCAGCGCCGGGTGAAAACACTGACAGCTGCAGGGGGCGTGCATCGGGCGGCCGGCCGCTTCGGGGGCGATGATTAAAGGCGAGGGGGCCGAGGTAAGTTTATAAAAAAAAAAAAAAAACAACTTACCTTTCTTGGTTCCAGTTTTTTTCATGGGTTTCTGCCCGCGATCGATCAGCCCGGCACTCTGCCGAGTGTCGGGCTGATCGCGCGGGATCGCGGCTGCCTCGGTGGTTCAGGTAGGCAATGTTTCCATTGCAGAGCCTGCAGCGATGGCCCTTCCCTTTTAAGGGAGGGAAGGAGCCTTTGAACGCGGCAGCGCTGCACGGCCCAGTGTGCAACACTGCTGAAGTCTCCGCCCCCGCCTGCTGCCGATCGCGCTTCAGGAAGGAAGTGGAGCCCTTGATTTAGTGCCCCACTTCCTTCTTGGAGCGCAAACGGCGAATTTTTCAAAAGTTTGAAATCGTTTTCAAACTTTTAAAATTTAGCGCTCCAAACGGGGCGATAGTGAATTTCTCCCCCGAAAAGTGCGGGAGGGGGAAGAGCAGCAGAAAGGAAGTAATTTGGAGTAAAGAACTCCCCATCCTCTTTAATTATCTATCAGCTATTTATATCTTTTCTCTCCTTCAGGCTGGGCAAAGTCTTTAAATTCTGTCTGTGGGAAGCCAGTTGTTTTAGCTGGGAGAGAGTACCCGAGGAGAGATCAGCAACAGGCCCTGGGTTTATGAGCACACATTGCTCCTTTTACTATTATAGAATTGTAGAGCTGTGCAAGGAGCCAGCGCAAGAAGTTTATAAATTTAGAAGAGATATTTTGGGCAGTTACTTTGATTATCACAGAAAATTCCTGAAACGTGCGCACCTGAGATGATTCTGCATCTCTTCTGTTTTCCTCCACTCTCCCTCCCTGCCACAATATAGCGAGAAGCAGCTCTTTCCTCTATGGAGGACCCTTTGTCCCCTTCACACACAATTCATAATCGGAGCACAGAATATCACCTGATTATCTGAGTTGGCAATATTCAGCAAATTAAAGGCACTTCATTCGCCGCCAATTTTCACTTGTTATGCAAGGCAAACAATTTTATTCAAGTATAGCACTTTGCCTTTTGATTGAGTCATTCAATGGCTGACTAAATGGGCTGTAGCAGAAAGATTGCATCTTTTATCTGGAATCCATTAAAAAAAAATCAGCGCTTCTGTGATGGGTAATTGCAATGTCCGTCCGGTGTGGTATTGTACCATAAAGATCGGGAAGGTCCCAAGTTTGATTCCTAGTCTGTCCCAAGTTACCTGCGGGGCAGTAGGATTGCTACAGTTGGTTTCAGCGTCCCGGGCAAGGGATGGGAGTAAACAGCCAGGGGTTCCCCACTCCTGTTCATTACTCAGCGATCATTGCTCTGTGTGTGTCTGTGCGTGGACTTTGGGTGAAATCGGAAGTTGGTTGACCTGTGATGCTGTCTATGGTCGAATGGTCTGTGCGAGTTCATGTGTAATTAACTGCCATTTGTTTGAGATATGGGAGGGCACTGGACAATGTGTCAGGAGGCTGTTTGACTGAAGGGTACGTGCGTTGGCTGACGTCCCCTGAATAGTGCTCAAGAGTGGGAAGTCTCTTGGACTGAAGGCTGGGAAAAATAAACAGCCAGAAGTTTGTAGCCCTCCCACTGCCAACCTGTCAAAGATCAGCCAATTCCGCACAGATCGAGATCAAGGACAGGATCTTCCTGCTCAGTTACACATCAGCGCAGTTACCAACTGCACCATGAGGCGAGCCGAGGTGCAGCTTTCATGGGCTATAATTATTTTTTGCGAAAACGTGCTGCAATTTGAATTATATAATTAACGTAATATGTATGGAAAATTGCTGAATGCAGAACAGTGGTGCCCTTTTAAGATTATGTAATGCCTCTTTTTTTTAATATTTAAATTGGGTTTTAAGAACGCTGAACTCTACCAGGTGCTAGTGCCTGCTGGGCAGCCAATCATGAAATGCAGTATAATAAGAATTTTAATCATCTAATCTGCAATATTGACATCAGGTTATTTAATAAGCAAGCAATTGACATCCTTCATACACTATACAGCAATGTGACACATATTCTTCAGACACTGTGACGGATCCCACTGGATCGGTTTTGTTTGCGTGTGGCTTAATGCAGAGACTTGGGAGATGAGCAAAGCTAATGACATTCATATAAATGGCACAGACTTTATTAAAAACTGGGGGAAGAGAAAGTTTGGCAAATGTTCAATACGACTTGCGGATGACCGCGTTATTGTGCAGTGATGTTGCATCGCTTGCATGTACTATGACAGAATTACCCATGGCTTTTCTCACTTCCTGTTGAGCATTGCATCCTCAACACTAAAGAGTATTTGCTCCTGGCTGCCCCTTCACCTAAAAGTGCTGACTCTTTTATATTTAAATTGGGTTCTAAAAAAGCTGAACTCTACCAGGTGTTATCATGAAATACAGTATAATAAGAATTTTAATCATCTAATCTACAATATTGACATTGTTATTTAATAAGCGAGCAGTTGACATCCTTCATACACTGTACAGCAACGTGACACATTTGGGTTCAGTTCCACCAATGTGGGCAGCTCTCCAGTGCATTGCCCAAGCAGCTATTCATCACATGTAAGTCTAGACGGTGAATGTTGGCAGCTATCCAACATGGGATACATCGCAGTTGAGGCCAATTTTGTCCTTACCCAAGATTCACCCGCATGTACTTTATCGTCCAGGTCACTAGTTAGCTGTCAGTCATGAGAACCCAAGTTGATTTTATTCCCCGCTGCCTAGCATAGCTAACTCCAAACAGATCCGGCATTGAATCTGGCATCTTGGCAATCTGTAAGGCTCAACCAGAAAAAACAGGAAAGACCTGTATATAAATTACAGGCAAGGTTTTCAAATGGATGCACTTCCTGATAAAAATGTTATTGTAAACCTCTCCCACCCGGGTTATCAAATTATAACCATCTGTCACAGAATGTAAACCTCATGTGCGCCCGGATACGTTTCTAATGTGTCTTCTGTTCCTGTGCAGTTGCTGAGTTCTGGCCAGCGGCAGCTCATCCTGTGTGAGACTCTGACCGAGACTGTTTATGGAGAGCGGGGACAGATCCTTAAATCCAAGGAACGCCGAGTGTTCCTGTTGAATGACCTGCTCATCTGCGCCAACATCAACGTAAAGTAAGTACATAAAACTGGTACTCAAGATACAGCCTGTGAGCCATTTGTGTTCCCTCCCACTCTCCTTCACCTGCAGCCCTTGTCAGACTTGCTGCTCCATTTCCCTCTCGGCCATTATTTATGGCCTTGCCTGCCTGCGTGATGTTGACTGAGCTGAAATTCATTGCTGTTCCCTCTCCCTTTCTTGCTCTCTCACAAATGGAAGTAAGTAAATGCTATTAGGAGACTATTGTCCTCTGGTGCTCTTCCTCCCCTGGTCCTGTCTTCACTTGCCATGATAGAAGCTCACTGTGTGGGAAATCTCAGTTGCAGACCCAAGTACCTCCATACAGGGAGGTAAAACTAGAGAACAAATACTTCCATTTAAGCCCTTATCCTTGCTGTATGAAAGCTGAGATAATCTTATCTCTTAAAATCATTCCCTTGCTTTCTCTCACTGGGGAAAAATAGTGAATAACACTGAATACCAGCTCAGTTAATATCCCACAGCCAGGCAAATGGTAAATGAAGGATCAGGTCTGCTGAAGGACATGGGTAAAGGGAAGATGGACTGCAAAATGAATACCAGTCCATTTAGGATTGGGTGTAATGGGATAGGCTCACTTCTGAGACCTAGTTTAAAATCCAGCCCAGATTGATGAGTGAACGTCCCCTCTAGCTGTTGGCTATAAAAATTAAATGAGTCTCAATCCAGTTCTGGGGGCCGACCATTGGCCCACGGCACGAAACTGCTTCTGACTTGACACTGCAGTGAACTCTTTCTTATCCGGCACCTATGGGACCAGGATGGTGCCGGTTGATGATAAAATTCTGGATAACAGAGGTTTACCTACCAAGGCAATTTTTAACACAAACAAAAATAAAAAATCAAGAAATGTACTGTATAATTGGGTACTCACCTACAGAATACTCCGTTAAATGTATGGTAGAATCGGCAAGATTACCGGTTATTGAGGTGTTGTTTTGTATTGAGATATATCTGTTTTGCCGGTTATTAAAGTATTCCGGATGATAAAGTGCCGTTTAAACAAGAGTTTACTGTAATTAGTAATTTGGCAGCGCTGGTGCAGTAGAGATGCTCTTCTGAATTTGAGATTTGATTTATGTCGAAGGTGCTTTAATCTGCATCTTACTGTGTTGCACCTGACCTAAACGTGTGCTGTTACAGAAAATGCCCATTCCGCAGCATGGACTTCTCTCCGCTTGATGAGCACAAAATTCACATTGAGAGAGCAACGTACCACTTCACTACAAGGGAGTTTAAAGTTGTGCAATGCCCTTACATAATAATTATTATTATTAGACTTCCTGCAGAGTACAATGTTTCTTCCCCTTATATCTCCTTCTGTGTATACATGTGCAAGATTTCAAGATGCAAATAATTAATATAAAGTTACAGTGAAAGCTTATTTATACTGCCTTGAACTAATTTTGTTAAAGCTTATTAGACATAGTTTTCTCTAATGGTTCAGTGCGTGAATGCATTGCCACGCAGGCCAGGAAGGTTTGTGATTCAATCTTCTGCTCTGTGCTGAGGTAGCTGATCTCTGTGGTGGTGGTGCTCAGGTCGTTAAGGTTGATTTCATTGCTCCTGGGAAATAACCAGCCAACATCCCCACTCCTGAGCACTGTCCCGTGACCCCTGCTAGAAAGCGATGGTGTGTGTGGACACGGAATTGGACTTGGCTACGATATTCCCCACGGGTGAATAGCCTGTCAATACTCACTGTCCAGGCTTGTGCATGAAGAATGGAACCTAAGTTAGGTACCTGAGGATAGCTGATGTCCAGCACTGGTCAGTGCCTTCAATAGAGGATGGAAACCATGGAGTCAAAAAAAAATTCCCCCCCCCCCCCCCCCCCCCCACCAATTAAAAATAAATACTTTTCTGTGTTTATTGCCAACCCTCTGGGTTTATAGGGGCCAGGGACTGGCTGTGGTGCCTTATGTTTTCTGTTAGGGAGCTGAGGTGTAGTGTGTTCCCCCATCTCCTCTCTCCTGTACAGTGAAGCCGGAATTATATCGAGCTCTTTTTCTAGTCGGTGAATAATAAGTGGTTGTACTGCAGTCATTCATTCCTGTTCCATAACCTCTCTTCCAGGGGTCAGCCAGATATTGGCAGCCTGGTTCCGGTAGGCCCGAAGTACACTGTGAAATGGAGCACCCCACTGCCGCAGGTTCAGGTAGTGGAGGTTGGCCAAGAAGGGAAAAGTTACGACAAGGATACAATAATCTTTCAGCATCCAGGGAGTAAAAAGACCTCCTCTACCTCTCTATCAAGTAAGTCTGGGTTTGCTATGGATTTATCAACTGGAAGTTCCCTTAAGTCTTGTTAATAGACTTGCTAGCAAAATTGAAGCCCGTGGGATTAAAGGGGCAGTGGCTTGCGGGTTACAAAATTGGCTAAGGGACAGAAAGCAGAGAGTTGCGGTGAACGGTTATTTTTGTTGTGATCTGGAATGCACTGCCTGAAAGGACGGTGGAAGCAGATTCAATAATAACTTTAAAAAGGGAATTGGATAAATACTTGAAATGGAAAAATTTGCAGGGCTATGGGGAAAGAGCAGGGGAGTGGGACTAATTGGAGAGCTCTTTCAAAGAGCCGGCACAGGCACGATGGGCTGAATGGCCTCCTGTTCTGTATCATTCTGTGATATAATAATAGCTGTAGCCAGGGTAAAACAGACTTGTACACGCCATCATCAGGGTGTTTATGGCTCTTTTGTAGTGGGCGTACTGTTTGACACCAATACCCATTGTAGAGTAGAACAAACCAGTAGTATTGAGTTACATTGCTGGGTCTGCATCACTTCCTGATCATGGAAAGCACAGCTTTGTGTATGATGACAGGAATGGACTCGGCTGTGGTGCCTTGACTCCCCACCTCTTCTCCCCCCCCCCCCCCCCAAAAACAACAACAGCCTGTCGACACTTTGTCTCGACTCAGGCAAGAAGAATGGCAACTTGAGTAAGGTACCAGGACAGCAGATACCTTTGGAACCACGTGCCAGCATGAATCAATGTCTTCAGGAGAAGGGAAACCGCATATGAGAGCGCACATGCTGCACAGGTCTGGCATTAATTTGCCTGTTGGTGCATTGGAGTTCTGACACTCCTGTACGTTGTCTATAAATGCTTGGTGTTGGTCACTCGTCCTGTATATATTTTCCTTTTCTCCCTCAGGTAAGATTTATATGGGTCCTCCCCGGCTTTACCAGGAGCTTCAGGAACTACAACAGGATCAGGCCGTTGTGAACCAGATATCACAGCTCATAAGCACGCTTCATGGCACTTATCAGGTATGACCCCTGAACTCTGACCTTCCCCGAATTTCCAAACCGTTTTCGGCTTTCTTTTCTGTGCAAGATTGGGACATCTTTTTGTTTTGGGTAGAAAAATGGGGCAGAAGCTATTTCTGTTGGTTTTCCACTCCAAAGGCAGTCTCGACCAGAAGGGCTTCCGCTCCCTGAATATATAGATTGTGTGTGACAACATGCAAAGGATCTTGCACTTCAATCTGAGATATATTGGAAGTTGTCACAAAATGCATTCATCCGTCAAAATTTAGGCCTCCCTAACCTCTTCAAGGAAGAAAATATCAGTTGATGGCTTGCAGGTGACGAGGCCTACCCTTTGCTCTCCTGTACAATGACCTAACTAAGACTTACCCAAATAGCAGCAGGGGCCGTGCTGCCAGAGTGGCCATTGAGGACCATTGCAGTCTTAAAGGGGCGCTTTTGATGTGTTGACCAGTCAGGAGGGGCTCTGCAATATGCTCCAGCTAGTGCATCCCACATAGTTGTAGTGTACTGTGCCCTGCACCATGTAACAAAGGCCTGGTCCCAGCTGCTTTGGAGGCAGAAGCACATAAGATGACCATCACACAAGACTCATCAGTGACTGCTGCAAGGGGCACCAGAACACAACTGATTACTGAAGTCTTCTCTTTGATTTAACACAGTTACCTTAGTCACCACTGCCTCAACTCCTCCTTCCCCCACCTTCAAATAAAGAACTAATCCTTCAATCCAGTACCCATCACAGTACATCAGACCTCTTTGCCCCTACATGACCATGCCAATAATAATTACCTGATTGAATTAGTCAGTAAGAAATAAGTGCATCCTTTCCTGTAAGCTTCGAGCATCCCATGAATAACAAAGCACAACACTGCACATTCTCTATTAATACAACAAACGCCAAAGTGAACAGAAGCGACCTACATTCTTAAGGCCGTTCTTAAAGGCTAAGCTTGCCTTTCATTCTCTTATTCTAGTGCTTCTCCTTGGTATAACCTGAGGACCAAAATCACCAGAGGTGGTTGGCAGCTCTTGTACTGAATAAAGGGTGGCCCTCTTCTCATGGCAGCTTGCTCCTGTGAGGGAGCTCCTGCAGGCTGCTGCATCTCTACCTTGTTCCTGAGCAGCCACCTCCTATGGTCCACTGGTGTGGTTCTCTGAGGGGCAAGACTGGAGGCCTGGTGCTGCAATCCTGGGAGTCGGCAGTGTCGGGCAGTTCGACCATTCTGTCAGGCCCTGGATGTGTGTCCCCGCTGATCCACTGGACAGCTGGCCTAATGGTAGCTATCGAATCCTGAAAACCTTGAGACAGCAGGACTTGAGCACAAAACCTAGGTTGGCAACCCAGTGGAGCACTGTCGGAGGTGCCGTCTTTCGATTTGAGATGTTAAACTGAAGTCCCCTCTGCCCCTGCAGCTGGACCCCTCTGCCACATGGCGCTATTTGAAGAAGAGCAGGGAGTTCTCCCCAGTGTACTGGCCAATATTTATCACTCAACCAACATCACTTTAAAAAAAAAAAAAAATTAAAAAAAATAAAAATATAATGATCTGGTCAATATCTCATTGCTGCTTGTGGGAGCTTGCTATGTACAAATTGGTTGACGCGTTTCCGACATTACAGCAGTGACTACACTTCAAACAGTAATTCATTAGCTATAAAGTGCTTTGGGCCGTCCTGAGGCCTTGAAAGGCGCTATATAAATACAAGTCTGTATTTTCCTTCTTCCTTGCTGTCAGGGTCTGGAACCTGGTACACAGGTACTGCCTAATCTGCCAGCAGAGTTGCAGTCTGTGCTTCCGTGAAGGTGGAAGCCACCAACTGGTCCTTAGGCGCTTCTTAATTGGGGGTCTGCTGCAGATTCCAGTGAGGCTGCCATTCACTCCATTGATAACTGCAGCAGAGACAACGCTTCCATGATGTTTCTGTAAAAGAGGGATATAAACCCTATCGTCACACCTGTCCGTTGCCACCCATTGAGTGATGTTATAAATTGCTCACTATGGAATTTTTTTTCTTTCTTGTTGAAAAATCTCAGGCCTAGGCCTGTAGCAGTGCAAGTTTGGCAATGCTGGGAAAGAGGATGGTGGCTCATGGAGGTGGTGTTGTAATTTCCACACTTATGAAGCGGATTCACCAAGTAGAGCCAGGCAATTGTTCACTATAGTGAAGGGCTCCTAATAACGAGCCCTTATTTAAAAAAAAATTAGGACTATGACTTGGAAGTGAAGCAGACTGCTTCACCCAAAGAGTAACTGAATCATGGAATAAATGACGAGGAGAGGAAAGGCCATTGAAGTGGCTGTTTAGCCGAAGGTTCAAGTACCGAGAGAAGTGATTGAGGGATTTGGTGAGGACAGGTAGGCAGGGTTTATCTATGACCAAGGGAAAGGTTTATTGAGTATAATGGCCCTTTCTCTGCTTGTGTAGCTTTGACATTTTTTCTCTCAAAACTGCTGCTGTACATATTTTTCGCCCACATTCTTTCACAGGATCTCAATAATAATAATAATACTAATGCAGTCACACCTAGATGGCTTATTCTGATCTGTCCTATTTCCCAGAATCTAAACCTCATTGTAGCCCAGGATTGGACCAGAGCTCTCCAGAGATTGATCAGGATTAAAGAGGACGAGATCCAATCAGCAAACAAGTGCCGTCTCCGTCTCCTGTTGCCAGGGAAACCAGACAAGTAAGGAGGGGGAGGGGGAAGGAGGAGGAGAAGAGCCCAATTAGCAAATTAAAATGTTATTTGTGAACAAGTCGGCAATAGTGTGCACTGTTCAGCAGAATCATTTTGATAATTTGAATCCTCTCAATTTCTGTGCCAATGGACTAGTTTAATTCAATTGCCGATTTTTTTTTTTTTTTTTAAACTACATCCTGCAGATATGATGCCGCAAAATGTTTTTGACGGGGCCAGGTTATGCTGGTGACTTTTTCTGTTAGACAGGTTGTTGACCACACTGACTGCCTGTTTGTGAAAGTAGTTAGTATATTTGTACTCTTGGCTTCGTCCTGTTGGCCTCCTTTTATTTGGTCAGTCTTGAATCTTCACCTGTCTGATCATGAACATTCTGCTGAATGATCCCACCCAAAACATTAACTTTACTTTTCCTTTCAGATGCTGACTGACCTACAGTGTATTTGCAGCATTCTCTGGTTTTTTTGCTTCATATTTCCAGCATTAGCAGTCTTTTTCCTCTTTCGGTAATATAGGGTTAGTTATTTTTGATGCTGATTTTTTTTTAATGGAGGGTGGGTTGGTGTGGAGAAAGATCATCAAGACTAGCGATGCAAGGTG
The DNA here is from genome assembly GCA_030390025.1 of Squalus acanthias. Classification (NCBI taxonomy): domain Eukaryota; kingdom Metazoa; phylum Chordata; class Chondrichthyes; order Squaliformes; family Squalidae; genus Squalus; species Squalus acanthias. The sequence goes on along the minus strand of CM059440.1, from coordinate 28,699,715 downwards.
GGTCTGGATGACTCTGTGCAGCATGGGGTGTGAGCCAGTGGGAAATATCCTCTTCCTTCTTAGGTAGTCCCTTGGAACTGAGGATGACTTGCTTCCACACTAAAAATGAGTTCTCAGGTGACTGATGAGTCCAATGCGGAACCTACAGTCTCTGTCACAGGTGGGGCAGACGGTGGTTGAAGAAACAGGTGGGTGGGGTGCTTGGGTTGACGTGCGCTCCTTCCGCTGTTTGCGCTTGGCTTCTGCTTGCTCCCAGCGAAGAGTCTCGAGGTGTTCGGCGCCTCCCCGGATGCTTCTCCTCCACTTTGTGCGGTCTTGGGCCAGGGATTCCCAGGTGTCGGAGGGGATGTTGCACTTTTTCAAGGAGGCTTTGAGGGTTTCCTCTGCCCACCTGGGGCTCTCTTGCCGTGTCGGAGCTCCGAGTAGAGCGCCTGTTTTGGGGCCCGTCAGTGGGCAATGACGGGATAAAGGGACATGGAGGCCTGGTCCCAATAGGATGAGCTGCATTCTCTTTTCCCCCCCCCCTAAGAAAATGCATGTTCACTCTGTCGAGCTCAGTTGTTAAAGGTGATACATAACTGAACCATGCAGATTAGGATGGTCCTGGTCTGATCACAGCCAAGCCAGTAGTTGGGACTGCTACAGTTAGCCTCTGCTCCCCTGGACTAGGGAGTTGAGAAAATCAGCCAGGGTTCTTGCCTCTGATCATGATCAAGTGACTTCTCTTCCCTTGGCTGGAAAGTACACGTGTGTTGGAATCAGCTGAGGATGGGATTAAACTTTTGGATGTGATGCCCTTCACAGTGGATTAGCCGGCTAACGTACAATTTAGGCTTGCACACGAAGTTAAGCCACTGGGGTAAGGTACGGTACCCAAGGCTGCCAGTGCCCGTGGAACTTTATCCCTGAAATAATCAGTATTTCCAAGTGAGTTGGGGGGAAAATTGGCAAAAAAAGAAACAGAGGAAACTATTGAAGTCTGATCCCACTAGGATGAGCTGTGTTTTTCTAATTAAATACATGTTCAGCACCTTGCTTAGCAATGTTTCAATAGCACACTGCATGAGCACCAACTAAAGCAGATTACATTACTCAGGCCAAGGAACTGCGGCAGGCTCCCAGCTGATGTATTGAAAGTCCTAAATATGTTAATTGACAAAAAATGTGATGGGTTAAAGTTTCTTAATAAAAATGTATCTCTGCTGCATTGGGTATTAAATGTCTTATTTAATAACTGATTTGGCAAAATATCTCCATTTCTAAAAGATGCAGGTTTCTAAATCTGCTTCCAGAGATGCCGTTCCGCTGGTTTTGAAAAGGCTTAGCTTTTAATCTATAATTTACAGCAGCCTTCAAAAGCTTCTTCCCTGAGAGAGTCGTACGGAAACGGCTTAATAACAAAAAAAAAGCCTCTTGCTTTACTTTGAGAGCTGCTTAAGATTTCTGCTGACCAATAAACTAAACTGTGATTAATTGTCTTTTTTTCCCCCCACCCCCCCTCTCCCCGTCTTTACCCTTTCCTAAAGGTCTGGAAGGCCGGTCAGCTTTATGGTGGTATTTAACACGCCAAACCCTCGCAGTAAAATCTCCTGGGTGAATCGGCTGCATATGGCTAAAGTTGCACTATGTAGGTAATGGTCTGGTGATGCCTGAAACGTTACCCCTCCCCACAACCCACTTTCTAACTCAATAGTAAGAGGTTATGTTGTCTGCTTCACACACTCCTGGTTGTGAGTTCAAGTCACTGTGTTGATGGGCACTTGAATCTGCCAATTGTGTACACGCTCGTGTATTCGCCTCAAAGTCGAGAAGGCGGAATGATACTGGAGTGTGCAACTTCTCTATGAACACCTACAGAAATGATATAATCAGCAGGCGGAAAAGCTTAGATACACCTTTAGTTTTGACTTGGTAATCCATCCATGCTTTAAAAGATGACCAGATATGCGCACAGTAAATGAGCTCCATTGCCTGAGCCTCGGATTATTGACTTTTGCCAAGTCCAGACCTCAGTGGGGCAGGATAGGGAGTGGAATCATGGCTTGTGTTCTAATTGCACCTTAGATGGAAGATCAGTGAAAATCTTAATAATGCTACCATAAATAATGGGGCAAATAATAGACTCTTTTTAATTAAAAAAAAATCAGAGTTTTGGCACTCGGTTTACATTTAATAAATTACCAACAACCTGCTCAAAACGGTTGACTGCAGCACTAATGAGTGGCAACCTTACTCTTGGCCTAAAACTTATACCAACTTGAGCTGAAGTAAGTGGAGTACTTTGAAGCAGAAATTTTCCACTTCAGAGGAAGGAAAGGAGGATACAAATGGATGGAACTCCCATTTACTCTTTACTAGCAGATGGTGAAGTGATCCCTATGTGTTTTTCTCCCCCTACTTTCACAGTATCTTGTTGAACAATTACAGCACGTTCTAAATCATCCTGAAACGATGAACATCTCCTGCTGAGCAGTGTGTGCGTTCTGATACCGAATAATTGCAACATCTGACAGGATTCACTTCATAAATTTGATCTGTCAGCTTGTTATCGAGATTAATTAGCCGCACTATTAAGGTGTGTAGGTGTCTCTTCGTATCGAGGGCACTTAATTAAAAGACACCAGCAATTTATAGAACATTAGCAAAATGATACCCAGCAATTCATTGCACAGAATGGATTATAATGGTTTCCGGCCTACGTGGGCCGCAATATAGTCCCGTAACCACTCTTAAATTGAAAGGATAGCCACATAATGGATGATTGGGAATATGGTGGAGTTATTTAGTGCAGACCCTCCTCTTTAATTACAGGACCTTGTAATCAGCATTTAAAGGATCAGTTCTCTTGAAGGCTGCTATGGCAAATGCATTCCCCGGTGTAACACTGAGGCATGCAAACCAGGAAGGTGCCGGCTTCGATCTCCCATCAGACGCTGAATGAGGTGATCTCGGCTGGGGGCAGCAATAGGGGTGTCACAACTGGAGTTGCAACATGCAGCTGGGAATGTCGGGTGGTGGCTGGATTGAGCTCCACTGTGATGTGCCCATGGGTGAGAAGCTTTGTGACATGGTTAAGGCTCACACACGATGAATAGCCACATGAACAAGGTACCAGAGGGTGACCAGAAGCTGTACAACTGTACCCCAAAACAAGTCAGTCACTTTAGGAGAGGAGGAGAGAGGAAACTGTAGGATTAAAAAAAAAATTGCACTAAATCATATTTTGAACCACTTGAAACCAATTATAACTGAATTCAATTAGAATTAGTGCTGGGAACTCGATGCTTGAAGTGTTCTGAGTATTATGTAGTAGGCTTAGAGCCAGTGCTTCTCTTTAAACCCTCTTGATGAGTGCCTGATTTTTTTCTCTCTCGCATCCCCAGCTAAAGATAATCAGCCTGGCTGGTTCTGTATTGAGGATGATGGAAAAACAAAGGCTCCGTTTTGGTGCCCTTTGCTTGCCTGTCGTATGCCTATATATGGCTCAAAATGTCAGGACCTGAAGGTAAGGCTAAGAAAAAGCATCAAGAGGTTCCATAGTCTTCAACACATCTGTATTTGGTACATATTTGACCATCTCTATATGTTTTAATCTTGGTTTTGATGATGTGGTCTTTAAAAGAAAGAACTTGCATTTATATAGTGCTTTTCACAACCTCCGGACATCCCAAACCGCTTTACAGTCAATTAAGTACTTTTGAAGTGGAGTCACTGTTGCAATGCGAGTGCTACCACTGAGCCACGGTTTTACACAATCTTATGCCTATGCTTTTGAGAATTATTTTTCAGAATTATAATATTCCCCATTCACGGTCTCTGTTCCCATACTTCCTACACCAAGACCTCCATGTGAGCTGTTTCCAGTCATCATTTGTAGTAAGGTCCCTTGGTGCAATATATGGCTAAAGGGTTGGATTTTTAGAAGCAGGAAAAAGCCATTAGGCCATGTAAACCAAACCATCTTCCATAGATCAACCCAACATATCAACCTTCTTGCGATATTGCTCGGTTCCTTCTCTCTCCAGAAATCTAGAACCCATTTGTACTGTCCACTTCAATGGCCTTCCCTGATAATTCCATCTTCTTACTCCTATCTTCCTAACGTTTAACTTGTATTTGAATCTTTCACCACTGAATAATGTACCTGGATTGTTTGTGTCCATTCCCTTCATTATCTTGAATCTGCACAATCTGTATCTTGGCTTCAAATACAGGCAAAAAAATGAATTTATACTTCCAAGTCATTATCATAGGTGAACCCATTTGTTAAGGTATGCTACACTTTCAATTTACAATTCCTGTAGGTTAGTGTGATGATAAAAATAGTCAATTTGCACACCATTGCACCACAATCCACTTTGTGATGCATTTAGCAATTCAACAGTAACCCAGGATGCTGAAGAAAAATATGTACTGGATGTTGGAGCCTGGGCGTGACCCCAGAAATAAATGTCCAGTCTTCATTGACAACAAGTCAGATTATTTCTCAGTCTGAGGGTGGGGGGGAAGGAGGGTGAGCAACATATTAGTTGGAGCAATATATTCCTCTCGCCCCATCCACCGCCTTGGTTAGGCAATCACTCTTTGCCTTTCTGACTCTCGTTTTTGGATTCGCAAGATTAAAATTTAGCAACCTTCGAATAGCTGTCTGAAATCCAATGTTATCTAAATGCTAATCACTAATTGGAAGCTGGAAGTGGAATGTCGTGAATGAAGTTGGGTAGAACATTCCACTGATGACTTATTAAACATAACTTTTTATTCATGGTTGGATGGAGGAGGCAAATTGGCTGCATGGTGAAATGAAATGGATGGACGTTTAAAATTACAACTGTAGCTCTGCGAGCAAACGTGGCAGCTAATTTGCACACCGAGGTCCCGCAAAAAGCAAGTAAGGTATATGAAGAGTTGATCTATTTTTACTGGCATTGATTGAAGAGGGAATGTTGGCTAGGACACTCGGAGAATTCCCAGCTCCTCTGAGTCGTGCCATGGATCATTTATGTCCCTCTGAGCCACTGGAAGAGGTAGACCGAGACTTCTTTAAGGTCTCATCTCACCTGAAAGATGACTGAGACGATTTTGAACTTTCGCCCAAATTGCCTAGTCCACGGTGGCTGCCTGTTGGATTTAACGGAAGGATTCTGACCTCATTTGACGATAGTCTGTGAGCTGCCCAGTACTCAACGAGAGCTAGCGGGCAGATCACCAAATTGGGAGTGGGTGGGGGGCGGAAAATCTGGCAGCTCCATGGGTGAGCGGAGCCAGGGTTGGCAGTAAAAGTGGGGAAGGCGGGGAGGTACACCAGGAGGGGCCTACCCAGCAGCTCATCGCCTGGTACAAATGGGCAGAGTGGGTGCCGCATGCAGTCTACCCATTTGTAAATGGAAATTGCGAACTGGCGCCAACAGCTGGCGTAGGACCCTGAACCTCGTATGGAAGCGGCCTCCCTCCCGCCTGTTTCGGCTGGGAATGCTGGGGGCCCATTTACAGGCCCGCCTGAAAATCGCATCAAGTGTCCTTGGGCATTTTCAACTGGCAAACTGGGCAGCCAGCATCTGACACTGAAGCATTCCCACAGTGTACTGCACTTTAATATCACTTGAAGGAAGGTCCCAGCTTCAATCTTTATCAATGCTGATAACCTTGGTTTCTGCTCCCAATTGCTATGATTTTTTTTTTGTCCTCCCTAGTCCAGTGACCATGGCCTCAGAAAGGGACAAACTAGTCTGGTTTCCTCCTCGCGATTCAGTGACACCCCCCACCCCCACCCCCCACCCCCCCACTGCTATAGTGTGTGCACGTTGGGTGAGGACAGTCCAAAGGCCAGATGAGACATTTTAAGCTAACGCACAAAAACTGACCCTTTGGTCAAGGTATTGGAATCTGGAAAGTGCCCATAGATCTGTACTCACAGGTGTCAACAATTTGCATTTATATAGCACCTTTAACAGAGTAAAACGTCCCAGGAGAAGAAGGGCGAAGATTGATTGATTGTTTTATAGAAAAAACAAATATTCTTGACGGTACCAACTATTCCAATATGAAAATGAGGAAATGGGAATCCCTCTTTTCTTGCGCCCCACCCCCCCCCCCCCCAACAATGTGTGAACACATTTCTGCTTCGTTAGTTCCCATCTGTAAAGGGAAGACCAGGCACCATCAGAACACTAGATTAATATGGGAGAGAGAGAATTTAACTTTAAACTTGTTGACTGAGCCAGAACAAGACGTTTACACTGAGGAAGGGTACACATCCAAAACTTTAACTTGCCTTTTCTCTTTACAGATGCTAACACATCATCTGTGCAATTCCAGCGTTTTCTGTTTTTATTTGTTGTCTAGCATTTGCAATCGTCTTTTCTCCATCCTGCTCAATTTGTACCCATTATCGGTGAATTCCTGCTTTGCTCTTCCATTATTTTAGTTTATTTGGGCACTGGCCACAGCTCTGACCTGCAGAGCTATAATTCTACAGTTGCTGCCCACTGATGTCACTGGAACAAATCCAAGCTCCTCGGTGACCATTCTCTCAACTGTCCAATATTCAGGGTATTTCTGTGCATTTTGGGTATAAGAACATAAGAAATAGGAGCAGGAGTAGGCCAATCGGCCCCTCGAGCCTGCTCCGCCATTCAATAAGATCATGGCTGATCTGATCCTCACCTCAAATCTAAAGAACGCAAGAAGTAGGAGCAGGACCCGGCCACTCAGCCCCTGGGCCCGCTACGCCACCCACAGGGCCTCGACCGATCCGAACTCAGCCTCATGTCCAATTTCCTGCCCGCTCCCCGTAACCCCTAATTCCCTTTACTTCTAGGAAACTGTCTATTTCTGTATAGTGTAGCCGCCTTGTTTGTGCTGAATCTACACAATGAAATGCTGACCTTTCACCCCCGCCCACATTGTTCAAAGCCGAGAATTAATGCCTGACTGCAAGGCTGAAATTGGGTCGTCATCAACTGTTGAGTTTTGAACAAGGTTTTTCAGCATGCTGTCTGATATTTTCTAACATGTAAGTGAGACACCAAATGTGAGTTTTGTTTTTTTAAGTCAGTTTTTTCCACTTACTCTCATGTTACCCAATGTATATCCGTGAATAACATGGTGATGTTACCATTTATTGACAATATCAAGGGTTCTGGTAATGTTTTTATCAGCAACAAAACAGAAATCCGAACTCGGGTCCACTGGCTTATGGTGACTGAATGGGTTTCCATGATCTTTCGCAGTGTTTTGGGGAATCACCTTCCATTATTTATATTCATTTTTCCTGAAATCCAAATACCAGTGGCCTTGGTCATGACTCCAGCACTGCTCCAGGCAGACACTTGGCGCACAGCAAGTTCCCACAAACAGCGATTTAAATAAATGACCAGGCCAGCTGCTTTTAGTGATGTTGGTTGAGGATAGATGTTGATGAAGACACCGGCAGAACTCCCCCCGCTCTTCTTCGAATAGTGCTGTGGGATCTTTTACATCCACCTGAGGCGACAGTGTCTCATCCAAATGATGGGACCTCTGACGGTGCAGCGCTCCCTCCGTACTAAACTGGAGTGTCAACCTAGATTATGTGCTCAAATCCCAGGAGTGCGGATTGAACCCACCACCTTCTAACTCAGACAAGAGTGCTACCACTGAGCCAAGGCTGACTGCTAAAGCGAAACTCCTGTTAAAGTGAAACTTGGGGAGTAAGCAGATCTAATTACGAGATTAGATGCTCAGGAAAGATTCATAGTGATATGTTAAAAGGCTTAAGCAGCTGAATATAACTATGTACGTGTAATTAGTTGATGGAAGTGAAGAGATTCTGTATTAAATTACAGATACATTATTGGTAATCCTGTAATGTATGTAAATGAAAAATAGTAAGGTTAGTTATAAATAAGTGCAAATATTTGTTTTAAATCACTATGCAATGATCAATATGAGCATTTGGAGACATTCCCTTGAGATTAAGTTTTTCAATTAACCAACAAGTTGGATCGAGACTGGAGAAGTAAGTCTGCAAGATGGAATTTGTATGCTGGCATTAAACTAATTGTAAAGTTGTTATTCAATGTTAGATTATTAGCCACTCTAAGAAGAATGCAACATTAGAATAAGACTGTTAGTGCAGCCATGCAGTTAGAGGGAGTGATAGAGATCTAAATGGGATGTGAAAGTAAATCTTAGAAATTATTCTATTCTCAACATCTGTTCTATTCTCAACATATTTCTGTATGATCGTGCTGTCTGTATACAACTCTAATGAGAGATTTGGTCTGTTTTGTAATATAAAGATTTGTTTCTGGGTGAAATATTTCCATATTTGATGAAATCCTGTTTTGTAAATGGATTTGGAGTGCCTGAGATTTGACAAGAAGATGACCTGCAAGTTTATCGGGGATGTAATTGTGTTTAAGAAGAAAAAAAGTGGACAAGTCCAAGTAGCCATGTGCTCTCTTCATGCGAGAGCTGATGGGCTATTTGCTGTGCCTGACCAGTCCTCAAATAGGCACTTTTCACCAGGAGGCACTGGGTTACGATTAGGAGCATGAACCTAGGCTGACATTTAAAAGAAAAAATCCCTCCCTAGCTTGGGACGCAGAGGGCAATTTGAGGGTTCCCCAATTGCTACCTTGTTTGAGCTCAGCTAACACAGCACGGACCTGGGCTCCTATCTCGGACCATCCTGGCGGTATAGCTCAGTTCCACACTGGGCATTACACTTAGCAACTTCCAAATCCAGACCACTCGTGTGTGGTTATGAACAGTACTTGGACATGCACAGAACTTGCGCCGATCCTAGCTCTCTTCATGGAGTGTGACTGACAGATGGATGGATGATATTTTTCTAATTACGAGGACAGCGTAGAAGCAAACTGCAGCTGCCTGGGCTTTGTGTAGTGACTGACAGAAACAAATAATTACAGCTTTTAATTATCTTCCAGCATAAATAACAGTAATTTGCATGAGTGACTTCTACCTATGTCCCTTGCTCTTTTTTTTAATGTGAAAATTCAAACCATCTGTTAACTATTAAGTGCATTTATTTTCTAAGCACTTTAATCACATGTAAGGGAAGCTGATGGCAGTAGAACACCCATATATCTTTGTGCAACAGTATCTTGCTTCTCAACCCTTTGGTTGCCAGCAGGTCCAAGGAATTTTTAGTCTCTGTGTCGGCCAGTTTCAGCTCTTGCACTATGAAACGGAGACAAACACCAATATTGCACTTTTATTTTTGGGGAGGAATGAGAGGAGCGCTCCCCCAACATGATAGCCACACCACCAGCTGGCTTCAAAGCAGTTGAACTCCAGAATATTTTTCAAACTGCCACTTGCCACATTGTGAATACAGTTGATCAGCAATACTACTTTGAGCCGTCTTCTAGCAGAGGTCCGGGATTGGGCACAGCAGTTTTATCTTAATGACAACTCTTAGATCAGTCACTTCAATTCAGACCTGTCTTTCAGTTTATTAATGGATAATGCAAGAAACGTGATGGAGACATGGGAATGGATCAAGGGCGATGGTTTGCCTGAATACAGCTATCTGCTTTCTTTGTGTGAATGGAGCAGCGGCTGCCAACAGGTTATGGCTACGAACTATACAATCTAATGTACAGTACTTGGGGTCTGGCAAGGGGCAAAGAGTATGTTGCTGCAATTGTCCAGGTTGCAATGTGTAACCTTCTCTGTTGGCATGTAAATGCATGGGCCCAAATTCAGAAGCTGGAATTGGCTCATTCTTCTTTTTGGGCCCGGATGTCCTGAAGCCAATTATAACACCTCTGCTGGTTGCCATGGTTAAGGTCAATTAATAAGGTAGACTGAGGGTTAAACTTTCCTGGTCTGGCAGTGCACATATCATTGGAGGAACTTGTATCCTTTTCCTGAGCATTAGTGATTTGATCCAGAGTAGTTAGAATGTTCTCGAGCATGAAACGTGTCAACAAATGAGACCACTTATTATTCAAGTGATTCTAGAATAAATTTGAATCCATCGCTATGTTAAAAATGCGCACTTCTGGAGAGTTTACATGGTTTGTCTGCTAACATTCTGAAGCGACTACACAATCTTTACAATGCAGGAAGCTGCAGTCCATTTGGGATTGTTTGTCACTGCCATGTAGCAGTTCTGCAAACTTCAGCTGGGAGAGGAGATTGCTACTATCAGGAGGGTGAATTGTCCATCTTTCTCTAAAGGGGGAAGCCGGTCTGAGGTGACCTAGACACTTGGGGGTGAAATTCCACAAGGGTCTTCTTGATTTGTCTGTCACAACGTTTTGGTAGAAGAGCTGTGAAAATCTCAGATATTGGTCCTTGGGTTTTGTTTTTACTAAGCCTGGCGAGCTGCCGACACTCACCATGTATCCCCCAGGCATCTCGCCAGTGAAGCGTAGGCCACTTTTGGGCCACTGCTATGCCGGCAGCAACCCTCAGGCAAGTGCTGGGAGGAGGAAGGAGAACTGGAGGGAGGTGATCGTCATCCAGCAGCGCTGCCTACACCTGCCCATTTGTCTCTTGGTTTCAGAATTCAGGACTTTTGTTAAGATTTAAGTAGTATTGGTTCGTGGCTCCAATTGAAATGGGGCAAGTGAGATGCTGAGCAGAATACTTATATACTGTAAGAGGGGGTAATTTGTTCTCAGCTTTGGGTAAACCCAATAAAAATTCACAGAGCTCTTGTGTTTACACTGCTGAATTGGGAATAGGCCGATAGGATGTGTTTTCAATTTGAGAAACTTAGATTAGATTAAGGGCCAAAACCAACAAAAAATGTTGACGTGAAGCTGAGGTAAATTAAGGAGTTGTGAGTTAATGGCACCAAACTTTGCTCTTTGCTGGGGGGGAAGGTGGAGACTGATTGAGCTAATGAGTTGAAATTTTGATATCCTAGAAAATGAGTGCAATTAGATCATGCAATGCAACTTAATTTAGATATCCGAGGATGCAGGGAGTAGGAAGTGTGTATGAGGCTGTGACTTGGGCTTAGGACAGTTCAGAGGATCTAAGCCTTGAATGTTATTGAAGTACACAAATTAAGAAGAGATAATGGCAGATGGAGTATTGACGTCTCCAAGGCTGTTGTCGATTCTGATTTGTATAATTGTGTTGATGAGAAAAATAGCAAATACACATGGCTGTCACTCCCACATTGAGAGAAGGAGCTCTTCATTTGGAGCATGAGGATTGCTCCACTCTCGGGGGCTTTGTAGGAGCATAGTACACGGGGGTTGTGAAAATAGGAGTACGTGTGCATATATTAACTACTCAAATGACTTTCTCTCCATCCAGCCTCAAGCAGCCCTTCACACTCCAGTGCAATCGTCCCTACTTGGGATTTCCATTGCCAGTACCTGTCTGGCACAGGGATACCTTTGGGTAAGTTATTGTAACAAAGTAGGAAGCAGCTAGTGATGCTAGTCATTCTGTACTATGTGAGATCTTGTATGTTTCATGCTAAAAGTTTACTAAACGATCTTTTTTTAGGCAGCTTTACAATAACTAATGTTTGTTTCTTTTTCTTCCTTGTGTCCTTCCATAGATTGGCAGTGGGCGAGAACAGGGGCTGGGGCAGGTTGATCTTTTCTCGTTAAACCGATCCACTCCCAGGCACGTCAAGTCCTTCCAGGTCAGCTCCCGGGTCTTGTGCATGGAGTATATCCCTGAAACAGTCAGAGATGAAGAGGATGTGGATTTTCCGATGGAGAAGTCTGGGGGCAGCCCAATTATCGTTATGGGACTTCAAGATGGCAGGTAGGCATCCACTTTGTGTTGGTGATTCACAAAGGCCAATAGCTTATAACTTGCTCTCCAGGGTCATCAGTTGTTGTCGGTACCTTTCCTGTCATCATTACATTATAGCACTACTGCCATGAGGGAAGAAAGAACTTGTATTTATCTTGCGTCTTATAACATATCTCAGGAAATCCCACAGTGCTTCAAAGCAAATTACTTTGAAGTGAAGTCACAGTTGTTCTGTTGGCAAACCTGGTAGCCATTTTGTCCTCAATAGGGTCCCTCAAACAGTAATGGAATGAATAATAAGTTAAAGAAAGAATGTAGGGCAGTTGACCAGAACTGCCTGCTCCTTTTGAATAGTGCAATGGGATCTTTAACATCCACTTGACCTTAGAAGGCAGGTTGAGCTTTGGTTTAGTGACCCCTCCAAAAGATGACACCTCTGACAATGTGGCACTCTCCCTCACTACGACACAGAAGTGTCAGCCTTGATTTCTGTGCTCAAGTCCTACAGTGGGAATTGAACCCGCAACCTTCCAATATCTGAGCCAAGCATCTGAAGGGATTGTTTTTTGCCAGGCTCTTCTGTGTAAACTGTGGCAAATATAAACACTCTGTTGGGCTCTTTTTTTCTGGCTTTTAGCAGGTTGAGCAGTCACTCACCAGTACAGGCCACAGTGATGCAGATTTTTAAAAAAAACTTGCTGACTCATACCACCTTCCCAGTCATCTGACGAAGGTCTGTGCTTGAAAAGAAAGTCGCAAATCATGATTATCAAGTAAGTGTGTGAACGCACAAGGTTGCACACGTTTAGTTTTTTCAATATCGCTGGTGTTATGCAATCCACCCTGCAAAGTAAATGAGGTGCATCCCATAGCACTAGTAGCTCCTAACTGGTGGTTCTGTAACATAAGGGTTATTAAATATTAAACTTTTGAGGTCACAGTTTACAAAGTAGCGAAAAGAAACCAGAATTTCAGACACTTGCCTTGAGATTGTACTGTGCGATATTAGTGATAAAGTGTGAAATTTCTGGGCTGTTTTAACAAAGAAGTTTATTTTAAACGGTTTGATGCCTTTCTTTGAAAAAGCAGGCAAAGCAATTTCATCAGCGACGTGTTATTAATATTGCATGACACAATTTCAAAGCTTCTGCATTTTGGGACTTCCCTGATCTGCTTATTTTTATCCTGCCTCTGCTCCGCAATGTTAAATGCACTCACTGTGATCTAATCCTGTTATTTATGTTTATTTGTTTCCTTGATAATCCTGGTCAGACTTCTTGAATACTGTTTCTGTTTTGTGTAGAAGCCTTTAAAGAAAATGTGGGCACTAAATTGCAATCTCACTCGGAGACTATGGTGGTCGATGTGGGAAATGGGGAAAGATGTCACCCTGGTGCAGTAAATAAAAATTTCTTGCAAGGTTGAAGAAAATTGTCAGGCTAGTTTGGAGGGAGCTTTATCTCCATCTGGCAGTCATCCGGGGCCATTTGATGCTGATAATGGGAAAGCGTTTCATTCGCCAGCACTAACATTCCTCGCGACCAACACAAAAAATTCAAGGAGAGAAAAGGTAGAATGTTTAAATATAATTTCAGTAGCAGAGTGATACTGGCAAGGCTAGAATGCCGACTTACAGCTGCAGGGCCTGGTATGGTGCCCGAGTTGCCAGTCTTGACGATGCCTGACGCTAGGCCCATGCGCAGAGGAAACTGTTGCCTCTCCTGCAGGCCCATCGCAGAGCGACACCGGCGAGGGTTTGGGAAGCAAATCGGCTCCCCTGTCCTCTTGGCGGAGATGGTGCTTGGTGTGGAAAAGCTGCAGAACAGAGAGAAGAAAAACAATTACTGGCACAAAAGAATCCTCCAGCTCATCCAACAAAGATCAGCCTGGATAACCAGGATTGCAGATTGAACTCTGTCCCTTGTAAAGCATCCTACCCACTGAGGCTGTGCTTAATCCTTTCGACAGCAAGTTCTAGTTGTGGATTTAGTTTTCGAGCAGTTGTTGAAGCTCCCTGATTCTGTGTTGTGATACTAAGCTACACAAACCGCAAGGTCTCTGATTCAATCCCCTAATTTGTGCTGAGTTAGTGATCTCAGTCAGGGTAACAGTTTGGATACTACAGCTGAGTGTCCCTGGGTTTGGATTGGGGGAGAGGGGGAAATCAACCAGGGTTCCCACCGCTCATTGCCCCTGCTGGAAACTGACATTATATGAGCATTGGGTGAGAGCTAGAATAGGGCGAGGTACCAGAGGCGATTGGCACCTGTGGAACTGTACTACAGCAAGAACTCGTGCCTTCAGAACGGAGGGGGCAAAACACTTTGAAACTACGTACCCAGGTTAATCTTCCAACAACATTATTACAGTATATTTATTGACACAAAACCTCCCAGATTCCTTCTATATGCCTAATACTGGGAAAACTTGCAAACTGGAGATATTCAGCAAAATGGAAGTGTACATGAGGTGATTTATCTGAAGGTCTGTTCTAACCATTTCATCAACCTGATCCCATTTGTCTCTAACAGTCCTTACCATTGGAAAAAATTGATTGTGTGTGTGTGTGTGTGTGTGTGACACACTTTGAGACGTTTCCGAGCAATGTGATGGGGTGCTATAAAAATGCAAGTTGATATTTCAAGAAGAGAAACAACTTGAGAGGCTGTAATACCAATTTGGAACAGAAGAGGTCAGCCAAGTTTTGTTCTCGTTGTAAAATCTTCAATATCCCTGTTTTGGTGTCCCCCTCCTGTAATCTCCAAGATATTTCAAACTAATTTGTTTTGAATTTATGTAATTATAATACTCCTATTTCTAAAATATTTATGAATAGTTAATTAATCCCGTGTGAACTTACTTTACATTAGAGTGTCAGCTGTGGCTCAGTGGGTAGTACTCTCACTTCTGAGTCAGCAGGTTGTGGGTTCAAGTCCCACTCCAAGGATTTGAGCACGAAATCTAGGCTGACATTTCAGTGCAGTGCTGAGGGAGTGCTGCATGCTCTGAGGCACCGCCTTTGTTTATTTAATCAATATTTGATCCCGCAATCAACATCACTAAAACATTATCTGGTCATTATCACATTGCTGTTTGTGGGAGCTTGCTGTGTGTAAATTGGCTGCCGCGTTTCCTACATTGCAACAGTGACTCCACTTCAAAAAGTGGTTGAAAAACGCTTTGGGACGATGTGAATGGGGCTAAAAGTTCTTTTTTTTTTCTATTTATTTTTCTTCTCCCCGCCCCCTTTACCACGGAAAATGCTGACTCTTGCTGGGGACAGTTCCACAAACACCAGTAGCCTTCTGATACCTCAACTAAGCTGCATTTTAAAAGTCTACGCCTAGATATTGTTCTGGCAGGTTATTCAACAGTGGGGGGGTATCACAACAGAGTTCAATTTGCCCTTACCGTGTCAGTTTGCAAAGGTAGTCAGTAGTTGTAAAATGTCCCAAGGCACTTCACAGGAGCATTATCAAACAAAATTTGACACCAACCATAGAGATATTAGGACAGGAGACCAAAACTTGGGTCAAAGCGGTAGATTTTAATGAGTGACTTAAAGGAGGAGAGAGAGGCCGCAAGGTTTAGGGAGGGAATTCCAGAGCTTGGGGCCGTTGAAGGCACGGCCACCAATGGTGGAGTAAAGGAAATCGGGCATGCGCAAGAAGCCAGAATTGGAGGAACGCAGAGATCTCAGCGAGTTTGTAGGGCTGGAGATGGTTACAGAAATGGGGAGGAGCGAGGCCGTGGAGGGATTTGAACACACGGGTGAGAATTTTAAAATCGCGGCGTTACCGGACCGGGAGCCAATGTAGGTCAGCACGCACAGGGATGACTGGTGAGCGGGACTTGCTGCAAGTTAGGATATGGGCGACCAACTCTGCATTCACTCTGCCGAGGGCCAGTCAGTTCAAACTGAGTGGCCACTATTCACGTGGTCAGATAGTGAGTGTCGGCAGATTACGGAACTGTGGGGTATCACTGTTGAGCCTGATCCTGTATGTACTGAGGGAGTGCTGAACTGTCTGAGGTGCCATCTTTCGTATGAGACATTCAACGTCTGTCCTCTTAAGGTGGACGTAAAAGTTCCAATCGCACTATTTCAAAGAAAAGCAGTGGTGTTCTCCCCGATGTCCTGACCAATATTTATCCCTCAACCAACGCCTAAAAACAGATTATCTGGTCATTATCTCATTGCTGTTTGTAGGACCTTGCTGTGTGCAAATTGCCTGCCGGGTTTGCTACTTTACAACACTTCAAAAGTACTTAATTGGTTGTAAAGCGTTTTGGGACGTGCTGAGGTTCTGAAAGGCACCATAAAAATGCAAGTTATTTATTTATTCTTTTTACCTGATGTCTATGAATGCTAATTCTCCGGCAGAAACATTGGAGAGTGATGAGCAGAAACCACATACTCTTCTCGGCTCTGTATTCCTCTTTTCGGGGAGACGAAGGTCTATGCTGGCTTCCCCATTATTGCCCCAGTTATGCTTGGCTAATTCTTCCCTGACTGGAGATTGAACCTGTGCGCTCAGTGTGACTCAGTAATGCAATAGGTGGTGCATTTACCATTGAGTTTCCCCTTTTATCGAACCTGAATCTATTTGCCCAAAGGTAATTCTCTTTATTAGAGGAAATGGAGCAGCTATGCATATGCCTGAGGAGAAATAGTGTTTCCATCTATTCTACTGGGAATGGACAGGAAGTCATCCCATTCAACACTGATTAGCTGGCCAGCACTGGCCCTGCTGATTAGATTGTGGTGAAGAGCCAAAAACACAAAACGATAACCTATTGACATGCTTAAAGAGCAACAAGCAATAAATTATAAACACAACTGTGTCCTATAGAGGCATCCATACATTGATCTCTTTAGACTGATGCACTGGGGTACACATCGTCGAGCACTGACTGCCCTTCGGCACTTTGCCCAGGCAAACAGTGAGTGTTGGCAGGCTATATTCAGCTACGTGGAAAACTAATGACCTGGCATTCCAAAATAAAGTGAAAATGCTGGAAATGCATCGCAGGGTTGAAAGAGATAGGTAATTGTTTTAAGTGGAGCATGTCATTAGAAATATTAAACAGAGAAAGTTAATCTCTCTCTTTCTTTCAAATGCTGATGGAATTGCTGTGCATTTTGTCTTTTTACTTCAGATTGCCAGCACTTACAATTTCTGTCTTTCCTTATTGCCTGGCACACACACACTCACTCTCTCTCTCTCTCTCTCTCTCTCTCTCTCTCTCTCTCTCTCTCTCTCTCTCTCTCTCTCTCTCTCGCGCTCGCGCTCGCTCTGGGGATTGGTTGGCCCCCCTAGTATACTCTTTCCCCTGACGCATGCACACAGGTTGTCTCGTTCCTCAGCACCCAATTTTTGCACCCTATTGACTCCTCTTGCTGTGAACTTGGGAGTCGCACTGATTCCTACCTGCGTGTGATACAGCATACTTAACCCTAGGGCAGGTACATACTTTTTAATGTCAGCCTCTGATGTGGTAATTAGATCAAAGTGCACAGTAAATGCTGTGTGTCACAAAGCTTCATTGAAAATAAATCAGTCAGCAAATCAAACATTTTAGTTATCTCCGAGTCTGGGGTTGTGTTTTTCAATGGAGACCACGAACAAAAAAAGAACATCTTAATGTTATTTACTGAGAATATAGTCATCAGTCAAACAGTCCCCTATGAATGAAGGAAATGTATTAATGTACAATAAATGACCCTCTGCGAGAGAAGCAAAAAAAAATTGAGTTTCATCGGATTCCAGTCAGACCATGAAGCAAGTAGGTTTTTTTTATTTGTTCAAAATGTTCCCTTCCTTCACCCCTCCTCCCCCCTCTTACGCAGATGCTGACTCCTTATTGGAATACAATTCCATAGGCAGCAGTTGACCTCTGCTACCTTATCATTTTTCTTGTTTCTCTCATCTCCCCAGTAGATTTCAACCTTTACCATAAGCTATTGTCCATCTTAAAGGGTACTTGAGCAACCTTCTTCCAGACCACGATCCATGACACTCTAACATCTCTGTAGCTGAATCCGATTTCATTCTTCTTTGACGCTGCTCCTCTGGTCTCTGATAACTCAATCGTATATAAATACTTTCAGTGGGGTGGAAAGGGCGGAAAAAGGAGAGGGAAGATCAGCAACAGTTCCAGGATTTGGAGCAGGGGAAGAAGATGATAACACATGCCAAAAATTGGCCCCCAATAGTTGCACAATAATTCCCTTGAAGTTTTATATAGGTGATGCAACTTGTGTCTAATTTTGAGTTATCCACAAGCAAAACCCAATCAACTAATCTTTCTTTCTTTTCAGTGTGGTGGGCTATGGTAGTGTTGACATGGCAACCCAGTGTTTGTTTATATTTAAAAGCCCCGGAGAGGTGCCAGTCATGTGCCTCAAGCATTTACTGAATGTCTTGTTTGCCGGCCTGCAGGATGGGACCGTCGCAATATACACCAGGACGAATGGTACGGTATTCCTTCCTCTGCACAACCCTGACCTCTTGCTGTGAATTGTGACACAAGCTTTCTCCTGGTTACCGGTGCAGCTTGCATCGATAACTTAAAGTACTTTATCAGATTTGAGCCAAGCATTATTGTGGGACAAAGGGAGGGGGGTGGGGCTTTTTGACGGACTCAGTAACCCAAGCAAGAACCGTACTGTAGGTTTTCAAACTGGGGTCCCTAGACTCTTGGGGTTGCCCGAAGAAGTCCCAGCTGGTCTGCCAAGATCAGGTTTCTGCCCCTTCAGATTTCTGTATTTTAAAGCACTTGCCCATCGGCTAGAAGTTGTGGTCTCCATTAAAATGGATGGAGTCGCTGCAGGATGCAGCTGGCTACTCCCAGTCACTGACCTGGAACAATTCTGGAGAAAAAGCGACCCCCCTCCCCCCCTATGGTTAATCTCCATCAGGGGCTGTGGGACATGGGTGGTCCCTGTGGGTGTCCACGAGGACTATAATATTTACATTTCCAAACTAGATTTCACCTTTTTGAAACCTTGTAATTATGGAGGTTATAATGCATGTGGCTGCCATTTTGGATTGGCTCCACTTTACAAGAATATTTGTATTCCTGGAGCGATGCCTCATGATGTTGGATCTTTGATATTGTTCAGTGAATCTTATTCTGCTCTAATTCTTCCATCATTTTTTTTTTCTTTCCTTCTCTCCATTTCCCAGAGGGAAACTGGGAGTGGGATACTCCCCGATCGGTAAAAGTTGGTTCTGCTCCGATCCGATCACTCCTAGCAGTAGATGACATGGTGTGGGCTAGCTGTCGGAACCAGGTCACACTGATCAACATCGCTTGCTTCGCTATGCGGGTATGAGCACTGGTATTGCTACCAGATCGTGATACTCCTACCTCTTGAACGTTCCATCTGCATCAGCATCAAAAGATGCCTTTGATCGAGTTAGTGAGATCGAGATTCCTTCTTTCTGCTGCTGCTATTTGATCTCAAATCTGATGCACTGAGATACATTTATTAAGGAAATCAGTCTCAAAGAAAACCTAAATAACTCTGTTTTTAATGCAGAAATCCCTCAACAAGAATTCATTTATCATGGCCCAGAAATTAGGCTCCCTGGCTTCCCGCGGGTGCAAGGATCGCACGCGCACCTACCTACCGCGCCTGCCGTTGACATCTGGGCCCACGGGGACTTCCGCTCCTGGGCCTCCTGCAGCTGCCGGCGCACAGTGCTTGTGTATCCCAGGGGCGTAGTTAGTGCGATGCTTCCCCTACAGAAGCTACAGTATTTCTGTCTACCAGCTAGTAATGCCTAATCCTGATATCATGAACCTAATCATGCAGTACATAAAGGGGAGCCCATTATCAACTATGGTGCACTCCAGTAGCAAATACAACCAATACAAACCAAATGTGGGAAGAGGGACAAAACCACCATATTATAAAGAATGCACTTTGGAGCTTGCTCTGAGGTAGTAACCCATTTTTGGGTTGTTTGAGGTTTGTCAACACCTGTGTTACAATGGAAAAAGTCAAAATTCTTTGCATTGTTACCAGACTATGTCCTATGTTTTTAATTGGTAAGTTTTGGTCAGCTGTGCTGTTGGGGAGGGTTTAAACTAAAATGGCAGGGTGTTGGGAACCTGTGCAGGGAGACAGAGGAAAGGGAAGCAAGGATAGAAGCAAAAGACAGGAAGGAGAAAAGCAAAAGTGGCAGTCAGAGAAATCAAGGGTGTAAATCAAACATGGCCACAGTAAATAATAATTCTAAAAGGTCTAAGTGTTAAAAAAAAAAACCAAGCCTGAAGGCTTTGTGTCTTAATGCGAGGAGCATTCGTAATAAGGTGGATGAATTAGCTGCGCAAATAGATGTAAACGGATATGATATAATTGGGATTATGGGGACATGGCTCCAGGGTGACTAAGGCTGGGAATTCAACATCTAGGGGTATTCAATATTCAGGAAAGACAGGCAAAAAGGAAAAGGAGGTGGGGTAGCATTGCTGGTTAAAGAGGAGATTAACACAATAGTAAGGAAGGATATTAGCTCTGATGATGTGGAATCTGTATGGGTAGAGCTGAGAAATACCAAGGGGCAGAAAACGTTAGTGGGAGTTGTATACAGACTCCCAAACAGTAATGCTGAGGTTGGGGATGGCATTAAACGGGAAATTAGAGACGCGTGCAATAATGGCACAGCAGTTATCGTGGGTGACTTTAATCTACATATAGATTGGGCTAACCAAATTAGTAACAATACTGTGGAAGAGGAATTCCTAGAGTGTATACGGGATGGTTTCCTGGACCAATATGTCGAGGAACCAACTAGAGATCAGGCCATCTTAGACTGGGTATTATGTAATGAGAAAGGATTAATTAGCAATCTTGTTGTGCAAGGCCTCTTGGGGAGGAGCGATCATAATATGAAAGAATTCTTCATTTAAGATGGAGAGTGAAGTAGTTGACTCAGAGACTAGGGTCCTGAATTTAAATAAAGGAAACTACGATGGTATGAGGCGCGAGTTGGCTAGGATGGATTGGGGAACGTTACTTAAAGGGTTGATGGTGGATCGGCAATGGCAAACATTTAAAGATCGCATAGATGAACTACAGAATTTGTTCATCCCTGTTTGGCATAAAAATAAAACAAAAAAGGTAACTCAACCGTGGCTAACAAGGGAAATTAGGAATAGCATAAGATCCAAGGAGAGGACATATAAATTGGCCAGAAAAAGCAGCAAACCTGAGGATTGGGAGCAGTTTAGGATTCAACAAAGGAGGACAAAGGGATTAATTAAGAGGGGTGAAAATAGAGTATGAGAGTAAGCTTGCAGGGAACATAAAAACTGACTGTAAAAGCTCCTATAGATATGTGAAGAGAAAAAGATTGGTGAAGTCAAGTGTAGGTCCATTGCAGTCAGAATCAGGGGAATTTATAATGGGGAACAAAGAAATGGCAGACCAATTAAAATACATACTTTGGTTCTGTCTTCACAAAGGAGTACACAAATAACCTCCCAGAGATGTCGGGAACATAGGGTCTAATGAGAGGGAGGAACTGAATGAAATCAGTATTTGTGGGGAAATGGTGTTTGGGGAATTGACGGGATTGAAGGCCGATAAATCCCCAGGGCCTAATAATCTACATCCTAGAGTACTTAAGGAAGTGGCCCGAAAATTGTAGATGTATTGTTGGTCATCTTCCAAAATTCTATAGACTCTGGAACAGTTCCCATGGATTGGAGGGTAGCTAATGTAACCCCACTATTTAAAAAAAAAAAGGTGGAAGAGAGAAAATGGGAATTATAGACCGGTAAGCCTGACATCGGTAGTGGGGAAAATGCTAGAGTCCATTATAAAAGATGTAATAGCAGAGCACTTGGAAAACAGTGACAGGATCGGACAAAGTCAACATGGATTTACAAAAGGTAAATCATGCTTGACTAATCTACTGGAATTTTTTGAGGATGTAACTGGTAAAATAGATAAGGGAGAACCAGTGGATGTGGTGTATTTGGACTTTCAGAAGGCTTTCGATAAGGTCTCACATAAGAGATCAGCGTGCAAAGTTAAAGTACATGGGATTGGGGGTAAGGTACTGACTTGGATAGAGAACTAGTTGGCAGACAGGAAACAAAGAGTTGGAATACGCGGGTATTTTTCCAAGTGGCAGGCAGTGACTAGTGGGGTACCGCAGGTATGGGTGCTAGGACCCCAGTTATTCACTATATATTAATGATCTAGACGAGGGAGCTAGATGTAATATCTCCAAGTTTGCAGACGGCACAAAACTGGGTGGGTGTGTGTGCTGTGAGGAGGATGCAGAGAAACTCCAGTATGATTTGGACAGGTTGGGTGATTGGGCAGATGCAGTATAATGTGGATAAATGCGAGGTTATCCACTTTGGTGGCAAAAACAGGAAGGCAGATTATTATCTGAACGGCAATAGATTGGGAAAAGGGGAAGTGCAACGAGACCTGGGTGTCCTTGTGCACCAGTCGTTGAAGGTAAGCATGCAGGTGCAGCAGGCGGTGAAGAAGGCAAATGGCATGTTGGCCTTCATAGCGAGAGGATTCGAGTACAGGAGCAAGGATGTCTTGCTGCAGTTGTACAGGGCCTTGGTGAGACCACACCTTGAGTATTGTGTGCAGTTTTGGTCGCCTTATCTGAGGAAGGATGTTCTTGCCATGGAGAGAGTGCAGCGAAGATTCACCAGACTGATACCTGGGATGGCAGGAATGACGTATGAAGATAGATTGGGTCGATTAGGCTTATATTCGCTAGAGTTTAGAAGAATGAGAGGGGATCTCATTGAAACTTATAAAATTCTAACAGGACTAGACAGACTAGATGCAAGAAGGATGTTCCCGATGGTGGGGGAGTCCAGAACCAGGGGGGTCAGTGTAAGGATAAGGGGTAAGCCATTTAGGACTGAGATGAGGAGGAATTTCTTCACCCAGAGAGTGGTGAACCTGTGGAATTCTCTACCACAGAAGGCAGTTGAGGCCAATTCATTAAATATATTCAAGAAGGAGTTAGATATAGTTCTTAAGGCTAAAGGGATCAAGGGATATGGGGAGAAAGCAGGGACAGGGTACTGAATTTGGATGATCAGCCATGATCTCATTAAATGGCGGAACAGGCTCGAGGGGCCGAATGGCCTACTCCTGCTCCTATCTTCTAGAATCATTGGCCCTGCGGTGGCTAGGTAAATATCTGTTGATTAGGACGGGATTTCCTGTAACGCATGGGTCAAGAGGTGACAATTGTACTTGCACATTCTGTTATGCCTGTAGGTGGAATGAAAAAGGTTCAGTGAAAGTCGTATCTAGTGGATTTTACCTAATGAGCGTTAGTTTATTGTTGCGACTCATTAACCAAGGTGAAAGGCCGAGGCCCATGATCATAGAACGGTTACAGCACAGAAGGAGGCCATTCGGCCCATTGAGCCCGTGCCGGCTCTCTGCAAGAGCACTTCAGCTAGTCCCACTCCCCCACCCTTTCCCCGTAGCCCTGCAAATTTCTTTCCTTCAGGTACTTATCCAATTCCCTTTTGAAAGCCACGATTGAATCTGCCTCCACTACCCTTCAGGCAGTGCATTCCAGATCCTAACCACTCGCTGCATAAAAAAGGTTTTTTTTTACAGGTAAAACGTTTTTTTGCAGGTAACCACCATGAGATGGCAGTGAGCCATAGGTTGATGCCCACAAATTTCACTGAACTGATTCCCTACTGCTTATAGGTATATAAGA
Organism: Squalus acanthias; assembly: GCA_030390025.1. Classification (NCBI taxonomy): domain Eukaryota; kingdom Metazoa; phylum Chordata; class Chondrichthyes; order Squaliformes; family Squalidae; genus Squalus; species Squalus acanthias. Next base: position 28,676,247 of record CM059440.1, on the reverse strand, counting down.
ATGTGCTATTAAAGCTGACCCAGATGCTTGAGGAAATGCCGCCATGGTTGAAAAGAGTGGGAGAGAAGATGTGATCAATCAAAGTAGTAATTGGGTTATACCAAACTAGGCTGTAGACCACAGCTGGAAGGGAAGACTGAGGGAAGTGAGGAGTTCTGCAATCTTGACTTCAGAGAATGAGTTGGAATTTGATGATTTCAACACAGTGCGGACTGTAGGGAGGTGGAAGAGTGTGTAGGATGGTGCATCCGGAGCTTGGAACACGAGGGAAAAATTAAAGAGGAGCATCGACTAGTATCAATAGAACAGAGAGTAGAAGTTGGGGAGTGCATTGGAAGAGAGAGGAGGGTGTTTTTCAATTTGATCCATCTACTACAAAAGTAGAGGATGTCTGCAATCTATCTCACTTTTGAGGTAGAAATAAAAATGTGCACCAGCTATAGCTGTGACTGTTCCCGACTGCCACACCAAGAAGCCCTTTGTTTAGAAGCCTGCTGCCTATCCAGTGACTGCTTTTCTTGACAGTCAGTAAAATCTTTGCACAGCTGGAGCCATAAATTCATCTCCTTGACGATGTAGGACAATTTTAGAATGCATTTTTAAATGATATGATCTCTTAAGACTTCGCATAAAAACATTAAAAATTCATATTAGCTATGAGAAGCTTGAGCCATTTGCATTACAAAGTGGGCAGGAGAGTGTGTGCGCTGCAGAAAATGATCTTTGATTAATTTCTGTGAGAATATTTTATGAAAGCCACATGAAGCAAAAAATGGATTTAGATGCTCCCACTAGCAGCAATAGAATTAACTAGCAGATGTTGCTTTCTGCTCTAACACCAGAGTATTGATGCAGTTCCTTTCAGCACAAAGCATGCTCTAATCCATTCAACCTTAAAGGGGCACTGTTGTCTTACTTGGCAGACTTTGACATGCAACACAATCCTTCAGAGTCCGTGGGTTTACCAACGCTCGAATTTTCTAGAACTGGAAAAATCCATTAAGCCTCAGCCTTTTTGCCATATTCCTCAATTCCTTCCCTTTTCAGAAATGCCCCTAAATTATCTCTCGAACCTATTTTTACGCTTCAATGACCTTCCATGCGCAATTCTGTTACCCTTGGGTAAAGAAAATTCTGCCTGACTTTTCTTGCATTAAATTTTAATTCGTGTCACCTGGTATTTGAACCGTTTACCATAATGCAATAACCAGATCTCTGCTAGTGCGGCTTTATATACAGAAGGCAGAGTAACATCTTTTCTTTTTCCTTGCCTGATATTTGCCACCATCCTCCCCTTGGCACCTGAACCGAGATAGGAAATTCTTTCTGAGCAATTGTTAGCATTAACTTCGGGCTCACTGCTACCTGGCCGAGGAAATGGCTGCCAAAAGCACTGTGCCATTGGAGATCCTACTTTTCCAATTGCTGCTAACCAAACCCTCTCATTTTAGAGTACACGCAATAGCTACCCAGAAAGGTCAATGTTGGCATACTTGCTGGCCACTTGCCCTGTTTAGTGCAGGGAACTCTCCATCTTCTCTCTATACTGAGAGCACACCTTCAGTGGCCCACGTCACAAGAAGTTCTGTGCAGAACGCAGATGGAATGAAAGAAAGACTTGCATTTATATAGCATCTTTCATAACCTCAGGACGTCCCAAAGCAGCTTTACAACTAATTAAGTACTTTTGAAGTGTAGGCACAGTTGTAATGTAGACAGCGCGGCAACATATTGTGCACAGCAAGTTCCCACCAGCAGCAATTAAATAAATGACCAAATCGTCTGTTTTAGGTGCTGGTTGAGGAATAAATATTGGCCAGGACACCAGGGGCAACGCCCCTGATCATCCTCGAATAGTGCCATGGGATCTTTTTGTGCACCCGAGAGGGCAGACGGGGCCACAGATTGACAGCTCATCCGAGAGACAGCATTTTCGACAGTGCAGCACTCTCAGTACTGCACTGGAGTGTCGGCCTAGATTTTTGTGCTCAAGTCTCTGGAGTGGGATTTGAACACACAACCTTCTGACGCAGAGGTGAGCGTGCGACCCTCTGAGCGAAGGCTGACACCCAACGATACAGCTAATGCACCTCAACTCCTTTTAGCATACTTTGTGAATACTGCTACAAACATTCTTATTTGTATCTTCCAAAATTTTAAACATAAATTCATTCTATAATCAGAATTTTTTAAAATCTGAAATTAGCATTTGATTTTTACCTAATTTGTTTTCTTCTTGGGCTAAAAATGAGGTCGCCTAGCATCACACTGAGATTAGTGAACTTTAAGAGCAATTTATTTCTGTGTATAATATTTTTTGGATCAACTGAGACCGGGGAAATGGGAGAGAGAGAAATCTTGATCTCAGCTAGTTTGTTGGAATATGCTCCTTATTCTTGAGAGGGACTGAATGTACTGTATCTGCCAAAGCATCTGTCAGCAGTGAACCAGAAGAATTAGTTATGCTTGCAAGGCTGACTATGCTTTTTTTTTCCTCCTTCAGATAATTTTTTTTAAAAGGCACGAAATGGATCTCAGTAAATTCAGCTGAATCTGACAGTCTGTGCTGTAAATTCTAAATATTCCATGTGTGTGTTTTTTCTCCTCTCCTCTTCCGAAGGCACTGATTCTTACTGGAGTACAGTTCCACCGGCACTGGTCGCCCCCTCGCTGCTCTGAAGAGGCCTTTCTTCAAGTGTGAGCCGAGATACTTGAGTGTCAAAAACTATTCCGCTGTGAAGGCCATCACAGCTGAGCCAAATCCTGCCATCGCCCAAAGTATTTTCCAGCAACCTCTGCTGGTTAGCAATAAGGAGCAGGAATGGCGGCTGAATTGTTTTCTAACTCCAGCCTGCTGGGGCCAATTCTAACATTCTTTTGGGTACTCTGACTGTGAGGAGCTAACTCCGCACATCTGGGGCATCTAGCCTGGGACCTTCCTGAAGTGTACAGCTCAATAACACATTGGGCTATGCATTTGCCACTGATCTACTTGGGGGATCTCGTGTGTTGTGTTATATGGAGTTTGTTTGGCATTCAGTAATTATTCTCATTGATTTTCTTTTAAGTTATAAAAGCTGCGTCCGTGAAACATCGCTCCCAATTACAGTAATGTCCATGTTCCTTCTGAAGTGAATGCACACGTTACCGTTTTATGTTGTTGTCGATGGCCAATCTGCCTGTTTTATAAAAAAAAAATGGGACTGGTGTGTATGAGATTGAATAGGTTCTACATTGGAGTAAAGGAGAGAGGCCTGATTAAATCACAAGGTACACTTGAGTACCTTAATCAGCTCAGTTTGCCATTGCAGAGCAGAGCTAACTCGATCACTCACAGCACTTATTAATGAAGGCTTTGGGATGAACTGCCTTTACATTGATTGGGAAAGTTTTCCATTTTTCTCTGTCAGGAACTTGGGAGTTTGTACTTTTTTTGTCTTGCTGAGTTGTATCGCGTGTTTGTGCCAGTTTTATAATTGGTTCAGTCTGGAGGAAGCTAATGGGGGCACCATCACCGTTTGCACCATTGTCTTCTGGCGTGTCTGCCTTTTGGACTGTGCCCTCCAGCCCTTTGCAATTTGCCTGCTCTGCTCATCTGATTTCTGTTGAAATATTTATGCAGGTGGGACTGGGTGGCGTCTATTTGTATACTGGCCTTTCACCACTTAGATTTAAATCCAGTCCAGACTGATAGAGTAAAAGTTTTTATTTCTCTCTACTGTTTATAAGGATACTACACACAATAAGTTCAGGTTGCCTCAAACCAATCCCTAGTGGGTAAAGACCCGCAGCACAAAAATGCCTTAAGTTGGCAATCTCACTCCCAAAGCAACCTGATAGATGAATTTCGAAACAGGAAAAATGTTACTCTGGCGTACAGTAGAGTCCTGTTCCAGGGAGGGACAGAGTACAAAAAGGTTTTCCCTGCAACTAATTGTGTTGCATCTGACCTAGGAGTTCTTGATAACACTGTAGCGCTAATTATAACTCTGGGTGTGAATCGGGCGGGCGGGGGCTAAGGCGGGCAACAAGCCATCCTGACCTTGCCCAGTGAGGCCGAGATGTTTTTAACTGCCAGGCCTCAACTGTGTCTGCCCAAAACTGGCGGGAAATGGCAGCTAGCGGGCAGGAGCGGAAAGTCGGGCTGCAAAGGCTACCGCCAGGGACTGAAGGACTGAAGGACTGGTCTAAATGGAGACCTAAATTTTCCCCGTAGTGCTCCGGAGCACTCCAGCTCCTAGCCCCACATGGAAAGTTTTAAAATGGGAAAACTTACCTCCTTTGAGCTTCTTCTGTCCCCGACTCTACTGCCCTCTAGGCTAGTCTGGTGGAAGAACCACAACGACTTCCCTGTTCAGGCCCATGGTTAAAAGGGCAGCCGAGCCCCGATTACATCTGCATAGTTAGAACAGGACCCCACTGGTATCCGGTAGATGACCATCTCACCTGCTCAGAAGAGCAGGTTAAAACCGTAGCCTGAGTGATCAGTGCAGGATATCAGCGGGTGATTCCCACGGGAGACTTTAACTGCCCTCCCGCCAAGGTTACAGTCGCGACTTGTGTGCCTGAAATAGGAAGGTGTTCCATTTCTTTCGTACTAATTTGCCCAGTCTTAAATACAAAAATTCAGCAGAAATGTTATATCTAATAACAGTAGGGAGTCCTCTCTAATTTTCAGTTTCGCAAAAAATTTAAATGATCTGGCTTGGCGCTGCTTTGAAAGCAAAGTCATGGAGTTTCTTTCGTAAATAAACTGACCTTTCCCTCCCCGGTATCTGGCAGTGTTTTGATGCCCACCCTGATGAAGGGGTGAACGTGACCCATATGATGAAAGCTGGCGGTGGGGTGTGGATGGCCTTCTCTGCAGGATCCTCAATTCGATTATTTCACACAGAGACTCTGGAACATCTGCAGGAAATCAATGTTGTTCCACGCAGCGCGCTCTTCACTCCAGGTAAGATGGTCCTCACTGTGCGCAATACCTGCAATTTGTTTGTTGTACTTTGGCCAATGTTTTTTCACGTAAAGGCCGCAATGCCAGCCTCTCATTTAAAGGCGGTCCTTAGGAATAGTACCAACATACACCAAGTTATGATGAGGTGCGAGTCTAGGATCCCATGAAGTAAATTCCTAACTTCAAATATAGAAAGAATGAAAGACTTGCATTACATAGTGCCTTTCACGACCTCAGGATGTCCCAAGCACTTTCCCACCAATTAAGTAGTTTGAAGTGTAGTCTCTGTTATGATGTAGGAAAGACGGCAGCTAGTTTGCGGACAGCAAGTTCCGACAAACAATAATATGATAATGACCAGTTAACCTATTTGTTTAGTGCTGTTGGTTGAAGGATAAGTATTGGCCGAGACACCGGGGAGAACTCCCCTGCTCTTCTTCATAGAATCTTTTACATCCACCTAAGAGGGGTAGACGGGGCTCTGGTTTAACATGTCATCCGAAAGACCGCACCTCTGACAGCGCAGCACTCCCTCTGTACTGCACTGGATTGTCAGCCTAGAGTTTGAGCTCAAGTCCCTGGAGAGGGACTTGAACCCACAGCCTTCTGACTCATTCGAGAGTACTACCACTGAGCCAAGGCTGACACCTTGTATGTGACTCGTCCCTCTTCCCTGGAAAGAGAGGGGAAAGGAATATACAGCCCTTAGTTTTAAGGGGGCCCTTTCACTTCCTCTAGTTGCTGGGATAGCTCTGCTTCCTAATTTTCTTGCTTTGTCTCGATGGCCAGTAAGAAAAGGAGCAGGAACAGAGTTGAATATCATCTCTGGCAACATCCCACAGATGCAAATAAGGCTATAAGTGAGGGGAGGTGGGCTGTAAGTGGTCCCCAGGTTGTATACCAGCGAACGTGTCCAATTTATGTTGCAGTAATCGTGACACAAAACTGGAAATATTTACAGTGTAGTCGTCTGAGCTTTTGACTTTAAGCATCATTTAACTTTAATGTCCCTAGCTTTTTTTCTGCCCCACTGTAATAAAATTTTTATTTTAGTGTAAGAATTGCTTTTACAACCACTACCGCAGCATGTTAAATTAGCATCCATAACAGGAGAGATGATCCAGTAGTTTTGAATTTGAACAGTTCTCCCAATTATTCGCTATACCAGATCACAAAGGGGAGTGGGACTGTAGGAGTATCTGAGTGAGGTATGGAGAAAATTCAAATAGGTATGGATTTTTTTTATACTAACCTAATAAAATTTTATTGGGATTTTTTTTTGTGTGTTGCACATGTCTGATTTGTAGATGGGATTTATATGATTTAGAAAGGAAACTCGAGAGTGGAGCTGCATTTTCATTTACTGGAGAATCAACACTGAAATGTGAGGTGATGCATTTTTATAGGAAGAATGAGGAGGGACTATACATACTAAATGGTACAATTTTAAAGGGGGGTCCAAGAACAGACACCTGGGGGTGTTTGTGCACCCATCTTTGAAGGTGGCAGGACAGGTTAACAAAGCAGTTAATAAAGCATATGGGATCCTGGGTTTTATAAATAGAGGCATAGAGTACAAAAGCCAGGAAGTTATGCTGAACCTATATAAAACACGAGTTCGGCCCCAGCTGGAGTATTGTGTCTAATTCCGGACACTGCACTTTAGGAAGGACGTGAAGGCTTTGGCGCGGGTACAGAAGAGATTTACTAGAATGGTTCCAGGGATGAGGGATTACAGTTACATGGATAGACTAGAGAAGCTGGGGTTGTTCTCCTTGGAGCAGAGACAGCCAACAGCAGATTTGATAGAGGTGTTTAAAATCATGAAGGGTTTAGATAGAGTAAAGAAAGAGAAACTGTTCCCAGTGGCTGAAGGGCACAGATTTAAGGTGATTGGCAAAAGAACCAGAGGCGACATGAGGAAAACGTTTTTACGCAGCGAGTGGTTCGGATTTGGAATGCACTGCCTGATAGGGTGGTGGATACAGATTCAATAGTAGCCTTCAAAAGGGAATTGGATAAATACTTGAAGGAGAAAAAATTGCAAGGATATGGGGGAAAAGTGGGACCAACTGGATTGCTCTTCGAAAGAGCCGGCGCAGACTCGATGGGCCAAATGGCCTCCTTCTATGGAGACTGACTTTAAAAGCCAGTTTTTCAGCCAATCAAAAGCCCAGAAGTAATAATTGACCTGACTGCATATCTACACAGATCAATCTTTACTCATCAAACATGGAAGGGGCTCTGTTGACAAATAATTCATCTGCCGGCTCCAGTGCCCAACTGTACCTGGATAAGTAAGCACATGTGATACTGGAAAGGTTAAATGTCGTAACTGTTTTTTGGAAATACAGAGACTGATGGATTGTCCAATGGGAAAGCAACCCCAATCTCTGGACTACAATCTGTTAAACTATATTCTGTATATCTTGCACTTTGTTATATGCTTACTGTCACTAATTAATCCCCATGTCTCTGCTGGCTTTTAATGTCTGTAGTTAGTGGCTGTTGAGAGAAATTGCCAGTGGTAATGGGAGAGACCAAAAGGGAAAAGGAAAAGGGCCAGATTTGTTTAAATGACTGGAGAGGCTCTGTCACAGCTGACTGTATAAAACCAAACTCATGGTTTGTTAGCACGTGAGGTAGTCTGATTTAACAGCCTCCCAGTCACTATTCTATTACTAAGTTCTATTACTAATTGTAGAATTAGTGATCAGATAAAGAGGGAGGTGGAAGTCTAGAGGGAGTACTCTTTGTTCAATAACATCTATTTAAATATAATGAACAAATGATTGTTCCTGGACCTTCCTTGTGCTTTAAGATCATCAGGACTTTTGTACATTGGTATTTATTTTCCCCTTCCTCCTCCCTCATTAGGCCAAAGGAACATTTTGGTGACATGCTTGCTGGTTTGCCAAGGGATGCTCTGGGTCGGGACCAATCAAGGAATATTGGTTACTTTACCAGTACCGAAACTCGAAGGAATTCCAAAAGTAACGGGTAAAGATTTTTCTCTCGCACTCTCTGATCACAATTTTGTAGTTTCTTTCACAAGATGAGTCTTGTTGGCATTCTAGAAAGAATAAAGAGGGGATGACCTGGTTACTTAACATCAAATAGCTAGGAGAGAAAACCTTGTGATATAGCACTACAGTAAATGAAGGTGTGCAATGGAACATGTAAGTGTGGATCCAACATTGCACATAATTTACTACTAATTGGCACCAAACTGGTACAGAAATTTAGACAAGCTAAAAGAATGGAAACATCTTGTAGATGTAGCAAAGGGTGCTGTTTTGAGTTGGGGGTTAAAGCATGTTGGGCAGTGTGGAAGGAGATTAACTGTCCTGTAACCAGTTTTATAACTGACTGGAAGTGCTGGTTATGGCAGTGGGGAGGAAGCTTTATCCTGCAATTAGTCTGCATTATACTTGACTTGTGAGTGCTTGATGGGATACTGTAAAAGAAGCATGACTCTGCATCGAACCCTTGCTGTAGCTGACCTGCTTGATGTTGATGGTGTTTTTTCTAAAAAAAAAAATCCATCTTTTTGCATCATTGCCGAAACTGACCTCCCTCCTTTGTGTAGCACACCTGTGGTCCAAGTTAAATTCAAACCGTAGTGACGTAGGGCAACACGGTGGCATAGTGGTTAGCACTGTTGCCTCACAGCGCCAGGGACCCGGGTTTGAATCCGGCCTCGGGTGACTGTCTGTGTGGAGTTTGCACATTCTCCCCGTGTCTGCGTGGGTTTCCTCCGGGTGCTCCGGTTTCCTCCCACAGTCCAAAGATGTGTGGGTTAGGTTGATTTGGCTATGATAAATTGACCCTTAGTGTTAGGGGGATTAAATACATGGGGTTACGGGGATAGGGTGGGATATGTGTCGGTGCAGGCTCGATGGGCCGAAATGGCCTCTATCTGCACTGTGGGGATTCTGTGATTCTGTGTGATTCTGTGACATTGGGAGAAATGCAATTGGGGCGATTCTACATTGTGTTTTTTAGTAGTGTTCCCAGTCAATGATGAGTTCTGTTTCTCTTCTGTGTAGGAAAGGGAATGATCTCGCTAAATGCGCACTGTGGGCCTGTGGAGTTTCTGATCCCCGCCATTGGCTCTCTGGACTTGGAATTACTGAAAAGCGAATCCACCGAGGACATGCCGGAATACCAGGAGATGGATGGCAAAGCGGATTCCTCTTCCCAGGAATCCCTTCAGGATCAGCATGGTCACCTGGATAAGAAGAAAGGGATCTTGCTGCGTTACAACCTGCGCTCCACCTCTCATCTGCCCGGTCAGTTACTGTCGACACACAGCAGCGAGCCTCAAGCCAACGGGAGCTCCCTGGAGCACAGCATCGAGGACGGTTCCATCTACGAGATAGTAGACGACCCGGACGTGTGGGTTCGAAGCAGGTCTTCAACCCGAGAGGTTGTCAGAAAAGAGAAGGTCAGCTCGGTCGCCATTGCCTCCGGAGGCAGGGGTTACCAGAACTTTAACAGAGACTTCAAGCCGATGGTACACAGCAGTAGCGAAAACACACTGCTGATTTGGCAGATTCCACTGACCCTGTAGACTTTGTACAGATACCCGTCTGTAGAATGTGTCTACCAGAAGTACACTCCGTTCAATTGCCTGCAACTCTAAGGGTTTTGAAGAGAAATTCCACTTTACAAACCGGGTTACACGCCCAGTTGTCCGGAAGTTGTGCATCCCTGAGGTGTTTAGCATGAAGATTTCAAAGCAGTCTTTACCATTATTGGGGGTTGGTGACTCCATTCGCATTTGGCACTCCCTTTTAAGGAGGACTCGTAGCCATTGCTCTTTTTTTGCCCTACATTTCTAGGGGTTGGTGAATGGTGCAGTGCACAGAAAGGGGGAGGGTATGTTGTGCCATAGGTTTGCTTTTTCTCCCTCCTTCCTTATTCCTTCTCCTCTTTCTCACCCTCAAGTCACTAAGTTTAAGCCCTGTGCTTGCTGCTTTGGGGAGGTAGGAATGTTGACGTCATTCCCAGGTCACTTTTTTTCTCCTAATTTTCTCACCTTTTTTCCTCTCTCCAATTTCCTCCCCCACCCAGAAGGTGCTGACTCATGCTGGGGTATGATTCCATGGCGCTGGTAGCCCTTTGATACTGTGCCCAAGCAGCCACTCTTCATGTGGGAACCTAGACATTGAATGTCTTTAGGCTATTTGACTGTGGGGGGCACCTAAGCTGAACCCTACACGTGCACTTTCCAGCAGAATTCACTGGATAGCAATCGGGAGTGGGAACCCTGGTTGCTATATATATATATTTTCTCTTTCACATCCTAACCCCCCCCCACCACCACCCCTTCCCAGCCCAGGAGTTCAGAAGCCAATTGTCCCCTGCCGCTATTGCATTTTAAATGGCTGGCTTACAAATGGTATTGGTGGAAGGACCTCTTAAGCCTCATCGGCCTTACAGAAAAATAAATAACGGGGAGCAGCAATGGGTTTTGTGAAAATAAAGTTCTTTGTCGGATGCAACTTGTGAGCTTGATAACTCAACAATTCTATTTCAACTATTTGTGTATATTTAATTATTCTTGTAACAGTTTTACAGTTTGAAAACTGGTGCTGATGATCCTGGTCTCACTTGACACATGGGTACAAATAGCCAGATTATAGAATACCCAACTTCATCTTAATCCATTCTCTTCTAATTGCAAATAATCTACTATGTACTACATCTTCCAACAAGTTTGAATTGTGACTTTTGTATTCCTATTATTGGTGAAGTTAGAAACTTCCGTTATGTTATCTTCCCATGGTCTCACCAGCTCTTTCGCCAACTTGGCTGAGCAGGTAGACACCTTTTCTCAAGCCTTCGCCAATACTGTTCCGCCGCTGGCTTTGGGAAATACATGAGCAGCTAGAAGCTGAGGCTTCCCCATTTCTTTCACACACTCTGTTGGTGTGTATGTGGAGTCCTATCAGCAGGCCCCTGTACCATCATGGCTGAGACTAAGAATGCACGGGGGCAGAAAATTGCAAGTTCCAACCTACATCCTAACACTGGGTGTTGCCAAATGTTCTCCCACATTAGATTTAACTTCACAAAATCAAAGGGAGGCTACTCAACTGACACGAAAATAGAACTGTTTTGAGAATGAAAAACTGGGCAAGAAAACAAGGGCTCCTCCTGTCATCTTTTCAAATAGGAAGAAATCTCATGACTTTTTTGCTCTCCCCTAATGAATGGCATAAGTTTACATCAGGGTAATTTTGTACACCAAGTTTATTTCTGACTCCAACATTTTGACAATAGTGGACAAATACTTGTGTGCTGACTTTGAACTGGAATCTGGTAAGGAGAATACTTGTATTTATGGTGTAAATACCTGCCCTTCTTGCTGGAAATAGTTGTGATCTCCAAGAAGGACAATGGAGTAAGAATGTTGCATGATAATTGACACTATAATTTGGGACTCCTTAGTCTGATTTTAGAACCATGTAACTACAGAAGTTTACAGCACGGAAAGAGGCCATTTCGCGCATTGTGTCTGTGCCAGCTCTTTGCTACTGACATATTGCCATAATATGTAAATATTGACTGTATTTGAGAGCTATAACAATAGATATTTACTCAGGGTTTAATATCCCCCAAATCAGAGGCCTTTCTTGCATGCTGAAGGTCAAATCTAGTATTCAAAGGCAATATTTCACTACTCTGCAGATCAGACACTATCGTGTATCCTCTTTCTCTTCTTCCACCCTTCACCAGCCAAGAGAACATGGAGCAGTATTGTACCACGTCCCTCTGGTAGTAGGTAGTCATTTCATTTCCTTCCCCCCTCTCTCCAATACCATACTTCAGTATCCATGGGATACTAATTCCAAAAATCTAATAAAACTCACTCAATCAAATCACTGAGCTGCAGCCAAGCCCTGGGACTGCTCAAATCCATCCTTGTGGCAATTAAGCTGTTGAATCATTAAAGGTCTACTACTTCGAACCTGAGCCCCATTGCACTCCTGTTTGTTTATTCTAACAATGGAATCGGTATAATAAACGACCAGGAAGACTCCCATCTATTTGTGGTGAGTATCCACATTCCAACCAGTGTTTCTTTTGATGTGTGACCTCTTTGTTCTATTGCCTACTGATAAGCCTGCTCTGAGTTCAAGTTGAAAGCAATTGAGTAGATCAACTGGTCTTTACTGGTCCTAACAAAAATGACCTTCCCAACATTGTTTAACAGGTAATAGAGAAACCTATAATGCACTGTTGATTGTTTCAGTCAGTGCCACAAAGGCCTTTTTGAGACACGTGTACAGCTATCAACATTGGTATCATATTGGTCCTAGGGCTACAGAAGTGATCTTCAATGCTCTGCAGTGCCTGAAATCACTCACCATTGGCCAGCAACGGTAGCAAAGATGGGAATGGATGGAAGTATGCTGTAGTTCTAATATAATTTGCCCCCTCGAGGTAACTGCCAGTGTGCAATAAAAATGCCATTAAGATGAAAAACACAGTCTTGGTCAATCTAGCACTTTGGGCAGTATGTTGGCCCATTTGTACATCAATGCTTTGGGATTCAGGTTATTTACATGACTAAACAGAAGTGTTGCTTTTGACAAGGGGCCAGTGAATCTCAATTTTTAAATCGGTGTGGTGCTTGTGTGAATTACTCATCAGTATGTTTGAAAAACGGATTTCCGGTTTACCTGGTGTCATTCTTAGTTTAGTCTTACTCACTAACTTTTTCTCAAGGGTCACGATTTTGAGTAGTGTCTTACTCGAGAGCCAATCTTGGGAATACTGTAACACACTAATGGGCCAGTGACTTTCCAAACAATTTCTGATGTCAAAGGTGTTTCCAGGGAGGTGCCAAGTGGAGATCAAGCAATAAAACCTAGTAGGATCACCAGTTCTATGGTTTTAATAGAGCCCTTTCATTTGCTCTGGATATGGAGCCATACCTTCTAATTGCATGACTACTTTCTCTCACTGGCCAGCTAGCGAGGGAGTAATGATAACTCCCAGCCTGAAAGGAGGTGTATAGACAGTCAGCATCTCTGGTGAGCTGAGGGCGACTGGGAAAGAGGACTGCAAGAAGCCCCAGGGTATTATGAATTCCACTTAAAATCAGGAAACTTTTATCAACCCCATATCTATGAATTTTGCATTAAAACATTCCTATCTTTTCCAGATGTCTAGTTAAAATCCAAAGTTTAGAATCATAGAAGTTTACGGCACAGAAGGAGGCTATTCAGCCCATCATGTCTGTGCCAGCAGAAAAAGAGCCATCCAGCCTAATCCCCTTTCCAGCTCTTGGCCCATAGCCTTGTAGGTTACGGCACTTCAAGAGCATATCCAAGTACTTTTTAAATGCGATGAGGGTTTCTGCCTCTACCACCCATTCAGGCAATGAGTTCCAGACCCCCACCACCCTCTGGGTGAAATAATTTCTCCTCGACTCCCTCTAACCCTACCAATTAGTTTAAATCTATGCCCCTTGGTTATTGACCTCTCTGCTGAGGCAAATAGGCCCTTCCTATCCATTCTGTCAAGGCCCCTCATAATTTTATACAGCTCAATTTAATCTCCCCTCGACCTCCTCTGTTCCAAAGAAAACAACCCCAGCCTATCAAATCTTTCCTCCTAGCTAAAGCATAGCATAGTCGAGCATTTTTTTTGACAAAAGGAATATTTTGGTACTCCTCAGGCAACAAGGAAAGGTGGACAATCCTAGCAGCTTGCATCAGGAAATGTATTTTAGCAGCTCCTCTCTATGTCCATTCTTCAGTAGCAATGATCTGCATATCCATAAGATTAACATAAATGATGTTGACCATTTTGATAACCATGAAGGCCAAAAAAGTCACATGATTATTGTAACTTGTGTGTTTGAAGATTACTCGTTTTGAGCTGTTAAGTGCACACGTGGCTGGGATTCCCAAACATTACGGACCCAAATCTAGTTTATACGTCATTTGTGTTCTGCTCTTTATCCCTGACAATCTACAAGTGATTACAGAACCACTCTCTTGTGGGGAGCCAAATATATGTGCAATACCATATAGGCCACAATCACAGAGACATGGAGTGAAGGAAAAGCGAATCCCTATTTGAGTACTCTTAAACTCCACTCAGAGTTAGCCTCAACTGATCATTGAGTTTTTTAAATGAACGCATAGGCTTTTAACACTCTGCTGAGGTGGGTAAGCCCGAATCATGGAACTCTGAAGCCAACCCCACCCTCCCCTCTCATTGAATCCATTCTTTTCAGCTCATTGCACAGTAATGGGGGTGTGTACCCCATTATCTTGGTATGAACATCCTCAGATCACCACAGGATAACCACTTTCACATAACTTAAAAGAAAATTATGGGCCAATGGTCCGATTTCTAGTATCTGGGACTCTGTTGCTTAACTCTACCTTTTTGGTTGCCTTGGGGCAACAACTGAAATGTAAATTTTGGCCCTGCACTACACCTACCTATGTGTAAGGCTAATTGTTTATGGTGACTGAATAAATTTGATTTCTATTTTTTTCATGAAATGGGATTTTTACCAGTGTTTGTGGGGGGGTGCATGGCAGCTGACTATTGTATTCTCTCCATTCTTCTGTGACAACAGCACCACATTGTACCATCCTATTGTGTTTAGGCCTGGCTCAAAGGGATTGCCAGTATATTGTCAATGCGTTTACAAAGTAAACGATTGACTCTCCTTTTCTAACTGAGTGCTTACTTTGAGAGCCTACTTTAGCCCAATGTCAAGCAAACTCTACGTGTTTCTATGGCCACTTTTATATTGGCGCAGTTTGAGTTTAGATTTTTGGACATTGATGCTGGCATTGCTATATGTGCCTTCCTCCTCCCACTGGTAGAATGACTGGAAATTTGGGAGTACTGCGTTAATCCAGCGCACTTGACCTTATGTGATACTCAGGTCTGCTTTCCTCATGAACTATGCTCTGCTTTGGGAATCTCGCTTCGCACAATTTACCCTATAGTTTATAGAGCAGCACTAGTTCTTGGTGATTCCTCCAAACTAAATTCCAGTAATCACGTCCGCAATGTGATTATACATTGAGAGTTCCCTATACCTCATGAAGCACCCTGGCTATTGCTGTCGGCTCAAAGTAATCAACCAAAAAAACCTGCCAACAAGTTTCCCACCAATGGCTTGGTTGTAAAATGCACTACCTACTATTATAGTACAAAGAAATAAAGACTTGCATTTATATAGCGCCTTTCACGACTACCGAATGTCTCAAGTGCTTTACAGCCAATGAAGTACTTTTGAAGTGTAGTCATGTAATGTGGGGTATGCGGCAGCCAATTTGCGCACAGCAAGCTCCCACAAACAGCAATGTGATAATGACCAGATAATCTGTTTTTGTTATGTTGATTGAGGAATAAATATTAGCCAGGACACTGGGGATAACTCCCCTGCTCTTCGAAATAGTGTCATGGGATCTTTTACGTCCACCTGAAAGAGCAGACGGGGCCTCTGTTTAACGTCTCATCCGAAAGACGGCACCTCCGACAGTGCAGCGCTCCCTCAGTACTGCACTGGAGTGTCAGCCTAGATTTATGTGCTCAAGTCCCTGGAGTGGGACTTGAACCCACAACCTTCTAACTCAGAGGCGAGTGTGCTACCCACGGAGCTACAACTGACTACAGAGCAGGAAAGTCCCATGATCAATCACGAGTTAGTTGATCTCGGAGCAGTGCTGGTGGCCTTCTGTAGCTTCAGCCTAGGGAAGCAAATGCCAATAATCGGGCATTTTGGTTAAAAAATTTGGTTAATTTTTTTGATGCATGATCGCATCGGAGCAGGAGTAGGCTATGCAGCTCCTCGAGCCTGTTCTGCAGTTCAGTTAGCTCATGGCTGATCTGTGTGTTAACTCCATCTACCCGCCTTGGTTCCATAACCCTTAATACCCTTGCCTGACACAATCTATCAGTCTCAGTTTTGACATTTTCAATTGACCCCCAGCCTCAACAGCTTTTTGGGAGAGAGAGTTCCAGATTTCCACTACCCTTTGTGTGAAGAAGTGCTTCCTGCCATCACCTTTGAACAGCCTAGCCTAATTTTAAGGTTATGCCCCCTTGTTCTGGACTCACTGTTCCTATGTGATCATGCTTCTAAAACGATGTTTGATTGGGCCCTGGCTTGATGGGCGCCAGTATTGACAGCTGCAGTGCACCTCTCTACTTCTAATTGTTACCCAATGTGGGTATGTGGCAGGAGAGAAATCAATCGGGTTCAGCAATGATGCTCTCCACCGTCGAATAGTTTGTCGGTGTCTAGACTGTCATGGGTGAGATACTGGAGGGCGGCCAATTCCCAGCATAAGTTAGCACCTTCAGCGGATGGAAACTTGGGAGGGGGAACAAACTGCCATCTATGTAGCAACACCGGAACAGACTAGGATTTTACGATCTAAAAGTTACTTTTAATATAATAAAAGTAGGCACATGAGTGATAACGATGTAAATAATTTCATCACAGCATCCAGATGATAAATCACTTGTGCTGCAGTGTCACAGTTTGAGAACATCTGAACTTGAAGATTATTTTTCTGTAATCGCACCCACTCATTTTTCGGCACTTAATAAAACATGTTTGTGAGTCAGAGCTGATTTAAAAATAAGTTGCAGATTTAGAAACAAGTTTTTAAACTTTTTAAAAAGCGTGCTTATGGAAAAACTGGCTAGGAGGAGTTAAATAGAGTAAATTCCGTGCTCGCACGGTCCCAGTGGAGGGCTACTCAAAGGAGTTCAGCTAACGATTGGGCTACAACATCATTGTACCAGTCCTCCCTTCTAGTGTGGCTCTAAGTTTGAACCAAAGCAGCGCTGAATATGACCAGGCCTGTGCGAGAGTTGGATTAACATTAGCAGCTGGTCACTAACTTGATGCTTCAGCAGTCCATGCATGCTGGTGCCACTTGCAGTGGGTTGGTGCTTCAGTGCTGCATGTTGTGTAGTAATGGATTTGGGAACTTCAGATGTAAGGAATCAGAATGTCATCGGGAAGGGGTAGGAATACTAAGTGAAGCTGAGGCACTCTCCCTCCCCAGCCCCATCCCGAAGAGGAAAAATAAGATAGGCAATTCATTCTGGGCCATTTTTGCATCTCCTGATGACCTTACTAAGAGTGGAATTGGCAGAGGCTGGAAACCGACTGGGTGAGGATCCAAAGCTACAGACAGTCCTGGATAGTCTATCCCTCTCTTGGAACCACAAGTTCTTCCTTTCATACCGTTTGCAGGCATAGCTAGAACTTGGAAACATCTTGAGGAAAAGGTGATCTGTATACACAACTAGTACAGTGAAAATGTCCAAGGTGTTTCAGGGAGGTCAGACACTGACCAGGAGCTTGGGAACACTTAAGGAAGGTGACCAAAAACGGTGATGTTAAGGAAGTAAGTTTTAAACGTGCTTATTGGAGGTAAGCAGAGATTGAGAAAGCCCTAACAAGAAGTCCATATTCAGAGCAAGATTTTCAGACATACTAAATTGAGGGTAGCGTTTCCTGTCAGGCTGCTGATTGAATGAAATCTTGAATGGCTGAATGCTTCCAAACCAGTGAGTCTCAGCTTGGTGCTTGACGGAGGAAAGCTAAATTCATTTAGATTGCTTCTATCAGTTGCAGATACTATGATGGAGTCTAGAAAGACTTCTGAGAAAATGGAAATATTTTTGCCATTTGGATAAACATTTGAATCACTCTATCTATGAATTCAGTAAACTCTTGATTGCTTGCAATGCTTCCTTTCTAAACAAGTTAACTTAGTTCTATCAGAGTCTATACAGCAGCCATCACTGCTTGTCATATTCCTATTGATGGTTAGTCAATAGTGGAAAATTCCTTCTCACATCTTTTATGAAAGAATCAAAGCAATTCAAGAATTGCTTACTTGGTGTTTTGCACCATCGGGGCCTCCGTTCAGTTTTTATAAATGTTGTTGTGCTCTCTTCCCTCCCCCCAACCTCCCTACAGGAGGAACCAATTGTTTGAGAGGCAGGTTTTTCTGACTTGTTTCAAAGTTAGTTGACCTTCAACCAACATTCCCTCTAAACTGCGTGGCCGCGCAGCTGTCTGCCAGTCCCACGCAGCCCGGGATCAGCTTTTACATTGGCCCAGAAATTAAACACTGAGCGTTCCTGCGGGGGTAAGGCTTCCCCGCGATATCTCACTGCGCGCCTACCTTTTCCCTCCTGGCCCACACAAACTTTAGTTTCAAGGCTGCAGCTGTGCAGTGCTTGCGTGACCCAGAGACGCAATTAGTTCGTGCGAGCTCTGGGATCACGTGATTCAGTTAGAGCCAATGGCAGCACACCATCTTTCATTCATAGTTTTGACAGCAAGGGCTGTCAAAGCTATGAATACTACAAGCCCCCAAAAGAACAGCTAAACCTCAATTAAATAAAAAAAAACATCACATTAATAAAATAACTATAGTTAAATAAATTAACCACTTTAAACAAAAATTTAATTTTTGAAAAAATTTAATCTTTTTAAAAGTTATAAAAATAAACTTACCTTTCTTTAAAGTCTCTAAAAAAGATAAACCTGTTGAAATTTTTTTAAATAATACTTAATTAACTACTTACCTTGTTAAAAGAGGGTCTTACGCCTCCTTTCTTTGTGTAAAATCTTCCATGCTTACCTGCGCGTTCAAAGCACTAAGTGCACTGCGTGCGCGCAGCCTGTAGCGCGCACGCGGTTCACTTAGGAACCGCCCCCTTTTGAATTCCCGAAGTGCCGGTTTCCCATGCATGCGCAGTGCATGCTGGAAACCGGCAATTGGAGACCTAAAACGCGAGAGTACACAGTGCGTACTCTCGCGTATTAGGTCTAATTTTCGGGCCAATGTGAAATCCCCCGCCTGCGCGGAACTACGAATGGGCTGCACAGCCCGTTAAACGGACCGCACACCCAAATTTAAAATTAGGGAAAACATTGCTCCCAATTCTGATTCTTTTCCCCCTCCCCACCCCACTCAACCTCCCCTTCAGCCATCTCGTTCACACTCACCAAAAAAACAGATTATCGGGTCATTATCACATTGCTGTTTGTGGGAGCTTGCTGTGCGCAAATTGGCTGCCGTGTTTCCTACATTACAACAGTGACTGCACTTCACTAGCTGTAAAGCGCTTTGGGATGTCCTGAGGCTGTGAAAGGCGCTATATAAATGCAAGTCTTTCTTTCTTTCACACTCTGGAACTGTCATCCCAAATCAAAACCTTCCAAGTTTAAATGAGGATTAACAACATACACTTATATAGTGCCTTAAACATAGCAAAACGTTCCAAGGCATTTCACACTTCACGATTGGGCCCAAGCAGAGGCAGGGTACTGATGTTTACCACCTGCTAAAACAAACATTATGTCTTAAATCTAATTGGAATTAATCTGTTTAAACTCAATTTTGCAAAGAGTCTATCGTGGTTTATTAGTTTGTGGGTGCCTTTAGTGTTCCCATAACCTAACAAGCCGCCACAACAAGTGATCTGATTTGATTGATTCCCTCCCTATCTTCAAAAGCATCCTTAAAACCTCCTGCATCTTCCGTCACCTTGTCCAATTTCACTCCTCCTGTTTGGGGCTGACCCCAACTTTTACATTATTGCTAGTACTCACTTGAACAAAGTGTTCAAAACAACCTAGATGATTACAGTATACGTCAGTTAACAATTTTTCAACAATGTACAGAGTGGAAAAAGGCAGCACAACTTAACGAGCCACAACAAACTAGTTCCAAATGTGAGTTTAAGCAGTTTCATTCCAATTAGGCTTCACACGTGACATTTGTTTTTCTTTAATGATTATTTGATTAAATATATTTATGGATAATGATCCTGTGTGTGTTTCTGAGTCTAACACAAGATTACCTTTTGGATTAAATGTGATTTGATTTAGAATATTTTAGTAGGTTTTTGTGTGCTGTATTGGAACTTAGTGTGATTCCATTCCAGACCTCATGTTAATTTTATAATTCTTGAGCTTTGGGGAATAAGCTCTCAAAGTTAATATACGACTGAATCTGGTCCTCCAGTCCCTCACATCTGGCTACATTCTCTGGACTCTCTGGAAATCTGTCTGCCTCATCTGGTCAGTTTTTGGCAGATTCCTTTTATTAATGGAGCACTTTATTCCTGGTTAGTAGGGGTTGTCGTGGCAGGCAGGATTGGGGTTCGGAACATAGGAACAGGAGGAGGCCATTCAGCCCCTCAAGCCTGTGCTGCCCTTTAATTAGATCATGGCCGCTCTGTATCTTAACTCAAGCTACCTGCCTTGGTTCCGTATCCCTTAATACCTTTGCCTAACAAAAATCTATCAATCTCAGTTTTGAAATTTTCAATTGACCATCTCTCCTTCCCCCCCCCCCCCCCCCCCCCCCCCAGCCTCAACAGCCTTTTGGGGGGAGAGAGTTCCAGATTTCCACTATCCTTTGTGTATAGAAGTGCTTCCTGACATCACCCCTGAACAACCTAGCTCTAATTTTAAGGTTATGCCCCCTTGTCCTGGAGTCCACCACCAGAGGAAATACTTTCTATCTAACCTATCAACTCCTTTAATCATCTTAAACATCTCAATTAGATCACCCCTTAATCTTCTGTATGCAAGGGAATACAAGCCGAGTCTATGCAACCTGTCCTCATAATTTAACCCTTTTAGCCCTGGTATAATTCTGGTGAATCTGTGCTGTATCCCCTCCAAGGCCAATATATTCTTCATGAGGTGCAGTGCCCAGAACTGGGTGCAGTCCCCAGAACTGGGTGCAGTCCCCAGAACTGGGTGCAGTCCCCAGAACTGGATGCAGTCCTCCAGATGGGGTCCAACCAGAGCTTTATACAACTAGCATCACTTCCACCCCTTTGTACTCCAGCCCCCTTGAGATAAAATCCAACATTCCATTAACCTTTTTCATTTTTTCTTTGCACCTGCCCACTAGCTTTTAGTGATTTCTGTACTTGGACTCCTAAATTTCTCTGCTCCTCGACAGGTCCTCGCTTCTTGCCATTTAGAAAATACTCTGATCTAGCTTTCTTAGGCCCTAAGCGGATGACCCCAGACTTCCCCGACATACAAAAATGACGGGCAGGAAAGGAGCAGCTGGTCCATCAAGCCTGCTCCACACCATGGCAGCTGGACAAGCAGAACTCAACATTTCTAACCACCCCTGCAGCTAATAATCTCCTGGCAGAGGCAAACGGCAAACAAACAGGAAAAAATCCAGGGTCAATAAAAGAAAAAATACACAGTAAGGTTCCTCTCTGATCCCCTCAGGCAATCACAACCAGTCCAGGAGATCACATGGACCAAGTATTGCCGATTAAAAACACCTATCTTCTATGTGATCTCTGCTCCAGTCCAGCTCCCTCTTGAAGGCGTACAGAGTGTCAGCAATCACCACGCCAGCCGGCAATGTATTCCAGAAGCTCACAATTCTCTGAGAAAAGAAGAACCACCCAACATCCAGCCTATTCCTACTCTTACAAACTTTAAACTCCTGTCCCCTGGTCATCGCCAATCTGTTAAACTGGAATAAACTATCAATAGGGACACTATCCAGTTCTTTAATTTTTTTATAGGCCTCTATCAAGTCGCCTCTAAGTTTACATAGAAACATAGAAGATAGGAGCAGGAGTAGGCCATTCAGCCCCTCGAGCCTGCTCCGCCATTCAATGAGATCATGGCTGATCATCCAAATTCAGTACCCTATCCCTGCCTTCTCCCCATATCCCTTGATCCCTTTAGCTTTAAGAAATATATCTAACTCCTTCTTGAATATATTTAATGAATTGGCCTCTACTGCCTTCTGTGGCAGAGAATTCCACAGAATTACACTGCTCTAAAGTAAATAAAAATGAGAAGTCACACAACACCAGGTTATAGTCCAACAGATTTATTTAAGTAAATAGACCAAGGTCCTTGCAAATATCTGAGTAGCTGAGGTTCTTTAAGCTAGAAATCATTCTTGTAGCTCTCCTCTGAACCTTTTCCAAGGCCACTATATCACCCACCATATGGGGGGACCAAAACTGGGCACAGTACTCCAGATGTGGTCTGACCAGCAACATATACAGTGTCAAAATGGTGTCCTTTGATTTATACTGAATGGTTCCATTAACACAATCCAATACCTTGTTAGCTTTAGCTACAGTTTCTCTACATTGGTCATGAACCTTCAGTGATCTGTGCACAATAACGCCAAGATCTTTTTCTCTCAATCTTTTTCAGTATTGTTCCCTGCAAATTATACGTGTATTCAGTGGGACGCTACATTTATCTAAATTATATGCCATTTGCCAATGTGTGGCCCACTCCCCTAGCATATCTAAATATTTTTGGATTTGATTGCATTCCTCTACAGTCTTAACCCTTGCACAGATTTTGGTATCATCTGCAAACTTGCTTACCATACTTCCAAAACCACTTTCCTGGTCATTAATAAAGATTGTGAAGAGTAGTGGGCCTAGGGCTGATCACTGGGGGACACCACTAGTAACATGTCTCCAAGCTCAACCGCATCCGTTAACTATACCTTTTTGGCTGCAGGATTGGAGCCAATTCCTAATCCAGCATTTAAATTTCTACTGATGCCACAAGAGTCCAGCTTATGAAGTAACCGAGTGTGAGGTACCTTATCAAAGGCTTTCTGAAAGTCCAGGTGGACAATGTCTACCAGATTTCCCTCATCCACTACCCTAGTGACTGCCTCAAAAAACTCTTTCAAATTTGTTAGGTATGACCTATGTTTTCTGAAGCCGTGTTGTGAATTTCTAATGCCCCCCCCCCCTTTCCCAGAGATCTCAAAGGGCATCTCTTATGCTCCTTCTAGTATCTTCCTGATAATGGATGTCAGGCTGATAGACCTGTAGTTCCTTGGCTTTGATTTGTCCCCTTTTTTGAAAATAGGAACTACATGAGCTAGCTTCTAGTTTAAGGAAACTATCCCCGATTCTATTGAACTATTGAAGATACGGGCAAGGGACTCACAGAGCACCTGTCCCATCTCCTTAATCACCCTTGGATGGAAATAACCAGACCTGGAGCCCTATCAATTTTGAGCTTTCCTAATCTATCCAAAATGGCATGACTATCTATTTTAATATTAATGTTGCTATTCAATACTGAGCACCCCCCATCTGGAGCATAAGCATCCGCTACAGGAGTATAGACTGATGAGAAATCGTCATTCAGCAGCTCTGCTATAACCTGAGAATCAGTTTGAATCTGCCCTACAGTGACCTTTAGTGGCATTTTGACTTCTGACATAGCTAAAAAAGCTTTTACTATTACTGCCACAATTATACACTATCTTTTTTTTCCAGGGATCCTTTGGCTAATCTTATGGCTATTTTTGTCTTCCTTAATTGCATGCGATACTTTTCCCTGTTCTCATGTGTGTAAGTGAATTCCATCTGACACAGTTTCGCCCACTATCTTAATCTATCAATGCCCCATTGCAACTTTCTGCACCCATCTACACTATTTACTATGCCGCCTAATTGGTGTTGTCAGCCTAATTGGATACATGGCTCTCTATTCCTTCATTTAAGTCATCTATAAATATAGTGAAAAGCCAAGGCCCCAGTACTGATCTCCAGCGGACACCACTAGTCACATCCTGCCACTTGGAGTACATACCCATTATCCCTACTCTCTGACTCTCCCCTCCTAACCAATTTCCTACCCATATCAAAAGGTTACCTCCAATTCTATGTGCTCTCATTTTTGTTAACAGTTTCCTATGTGGAACCTTATCGAATGCCTTCTGGAAGTCCGTATAAATAACATTCATAGACACTCCCTTATCTACCACGTTAGTTACCTCCTCAAAAAATTCAACCAGGTTCGTTAGACATGACCTGACCTTTAAGAACATAAGAATTAGGAGCAGGAGTAGACCATAAGGCCCCTTGAGCCTGCTCCACGATTCAATAAGATCATGACTGATCTTCGACCTCAACTCCACTTTCCTGCCCTATCCCCATATTCTCTGATTCCTCTAGAGTCCAAAAATCTATCTATCTCAGCTTTAAATATACTCAACGATTGAGCATCCGCAGCTCTTTGGGGCAGAGAATTCCAAAGATTCACAACCCTCTGAGTGAAGAAATTCCTCCTCATCTCAATCTTAAAAGGCCAGCCCCTTATCCTGAGACTATGAGTTGTAGATTCTCCAGCCAGGGGAAACAATCTCTCAGCAGCTAGCCTCTCAATCCCCCTCAGAATCTTCTATGTTTCAATGAGAGCACCTCTCATTCTTCTAAACTCCAGAGAGTATAGGCCCAATCTACTCAATCTCTCCTCATAGGACATCCCAGGAATCAATCTAGTGAACCTTCGTTGTACTGCCTCTAAGGCAAGTATATCCTTAATTAGGTAAAGAGACCAAAACTATGCACAGTACTCCAGGTGTGGTCTCACCAAGGCCCTGTACAATTGTAGCAAGACTTCCTTATTCTTGTACTCCAATCCTCTCGCAATAAAGGCCATTTGCCTTCCTAATTGCTTGCTGTACCTGCATGCTGACTCTGTGTTTCTTGTACTAGGACACCTAAATCTCTCTGAACACCAACATTTAATAGTTTCTCACCATTTAAAAAATATTCTGCTTTTCTATTCTTCCTACCAAAGTGAATAACCTCACATTTCCCCACATTATACTCCATCTGCCACCTTATTACCCGCTCACTTAACAACAACAACTTGTATTTATATAGCACCTTTAATGTAGTAAAAAGTCCCAAGGTGCTGCACAGGAGTATTATAAGACAAAAAATTTGACACCGAGCCATATAAGGAGAAATTAGGGCAGGTGACCAAAAGCTTGGTCAAAGAGGTAAGTTTTAAGGAGCGTCTTAAAGGAGGAAAGAGAGGTAGAGAGGTGGAGAGGTTTAGGCAGGGAATTCCAGAGCTTAGGGCCTAGGCAACAGAAGGCACGGCCACCAATGGTTAAGCAATTATAATCAGGGATGCTCAAGAGAGCAGAATTAGAGAACTTATCTATATCCCTTTACAGGCTCTTTGCGTCCTCCTCACAGCTTACTGTCCCACCTAGCTTTGTATCATCAGCAAACTTGGATACATTGCACTCGGTCCCTTCATCTAATGCATTAATATAGATTGTAAATATCTGATGCCCAAGCACTGATCCTTGCAGCACCCCACTAGTTACAGCCTGCCAATCTGAAAATGACCCGTTTATTCCTACTCTGTTTTCTGTCCGTTAACCAATCCTCTATCCATGCTAATACATTACCCCAACCCCATGTGCCCTCATCTTGCGTAACAACCTTTTATGTGGCACCTTGTCAAATGCCTTTTGGAAATCCAAATATGCTAAATCCACTGGTTCCCCTTGATCTACCCTGCTAGTTACATCCTCAAAAAACTCAAATAAATTTGTCAAACACGATTTACCTTTCATAAAACCATGTTGACTCTACCTAATCATATTATGATGTTCTAAGTGCCCTGTTACCACTTCCTTAATAATGGATTCCAGCATTTTCCCAACAACCGATGTCAGGCTAATTAACCTGTAGTTCCCTGTGTTTTCGTTTTTTCCCTCCTTTCTTGAATAGCGGGGTTACATATGCTACCTTCCAATCTGCTGGGACTGTTCCTGAATCTACGTAATTTTGGAAGATCACAACCAATGCATCCGCTATCTCTGTAGCCACCTCTTTTAGAACCCTAGGATGTAGGCCATCAGGTCCAGAGGATTTGTCGGCTTTTAGTCCCATTAGTTTCTCAAGTACTTTTTCTCTACTGATATTAATTATTTTAAGTTCCTCACTCTCATTAGCCCCTTGGTTCCCTACTATTTTTGGTATACTTTTTGCTTCTTCTACTGTGAAGACAGATACAAATATTTGTTTAAAGCCTCTGCCATTTTCTTATTCCCCATTATAATTTCACCTGTCTCAGCCTCTAAGGGACCAATATTTATTTGTGCTATTCTCTTCCTTCTTACATACTTGTAGAAGCTCTTACAATCTGTTTTTATATTTCTTGCTAATTTACTCTCATATTTGATTTTCTCCTTTTTTATCAATTTCTGGTCATCCTTTGCTGATTTCTAAAGCTCTCCCACACCTCAGGCTTACTATTATTCTTTGCAACATTATAAGCCTCCTCTTTTAATCTAATACTATCCTTAACTTCTTCAGTTGGCCACGGATTTGCAAATCCACGCTGGCTCTCTCTGATCAGTTCATGTTTATCTAAGTGCTCAGTCACTCTGTCCCTAATAATGGATTCTAGTAACTTCCCCACAACAGATGTTAGACTAATAAGCCTATAATTTCCTAGTTTATCTATCTTAAATAGTGGCGTGACATTGGTAATTTTCCAACCTAAGGGGACAATTCCTGAATTAAGAGAGTTTTGTAAGAGGGTGCTGGAAGAATGGCAATTAGAGAGCAGACATCTCCAAATGTGTCTCATTGTAGCTGCATTTTTTTTTATTGAGAAGACTTAATTGAAGGGCCAAGGACATCACCAAGGTCTATTGCTTAGGACACAGTAGGAGAGCAGGTGAGGTAGATCAAAGAGAAGTGGTTAGGTGACAGCACAATTTAGGATTTAAAAACCTGTACATCATAGACTGAAGGACTTAAGTTAGTCCATAATTTTGAGCTTATGAATTAGAGAGTGAGAGACAGTGTGATGAGTTTTGGTTTCAACACGTTGAAGACAAAGGGAGGAAGAATAATATATTTGGAGCTCCAAGAGAACAAGAAATGAAAGTTCCGAGAAGCAATGACTATAAGAGTATTGATAAAATGCAGGAAGACGAGAATGGTTGGGAGGGAGTGAAAGTGGTTGGAGAATAGAGGAAAGGGAAGAAAAGGATAATCTATCAAAAGATGAGCTACACGCTTCCTGTCAGACGATCATGGTGTTACTGTAGAGCACTCATAGTCCGGATTGCCCCAAGTCACAGCTGAAGAAATCCTAGCCCTTTATTCCCATGTAAAAGTCTTTGCAGATACAGTGGGCTGGATTTTCCTCTGCTATCCCACTCAAAAGCAATGGGAAGTGTGAAGAAATCAGATGGTGAGGCCTACTGCCATGTTCCTGTCTCAACCTCTATTTCCCTCAACCCCTGTACCAGGCATGAAGAAATCTCCTCCTCTCTGGGGCTCTTCTTCCCCCATTAAATACCCTTCGCTTCTTCAGGTGTTCCAGCGATAGTCTTACTGCAGTGCTGCAAGAATTTTCTGCATTTGCAGTGGGGAATTGCATCATGATGGTGGGAATCCTGCCTACTGAGCGCTGACACAGGAAAATGGGTCGGGGTTACGTTGGGGTCAAAGGGGCAGGTAGAAATTCCGCCGACACCCCCAACAACAACAACAACTTGTATTTATATAGCGCCTTTAACGTAGTAAAACGTCCCAAGGCGCTTCACAGGAGTATTATATAATAAAAAATTTGACACTGAGCCACACAAGTAGAAATTGGGGCAGGGAGCATCTTAAAGGAGGAAAGAGAGGTAGAGAGGAGGAGAGGTCTAGGCAGGGAATTCCAGAGCTTAGGGCTTAAGCAACAGAAGGCACGGCCATCGATGGTTGAGCGATTATAATCAGGGATGCTCAAGATGCCAGAATTAGAGCAGCGCAGATATCTTGGGTGGGGGGGAGGTGGTTTGTGAGGCTGAAGGAGATTACAGAGATAGGGAGGGGCAAGGCGTTGCTTAACTGGGAGCCAATGTAGGTCAGCGAGCACAGGGGTGATGGGTGAACGGGACTTGGTGTGAGTTAGGACACGGGCAGCTGAGTTTTGGATGACCTCAAGTTTACGTAGGGTAGAATGTGGGAGGCCAGCCAGGAGTGCGTTGGAATAATCAAGTCTAGAGGTAACAAAGGCATGGATGAGGGTTTCAGCAGCAGATGAGCTGAGGCAGGGGTGAAGACGGGCGATGTTACGCAGGTGGAAATAGGCGGTCTTAGTTATGCCGTAGATATGTGATCGGAAGCTCATTTCAGGGTCAAATATGACCCCGATGTTGTGAACAGTGTGGTTCAGCCTCAGACAAATGTTAGGGAGAGGGATGGGGTCAGTGGCTAGGGAACGGAGTTTGTGGCGGGGACCAAAAACAATGGCTTCGGTCTTCCTAATATTTAATTGGAGAAAATTTCTGCTCATCCAGAACTGAATGTCGGACAAGCAGTCTGACTATTTAGAGATGGTGGAGGGGTCAAGAGAAGTGGTGGTGAGGTAGAGCTGGGTGTCATCAGTGTACATGTGGTAACTAACGCTGTATTTTTGGATCATGTCGCCAAGGGGCAACATGTAGATGAGAAATAGGAGGGGGCCAAGGATAGATCTTTGGGGGACACCAGAGGTAATGATGTGGGAGTGGGAAGAGAAGCCGTTGAAGGTGATCCTCTAGCTACGATTAGATAGATAAGAATGGAACCAGGCGAGTGCAGTCCCACCCAGCTGGACGACGGTGGAGAGGCGTTGGAGAAGGCTGGAGTGGTCAACCGTGTCAAAGGTTGCAGACAAGTCAAGAAGGACGAGGAGGGATAGTTTACCTTTGTCACAGACACAAAGGATGTCATTTGTGACTTTGATGAGAGCCGTTTCGGTACTGTGGCAGGGGCGGAAACCGGATTGGATGGATTCAAACTTGGAGTTATGGGAAAGATGGGCACGGATTTGGGAGGCGACAACACGTTCAAGGACTTTGGAGAGGAAAGGGAGGTTGGAGATGGGGCGGTACTTTGCAAGGACGGTGGGGTCAAGGATTGGTTTTTGAGGAGAGGGGGTGATGACGGCAGATTTGAGGGAGAGAACCGTTAACAATGTCAGCTAACATGGGAGCTAGAAAAGGAAGTTGGGTGGTCAGCATTTTGGTGGGAATAGGGTCGATGGAGCAGGAAGTGGGTCTCATGAACAAGATGAGCGCGGAGAGGTCACGAGGGGAGATCGGAGAGAAACTGGAGAAAGATGTGAGTTCAGGGCTAGGGCAGGGGGCAACACACCCCCACCCCCTCCAACATCATGAATATCCAGGTCAATATGCATCAGAAATTGGGGAGGAGAAAGAAGAAATGCAGGCTAGCATGAATCATCACAATCCCATCCTATTTCTTCTTTGGTTGTGAAATATTCCTTTGTAATGAGCGAAGGAGTTTAACTGGGTTTAAATGAGAAATTGATTTCCCTATGAGCTCGAGTCTTCATTTAATTAAATAAATTGCTTTGAAGCGCTAGCAAACGCAGAGCCCCTCAGGATCTGACGAACCTCGCGAATTAACTGGACTATTATCGAGACTGAGGCCTCAATTCTATCCCTTTCAATTGCAGCAACACGTAGGCAACTCATGATGTATTTGTGGCCCATTACCTGGGTCAGTGCTCTTGATGAGAGTTTTTTTTTGCATTTGACAAATGCATATGAGATTAAATTGTGGCAAATTACATTATAATGCATATAATTTAGCCACATGAAGCTCTGAATAGGCTGCCTGGAGGCTGGGGCCCAAAGAATATGACGTTAAAATAGCTAAAAAAAAAATAAGAGAAGCTCATTAAACTCTGAAAAGGAAAGCTCATTTTGGTGAGGGATATCTGAAAGATATATTTCTATTTTATGTGAAAAGGCAATATTTTTGATCCACTAGTGCTTTCATGAGTAAATGTACTGCCCTTGCGGAATTAAGCAACACAGACCAGAATGTCACAGGTCCCATCTCCAGTCTGTTGAGTTAGCTGACCTCGGGCAGGACAGGGTTGGGGCCTTTATAATTGACCTCAAAACCCTTAGGCCACTGAGAAAAAAATCAACCAGGGTTCCTGCTCCCGATCACTGTCCAGTGACGCGTGCTGGAAAGTGGATGTGTGTGGATATTGGGTTAAGACCAGGATTGAGCGAAGTCCCGATGCTGCCAAAGGTTGAATGTGATGTCAACAACAACAACTTCCATTTATATAGCACCTTTAACACATAGTTAAACCTCCCAAGGCGCTTCACAGGAGCGTTATCAAACAAAATTTGACGCCGAGCCACATATTACGACAGGGGGTCAAAGAGGTAGGTTTTAAGGAACGTCTTAAAGGAGGAAAGAGAGGTAGAGAGGCAGAGAGGTTTAGGGAGGGAGTTCCAGAGCTTAAGGCCTAGGCAGCTGAAAGCATAGACGCCAATGGCAGAGCGATTAAAATAGGGGATGCGCAAGAGGCCAGAATTGGTCCACACTTGATGTCCAGGCTCTCACATAAAGAATGGTCATGTGTATGAGGCATCAGAAGGCAGCTGGAGAGCAATACCACAGCTTGTTAGTGCCTTCAGGAGAGGGTGAGGGAAGAAGAGTAATAAACACTCAGTGTTTGATTGACAGATCTGTTCAACTGAGGATAAAGGAGGCGAGAGATCGAAAGATAGAAAGAGGCAAGCATCTTTCACTCTTCTCCCTTAGGCATTTAAAACTGGCTTCAAACCACTACCCATGTGTACATGTGGAGGAATCCTCACTTGAATAATGAAGACAACGACATCTTCAGCGGGTAATCTGTCTTTTCTCTTCAGCGGCCTCTGTTTTGTTCTGATTAAATCTCCGAGTGAATAATTAAACGGCCTGTGGGACTAAGATTTGCAATTTGCCTATTTTTAGCTGCTGTTTGTAAAACTCCAGATCTAAGCACAAAATCTTGTGGCAATATATCAATATGTTACGAAGAATGCATCACATTTCTTTAATGATATGTATATAATAACATGCTTTTTTCCCTTTGTACGCTCATTAAAACTGTATTACAGTGAATCAAAAAGACTTTATATCCCATTTATATTCCATATCCTTGGATCATTCCCTTGATAGCACGTTATACATTACTTGGTCTTAGTCTACACTATGGCACTGCTAGCACTAACTTTCTCGTTAAGAGCCTCTTCCCAGTGTTTGAGAGACACTCTCTGGGATGCTGTAACATGCTGCACCACAAAGTGATGGGATAATTATCTCTACAATTTCTCCACATTGTGGAGAGCACTACAACGGACCAAGGGAATCCATCTAATCAGTCTTCAAGATCAAAAAGCACCACAGCGCACCTCTCAATTCATCTGCTAATTTTTTTTAAAGCTCCCTCTTCAATTTGCCAACATTATCCACCTTCAGTGTGAAATACTTAAATCTAAACTGTCTGTTCACTTTCCCTTTCAAACGTAAGTCTGCGCTTCCAGCTACCGTGTTTGTGGCCATATAGAAAGAGTTATTAGCCCGGATTTTGAGAGTACGCCCTCATACCGCCTTTAAAAAATACCGCAAGTTGGGGATTTCCGCATGTGCTTGCGTATGCGCCAGATCCCGAACTTGTGATCTGTCAAGGTTCGCCTCGACAGATGATCCGCACTGCCTTGGAAATCCCAAGTGCTGGCGCAGAGTTGGGCTATTTGCCCACCAACTGCCCAGCGATTACGGACGTTTTTCTTACCGTTAGTGAAAGCAGGTGCCAGGAGCCTGTTTCACATCTTAAAAGAAGATCGATGTGTGTATATTGTGTACGTGTTGGTGGAGGAAACTATTGTTGTCGGTCGAGTTTCATTTTAATTACTGGGGAAGTTGAATAAGAAAGTTAAATAGGAAGGCAAATGGTATGCTGGCCTTCATTACAAGAGGATTTGAGTACAGGAGTAAAGAAGTCTTACTCCAATTATATAGGGCCCTGGTGAGACCACACCTGGAGTACTGTGTACAATTTTGGTCTCCTTGCCTAAGGAAGGATATACTTGCCATAGAGGGAGTGCAACGAAGGTTCACGAAATTGATTCCTGGGATGGCGGGACTGTCGTATGAGAAGAGATTGAGTAAACTAGGCCTGTATTCTCTTGAATTCAGAAGAATGAGAGGGGATCTCATTGAAGCATACAAACTTATTACAGGGCTTGATAAGGTGGATGCTGGGAAAATGTTTCCCTTGGCTGGGGAGTCTAAAACCAGGGGCCACAGCCTCAGGATAAAGGGTAGGCCATTCAGGACTGAGATGAGAAGAAATTTCTTCACACGGAGGGTGGTGAATCTTTGGAATTCTCTACCCCAGAGGGCTGTGGAGGCTCAGTCATTGGGTATATTCAAAACAGAAGTCGATAGATTTCTGACTAGTAAGGGCATCAAGGGATATGGCGATAGGGCCGGTGAATGGAGTAAAGGCAGAAGATCAGCCACGATCTTATTGAATGGCGGAGCAGGCTCGAAGGGCCGAATGGCCTACTCCTGCTCCTATTTCTTATGTTCTTATGTTCTTAGAACATCTGTCAGATTTCAATGACCAATTCTGTTCTTTCAACTCAAAAATGAACAAAATAACAAACAATATAATGCATCTATAACAAGGGAAATAGATTTATCTATTACCAGTCTAAATAATATATTTTAATCCTGGAAATTAACATTGAATATATGGCTGGGAATCTCTTTCTGAAGTTCAACAACATTACTTGTAGGAAATATAAAACATTGTTAGACCGCCACTGAGTATCAAAACAGGAAGTTGTGTACATAGGGACTAATAAATTGTGAGTTTGGATGAAAAAATAAAGCAAAATGCTGATATATGAAATAAGACCAAGTACCAGTTTAATTAAAAGTTTTTAAAAGTTTTTAAAATGTAATTTCAATGGAAGAGACTGAAAAAAGTTTCTGTGGCGTGGCTTAGTTTTTGACAGCTTTTGTGGGCGTGTCTTCCCTTACGCATAGACTGTGCGCTGCGCTCCTGACCGTCGCAATGTAATACGCTGCCCACAACTCTGCAGCACCAAAGAGCAAGTCTCCGTTCTGGGCCTCGCACACGGCAAGTTTGTATTCTTTGTGTAGGTCGGCAGTGTACTCCATAGCTACGCAGCCAACCGCCATTTATGGGCCATTATAGTTGTTATGATCTGGAACGCACTGCCTAAAAGGGTGGTGGAAGCAGAATCAACTGTAACTTTCAGAAGGGAATTGATATATACAGTAAACTCTTGTTTAAACGGCACTTAATCATCCGGAATACTTTAATAACCGGCAAAATAGATAACCGGTAATCTTGCCGAATCCATCCAGCACTCGTTTTGCTGAGTCTGAGTCTCCCGCGGTGGCCGAGTTAGTCAGTGGTTTTTATTTTTGTTTGTGTTAAAAATTGCCTTGGTAGGTATACCTCTCTGTTCTCCAGAATTTTTCATCAACCGGCACCATCCTGGTCCCATAGGTGCCGGATAAGAAAGAGTTTACTGTACTTGAAAAGGAAAATCTGCAGGCCTATGGGGTGGGGCTAATTGGATAGGTCTTTCATAGAGCCTGCATGGACTCTAAAGATATATAGATATTATTCATTCACGGGATGTGGGGGTCACTGGCGAGGCCAGCATTTATTGCCCATCTCTAGCTGCTCTTGAGAAGGTGGTGGTGAGTAATTCTTTTTCCAAATCCTTTTTGTGGAAAGACAGTCAAAAGATCTCGAATGTGTGAGTCCACATTAAACAACATCAGCCTCTTATCAGCCAATCCCTCAATTTATCATCTGTAATTCAAATAAGTCCGGTAGATTTGTCACTCAGAGCCTCCCTCCCGTAAAGCTATATTGGCTCCTTTCTTATCATCCACATTTCTTTGGGTGATTCATTATTCCCTTTTACAGGATGCCCTCTGATGTTTTACTTACAAGCGATGTTAGCCTCACAGGCCAGCAGATCTCAGGGTCATTTTTATGCTACTTTTCGTAAATTGGATTTGTCTTTGCATTTCTTCAATCCTCAGGCACTTTTCTTGTTTTCATATAATAAAGAGGATATAGAGGCGCTGGAGAGGGTGCAGAGAAGATTTAAAAAGATGATACCAGAAATGTGAGGGTCTACCTGTCAGGAAAGGATGAACAGGCTGGGTCTCTTTTCTCTTGAAAAGAGAAGGCTGAGGGGTGACCTAATAGAGGTCTTTAAAATTATGAAAGGTTTTGAGAGAGTGGATACAGAGAGAGTGTTTCCACTTGTGGGGAAGAGCAAAATTAGAGGCCATCATTATAAGATAGTGACCAAGAAATCCAATAGGGAATTCAGAAGGAACTTCTTTACCCAGAGAGTGGTGGGAATGTGGAACTCGCTACCACAGGGAGTGGTTGATGCGAATAGAATAGATGCATTTAAAGGGAGGCTAGATAAGCATATGAGGGAGAAGGGAATAGAGGGTTATGCTGATAGATTTAGATGAGGAAAGACGGGAGGAGGGTCGAGTGGAGCATAAACGCCAGCATGGACTGGTTGGTCCGAATGGCCTGTTTCTGTGCTGTATATCCGATGTAATCCGATGTAATTGGTTTGATTATTCCATTATTTGCAGCCCCCTTCCCCCGGTTTTGTATCATCAGCAACTTCACTTCTATCCCTGCTTGCAAATCATTTTGTAGAATTTTCTGATCATAAAATGCTACAGAACAGAAACAGGCATTTGGCCCATCGATCTGCACCAGTGTTTGTCTCCACATGGGTATAATCCTAGTCTAATTTCTGTGCAACGTAAACAACAATGACCCTAGCATTGACAGGTGAGGCACTCACTAACCACCTTCTTCTATTCTGATCCAGTTCTATGAACACTTACCATTTGTTTTCTCTGACTGAGTCGATTTCTGATCCATTGCACAAGCTTCTCCTGCTGACCCCTTCAATTCTATGTCTTCTGATCTTCGCCATCAATTTCCTGTTGGCACTGTGTCTAAAACTTTACTAATATCCTAATAATACATATCCACTCAGTTTTCCCTTATTCACAGGGTACAATTTCTCCTCAAATAAGTCCGGTAGATTTGCCAGCCATAGCCCCCCTCCCGTAAAGCTATATTGGCTCCTTTCTCATCATCCACATTTCCTTGGGTGATTCATTGTTCCCTTTTACAAGCATGCCCTCTAATGTTTTACGTACGGGAGATGCTAGCCTCACAGGCCAGCAGCTCTCAGGGTTATTTTTACGCTACCTTTCATAAAATGGCTTTGCCTTTGTGCTTCTCCAATCCTCAGGCACCTTTCTTGTTTCCAACAAATCTCTAAGATTGCCTGCCTGGAGGCAATTTTATTACCCAATTCCTCAAGTCTTCTAGTGTACATGTCCTGATATGCAATCCATTTAAGCTGGGAGCCTTGTTCTCTTTTAATGGTCTCAGCCTGTGAGTTACCTCCTTACTTGTAATTTATAATATTCCTAACAGCTCCCAATTCCTTTCTAGAAATTCCACCTCTTTATTCAGAAGACACAGACATGTTATTTAAGATACATGTCATCCATTGATCACATGATACAGTGCCCCTTTTGCGATCCTTTATGTGTCCTACTGATCCCCTGACCACCTATTTTCTATGAATATATTTCTGAAAGCCTTTCACATTGTGCTTTATGTTCCATGCAATCTTAATCTTGTGTTCTATTAACCAGTTTCTTAACCTGGCCAGTTTCTTAACCACTTTAATATTTTTCTTATATTTATTGCCATTCCCTGATCTATCTGTAGATTTATAATTGAGGGAAGTTCTATTTATTTCCCTTATGCCCCACATTACTTAATTTGTTGTATTCCTTCTTCCTTAGCTACAGCTCTCTCCCAGTCAGATGTGTTTAATTTGTATTCTCTGTAATGTTGTCTTAAAAATGTTGATTTATCCTCTCTATTCCTCCCTCCTAACAATGTGTTCAGACAGCTCTATTATATAATTCTATTTTAATCAAGTAATTTTGCTTGCTGTATGGTAGCTGGGGTAACTGAGCCGCCTAATAGCACCCCCTTTCCTTCTTTACCAGGCAGCAAGGAAAGGAGAGGGAACGGCATCGGATTCCAGCTCAGTCGACATCCCATGGCCTGGCAGGCCATGAATGAGACCCAGAATAACACAGAGCACCAGGTCTGTTCAGGACCACATGTGAATTGGGATGATGGGCTGCAATGGCCTCAGGTCACATAATGAGCAGCGCTGTAATACAATGTGACTGGAAGGTCATAAAGATCAGTACAGATGAGGGAACATCTAGTCATCAACCAACCTACTCATCACAGCATCGAGCTTCCTTTTGTAAGATACCCTAGATACCCTAGGATACAGTTTCAGCTGTGGCTCAGTGGATAGCACACTTGCCTCTGAGTCAGAAGGTTGTGGGTTCAAGTCCCACTCCAGAGACTTGAGCACATAAAGCTAGGCTGATACTCCAGTGCAGTGCTGAGATTAAACCAAGGCCCTGTCTGCTCTCTCTTATGGTGGACGTAAAAGATCCCATGGCACTATTTTGAAGAAGAGCAGGGGAGTTATCCCCGGTGTCCTGGCCAATATTTATCCCTCAACCAACCTAACAAAAACAGATTATCTGGTCATTTTCACATTGCTGTTTGTGGGACCTTGCTGTGCGCAAATCGCTGCTGCGTTTCCCACATTACAACAGTGACTCCACTTCAAAAGTAGTTCATTGGCTGTAAAGTGCTTTGAGACGTCCGGTGGTCGTGAAAGGCGCTATATAAATGCAAGTCTTTCTTTCTTTCTTAGTTATGTATACATATATATGTAGGATTAGGATTAGGTTTAATCTCACATGATTAAAGTTTCTGGTTTCTTTTTACTCAATGAGATGGTTAAATGTTTTTCATTCCCAGGATGCTTTAAGGCTTAATGTGTCAGGATACAGTTTAGCTGACTGTGCTGTTTAGTTCCTGCTAAAAGTAGAGGGTGTAAGATTCGTGCCTCTTGACTTGTTTTCATGGTGGGAAATAGTTAGCCAAAGCAGTTTTGAGATAAGACATGGAACAATGGAAGGACAGGATAAAAACAAGTCGGCATCTGTTGTTTTGTAGGAAATACATCCTTTCTAGGGGTCTTGTTCACAATAACACTTGTCATGCCATAACCAATCAGCAATGATAGTATTTCATGAGAAACAGACTATAAGATCCCAAGGTTTTCTTTAACTACTTGTAGAGAAAAGCAGGATTGGAAAGGAACAGCACGGACTTCTCTACCCAAGGAAAGATCATGTGGTAGTATGGTTTATTTCTCTGTACGTCTACTGTGTATTTGGACTTGGTCAAACACAATTAAAGGATGTTTGTTGCATCCATATTTGGAGTCGGGAATCGAACTTGTTACCCTTTTGAATGACACCACAGTTGCCTCTGTTATCAAACCCCACTCCATGTATTAATCATTCCTTGTATCTTTGTACTGATTCATAGATTGTTCACTGCTCTTGACTGCAAATACTACTTCTAATTTTAGGAAGTCAATGCCCTTTTTAAGCCTAGAAATTATTATCTGTGACATTAAAAGATGAGCATTGCACATAGACATTAACTTACACTTTAAATGGATCAATGAACACAGGAATGTAATCTAAATGTGTTAAACCTTTGACCACGAATATCACCAACAATTTTTTAGGCTTTTCTTTTTAAAACAATGGTATACTCTAAAGAAGAAAGCACAAAATGAGACGGGCAATATATGCTGGCCTTGCCAGTGATGTTCACATAGAATCATAGAATCATAGAATGGTTACAACACAGAAGGATGTCATTCGGCCTGTCGAGCCCGTGCCAGCTCTCTGCAAGAGCACTTCAGCTAGTCCCAATCCCCCGCCCTATCCCCGAAGCCCTGCAAATTGTTTTCCTTCAGGTACTTATCGAATTCCCTTTTGAAAGCCACAATTGAATCTGCCTCCACCACCCTTTCAGGCTGTGGATTCCAGATCCTAAACACTCGCTGCGTAAAAAAGTTTTTCCTCATGTCGCCTTTGGTTCTTCTGCCAATCACCTTAAATCCGTGTCTTCTGGTTCTCGTCCCTTCCGCCAACGGGAACAGTTTCTCTCTATCTACTCTGTCTAGACACCAAATGATTTTGAACACCTCTATCAACTCTCCTCTCAACCTTCTCTGCTCTAAGGAGAACAACCCCAGCTTTTCTAGTCTGTCCACATAACTGAAGTCCCTCATACCTGGAACCAATCTTGTAAATCTTTTCTGCACCCTCTCTAAGGCCTTCACATCCTTCCTAAAGTGCGTTGCCCAGAATTGGACACAATAGAAACATAGAAAATAGGTGCAGGAGTAGACCATTCGGTCCTTCGAGCCTGCACCGCCATTCAATGCGTTCATGGCTGAACATGCTACCTCAGTACCCCATTCCTGCTTTCTCGCCATACCCCTTGATCCTCCTAGTTGTGAGTATTATATCTAACTCCCTTTTCAATATATTTAGCGAACTGGCCTCAACAACCTTCTGTGGTAGAGAATTCCACAGATTCACCACTCTCTGGGTGAAGAAGTTCCTCCTCATCTCAGTCTTAAATGGCTTCCCCTTTATCCTTAGACTGTGACCCCTGGTTTTAGTTTTCCCTAACATTGGAAACATTCTGCCCGCATCTAATTTGTCTAAACCAGTCAGGATTTTAAACGTCTCTATAAGATCCCCCCTCATTCTTCTGAACTCCAGAGGATACAAGTTCAGTTGATCCAGTCTTTCTTGATATGTCAGTCTGGCCATCCCAGGAATCAATCTAGTGAACCTTCGTTGCACTCCCTCAATAACAAGAATGTCCTTCCTCAAGTTAGGAGACCAAAACTGCACACAATACTCCAGGTGTGGCCTCACCAAGGCCCTGTACAACTGTAGCATCACCTCCCTACTCCTGTACTCAAATCCCCTTGCTATGAAGGCCATCATGCCATTTGCTTTCTTGACTGCCTGCTGCACTTGCCTTCCCACCTTCAGTGACTGATGTACCATGACGCCCAGGTCTCGTTGCACCTCCCCTTTCCCTAATCTGCCACCATTCAGGTAATAGTCTGCCTCCCTATTTTTACCACCAAAGTGGATAACCTCACATTTATCCACATTGTACTTCATCTGCCATACATTTGCCCATTCACCCAACCTGTCCAAGTCACTCTGTAGCCTCCTAGCATCCTCCTCATTGTTCACACTGCCTCCCAATTTAGTGTCATCCGCAAATTTGGAGATATTACAATTAATCCCTTCGTCCAAATCATTAATATATAATGTAAACAGCTGGGGCCCCAGCACCGAACCCTGCGGTACCCCGCTGGTCACTGCCTGCCATTCTGAAAAGTACCCATTTACTCCTACTCTTTGTTTCCTGTGTGCCAACCAGTTCTCAATCCACGTCAACACATTACCCCCAATCCCATGTGCTTTAACTTTGCACACCAATCTCTTGTGTGGGACCTTTCGAAGGCCTTCTGAAAGTCCAAATACACCACATCTACTGGTTCCCCCCCGTCCACCCTATTGGAAACATCCTCAAAAAATTCCAGAAGATTTGTCAATCATGATTTCCCTATCACAAATCCATGCTGACTTGGACCTATCATGTCGCCACTTTCCAAATGGTCTGTTATGACATCTTTAATAATTGATTCCATCATTTTACCCACCACCGATGTCAGGCTGACCGGTCTATAATTCCCTGCTTTCTCCCTCCCTCCTTTTTTAAAAAGAGGGGTTACATTAGCCACCCTCCACTCCTTCGGAACTGATCCAGAGTCTAAGGAATGTTGGAAAATGATCGTCAATGCATCCACTATTTCCAAGGCTACCTCCTTAAGTACTCTGGGATGCAAACCATCAGGCCCTGGGGATTTATCAGCCTTCAGTCCCATCAATTTCCCCAACACCTTTTCCCGACTGATAAGGATTTCCCTCAGCTCCTCCCTCTTACCAGATCCTTTGATCTCTTTTATTTCCGGAAGGTTGTTTGTGTCCTCCACAGTAAACACCAAACCAAAGTACTTGTTCAATTGATCTGCCATTTCTTTGTTCCCCATTATGACTTCCCCTGTTTCTGACTGCAGGGGACCTACGTTTGTTTTTACTAACCTCTTTCTTTTTACATATTTATAGAAGCTTTTGCAGTCTGTTTTAATGTTCTCCGCAAGCTTCCTTTCATATTTTATTTTCCCTGCTCTAATCAAACCCTTCGTCCTCCTCTGCTGAGTTTTAAAGTTCTCCCAGTCCCCGGGTTTGCTGCTACTTCTGGCCAATTTGTATGCCACTTCCTTGCTTTTAATACTATCCCTGATTTCCCTTGTTAGCCATGGTTGAGCCACCTTCCCTTTTTTATTTTTACGCCAGACAGGGATGTACAATTGCTGTAGTTCATCCATGCGATCTCTAAATGTCTGCCATTGCCCTTCCACTGATAACCCCTTAAATATCGCTTGCCAATCTAACCTCGCCAATTCACGCCTCATACCCTCAAAGTTGCCCTTATTTAAGTTCTGGACCATGGTCTCTGAATTAACTGTTTCCTTCTCCATCCTAATGTAGAACTCCACCATACTATGGTCACTCTTCCCCAAGGGGCCTCGCACCACAAGATTGCTGATTAGTCCTTCCTCATTACACAACACCCAGTCCAGGATGGCCTCCCCTCTAGTTGGTTCCTCAACATATTGGTTTAGGAAACCATCCCTTAAACACTCCAGGAAATCCTCCTCCACCGTATTGCTTCCAGTTTGAGTAGCCCAATCTATATGCATATTAAAGTCACCCATGATAACTGCTGCGCCTTTTTTGCATGCACCTCTGATTTCCTGTTTCATACCCTCCCCCACCTCACTACTACTGTTTGGAGGTCTGTACACAACCCCCACTAACATTTTCTGCCCTTTGGTGTTCTGCAGCTCAACCCATATTGATTCCACATCCTCCAAGCTAATGTCCTTCCTAGCTATTGCATTAATCTCCTTTTTAACCAGCAATGCTACCCCACCCCCTTTTCCTTTTATTCTATCCTTCCTGAATGTTGAATACCCCTGGATATTCAGTTCCCAGCCTTGATTGTTCTGGAGCCACGTCTCTGTAATCCCAATCACATCATATCCGTTAACATCAATTTGCACAGTCAATTCATCCACCTTATTACGGATACTCCTTGCATTAAGACACAGAGCCTTTAGGCTTGTTTTATTAACACCCTTTGTCCTTTTAGACTTATGATTTAGTATGGCCCTTTGTGTTTCTTGCCTTTGTTTACTCGGATTTCCCTTATTGTTTCTCACCCTTCTAACATTTGTTTCTGACTGCATATTACTTCCCCCTGTTTCGCTACATAGGTTCCCATTCCCCTGCCATATTAGTTTAAATCCTCCCGAACTGCCTTAGCAAATATTACCCCGAGGACATCGGTTCCAGTCCTGCCCAAGTGCAGACCGTCCCTTTTGTACAGGTCCCACTTCCCCCAGAACTGGTTCCAATGCCTCAGGTATTTGAATCCCTCCCTCCTGCACCACTGCTCAAGCCAGTTGAGGCCGAATCAGTGTTTTATAAAGGTTCATCATAACTTCCTTGCTTTTGTACTCTATGGGCTGGATTTTGAATGACCCATGGAGTCGGGTTTGGAGGCGTGTGGGGGGTTAAATTTGCATGGTCGGGGTTTCCGACTCCATCCCGCCTCCACGCAATTTTGACAAAATCAGTCGCGGGGGTTCCTGACTCCGTCCCGCCTCCAAGAGGCGGGAGAGGCCATTAAAGCCCTTAACAAGCCCTAAATTGGCGCTGTAATGCCATTTTGAAAAGTTTTAGCTAGTTTAACCCTTTTCTGATGTGAAGTACGCCTGGTGTGTGTGTGTGTGTCACTCACTTCCAGGTCCACTCACATCAGAAGCAATGCAGACAGGTCCTCTCTCACCAGTAGCCAGACAATCTCTGAGAACAGGCAGCCAGCAATGATGACATCATCAGAGGCGACTTTCAGACTGAAACCACTAATTAGTTCATGGGTTCCCACATGCTGCAACTCAATTGCCCAATTAAGTGAAAATTGCATCAGGCATCCACATTAATCTGGAGTCGGGGGGGGAAACACGAAATGCGGATTACACGACCCCAACCCGACCCCAAGACAAAATCCAGCCCTGTGCCTCTATTTATGAATGATGCGGAGATGCCGGTGTTGGACTGGGGTGGACAAAAGTGAGAAGTCGCACAACACCAGGTTATAGTCCAACAGCTTTATTTGAAATCACAAGCTTTCGGAGCGCTGCTCCTTCGTCAGGTGAAGTGAAGAAATACATATGGGCACAGCATAAATAGTCAGAGAACACTGCCAGACGACTACAGTTAATCTTTCTAACTGCCCTTTATCACACCTCGGCAGAGAGACAATCACGGCAATCAAAGGTGTGGATGGTGTCCAACCAGGTCAGTCAGGAAAACATTACATCAAAGACGATAGCAAAATACAACAAAGACAATGAGGTGGGGGTCACAATGGGTCAAATGAGGCAGCTGCTGGAGTCTGTATGGAAAACAAATTTTTTAAAAACTTTTTTTGCTGGAAATCACAGCAGGTCCGGCCGCATCTGTGTGGAGAGAACAAGCCAGCGACGACTCGAGTCTGGATGACTATACGTCAGGTGGGGTTACATGTAGCGTGACATGAACCCAAGATCCCGGTTGAGGCCGTCCTCATGGGTGCGGAACTTGGCTATCAGTTTCTGCTCGATGATTTTGCGTTGTCGTGTGTCTCGAAGGCCGCCTTGGAGAACGCTTACCCAAAGATCGGAGGCTGAATGTCCTTGACTGCTGAAGTGTTCCCCGACTGGGAGGTAACACTCCTGCCTGGTGATTGTTGTGCAGTGTCCGTTCATACGTTGTCACAGTGTCTGCATGGTCTCGCCGATGTACCATGCTCCGGGGCATCCTTTCCTGCAACGTATGAGGTAGACAACGTTGGCCGAGTCACATGAGTATGTACCATGTACCTGGTGGGTAGTGTCCTCACGTGTGATGATGGTATCTGTGTTGATGATCTGGCATGTCTTGCAGAGGTTGCCGTGGCAGGGTTGTGTGGCGTCGTGGTCGCTGTTCTCCTGAAAGCTGGGTAATTTGCTGCGAACGATGGTACTTTTGAGGTTAGGTGGCTGTTTGAAGGCGAGTAGTGGAGGCGTGGGGATGGCCTTAGCGAGGTGTTCGTCGTCATCGATGACATGTTGAAGGCTGCGAAGAACATGGCGTAGTTTCTCCGCTCCGGGGAAGTACTGGATGACGTAGGGTACTCTGTTGGTTGTGTCCTGTGTTCGTCTTCTGAGGAGGTCTATGCGATTTTTCACTGTGGCCCGTCGGAACTGTCAATCAACAAGTCGAGCGTTATATCCCATTCTTACGAGGGCGTCTTTCAGCGTCCGTAGGTGTCCATCGCGTTCCTCCTCGTCTGAGCAGATCCTGTGTATTCGCAGGGCTTGTCCCCACCTCATTGTCATTGTTGTATTTTGCTATC
This sequence comes from Squalus acanthias, assembly GCA_030390025.1. NCBI lineage: Eukaryota > Metazoa > Chordata > Chondrichthyes > Squaliformes > Squalidae > Squalus > Squalus acanthias. The sequence continues at coordinate 28,633,036 of CM059440.1, read as the reverse complement.
GTCTTTGATGTAATGGCCCGAAAATTAGACCTAATACGGGAGATTGCGCACTGTGTACTCTCGCGTATTAGATCCCGAAGTGCCGGTTTCCTGCATGCACTGCGCATGCGCGGGAAACCGGCACTTCGGGTATTGCGAAGGGGGCGGTTCCTAAGTGAACCGCGTGCGCGCTACAGGTTGTGCGCATGCAGCGCACTTAGTTTTTTTTTCAGGTTTGAACGCGCAGGTAAGTGGTGAAGATTTTACACATACAGAAAGCAGGCGTAAGACCTCCTTTTAACAAGGTAAGTAGTTAATTAAGTATTATTAAAAAAAAATTTCAACAGGTTTATCTTTTTTAGAGACTTTAAAGAAAGGTAAGTTTATTTTTATAACTTTTAAAAAGAATTTAAATTTTTTCAAAAATTTAAATTTTTGTTTAAAGTGGTTAATTTATTTAACTATAGTTATTTTATTAATGTGATGGCTTTTTTTAAAATTTAATTGAGGTTTAGCTGTTCTTTTGGGGGCTTGTTGTATTCATAGTTTTGACAGCTCTTGCTGTCAAAACTATGAATGAAAGATGGTGTGCTGCCATTGGCTCTAACTGGCCCACGTGATCCCAGAGGTAGCATCGAACGAACTGCGCCTCTGGGACACGCACACACTGCGCGCCGGCACCAGGGAGAGGCCCAGGAACTGAAGTTTGTGTGGGCCAAAACCATAAAGGTAGGTGCGGAGTGCGATATCGCGGGGGATCCTTACCCCCGCGGCAACCATCGAAGTCCAATTTCTGGGCCATTGTCTTCCTGACTGACCTGGTTGGACACCATCCACACCTTTGATTGCCGTGATTGTCTCTCTGCCGAGGTGTGATAAAAGGCAGTTAGAAAGATTAACTGTAGTCGTCTGACATTGTTCTCTGACTATTTATGCTGTGCCCATATGTATTTATTCACTTCACCTGACGAAGGAGCAGCGCTCCGAAAGCTTGTGATTTCAAATAAAGCTGCTGGACTATAACCTGGTGTTGTGCGACTTCTCACTCTATTTATGAAGCCCAGGATCCCGTAAGCTTTTTTAACCGCTTTCTCAACCTGCCCTGCCACCTTCAATGATTTGAGCACATATACCCCCAGGTCTCTCTGTTCCTGCACCCCCTTTAGGATTGTACCCTTTAGTTTATATTGCCTCTCCTCGTTCTTCCTACCAAAATGTATCACTTCGCACTTTTCTGCATTAACTTCCTCTGCCATGTGTCCACGCATTCCCCCAGCCTGTCTACGCTGAGTGGGACTGCACTATGCTGGGTCGTCGAGCTGGGTGGGACTGCACTCGCCTGGTTCCATTCTTATCTATCTAATCGTAGCCAGAAAATCACCTGCAATTGCTTCTCGTCCTGCTCCCGCATCGTTACCTCTGGGGTCCCCCAAGGATCTATCCTTGGCCCCTTCCTATTTCTCATCTACATGCTGCCCCTTGGCGACATCATCTGAAGACACGGTGTCAGTTTCCACATGTACGCTGACGACCCTCAGCTGTACCTCACCACCACTTCTCTCGATCCCTCCACAGTCTCTAAATTGTCAAACTGCTTGTCAGATATCCAGTTCTGGATGAGTAGAAATTTTCTCCAATTAAATATTGGGAAGACCGAAGCCATTGTCTTCCCTCTCCCTAGCATCTGTCTGAGGCTGAACCACACTGTCCGCAACCTTAGTGTCATATTTGACCCTAAAATGAGCTTCCGAACACATATCCGCAGCATATCTAAGACCACCTATTTCCACCTCCGTAACATTGCTTGTCTCCGCCCCGCCTCAGCTCATCTGCTACTGAAACCCTCACCCATGCCTTTGTTACCTCTAGACTTGACTATTCCAATGCACTCCTGGCTGGCCTCCCACATTCCGCCCTACGTAAACTTGAGGTAATCCAAAACTCGGCTGTCCGTGTCCTAACTCGCACCAAGTCCCGTTCACCCATCACCCCTGTGCTCGCTGACCTACATTGGCTCCCGGTTAAGCAAAGCCTCAATTTTAAAATTGTCAACCTTGTTTTCAAATCCCTCCATGGCCTCGCCCCTCCCTATCTCTGTAATCTCCTCCAGCCCCACAACCCCCCGAGATATCTGCGCTCCTCTAATTCTGCCCTCTTGAGCATCCCTGATTAGAATCGCTCAACCATCGGTGGTCCTGCCTTCTGTTGCCTAGGGCCTAAGCTCTGGAATTCCCTTCCTAAACCTCTCCACCTCGCTACCTCTCTTTCCTCCTTTAAAATGCTCTTTAAAACCTACCTCTTTGACCAAGCTTTTGGTCACCTGCCCTAATTTCTCCTTATGTGGCTCAGTGTCAAATTATTTTGTTTTATAATACTCCTTGTGAAGCGCCTTGGGACTTTTTACTACGTTAAAGGCGCTATATAAATACAAGTTGTTGTTGTTATTATGTCCTCTTGAAGTCTATCACTATCCTCCTCACTGTTCACTATACTTCCAAATTTTGTGTCATCTGCAAATTTTGAAATTGTGGCCTGTACACCCAAATCTAAGTCATTAATATATATCAAGAAAAAGCAGTGGTCCCAGTAACAACCCCTGGGGAACACCACTGTATTACTCTAGTCCGAAAAACAACCGTTCACCACTACTCTCTGTTTCCTGTGACTTAGCCAATTTCTTATCCATGCTCCCACTGTCCCGTTTATTCCATGGGCTTCAACTTTGCTGGCAAGCCTATTATCTGGCACTTTATCAAACGCCTTTTGGAAGTCCATGTACACCACGTCAACTGCATTGCCCTCATCAACCCTCTCTGTTACCTCATCAAAAAACTCAATCAAGTTAGTTAAACACGATTTGGCTTGAACAAATCCGTGCTGACTTTCTCAAGAATGAATAATACAAAAAAAAGACACTCGCTCATCCCTTAAGGTTATCAAGTAAAACTCCAGAATGAATGTTCACCCAACTTCATTATTCAACTGTGATCTCCTGGCCTCCACAGTAGTACAAGAGCCATTGTGTCCTGTGGACTATTTGAATGTTGAGTCCCCATTCCCCCTTTCCATAAAGGTTGTTTTTAAAACAAACAAAAAATATTATCTGTCTTACCTTTGAGCCCCAGACTGCACTGAATTGTGTTTTACTGGAGTGCTGGGATTAACTCCCAGAACTGGGAAAGATGCCAATATCTCCTCAATACAGTGACTGCCAAATTTCTGATGGACTCCTCACACAAGAGGGTGGAGCTACTCATTTTTGGTGGGGCAATCAAGATGGACCCCCAGCTGCATGTTCCATGACAGACGTCGGTTCCGAAACAGGGTTGATGGAGCAGTACAAAGACTGAAAACACATTTCCCATCCAGCACAGTGTTGTTCTTTCTCTTCCTCAACACAAAGCCCTTTGAGATGTCTTCCTGCACATGAGGAGTGCTATAGAAATGCAAGATCTTTTTTCTTTGTTTTAAAGCCAATAACTACTGTGCGGGAGAGGGGGCGGGGGTGGGAAATGAGAATTTAACTGCGCCTCTGGTTTACCGCTGACAGACGCTGGTCTCAAAGACCTACACCAGATGCCTGTGATTTTGCTCTTTCCGTCGACAAAAACTTGCTGTAAACAGCAGAGATGCCAAATGAGCCTGGATTTGAGGATCAGGCTCACATTTCACTGTTTAAAACCCTCGGAGACTCATTATGACTGTCTGATATCCTTCAGAGAAGATTCGGGAAAATAAGGACTGCGCCTGTCACAGAGCCATACAAACCAACCGAGCGCAAAGTGAAGTTCATTTTTATTTTATATTGTGAGGCTTTTGACTACCAACGGCATGAAAGCTGAGGGTTCTTTCCCCCCTCTGCGGGATAGGAGCACAGATGGTCAGTTCCTTAAGTCAGTTGAGTTGTTGGCCTCCGCACACAATTTGATTATTTTTCAGCATCTGTACTGTCTAAGTAGGGACAAGTTGACCGTTTAAAATGTCAACAAAGTCCCCATGAACCCCAGCGGTGCTGTGTTCACCATGTGGGCTCGCTGTTAAACTTGGGACGTGTTCCAGGCATTCCCCCTCATGAAATGAATGAAAATCAGAGAGTGAGTCAACCCAGGCTTCTGCTACACATACCTTGCTTGCTTTTTTCAGAGGAGCATTAGTAAAGGTGTTTCGGAAAAGCCAGCCTGCAGACTTACCTGAGGAATGGTACGCATATCAGCAACAACAAACAAACATTTGGCTCAAAATGCTCATCTCATTTTCGGTAGTTCCAATACCATCCATCTACCTTCTCACTATATCCCTCATTCCCCTCTCCAGAAAACATCCACTTTCCTCTTAAACCCATTTATACTGTTCAATAAATAGTCTTTCCTTGTAACTTATTGCCCAAATCAATAAAAGTTATTTGACTGACTCCCCTTCTTACGCCTAATTTCCTACTTTTTACTTGTGTACCCTTTGGTGAAGTGAACCATCTTCCTGGCTCAGCTATGTCAAGTCACTTCATAATCCGGGAAACTTCAATTAGGTCATCTCGAAGTCTCCTCCAAAGAGCCCAACTTAGATTTCTGATGTACCCCAGGGAGGCCTGATGAAAGAGGGAAGGAGCTCCTCTAAAGGCTCAGTTTGTAAGTGTGGATCTGAGCCATGTGGACCGGGAAGATCCCAGATTCGATTCCCAGCCTCTGCTGAGTTACCTGATCTCAACCAGGACAGCAGTGGAGGCCGTGAATTGGTCTCAGCGCCATGGGCCACGACAGGGGAAAATTAACGCGATTTCTCACTTCTGATTTATGAACAATGACCCTTGCTGGAAAGTCCACGTGTAGACATTGGATGAGGGCAGAATCATACTCAGTTGTGATACCCTCGATGATTAAATGGACTACCTACACTCAGACTCACATATGAAGAATGGTTGCTTGGATGGAGGTGGGGGGGTGGTGTAGGAGGGCAAATCATAGTGAGGTTGTATCCCAGAAAGAGACAGGAGAGGAGGAAAGACAATTGAAAAAAAATCAATGCTATACAACCTTTTCCTCAGAATTGAGTTGGTTTAGAATGCAAGTGTGAATTCTCTTCAGTCAGGAATATGCTATAGAATGTGATATTGTTTGTACAAAATAATGCTAACATTCAAGTTGGAATGTTTAAATATCAGTGCGAGAGCCGTCTGGACGTGAGGCGCAGTACTAGCCAATTGTCATTGTTGCTTTGAATTCACCTTCAATTGTTGCCTTAGTTCCTGTTCCATTTTCACAGTTGGACAACATCCCACGAATTGGATAGGGAGAAAAATGGTTTTCCATTTGCTTGGAAGAAAAGGTGGGAATTACGCAGCATTTGGACATGCTGTGTTAAGTAATCCATGGCTTTGTATAATGCCACTCAGATCTGACAAAGATTTTGTATGGACAATGAAAGGGGAGGTAGTTACCCGACATAAGGAAAGGAGCGGCGGTGTGTTTTCAAATGGTTGTATTTGTGTCTTAAATCGTAATCTTGTCAGATCTAAGAGTAGCGAATATGTATGCCAGGCTGGATTTTGCACCAAGTATTGGGGAGGAGGATGGGGAAGAATGGAGAGGAAGTGAGCCAGAGAGACAGAGAGGAGGGGGGGGGGAACGATATGAATTTCTCCTGAGTACAGAACTCATACAAATAAAGTAAAAAAAACATCATGCGACAGGAATGTTTTTTCCTGGTAATGTATTCTGAAAGTGTATGTCGATATTGCACACCAGCGGGTATTGTTTTGAGGCAAGAATTGACTACAGCAGCAATCATTGTTGAAAGAAAGATTTTCATGAGCATTTAACAAGATAAGAAGGCTTGTCAGTCTGATGGCTAGGTAATGAATCATTTATAAGTCTGAAGGTTTAAGGCATCATGTTTATGATGAGAATTCCTGTATGTTTGCAGGAATACAGTTTCATAAATATTGAAATACATATCACTCTTTTATTTCTCGATCAGCATTGCTAACCTGCTTAAAACTGAAACCTGTTCATTTGAATTGCTATATGATCTTGTATGTTACACAGGGATCTACAGTGTGAGCACATTTCCTGGTATCTCTCATTCCTTCCGTGTTCCTCTTTTAAGCTTTGACTATTGATGCTCAGGCTCTCCCTGATGCCTCACTTGACTTGGTCCTGAGTTCCACAGACCGAGAAGGACCCAGGTCCAATGCCCGGCCTGGGCAGTGTTCATTGACCTTGGCCAAGGAGGTGCTTGGGGAGCTACAGTTGCCCTAAGTGCCCCTGGGATTTTGAGGGGGGAAACACAAAGTCCGCCAGGGTTTAATTTAGTTGGAGGGCCCGTAGAAAGAGGCGGCACAGGCACGATGAGCCGAATGGCCTACTTCTGTGCTGTATGATTCTACGCTGGTCCCCGTTTCTGTGTGTCACCCAGTCACTTGCACTGGACAATGAATGCGGCATTGCACGGATATCAAGTGAGGCTGGGATTGGCCTGGGCTGTGCTGCCTCTATGATGGAATAACCTCTAGAGAAGATGGGCGCTGTGAAGTTGCATTCGGATTCCATTACGATTAAAGACTCCATTTTATGGTTAAAAATCAGCTTCTTCGGAGATGTGCTGGAACAGCTAGTATCTGGAGAATGTCAATAAGACAGTCGACGCTGTAAGACTGGTGCTGCCGTCTGCATCTAGATAAATTTGGAAGCACTGACCTTCTAATGGACTATAGGTTTATTCTTGTCTGTACATGTAAGTAGATAAGGTCTGTCCTGGAGCCAGGCTGTGGAGCCTTTCACCTCCTGATACCACGAGACAGAGAGCCGTTCGGAACGTTGAGTTAAGGGTGCCTAATGCAATCAGGAGTATGGATCACGGAAGAGAGATGATGTAAGCACCTTTTTAGAGGGTATAATTGTGAACGATTGTAACAGAAGCAAAGACATTACGTCTAGAATCTTCATTCCCTGGCACAGAGGCAACAGCTTTAAGTTCGCCTCTATAGTATATCAACAGTCTAGATTGATATGGGTGAATTACTGGAGGAAGGGAAAAGAACACAATGGGGATCTATGAGCCGCTTGCCCTTGAAGAGACTTTCTGTTGCTATACAGCACTATCCCATTATCTTCTACTCCAGTTGACACGGGGGGCAAGGCAGTGCCAATGTGTGGCAGATTTCCAAACTGAGTTGTGTGGAAACGAGCCCACTGGGATACATTGCAGTTGTGATTAATCTAATTCTGGCTTTAAAGATTTCTAGACCAACAGAACATTCTCGTTGAGAAGCGCATCTCTTGAAGGGGTTCATTAAGTGTTAAGGAAATTGATTTTTTTTCTTGAAATAGTGTACCATCTGCCTTCAGCCCACAGATGAGACAAGAGTAACAAACCCCACTATTGTCCTGTGCTTAACTTTATAAGATTAGCAGTAGTTTAAATCTGTTGGTTTTTATTACACGCCATCACTTATCTTCACCTGTTGACATTGACCATATTGTCAGCCGTCTGTCTCCTTCTGTTCTTTCTGCGGAGTAATTAATTAATACCATCTTGAGGGACAATTATTTCTCAACGGCAGTGAAAGCGAAGACAAACGAATCTCTCCGAGGCGC